>CM070106.1:12247500-12847500 GCA_036178185.1 Liparis tanakae
TCAGCCTCGGCTTGGATCGTCACACACAGACACGAGCGCGGCCGCTCGTCCTACAGCGGCAAAATGCACCGCGAGCGCCACACATCAATTTTTCCCCGAAAGGTACAAAGAACAAGCGGCGTTTGTGTTCACAGGTTTGTACACAGAATGTATTTAAAGCGAGCGCGCTCTCACCTCGGGCGCCGTCCCCACGTTATGCGCCCGTAAAGCTTAAAGCGTGCGTTCCACCGGAGGCGACGCCGGGTTGATTCTAAACGGGAGCGAGACGAGACGCCGCCGACACGCAAAGCAGATCTCCGTCGTCCCGCCGGTGTGGAATCTTATTCGGTCTGAGACATTTTTTCCTCTCCAGAAGATGAAAGAGGCCTTTCAGAGGCCTTTCCTCCTGGGAGCGGAGCGGCACGCCGGCACCGGTGTGATCGTCTGAGGCCCGCAACCGAGGCAGCGAGGGGCGACTGCAGCCCTCTCAGTGCTGAGGCGTCATTAAACCCAGAGTCAGCTCCACATCGGTCCATGAAATTGTTTTTGTTTTCGTCTAATCGACTTTATACTAAGTCCCGCCCCTCAAACACACTTCTGGCCAATCAGAGTGTCCGGCCGGGGTCCGACAACTATCATCGTCATCCGTGATTTAGCACAAGAGATTTTATTGGTGTCATTTGTGGTGATAAATCCACCTGTTACTAATAGAGTGATGGATTACCTTTACCAAAGCAAAACACAGGCAAAACACCGGCAAACCTCTCTTCATTTTCCTTTGTTGTTAGCCCTTTACTTATTTATTTATCGCTCTCTCTCTCTGTTTATTGCCGGTAGTGCCTCGCCGCTATGGAGGAGGTTAATGAATTAGCATTTCTGCGCCGTGATGGGAGCCATTAATGGCTACAGCAACGGTAAAGGTTATCATAAACACATTTTCCTCCCTTCGGTGGTTGAATGTGAGAGAATATGAGGGAGAAATTACTCACATCCAACGTTATCATTTACTTAAATGATGCAGCGTAATAGGCTGCATGGGAGACACACTATAATATAACTAGTTATTGAGAAAGCACCGGGGAGTCATTCACACACAGTGGTGTCATTTTGAAAAGCAAATCTCGGGAATATGTAAAGGCTTTCTGAGGTTTGAAACGCAGCCCGAGGATATGAGATACTGTGAAGATTGCTGTATTTATTTTTGGGTTTTAACTGAAATGCCTTCAGATTCCCCACCTGGTTACCTCGTGTTTTGATCTGGTATTTCCTGATTGAAATACAAATGTCATTTTTACTGAGGCCTATTTGTTTGTGTGGTGACCACATTTAACATCTGAGACATTTGGATTAGTTTGTGAAAGAAATTGTATTCTTCAAATTAAGGTATGTAGGAGGGGGATCTTTTGTTTCTTAAATACATCTTGAGTCAACCGACCAGCATCTCTCGATATTAAACATTGAGAAAATCCTTCCGCTGATGAATGTGACGAAGATTAGTTTGAAAGCTTTGGAAAAGTCATGGAATTTTAAAATGGTCATGGAAAAAACTTAAATTATAAAAGTTTGTGAAAAGTCATGGAAATTTGTTATAATCACATGTGCATTTACGCCGAGTTTTAAATAATGAATATGTTCTTCAAGAAAAGACGATCAAAATGTAAGCCGCCGTACGCTCTCGATACCCAACATTTTCTAAATTTTTCATGTTTAAACCAAGATTTCAGTTTGGTCATGGACATTTGATTTAAAGTCAACCATTCGATGACAACTCCTGGCACAGTTTTTCACATCATATTCTCTCGGTACCCAAATAGTCGATAACTGGAAAATGAATATTCAATATTTTAGACTGGGAATTCAATTCAGAAAATCAACAGAAATCCTACAATCGAAAAAAGAAACATTAATATACAATATTGACTTTCACACCGTTTGAACCAAGAATATGACGACATATTTCCAGATTTTATGGTTCCTAAACTGACTGATGTGCAGATACAATCACCAGAACTATTGTCAGCTTCAGTAAAACAATAGAAGGCAGACAAATTCTCCTCAAATCCTAAAGTGAAAGAAAAGGTCTGTGCAGACTGCAAGTAATTAGCGAATGCCTGTTTTGACTTTCAAATCGTGCTCACGATTCAAAATCGGAAAAACAAGGGTGCAATTTACCTCATTGAAATGTAGGACTGCCTTCTTCTCTCCTCCCATTTCCAGCTGTGTGTCTGCAGAAGAGAGCGTGTGTTAGAACAAGGCTGGCTACGCATATGGGATGAGGGAAGGGGGGGGGGGGGGGGCTATCAAAATAATGAACAGAAAATGAAGACACGGACACCGTAATGAAAAAGTCGTGTGGCAGCAAACTGCCTCTCCACTCAGTGTCCACTCCCCTGTGTTCACCTGTACGGTCCAAGTCAACCGGTCCTCCCTAAAGTCGACTTTCACGACGTCCGCAATGTTCCGCAACTCACGGAGAGACTATTTCCGTCTGTTTGTTTTTAGAAACCTGTAATCGTGCGTGCGCTGATGCACTCGTCTCCGCTGTGTCGTCAGTCTGCCCTCGACACTTTTCCGATGTTGACTCCAGAGACGAACAACATTTCCTGTAATTCGTCGTATTAGCCGGAGAAGCCGCGGCATTCGCCCCCCCCCCCACGGAAACCCAACTAATCCACGGCCAACATATTTGGTTATCTTTATCGAAAGAGTGGGACGAAGTTTTGATGTTATGGACGAAATTTGTATTGTTCACTCTCTGAGATTCATATCGCCAATCAGCAAGGTCCGGTCTGTAGAATCAGAATCCCTTACGAATCTGAATTTGCAAAGAAAACATAATTAAACAATTAAGAAAATGAAATGTAGCGGTGGTGAGTTTCTGCAGCTAGAGAACGTAGAAAGTCGAGCTGGTCCATCTGCATTTTTTAGCTTCTCCTTTTTTTAATTGGATCAAATTAAGAAACGACTGCCTCTCTTCGGAGCAGGTGGCCAGATACGACACCGCGCACCTTTTCGAGCATCGAGCCGAGTGTCGCACTCTATCGAGTGAGCACTAACCGTCTGCATCCCGTGTAAAAGCCCCTCCAGGACGTCCGCGTGTTTCATAAAGATAAGACGTGAAGCACCTTGAGTTGGGGATGATGAGCTTTCCCCATGACAGCAGCGTCAGTGCTCGCCATCAAAGCAAAGCGTGCACCAAGTCTGAATGGTCTAATTCATTTCCAACTGCTCTATATTGATGCAAATCTCATTTCTTATTTGAGGCGTCATTAAAATGAGCATGCGGGGGGGATTGTATTAGATTTGATGTCTGGCCATGAGCCGTCACTAACATTTAGAAAGTAATCTGCGTCTTGAAGCCTCTCGTATCGTCTCGTTGGCTAATCGCTTGATGTCGGTTGATTTGTCCCCGAAGGGCCGATCTGGAGACGGCGAGACGTAAGCAAAGATGAACGCGTGAGACGATTCATTTATCGGTCCTTTCTTTTGTATCTATCGGCTACACCGTTTCCAGGTGAGTGAAGCGGTTGTGTCTGCCTGTACTGCTGGTGTTGTTTCCATGGAAATTGCTCTTGGACACACACACACATGCACAAAGTCACTGCAGGGATGACACGTTGCTAGGCAACGTGTTCAAGACAATGGCAAAGTGCAATTGGTTTAGTGCTGATTCAAAGGTTAGAGGGTGTTGGAGTTGCAGCAGGGCTGAGCTTCCTCCCATCAGCCCTTCTGTTGCCGCCTGCTCCTGCCACCTCTGCTCCCACTGAACTTGCACATTGTGAATATATAGCCGAACCAAATGAAGAGGGACAAAAGCCCGCGCAAGCCAACACTTAGTCCCTTTAGCTAAAGCAACAAAGGAATCAAAAGAGCTTTCATCTCCAGGGGGTTTAAGCGGTTCACCTCTTTCGGAGGCCTTTTAGAAAGGATCATTCCCAGAGACCTTGAGTCTACCCTTCATTAAAAGAACTGGCGGGATGATGCTGGTTAGTGTTCGCTAATGACGCTTTGAAATCCTGCTAAGCCACAAGAACCCGCCTCCAGAGATTTATGGCTTAATAATACCTGCTATAACTAGTTGATGGTCCATCAATATCTGGGACCTGTGAGTTTTCCTTAATGAGATTTGGCGGGTATTCTTCGAGCCTTGGGGGGATTAAATAAGTGCCTTGTCGTTAATTAGCAATTAAAAATGCCCCCGGTAAGGTGGAGTACACTGTCCGGTCTGTTGCCCGGCGTAAGTCGGGGGTTTGATCTTAAAAACTCCGGACTAAAAAGGATCAGCGTCCTTGAAACTCACTTAATGAAACGTTGTCCAACCACATCTAAAGGATTCCCAACATTCCAATGGCCGACTGCCTCTCGTTTTCCTTTCTTTGTAGTAGTGAAAAGTAATGAAATACCTTCCTCAGAGACATTCGAGTGATGCACCCAGTCGCACCTCAACACACCTGACCAACGTCTGCGTGAGCAGGAATGCTTGTCAGACAGGTTGGTTCTGGAAAGTTTCCCACAATTCCAAGGTCTGGAAATGAGTGTGTGTGTGTGTGTGTGTGTGTGTGTGTGTGGGGGGGGGGGGGCAAAGTCTGTTAGATTCCTAAGACCCTCCTCACGCAACCAGCATAAGCTGTGCTTGGTACAAGATATAAAGACAGAGTATTGTTCAGGCAATGCATCACATCGGTGCCAACACATGCCAGGCATGCCTTGCAAAGCCCCTTTTTTACTGTTATGTATTTACATTTTCCACAAAAAAAGGCAATTCTTCAAAAGAGAAGAGGAATACCTATAAACCAACCAGATCCTTCCGTTGCTGACCGTAGCTCGGTGCGGCCGGATGATGGTCGGTGGTCGGTGGTCGGTGGAGTTAAGCTCGGACCAGGAATGGTGTGTGGTCTGGTACTTGGAGAGGCGCCAGGTCACCTCCCGGGCATGGCCGTAAGCAAGGCACCAAACCAATGACCCAATGACCCCACGACTCCGACAAGAGACGAGAACGAATCTTAAAAATCGGATTATAGGTATAATTGAACTTTGGGAGAGAGGGTTTGAAATCAAATGTGTTTTTGAAGCCATTGAAGGCCCTTTGAGTGTTTAGTGGGGTATTAGAGTCCGTGAAGTGCTGTACTATTCTGTGTCAGGTTTTGATCATAGGGGAGGGGCGGGGGGGGATTAGCCATCCTGGCTGTAAAGTAGGTGGATGGTAATGCTGCCAGTCGGCTTTCATCCTCCGTGGTCCTCTCCTCTGTGGTCCTGTCTTTTACTGCAGCAAACAGGAGCTGAGGCTGACAACATCCTGCTGGCTTGTCAGATTGAATCTCATCGTGCATGGATATCTAGCCATCTTTATGAATCACCTCTGCCCCGCTTGTCAAAGGGCGCTGGGCGATCACAATCTAATCATTCTTCCCCCCCGTCTGAGGGTACAACTGTTTGCCTGCCTGAGCGAGGGCAAGGACTTCATTTAATCTCACTGGGATTATTGATTTCCTGTTTTACTGAGCAGAAACAAAAAAAAAGGTTTAAAACATCTTTGTATTTGGATCATTTGAAGTGTCACTTCCTGATTTGAGGTAATCCTGTTTTTACAGACGTTGTACTAGGATTCTTTCAAGGTTCAAATTGAATTGAACCGAATGATTTGTAAACGTGCCCGCCGAGCATTTCAAACAACCGGCTCAAGTCACACATGAACACCTAAATGAATACATCCTCTGCTTCCCGACGTTCTCCTAACTGGGTTTCAGTCTGTGAGCCACACTTCCTATTTGCCTGTTTGCACTAGATTTGCGTGGTGCAGCTTCTCCCTCCACTCCCTGGTGAGTCACTGACATTTCCTCCGTGCCCTTGAGCGTAGAAACATAGCTGAGGTGTTTCAATACACACCGACACCTCCGATAGATTGATTTCACACTAAAGGGACAAAGGTTATTTGGCAGATCTGGTTTAGACATAACAGAGATTTAGGAAAATAATCAAGTTCTGTTAAGGAAGTATTTTTCTCGCTATGCATTTTCAATCTTCTTCAATCCGGCGCATCGCGTTGAGGCCACAGTCCTTAAAGTGGGTCTTGAGCTTTTTACTCAATTATAAAACCCTGATTCAGATTGTTAAAGCATTACATATTTCAATTAGTATTACGCTCACTTGGTTCCTTAAATGTTCATCTTGAGGGCAGCGAAACTGGCTGGAAACCCAAAGCAGACCCATTATCACCGTTTGAGGGTTTATATGAGAAACATGTGAGGAAACAGTTGCACATTTACCCGTCCGGCAGACACGGAGCGACATCAGCGTTTCTTTAGAAACGTCTCAGATGCAAAGGCAACACGTCCTCTACTTTTAGCTCTAATTTGGCCTCCACCAACCAAGAAATATCTTTCTCTCGAGCTGCTAAAAGCTGCACTGTGCTCCACCAGCTGCTCGCTAACTTTGTCCGTCTGCTGCTTTGCATTGCGCGACTACTTTCACTTCTCACAGTCCACCACCGGCTAGTGATGACAACATCATCGGAAGAAAAAAATTGGGTTTTGCAGATGTGTTTGTGTGCAGCCGAAACCTAAATCTCTCACAACCCCGCTGGCTTTCAAACTGTAAGTGTATGCGGCTCGACAGAGATAGACAGTCAGGGCTCCTCTTTGTCACTCGCCCTCATTAGATGAATTGATTAGCTAATGCAATCGTTGAAACACCCACTGAGGGGGATGATAAATGATGCCACTTTGAACACAGAGGTCACAGAGACACTGCTTACTCAAGGGACCGGCGCTCTCGGCTGAAACCACAGCGGGGTTTTCTTTATCAAGGGTTTAGTGGAGCTGCTTTTGTTGCTTTTATTTATTTGTTGCTGATTTCGTGCCAGAACTTTCTCATCATATTCTTGCACGACGTCTGGGAAATTCTTTTCCTGCGGTATTGTTTTGTTTTGTTATGACTCTTTTGTACAAAGTCCTGAAAGATAATATTCACAGCACACAGTTTAAATATCTTGTGCACACAAGATAAGGTTCTTGTGCGCTCAAGATAATAACGTGTGTGCATATGTTATTGCCCAATAACTGGTGTTTCTATTTAGTTCAACCACTCGTAGTTCAAGTTAACCAAGAATCAAGCCACGGTTAAGTCTTTTGATTATATTATATAATGTACACCTGTATTACCTTGGCCCCAACATCCTGATGCTTAGCTTGTAAAAGGTTTACCGTGTTTATCTCAGTATAGCGTGTAAACGCAAAGTAGAGCTGGGGCTGATGTGAACGTCATTATATTCGCTGGCATTCGATTATAAAGGATTATAAAGTGTTAGAATATAAAAAAACAGTTGGGACCACCAGTGTGTTTACGACATTTTGTGCTGATCCACATGTGCCATATTTCACGGCCCTCAAACTTAAGTGAAGATTTCGGGGCGACCGTGGGTCAGTGGTTAGCACGCCTGTCTTTCAATCGGGAGGTTGGAGGTTCTATCCCCGCCCTAGTCAATGCGTCCTTGAGCAAGACACTTAACCCTTAATTGCTCCCCCTAGATGTGTCTACTGGGTATGAATTTAACATGTAAAGTGTCTTTGAGTACCTTAAAAAGCGCTTTATGAATAAAATATATAAATATATATATATATAATAAGATTTGTTAATCAAATCCAACTAGAGGACACGCCAGAGGGTTTAAGTCATTAGGATACGCTTTTTAGGATTCAGGAATCTTTTGTCCTCAACATAATACCAATCCGTATTCTAGTGTGGATCAAAGTGTTGGACTGGTGTTGGATTCACGCTGCTTTATTCAAGGATTTTGTGTTTTCCCGACATCTGAAATGCGTGAGGACAAAACGGCAGCGGCTGTCCATCAAAGGAAACCACGGAGGGTTCATCTCCCCTCCTCCCGACGCCAACCGGCGTAGAATTGATTAATCGGACGTAAAGATTGCAGTCGTTCAATCCGGATCGTTTCCATCCGATACCAAGTGGACGTGATTGATTGGAACGTATCGGATTTATGTTCTTGGGGGGGGGCCGTCAATAAGGCGAAGCTTTCACGTCCTCGATAACACACCGGCGTGTTCAACCGCGGGCGAGAGATGCGCATTAGGCGAAAAGGCACGGCGCGTCCTGGAAGAGGGCTTTTGAAGACGTTGAAGCGATCGATGCCCTTCATCATCCTCTTCCACGCGAACGTCTCGGACCCAGTCCGAGAGGCGGATGAGAGGGAGAGGAGACGAGGGAGATGAATGCATTCGCTCATCAGTTATTTTTTGTGCCTTTTAGCTCCTGTGAGTTTGAGGACTTTGTTTGACCTGCATACGGTCTTGTTTGGGCTGCATCCCCCCCCCACACACACACACTCACTCCCACACCTTTGATGTGTGTGTGTGTGTGTCGGCGGTGGAATGTGGCTTCGCTGGTTTCGACACGACACGAAGATCGCAAGAGCGTTCGTCGCCGTGGCTTCACAGAGCTGGCGTCCGTCCCAGACGTCTGGCCCTTTTTTTCATTTGTTTTTTCTTCAACCGTCGATGCAGTTCACGGAATTTCAAATAATAAAACAAAATGGAAACGAAGAACGTGACGTCTCCCCTGGGGAATCGTCGCGGTGCACACACTGTTCTCGCGCTCCTCGCAAATTGAGAGAATCGATCCGTGAGATTGTCGTTGTCCGCCGAATGATTTGTCAGAACGCTTCACCCACTTTGAAGTTAGTCAACTTTATTCCCGAGTCACCGAGGTAACCACCAGGAAGCAGCAGCAGCCTCGACGACACAGATGGTCACCATATCAAATGTGTGTGATGAGGGGGGGGGGGAGCTCTCCGCTCCCTTAACCCCTGGCGTGGAGGTGCCTGTGGGTGGGGTGTCGAGTCCCCAGCTGCTGCTTCACAATCGTGCTGTAATCTGTGTGTGTGTGTGTGTGTGTGTGTGTGTGTGTGTGTGTGTGTGTGTGTGTGTGTGTGCAGCGCAGAGCTCACTAGACGTACCCTTGTTCAATAAAGGTTAACGTCTCTAGAGCGAGAGACTTCATCTCATGCTGTTCTTTCTCTGTGAAGTCCTAATAAGTTGTTACATGGTCACCAACGCCCACCTGGTTCAAACATTAGTCACATTATTTATATATATATATATATATATATATATATATATATATATATATATATATATTCTGAGAAAAAGACTGCGGAATTGTTCTGTTTGCTGAGCTCTTCCCTACGGCCATATGCAGCGGACAACCTCTGTGTGTGTGTGTGTGTGTGTGTGTGTGTGTGTGTGTGTGTGTGTGTGTGTGTGTGTGTGTGTGTGTGTAAAAATAGTTTTCAGAAAGAGCTACAAAAGCTGTCAAGAGGGGGAATGTTAAAAGGTAGTCTGTTATGAAGGTGTTGCAGCTCACATTTGAACCATTAAAGGGCCAGTCTACATTTTAAACATTAAAGGGCCAGTCTACATTTTAAACATTAAAGGGACAGTCTACATTTTGCAGTAGACGTGGTCAGTTCCATCCAGGCTGTGTGAATAATTCACAATAGCAGAAGAGCTAAATTGCACACGGGAGCGGCCTCGTCTCAATCGCTCCTCTCGTGGCTCCAGGGTCGTTATTAATGGCTTAAAGCGTGGAAATTGACACCGTGGGAAATAGCGGGATCCATCATTGTTATTTAGCTTTCATTACCAACAGCGCCGCTTCCCTTCCAGCTGGAGTTGTTGAACATCCAAAGCAGGTTCTCACAGATAACTCCCACGGCAGCCAGAACACAAAGACAAGGAGTGGAGTCGGTAGATAAATAAAGACGAGTCAAGTCAGTAAGGGGGCGATGCGTTTTTCGGAGATCCGTCTCCTCCATCACTCCGAGGAGGGCGTTGGAAATATAGATTCCTCCTCTCCTGCATCGCAAATCTGTCCTCCTGTCAGCGCAGCTTGTACCAGGCTGCAGGAACAGAAAGAGGAGGCGGTGCTGGCAAAGCTCGGAACAGTTCCAGATGCTGCCGACCGAACCGCGGGAACGCGCCAGAGAGAAGCAGCCTCGCGGTCGGCCGACCTTAAGAGGCCTAGAGGTCGATTTTAAACGTCTCCCTCGCGATAGGCTTGGACTAATAGCGGGGTTTTCTAGACCGACACTGGTAGTTAGTGGATTCACTACAGCTGCTCTTAGCTGCCGATGTGCATTGAAGTAAACCAGTGTGGTTTGTTGCAGGAGATAATTATTAAGAGGGAATTATAAAAGCTCTCAGGGTGTTATCTAGAGAAGCCTCTCGACTCACCACTTAAACCTTTTACATTAATACCGTTAATAACTCTCCGTGGTGCTTTTCAAGAACTAAACTTTTTTTTCAACAGTTGGGGCACAAAACATTTTTATGCTCCTAAGTTGCCGTTCGAAGCGTTTAAAAATGGATGCGTCGGTTTCAAGTATTCAGGGTTAGATTCCGGAGTAAATAGAGGAAACGGATCAATGCACCGGATCCCGGTTCCGCTCACACGATACGGCGGCGCGGTCGTCGGCGTTTAGAAAAAGCAATTCGACGCACAAACATAGATTTCTCCCGGCGTCCCGTGCCGAGCGGAGCGATTCATTGCCCCCCCCGTCCCCCGGCGGCCTCGGCGCACTCCGGACTATTTTTATCCGTCCAGGAGAAACGCGCCAGCCCCCCGTTCCCCCGCCGGCCCGCTCCCATTATTCCTCACTGTGTCCAAACACACGGCGAAGAGATATAGGTCTGCAGCGGTGGAGACCCGTGGCTTTACAACAGGCTGCTGCTTCAAATGAACGTTAGTGTGTGTGTGTGTGTGTGTGTGTGTGTGTGTGTGTGTGTGTGTGTGTGTGTGTGTGTGTGTGTGTGTGTGTGTGTGTGTGTGTGTGTGTGTGTGTGTGTGTGTGTGTGTGTGTGTGTGTGTGTAAATGATGAAAGCAAAAGTAATATAAGAAACCGACAGGGGCATCTGGCCTAATTCCAATAGAAATTGGAATTGGATTAGTGCCTGCCTTCTCGCAGCTGTGTGTGTGTGTGTGTGTGTGTGTGTGTGTGTGTGTGTGTGTGTGTGTGTGTGTGTGTGTGTGTGTTGCGTAAATCGAGGCAACAATGGAGCTTGTCGGCCGCCAGCTGCCCAACGGTGAAGCGTTGATGAACAGTTAGGAAACGGAGCCGCTCGCTGCTGCTCAACGCCTTCCTGTGTGTGTGTGTGTGTGTGTGTGTGTGTGTGTGTGTGTGTGTGTGTGTGTGCGTGTGCGTGTGCGTGTGCGTGTGTCAGACGGATCAGTCATCCCCATGACATTGATCACGCTCGTCACTCCTCCTGGCTCGCAGCCTTTGTCACACGCACGCCGCCGTAATGTTGCGTAATCTTCTAATGGATAATAACTTGAAGCGGCGTCTTTGTGCGGCTGATTTAACGGCTGATAATCGCACACTTTGTTTATTCACCGCCACCGGGCTGCTGAGGAGCAAATTGAGTTACACCATTAGCGCGTAGTTGTTGTTTTTATTTCTCTAAACCGTCGCTGGTGGTTAAATGTCTCCTTCTCTTTTTTGTTTGGTGTGTGACTCCAGCGCCGGCCCCAAAGGAGACAACATCTACGAGTGGAGGTCGACCATCCTGGGCCCGCCGGGCTCCGTCTACGAGGGGGGCGTGTTCTTCCTGGACATCGCCTTCACGCCAGACTACCCCTTCAAACCACCCAAGGTGAGTGGTGCCCTGCAGCAGACCCCCCCCCCCCCCCCCCCCCCCCCCGGCTTCTCCACCCAGAGCTTTGAACAATGGCGTTGTCGTCCCAGCAGGCCGTCGGCTTTTGACCCCGTCGGCCGGCAACAATAACTTTGTTTATGGCTCGTTCAACCGACAACGCGTTGACAAAATAACGAGAGGGCGGAGAAGAGAAGAGAAGAGAAGAGAAAGAGAAGAGAAGAGAAGAGAAGAAAAAAGAGAAGCAAAAAGTAGAGAAGATAAGCAAAAAGAAGCAAAGCGAAGAGAAGAGAAGAGAAGCTTCGGGATCAGATGAATCACAGAGCGTATGTCAGAGGAAGAGGAAGGCGTTATTTCATTTATCTTCCTCGTTGTCGGAGGGAATTTCATTAGCGGAAAGTATGCCAAAAAAATACTACGTGACAACCTCTTGGCTTCCCTCCAGCGAGGCTCTGGGTGTGTGTGTGTGTGTGTGTGTGTGTGTGTGTGTGTGTGTGTGTGGTTGTGTGTGTGTGTTTTGCTGATGCAAGTGTGTGTCAGTATTTACACATCAGTCTGGCTCACAGCGGTTGCCACCTCCCTCACTTTTGAGTCGTGCTTCAGCTTTTTGTTTTTGTTTTTTGCCCCGAGGTTTTGGTTTTTCGGGTCTAGGAAGACGCGCCGCTATGTGAAAATATTTTAGGATGCCTGCCATGTGATATCCAGTTCTAACACGGAGGTGAGAGGCGAGAGACGAGATGTAACACTGCATTTAAAAGAAAGTTTGGTATATTTAGTGAAATATACAAAGAAAATGTGTTTTGAGAAGACTCTTAATATTATATTAATTAATGTGGGGTATTATTATTTCTGCTATCACTACTGAAACTCTTCTATATTAGCAAAATTCATACAATTCCATATCTGGGTATCTATTTAAAAGATCCTGAACCAGAGGCTGTGGAAAGCTTCTCCGAGCTTAAATTGAAATGTTCTTTCTTGTCATATAAAACATCACCTTGAGCCGACTACCAAACCTGAAGAATCCCCGACATATTATCCACAGTTTTGCTTCTTTTCTTTTTCTTAAAGAGCCAGTCGACTCCCCGGTGCTTTCTCCATAACTCGTTGGCGTTATGTCTCCCATGCAGCCGATTACGCCGCATCCACGGTGATCATTTAAGTTAATGATGATGCTGGTGTGAGTCATTTCTCCCTCATCTTCGCTCACATTCAACCACCAAAGGGAGGCAAATGTGTCCATGATAATAATGGCATATTTAGGAGGTAGAAGAAATAGAAGAAGAGGAAAAGAGGTTTGCAACAAAAAAATAAATAATAATTCGTAACTCTTTTAAAATCGTACCCGTCCCTGATCACCGCGATGCAAAGCAGAGACTCGGGAGTGAACCCTCTTCACCTTTAGATTGAATACGCAGAATTTATGGTAATAAATTAACGTTTTTCTTTTCTTTAACCCTCCTGTTACCTTTAGGGTTAATTTGACCCCGTTCAATGTTTAACATCGTTGTTCTTTGGGGTCAATTTGACCCCAGGCTGTTTTTCACACTGTCAAACATATAAGAAATATCAACTTTGTTATTTATTTAAAGGGATATTTAGGTAGTCAACAAACAAACATAAAGTACCTCACACGTAAAGCGACACTATGTAACTTTTCCTACCTTAAAATAACAGCTTGAAAAAAATATGGTTAAAAAAATATGTTGATTTGCGCCTCCGCTACTGCCATCGGGGTCTGTGGCCAGAAAACTGCTGAATGTAAGATTTTTTGGCCGCCCAGTTGCAGGCTGTATTACCCGCCCCCCCCCCCCCCCCTAGCCGCGCTACAAGGGAACAACTACATAGTGTTGCTTCAAACTTGGGAAACAATATTAATTCTGATAATTTTCTGGAGTTTTTAATTGCTGGGGTCAAATTGACCCCGAGGGTAAAATATGTTAGTGAATGTGAAGCTAACAGGAGGGTTAAACAAATCAGCCGTCTTGTGAATAGTATTCCAGCCTCGGGTTTTTGATTTTGCCGTCTGGTCCCTAAAACCTGACTCCTAATGGGCATCAGTGTGAAAACTGCCTCTTTCCTGGCAGTCCGCGCTGAGGGCTGAGGGCTGAGGGCTGAGGGCGACACAGAGCTCGTCTAAACTCTTGGCATCCCGCTGCCGTGTTTCTCCAGCCTGGCTGCGAGCCGTGCCATCCAGCAGCTCGGCCGGCGGCTCGCGGCCGCCAAGCCGACAGCTGCAGCTGCTCGCCACACCGGCCCTCTCACTAATGTCGGGGTGAGCGGGCCAGAGGAGGCGGACAGCGACGCTCTCAGATAGAGGGGTTCCAGGCGGTCTTTGTGTTTTGTCCCACGCGGCGACAGGCTGAGAGATTACACGCCTCTCACTAACGTGTCGTCCCCCCCTCCTCCATCGACTCTGATTTTCCTCACGCCGTTGGACTTAACTCCACGCTTTTATCTCCCTCTGCGTGATATCGTTCTCAAACCACGAAGTCGGGCTCAGATTCGGCGATGATCGTCCGTTCAGTACGTTCCCTCCTCTAAGCCGAACGTTCACATCCACCGCTTCTCTCACGAAACTGCCAGTCGCTTCAGCCCGAAATTACAGGATTGTATTTCTGCGTGGAGACGTTGTGACCGAACAGACCCCAGGTGAAGGTACACGGACATGCTTTATCATCGCCGTGCCAAATGTGGCGTTTTTTACACGGGTGGGAACGCCTCCAAGACCATAAAAAAAACTCTAATATTGATGTGACACGAGGAGAATGCACTGTGAGATTATTTGATACGAGCTTTAGCTTTAATCCCTCTGGTTGTGTTGAACCAGTGTGAGCAACTCTGCAAATCAGCAGAATTAGTGATGACGGCAATATTCAAATTCATGTGATGAATTACTTTGATTTCCCCCTTTACTCCAAAGCAAATTATATTGAAATCTAATTCCCACGGCGTTAGCTTCAGATATTTTACATTTGAGGTTCAGCGTGTTTCACCGGAGCGCTGCTGCGATACAAAAGTGAGGATGCAGAGGTCGTGTTCGGAGGCCGAGGGATGAATCTGTAACAGTGGGGGGAGGGGGGGGGGGGGGGAGCAGGATTAGACCCGCTGCTTTTGTTATGCGGAGGCAGCATCATAATCTATTAGCATCCGCCATGATGGGATTACAGGCTGTTAATGAGACCTCACAGGCTGGCAGAGGATCTTTCTCCTCGGCTATCGGGGGGCTCCTCCCCCTCCCCCCCTCCCCGGACAGAAGACGGGCGACTCAGGCGCTCGCCCCGCCCTCGGCACGTCACCACCGACCACCTCGTGTGTCCTCCCCCCCCCCGTCTCGCCTCATTTGCCACGTCTGAAAAAATAAATAATAGTAATCCTCGAATCCGCGCGATGATGAAAGACGACCCCGTTTATCGCTCCGGCCGACCGGCGAGTCAACGCGAGGAGGAGGTGGCCGGGTTGTTTGTTTCTCGTTACGAGGGCCGACGGTAAAGGGAGGACCGGAGCGTTAATGAGAGGATGAACGAGGGAGGGAGGGAGGGAGAGAGGGAGGGGGAGGAAAGGCTGCGGCCGCAGAGTGAGCACAGAGAGAGAGGGGGGGGGGGGGTGGAGCGCCCGGGCCGCCCGCTCCGGTCGGTAAACCTTCGATTAAGAAAGCGGAGAGGTCAAAGGTCGCTCCTTAATGATGTCGTGCTCCGCTGAGTTCTGCCGGCTCCGCTCCGCCGTCGGCCTGAAGTGGATCCACGGGGGGGCGTGTCTCAGTCCGGCGCCACGCCGTATCGACCGGCGCATTTACCGTGGAGCCGGACACGAGGCGCGCGGGCGTTAACGCTGCAGCGTGTCGGCAGACACCCGGCATACGGCGGCAGTTGGGAAATCAATCACGAGTTTTACAGCTCGACTCATGAGGCTGCTCATGTTCTTATTTCTTTCTTTTTACAATGAATTGATCGGTCAATAGACAGGAAAGCCATTAAAGGGATAGATGGGATGTTTAAAGGTGTTCATTCACAATGTAAGTAACTATGTTCTACTACGTTCTAAGAACAGTAAGTAACTATATATAGTGCTTGAGGAATAGTGTTGTCGACTGGTTTTGCTGAAATCTTTTATTTACTTATTTAACCCTCCTGTTACCTTTTTATTTATTTATGGTAATAAATTAACGTTTTTCTTTTGTTTTAACCCTCCTGTTGCCTTTAGGGTCAATTTGACCCCATTCAATGTTTAACGTCGATGTTCTTTGGGGTCAATTTGAGCCCAGGCTGTTTTTCACTGCGTCAAACATATAAGAAACATCAACTTTTCTATATATTTAAATGGCTATTTAGGTCGTCAACAAACACACATAAAGTACCTCACACTTAAACGTGGGAAACAATATTAATTCTGATAATTTTCTGGAGGTTTTTAATTGCTGGGGTCAAATTGACCCCGAGGGTAAAATATATTAGTAAATGTGAAGGGAACAGGAGGGTTAAACCTTTATTCAACCAGATGAGTCGCATTGAGATTAAGAATCTATTTTTCTGGGATGACCCGGACAAGACGGGCAGCAACACAAGAAACACAAACAAACAAAAACACAGAACAAGACGAGTTAAAAGAAACTAAAAGTTGAGCCAGACGTCTCCCTCAGGTGGAAGACCCAAACCGAGCTGAGCAGTGTTGAGTTGTGTGTTTGTGTGGTTGTGTGTTTGTGTGGTTGTGTGGTTGTGTGTTTGGAGCCTGTCGTTGTTGTTGACACGTAATTAAATGAAGGTAAACACTGGTGGCGGTGCGTGATGACCCTCCAGAGCGCAGCGCTCCTCAAATCAGCTGCGGGCCTTTTTATTTATTTATCTGTTAGACGTCCTGATTCCTGCAGACGGCGTCGGGGATTTAGGGACCGGAAAAGAAACGTTTCATACGCAGCGCATCGTATTTTCAAGCCGATTGAAACACGTTTGCTATATTTCTTTATGTCTTTTTTTAAAGGATAGAGCCCCGGATGTTATAATAATCATTTTCACTCGAAATTCGTATATAGATGCAGCTCCAAAAAAAGCAAAGAAATATTTGCGTGTTTTTTCCGATCGTGAAGCCCGATGTCGCTCCGACCCTCCAGGTGACGTTCCGCACCAGGATCTACCACTGCAACATCAACAGCCAGGGGGTGATCTGCCTGGACATCCTGAAGGACAACTGGAGTCCCGCCCTCACCATCTCCAAGGTCCTCCTGTCCATCTGCTCCCTGCTCACTGACTGCAACCCTGGTGAGAGCTGCAACACACACACACGCACACACACACACACACACGCTTCTCCTTGTCATATCCCCGCTCCAAGTTTATTTAGCAGTGGCAGGTAGACTGACGTGTCCATTGTGTGTGTGTAATGTGCGTGGAGGTGTGTACTTAGAGGCTGGAGCCGTCCTCTCTGCTTCGCTGTCCTCTCCGTCTGTGTGTAGCTATCTTTGTGTCTTTATTACGCACACAAGAAAAAACGGTTTTGAGAGAACATTTCTCGTTTAGCTGGTGAAACTATAATGTGTTGGTGGGTTAAGAGCGAGTCAAACCCACCAATAGAAACGCCTCGCTCATTCCGCAGCGTAAGTCCCGCCCACTACGTCCAAACTCAAGCGCTGAAGTGTTTATTTTGAGAGCAGATGTTTTGGATTTGCAGCAACACATTCTAGTTTCATCAGCAAAACTAACAATTAATTTACATACAGACGAGAAAAACAAGAACAAATGTCATTTTTTTGCGTAATAAAGACACAAATCTACCTGCATGCATCTGTTGAAGCTTCTGAGATGATAAACGAGGGGCTCTCCATAAGGTGAATGTTCTGCAACTGCTTATGAATGTTCTTTAAATCAGCAAAACTAACAATTAATTTACTTACAGACGAGAAAAAAACATTTTTTTTAATTTATTTGCGTAATAAAGACACAAATCGACCTTCATACATCTGTTGAAGCTTCTGAGTTTTTTTTCCATTAAGTGAATCTTCTGATTCAAAATCAATAATCGCAAATGAACGACGGTGATCTCAAGAAGGCGGAAAACACTTTAAATCCACGCGTCGTCCGCGTTAGAAACAGAACCGAGCTTCTCGACGTGAAGCTCGCAATTTGTTCACAGTGGCAAATCCAAAACGGGAACAACGAGTAAAACACTGGGAGCAGCTGATTGGACACGTGTTGTATTGTAATTCATCCCCGTGCCCGCCGCTGTGAGTAATCAGCGACCGGCTGGCCGCCAGCGCTGCGTTGGCATGGTGTGTTCAGGCTCTACTCTGTAAACACGAGTCTCGGGGAAGGTCAATCGTAACGCTATCGCGAGGTGTTCAAGTACAATCTTGTAAAAATTGAGTTTATTGCAACACACTTGTGTATATATATAGAGTCGTTTTCTCAGCGATGGAAAATAGTGATAATAAAACATACTAAATAATGCTGGAGAGCATCCAAGTTATTTAATAGTGTTTAATTCTGAACACGCACAATGAATTTAAATGTTTGTTTTGTTCACGCTGTCCATTATAATTCATAATCAGAATCGCCGGGTCGGGCTTAAAACTTAAGTGTTTTCGCATTTCCATAACATTTTCATTCCCCCTCTTACAGCCTCTTTACAATGTCGCCTCGTAAACAGTCGGCGCGGGTATTCATCCTCCCCCCGTCGCAGGAGAATCAATATTTAACCACGACTGGCTGACTAAACACAACCCTGTAAACAGCTGACGCCATTCTGGGAGAAGACGTCAACAGTTTTAAAGCTAATTAGATCCATTAAGGTCCAGTTTACCAGCTGAGCTTTTATGGACCAGTTAAACCGGTCATTTCCCCAGTTAGACGGATCCTCAGCTGCCAACACTAATAATGTCCGTTGGTACGGCGGATTACACGGAACAAGCAGAGGTGGTGAAAGCAGCTTGTGTAAAAAATAAAAATCACAAAATATTAGCAATGAGGTGAAAGAAAGGGGAGACATGTGCCAGAGCAAGGAAGAAAGGGAGGTGTGGGGGGTGAAGAAGAGTGGCAGGTTATTTCACATGTGAATAGTGGGGAATGAGAGGGCAACAGACAAGAAAGAGGAGTGTGTGTGTGTGTGTTGGGGGGGGAAGACCTCTGATGATAGCTTGTGTCCTCTCTGCTGGGATCGCTCTTTGATAACGTAGCCGTGTGGATTCTTCCTCCGTGGGCGAAAATGAGAATAGCTTTTCCTCCTCCTCCCCCTCCCCCTCCCTCTCTTCCTCCTCCTCCTCCTCCCCCTCCTCCTCCTCCTCCTCCTCCTCCTCCTCCTCCTCCTCCTCCACCAAGTGTTCGGGTGTCGGCGAGATAAAATGAGCCGATTCCTTTAAAGTGTGATACAAAAGAGACTTGATCGACGCCCCCTGTCGAACCCCCCCCATTCCTAAAAGCCCCCTCTTCTCTCTGTTACACGCAGCTTACTCTCCTTTTTCTGCCTCTTGCCTCATCAAATCGGTCCAATCGCTGTTTCTTTCTCTTTTTTTTTTTTTTTTTTTAAACCCAGCCCTCAAGTGCTGGAAGTGGGCCCCGGATCTCAACGATCCTAAAAATATCTTTCCCTCCCTCTCCTGCCGCCGAAGATTTTTATTTCCCCACGCGGGGCGGAGATCATCGGCACGCGGCTCATTAAAGCCAGAGAGACGAGGACGGACTGACAGCTAATCAACCCTCCCGGAGCCGCCGCCGCCACGCCGCATTTAACCCTGCGCCGGGTCTCACAGGCAGAGCTCTACCTGGGGCGTCCTCCTGTTGGCGGGGGGGGGGGGGGGCACATGCCATGTCAAAGTGTTTCTGGGGCTCATATGCAGCCCCCGGGCCTCCGTCCAATGTCATCCCTTCTGCTTCCCGTCTCTTTCCCTGTCGCCTCCTCCGTGGAGCGTCCACAAGGCATCCTTCACACTTGTTTATTATTTTTTTTTTTTAACAAAGCCGGAGGGTTTTTCTTTCACCCGCTGCTGCTGTCGGGGGAGGGGGGATCGTATATCAGGCTGATGTGTGCTGATGTTATTCTTTTATAATGAATGAATCTGCTTCCTCTGGAGGCTTCACCCTCCGGATTGAGAACAGAATACTTTGTGCCCCGCTGTACGCAAAAGAGGCGTAAGTCACCGTGAAAATGACTCTGACCGTCTCACATTGCTGGTCCGACAGTGCCCGCCCTCTGGTTACCCACAAGCCACCTGGAAGACGAGCCTCGAGCCTCTAAAACGTATAAAAACTCTCAAGTAAAAAAGCTCCTTCGGCGTGTCTGAAGGCAGACTCCGGCGTGCAGAGCCTCCTCTTGGCGGCCTTCCACTGCGATCACTTCTTCTGTGAGCTCGGCACAATAATGACAAAAACGCTAACTGTCAGTTTCTCCTCGCAGGCCTACGTGGTTGTTCACGTGAAAAGCGATGGAGGGAGAAAAAAAATGAGATGTTGTCCGTGTGGGCCGCTGCAGTGCAGCTGGATTAGGAGGTTTCAGATGCTTTGGGATGCTGTGAGGAGCGTTTGGTCTCAGGCTCCTACTTTCAGTCTTTGGGTCATCACATTTTGTTGCATGTTCAAGTTGTCAAAGTTTAATTTTCTACAAACTTCGTGTCTCAGCAGCAGGATTTGTCGGTCGCCGAAAAAATACCTGAGAGATGTGAAGCCATTAGTCGTCATCGATCAGGCTCTCCTCCCGTTGGCTTGAAGCGGCGTGCGGGGCGGAAAGAAATCAAACGCGTCCGTTTCACCGGAGAATGAAAACATGCGTGATCGGTTGTCTTCAGGTCACAACCAGCATCTTTTTTTTCAGAAGGCGTGGCGTCTCCGGGTTCAAACGTCCGGGAGGGGGGGTTGATGCTCAAAACCAATTAATACGCCTGCGGGAAGTGTCAAGGTCAAAAGATCGTTATCGCTGTGCCGGATGACCGTGGCTGGGGGGAGGGGGGGTGAGGTGGGGGGGGTGGGGGGAGAGAACCGTCTTTCTTCAAAGACTTTCCCAGTGTTGAGCTCATTAGGTCCTGAAGGATGGAAGAGGCGCTAATAGTGTGAATAAGGGAAGAGAGAGAGAGAGAGAGAGAGAGAGATCAAACCCACATGGTGAGGCGTGCTCGGGCCGCTTGTGGTGCCATCCTTCAGGAGCCCTCATCTCAAAAGTATATTAAAGTAAAGTATTTTTGGGATAAAATAACAAAATGCCGACACCGACACGTCGCTTCACGACACTAAACCATTCCCAGGCTTCCGGCCCCGACGGGGAGCCCGAAGACTCTCCCGTGTTTTGGCTCAAGTTGTCACTGAAGGAGTCGGACGCTTCCCGCTCCGAGCCGCGGCGCCGCGGTGAGGATCTGTTCCTCCAGAAATATGTGAACGAGCCCGAAAGAAGAAGAGAAAACCTCCGGCGTTGAAACCCGAGCGGGGGGTGAGCGCCGAGGGCTGTTATGGTGTGTTTGTGTGTGTGTGTGTGTGTGTGTGTGTGTGTGTGTGTGTGTGTGTGTGTGTGGAGGCTCGAAGGAATCCGTTCCCCCGCTGTCCCCCTTCGCTGAGAGATTGACCGGCGGCGTGACGGATCGAGCAGCGGGCGATCGATAGGCGAGCCGGCGGGAATTCATAACGCCGGCCGCCGACCGACCGACTGGACGCGCGCTGCAGCTGCAGCTGAAGCCCCGCCCCTAGACCACTGCGGCGTCGTTAAAAGTGTCGACCGCGCCTCGGGACTGCGTGGCTTTCACCGGATGTCACATATTAAATGAAATGGCAGCGAACGCCGATGAGCCGAGGTGGTAATTGGATGTCAAACGCCGACGTGCGTGCATTTGTGTGTGTGTGTGTTTGTGTGTAGACATAAACTGTGTGTGTCCGAGTAAATAAAATATCCCTCACAGATGAGGCTCCTGTGGAGGTGCGAGAGGATAATACCTCCCAGCCTGTCGCCAGGATCTTTGCTGCGTTTCCTGTGGATGTTCTCGGCCCCCGGGGATGAAGTCTCATCACGCTCGTCACGAGCCTCCTGACCTTTCCTCTCGAGAAATATTAAGATCTCCTTGAGGAAATGATTCTACCTACATTTTGGGTTTCAGGTTATTCATCAACTCTGTAATGATTCCTTCTGGTCACATGACGTCTATTCTTCTCTCCATCCTGGAGAGGGATGCTCCTCTGTTGCTGCCATGGAGGTTTCTTCCCTTTTTTTTCCTGTGAAATGTTTTTTATTCTATTTTTGGGGAGTTTTCTCCTGATCCGATGTGAAAGGTCAAAGGTCAGGGATGTTGTATGTGTTCAGACTGTAAAGCCCTCTGAGGCACATTTGGAATTTGTGATATTGGGATATACAAAATAAACTGAATTGAATTGAAAAAATTATCAAATTCACTACCGTTAGAGAAGCCGTTGTGGTCACAGTTAAAAGTAAGGAAAGAAAAGAGACCAACTCATTACAAGTACATATAAAACAGAAATAAATATGAAATAATGAGTAATAATAATACAATAAACAATGTAAACATGTGACAAAATTGCAAATAAATAAGCTTCAAAACAAGAAAGCAGTAAATTACATTTAATTTTATTGTTGGTTATTGATCCATGTTATATATAATATTATATATATATATATATATATATATATATCATATTTTATATATATAATATTATATATATATATATATCATATATATATATATATATTATATATATATATATAAAATATTATATTTACACCTATTTTTCACGACTTCATCCTTCATCGGCCAGCTTTGTTGTCTTCCTCCCTTGTTGTCACTTTCTGTATCTCTGGAAGAACATTCAAAGGGATGCAACACAAAAAAGGGAGCGAGATTCCTTTCATGGTCACGTCAATGAAGCCGTCAGAGCCGTCTGTGGTCCGTCGGTGGTCCATCGGTGGTCCGTCGGTGGTCCGTCAGTGGTCCGTCGGTGGTCCGTCGGTGGTCCGTCACTTGATCTTCTTCAGCCTCCTTCAGCTCCCTGTTTGGGTTTTGATTGAGTTTCTAACTGTCGCGGCTCTCTATAAACGTAGTTCCGGTTTCTGTCCTCGGGCGACTTCAGAGATCAAAGCCTGCTCCCGTCGGCTAAGAGGCGCGTGACTCGTCGGGGGAACGAAGCGGAGCGTTTAGCATCTCCACGGTCGCACGCACCCTCGTGGGGTCGGCGGAGAGACATCGGACCGCAGGGCCGAAGACGCGTCGACGTCGCCCTGGGAATGCCGAGTGTGTAAATAACCCCCAATAACATCTTTACGAGGCGGCGACACGCCAGCGGTCTACAGCTCGTTTACAGCTTTCACCCCATGTGTTCTCGTCGATTCGTACGGATGCGACGAACCGGCTCAGCGCCACGCCGCCCGCCCCCCGGTCTCACCTGTTCCCTCCTCCTGTGTTTCAGCCGACCCTCTGGTGGGGAGCATCGCCACACAGTACCTGACCAACAGAGCGGAGCACGACCGGATAGCCAAACAGTGGACCAAGCGCTACGCCACATAGACCAGCATCCGCCCTCCAGGACCCCCTCACCCTACTCCACACACACACACACACACACACACACACACACACACACACACACACACACACACACACACACACACACCTCCTCCGACATCTATGGAAGCACACCCTGCTCCTGTCATCCCCCTCTCTCTCTCCTCCCCCCCTCCTCCAAACCCAGAGAAATGAACT
This sequence comes from Liparis tanakae, assembly GCA_036178185.1. NCBI lineage: Eukaryota > Metazoa > Chordata > Actinopteri > Perciformes > Liparidae > Liparis > Liparis tanakae. The sequence goes on from CM070106.1 coordinate 12,270,824, forward strand.
GTTATTTGTTCCATGCTGACTTGAAAAGCTTCTTTTTTATACAAAGAGTCTATTGGGATTGTATTTTCCAATACACTGAATGTTGATATGGTCATGAAAAGCTTTAATACTGTTACTGTTCTCGTCGTCGTCGTCGTCCTTGTTGTTGTCGCATTGTTTATAACATTGTCGCGCCACCCTCGTCACCCTGTACTATTCCCGTTCCATGTGATGGTTTCATGTAAAATGATCATACCGAGTGAGTGCATTTACTTTTCTTTTCCTTTCCGTGGTTTCTACATGCTAACGGTCGATATTAGTGCATGGCATCGGGATATGTGTTCAGGCAGCGGACATGTGGTCATGTAGCGTATTATTTCTGCCCCCCCCTCCCTCCCTCCCCCCCCCCCCGCCCCCCCTACCCCGGCATGGAGTGATCCCATCACCACGTATGACGATAGTGTGGTAGTTTGCTGTACATTTAATGCCTTGTGAGAATACATACTCATCGAATACTCAATTAAACACTGGCTGTAATGTGACGGAGCCCGTCTCAGAGTCTTGTTTTTCCATATGCTGTGTGTGTGTGTGTGTGTGTGTGTGTGTGTGTGTGTGTGTGTGTGTGTGTGTGTGTGTGTGTGTGTGTGTGTGTGTGTGTGTGTGTGTGTGTGATTACAGTGTGTATTCGCTCATCTCTGTGACCACAGGTAAAGAAATGATCTCAAGACGTTATGGAAAGACCATTTTTTGTATTGAGAAGGTCTATATTTCAGAATATTTGAAAGCCACTCCGTACATGTAATTGGTTCTTACTTGTCTGAGCTACACTCTTGTTACGTTTCCTGAATATATATTAAAACTTTGGAAATTGGCCCTCCCATCCTCCTCCATCCTCCTCCGTCAGCAGCCAGTTGACCAGCATGTTTATACGTAACCTACCAGGAAGTAAGTCGACCAATCACAGGGCTGGATGGGCTTTCCACAAGCAAGCGCCACATTCAAAGTCACTCAAGGTCAAACACGCGTTGCCCTTCCCCCGACTGAGGCTGGAACCACCGGTCAGGCGAACGAATGAAATGCCAAGTCAGCGAATATTCACACACACACACACACACACACACACACACACACTTACACACATTTCAAACCAGCGTCTAGACACACACAACGGATGACGTTGTGTTTCTTGGTATTGATCGATATCATGGCGGTTGCGGGCCACACGTACTTTGCGGTCGTTAATGCACGTCGGCTCTCACATTCTGCCGTTTGCCAATTTTCATTTTAAGGAACGTGGCATCAGCAGAGGGGAAAAACGATGGCTCGTCAAATTATGAGATATTACATATTTTATAACATCGATTAAACACCTTCAAGTCTGCAAAAATACGAATAAAAGGAGCACTTTGAAAATGACCCTGAGAAGGCTGTGGCGTCGCCTCTTCAGGTTATGGACGCTTCCTATTGGACGATCAGCCGAGGAGAGGAAACCCCGGCTTTAGCCACGTATAATCATACATTGTTCAAACTATAAACTCATGACTGAGACGGCGGCTTTTGACGGTCTGGTTGCCATGGTGAAGAACAGTTCAACCAAACTGACCCATCATTGAAAAGTCAGATGGCTTTTATTACAGATTAGAGGAGGGGTCAAATACTCAGGGGTCAGATTTGGGTTTTGAGGGGATTGCAAATACAGATGCAGGGTGGTGTTTACACACTTACAAGTAAGAGATAATTAAGGGGGTGCCGGGGTTGCTTTTTGTTGTTTTTTATATTTTTTTTTGATGGGGGGGGGTATGTGTGTGTATGTTTATATATCTGTGTGTATGTATGTGTGTGTATATGTATGTGTATATGTATATATATGTATGTATGTATGTATGTATGTGTGTGTGTGTGTGTGTGTAGGTGTATGTATATGTGTGTATGTGTATGTATGCGTGTGTGTGTGTGTGTGTGTGTGTGTGTGTGTGTGTGTGTGTGTGTGTGTGTGTGTGTGTGTGTCTTTATTATATTGTGTGGCCCGAGACATGGAAGCACAGTCATAGTGTGGGGTCCAAAAATATTGTGGGGTCCAAAAGGCTGGACCCCACAATTATTACATCAAATTCAGTGAACAAATGGTTAAATATAGGCCCTGTGAAGTTTTTAGAGGTTTCCCCACAATACACATAAACCAACGTAGTGTGCTTGAGGTGTGCTTAGCTATAATTACTCAGTAGCCCCCCCTATGGAGCACAGGTGGTAGCGCAGGAACACACACTACACACACTTGGCTCTACTGTGCATGCCCAACCACTTGGATCTACTGCGCATGTGCAAGCAGCGTCTTCAATTCAGGTTCAGGCTGCTAATGCTAAAAATTAATATTAAGGTAATACATCAATAAACAACATGGCAGCAAACAAAACCAAGAGAAGACAAGCTGATTATTATCTTTACTTCACAGAAGAAGAAGAAAAAAAAAATAAAAAAAATAATAGGCATACAAATGAAACTTACATGTGTACATTTAGTCTTCGTTTAATCAATATTAAGAAAATGTATTAATACGTATCTATATGTGAATAAATGTTCACTTGTGAGAAACGGATTGTGTTGCTTGGAGAGGCCACGGGGACGTGCCTGGTGGGCGGACACAGAAGTCACATGCAGCAATACGACTAACGGGACGCGCCGGCTTGGCAAAACAAGCGCTCCTTGACTCGATTTCTGGTTGACGCGTCACCGACTGTCTCTGGCTGAGGAGAATGCACGTGGACCGGGATACAAAATACGGTAAGAAATGACTGTAGTAGTTACGTTACGGTGTATTTCTGTCCGCTGAGCCGACATGTTGTCATTTAAATGAGGCTTTTAAGCTGACGCTTAACGTTGTTGCCGTTCAGACGCTGTGACCGGTGACCGGTTAGCGCTAAGCTAGCGCGCTAGCGCTAAGCTAGCGCGCTAAGCTAGCGCTCTGAGCCCATGTCAGGGAAATTAGCTGCTATTAAAATGCATTTTCACAAGGCTTTGGTAGCGATATGACCACGTCTTGCAATTAACAGGAGCATATAGTTGTGTCTAAAACAGAGATGTGTTCTGCTATGTCACGTTAGCTTATTTTTTATTCCGTTTTTATCATTAGTTAACTTAATACAATTAAAAACTGACGAATATGACTCGAGGGAGGAGTTATCTGTTCAAAAATAAGCATGTTAGTGTTTTTTGTGCATAAAGTTGGTGTAAATAATAAAGTCGATGCAAAGGGGACATATCAATAATTTAAATATGCAAGTGTGCGAACACGTGCAAGTAGATTACATGCAAAGCCACGCAAATGGCACAGTCAAGTTTTTGTCATATAATGGGGACCAGTGGGGGAGGGGTTCAGAATACCAGACTGACTCAGAATACCAGACTGACACGCACACGTCACCGTCAGTTGTGGGGTCCACGTAAATGGAATAATATGTAAATATTTAACTGACCAAATATTATATTTTCTGGTCATTAACTTAAAAAAACATTAGATATGACGTGCCGTACAACCTGAACTCAGTTTCTATATTTGTAGTCATACCTGCTGATAGTCAACGGTCAATTCCCTCCTGGCAGACCTCAGCTTTACTTATTATCAGCTGCAGTTTTAACAGCAGGCAACATATGAATCACAGATATCAGAGAACTTGGAATTGATCAAAAGTATGAATGATTTTGAGTCGGCTCGATGACCCGTTTGATAAAAAATGCTTGCTCACTCATTTGCTGTTTTATATCGTATCACCTCATGGTTATTGCTATTTAATTGAATAACTTTACTGCTGACCAGCTGATGAAATATGAATTTGAACTTCTTCTACAGAATGGACCACAGTCTTCTGGTGACGAGACCCTCATATCCTATGAAGGTAATCATGCTAGTCTTGATTAGTTTCTTGTGTTACTATGTTAGTTTTTAGTATGACTGAAGTCTCTCTCTCTCTCTCTTTCTCTTTCTTTTCCTCTTCTCTCTCTATATCTACAGTGGGGGGGGGGAGTATTTAGTCAGCCATCAATTGTGCAAGTTCTCCCACTTAAAAAGAGGAGAGAGGCCTGTAATTGTCATCATCGACCTGAGACATGAGGGGAAAAATCCAGAAAATCACTTCGCTGATTTTTAAAGAATTTATTGGTATATTCCACATTCTACTATCCTGTGTTCCTGGTGCAGGTCTACATGTGGTCCTGGTGCAGGTCTACATGTTGTTTCTGGAGTCCTCTGACAGCTCATTGGTCTTGGCCATAGTGAGTTTGGAGTGTCACTGTTTGAGGCTGTCAAGTGTCTTTTATACTGATTTGAGTTCAAACAGGTGCCATTAATACAGGTAAGGAGTGGAGAATAGAGGAGCCTCTCAAAGAAGAAGTTACAGGACTGTGAGAGACGGACATCTTGCTTGTTTGTTATTGACCAAATACTTAGTGTACCCAGGAATTTACCAATTAATTCTTTAAAAATCAGACAAAGTGATTTTCTGGATTTTATTTTATTTTTTTCCTCATTTTGTCTCTCATAGTCAAGGTCTACCTATGATGAACATTACAGGCCTCTCTCATCTTTTAGGTGGGAGAACTTGCACAATGTGGCTGATTAAATACTTTTTCCCCACTGTATATAGTTCTACTTTGTATGCTGTTATAGGTTTTAAAGTGTATTTTAAATATTAATCACTGCAGCCCCTATGTTTGTGTTCGACTTTAGAATAGGCCATGCACACTGCTTTAAGTTATTTGCTATTTAATAAATGTTTAATAGACTTATCAAATAAAGTCACTTTGTAACTTGTCAGTATCTCAACATACATCATTACTATAATTTCTAAATGCAGTCTCTTTTTCAATCTGAATTCCAGGTGACACACAATCAGGCTCGGAGANGCCTTTAGACTGGACTACCTATGATGGATGTGACCCAAATAGAGCTACAGTCAGGTAATGGAGTATAGTAAACATTGTCTCTATTTATGTTGACCTGTACACAATGTAGCTCTATCAAGATAGGGATGTGTTTTCATTGCTTTTCTGATGCAGCATGTCAGTCAGCTTACTCATGGAGTCCCTTTGGGGCCCTGGCGTTTATTCAAATTATAAGTGACTTAATATGATTTTAACAAAACATTTTAGGATCCAATCTCAAGTCAATACAGGTGTAAATGTCTACTTAATGAGCTGTAGTCATTTTCAAACAGGTATTTTGAACATGCCCCATTCTGCAGGCCATAATATGCTGTGGAGAGAAATTAATCTCACACACATTCTTGCTATCCTATCCTTGTGGGGCCCTGGCGTTTTATTAAAACTATAAGTGACTTAATATAATTTTAACAAAACATTTTAGGATCCAACCTCAAGTTATTACAGGTGTAAATGTCTACTTAATGAGCTGTAGTCATTTTCAAACAGGTATTTTGAACATGCCCCATTCTGCAGGCCATAATATGCTGTGGAGAGAAATTAATCTCACACACATTCTTGCTATCCTATCCTTGTGGGGCCTTGGCGTTTTATTAAAACTATAAGTGACTTAATATAATTTTAACAAAACATTTTAGGATCTAACCTCAAGTTATTACAGGTGTAAATGTCTACTTAATGGTCTACATGTGGTCCTGGTGCAGGTCTACATGTGGTCCTGGTGCAGGTCTACATGTGGTCGTGGTGCAGGTCTACATGTTGTTTCTGGAGTCCTCTGACAGCTCGTTGGTCTTGGCCATAGTGGAGTTTGGAGTGTGACTGTTTGAGGTTGTGGACAGGTGTCTTTTATACTGATATGAGTTCAGACAGGAGCCATTAATACAGGTAAGGAGTGGAGAACAGAGGAGCCTCTCAAAGAAGAAGTTACAGGTCTGTGAGAGACGGACATCTTGCTTGTTTGTTATTGACCAAATACTTATTGTACCCAGGAATTTACCAATTAATTCTTTAAAAATCAGACAAAGTGATTTTCTGGATTTTCTTTCCTCATGTTGTCTTTCATAGTTGAGGTCTACCTATGATGAAAATTACAGGCCTCTCTCATCTTTTTAAGTGGGAGAACTTGCACAATTGGTGGCTGACTAAATACTTTTTTCCCGACTATATATATACTTATATGGGAGACCAGGAGCTAAATGTGGTGGACAAAGCTAGATCTTTGGGTCACATCATCAGGAATGATCTAGCGATGATGACGATGTGCAACAGCAGTGTTGCAAACTTTATGCACAAGCTAATATGCTGTACGTAATTGTGACATGTGTACAGATGTTAAAACTGCTCTCTTTAGAGGTGCTGTACTTCTCTTTACAGGTGTACATGCATGTGTACACACATGTGTATGTGTACGCATGTATGTGCGTGCACATGAGTCTGAAATAAAAGGAATATATGACACCCTTTAAACATTTGTGTTTGTATTCTATAGCGCTCGGATGCACCAGAACCCTGACAAAAGATTGTTGGAATGAATCCCTCTATCAACGGCACGGATTCCGATGAATCCCAGAGTTCTGTCCCCCGGCTTAGAAGAACTAAAAGCATACAGGTGAGCAACACTCACAATTTAGAGAAATACTGATTTGCTTGAGTTTTTCTTAACTGATGGTGCACATCATTACATTACATCATCATGTGGAAAGTTAAGTGTGCATTGGAAATGTTTAATAATGTGCTGACTTTAATTTAAGTAAAAACTTTTTTCTTTTAAAGATGGAGAGTGGGATTAATTACAATTCGGATGAGCTTTTTGACCCGTACTCGGACGGCAGTGGAGACAAATATATTCCAAAGACTAGTGAGGATGATTCTGACGGTACAGACACAAGCGAAGTTTTTGAGCCCTTCAACCAGCCAAAGTGCCAGAGAGCACTTGCAACAGCAACGCTTTTTAATTTCGGCCGTTATTCTCTGAATTGACGTATCAGCTGATATAACCGCACTGTAGAGCGTGGTTTAAAAGGAGAGCAACGATTTAAACATCTATTTGTCTGTGGTATGACTTATTCATTTAGAATTTCGCTTTTGTCTTTTCAGAAAGTCAGCTCTCATCCACTCAGAGAGAAGATGAGACCACAATGCCAGATGTGATGGACGCAGCACCTCAGGAGGGCCCGATGACCTCGCCACAAGCCGGTTGTCAACAAGAGTCTCCAAAATTAAAAAGAGGTAAAAGAGGTTTTGAAGAAAATATTTCTTTGATATCAAACTTTATTACTGTCGTGTTCCCTAGGTTGATAACTGGATCCGGTTTCATCCCTACCTAGGCGACCGTGTCAATAAAAACAAAAAAATGGAATTTCACATCCCATCATATTTGCTCCCTTGCAGTTGTTGGTTTCCCATCTTATTCTGGAGGTTGAGATATTTAAAATGTGTCCTGAAAGCGTTACAGTGACATTAAAGGACTAGGAAAATGCTATAACAGCAGCAAAGGGAAAACATATGATCGAGTTATAAATACAAAAGAAACGGCATAGGTCAATGGAATCAGAATTATTGCTTAAATACTGTTGGATAGATGAAGTCAAATCACTTAATGCAAAGTAGTATTGCCTCTATTATTTATGAACTCTTCTAACAATCATCAGGTGATGGACTTGTACATTATATATATTTATTATCTCCAATAATATGTTAAGAAAAACTGTCATATTAATGTAAATTAAAATGGTCAGACTTTGATTGTCTCTTAGACAATCCAAACTTCAACATTTCATATAAGTTTCACTTTAAACGCCCACCAGACATCCAGAACCCCTACCTGCCCATTTTCCAGTTCTCTCTGCTCTGGCACACCTGAACCAGCTGATGTTCAGCCTCATATAACAGTTGCTTATGACTTCACAGTTTATAGAAAATGTTATTTAAACATTATTTACACAGGTATAGTACTTGTATAACTACCAAGCTCTTTGGTATTTAATTAGTGTAATGAGCATTGTCTTTATTAATAAACGACCAGTTCAGACCCTACATTCTGAGCTGCATAATGGAATGACTCGCATCGTCGATGTGTGCTGCTTTTGCAGGACATTAATGTTGTATTGATAAATTGCAGCCCACTGGCTCTCACCCCCATCCCATTGGCGTGTCATCCTGATGCTCTCCACATGGCCGATATGTTCATACGGCTACGGCCCAGTTAAAAACAGCTGCGCCTAAGCTGTATGCTGACGAGGAGCACCCTACACGCAGTTCCATAGCACGAGAATGGAAATGGAAACCTTGAATTGTGTTTCTTGTTCGACAGGTCGCCCACCATTCCAAAGAAGGAAGTGGACAAAAGAGGAGATAATCTCAGTCGAGAAGCACATGATGTCCTTCATCACGTCATGCCGTGTACCAGGCAAAAGTGATTGTGATAAGTGCCTTGATGTTGAGAAAGCTGCTCTCAAAGATAGAACATGGTCGGCCTTGAAATTCTATATAAAGAACAGAATTACAGCGCTGAAGAGAACGGTTTGAATCGAGCATGGCTGTTGAGTTTTACGGTGTCATTGTTCAGTGTTTAGTGCAATTTTTTTATGCAACGTTTTCGCATTTAGTGCATGCGATGTTTAGCATTTAAAGCAGTAGTGCATGGTTTAGTGTTTAGCATTATTGGTGTTGAGTGTCTGTTGACCACCACTCGTCTCTCCTTTTCTAATCTTTATTCTCTATAATCTATTATTTCACTTCATTGCCTTTAATTTCCTGTCACATTACCTCATTTTATAACCATATCTCTTTTTACAGCTTATCATTTTATCTGTCATTTTCCACTAATCTCAGTTAATTGACATTTTAGCGGATTTATTTATAATTTAATTCCCCCCCCCAATTTGTACTCATTTGTTTATAATAAATATATTGAAATATTAAATATATTGAAATATTTAATAAAATTGTGAATTTACAATTTAACTGGCTCAAATCTCTCATTTGAAGCAATTTGTTTAATTCAACCAAAGAAGTAGGCGATCTTCTGACCTTTTTCACTTTTGTCTCTGTCTAATGTTATGAGTTTTGTCCTGCAGTACTGCTGACATTATGAAAGGTTAATGATACATTTGCATGTACTTAATACTAGGTTTCATCAGGTACCAAGTTCACCAATAGCATCCCTATAAATTTATTAGGAGTCACAATGATAAGACTATGGTTGACTTGTATGGCTATTTATTTTGTTCATTCACAAAGTTTGATCACAAAATAGAAAATACCCTCGATATTAAAAAACAGGACCTAAACCTATACCCAAATCGTCACGTTCTAGCAGATGGATATCGTGCTGCATCATGGTTCCACAGCATCGTGACAGTCAAAGGTGTTCGGGGTTCCCACAAAATGAGTTTAACCCGACTGTGTGTAAACTGGCCCTCAGAAAAGAATACAAACCAGACAGTGTGTATAGTGTCCTCACAAATAACTAAATACCTGACGAGACCCCACTATGGGGGTCCTAGTCAGGTCATGGGATTTTACTTTGTCTAATTGATCATTTAAAGTGATATCTTTGTTTATGTCATCTCAAAGATAATGCCTGATTTTTTTCAGTGCTGTACAACCTTTAGAAAGGGTGGAACCAGTTGGAACCCACAAGTGATGTGCCTGTCAGGTGGTCCCACAATACGATAAAGACAAGGCTGTGTGTGTGTGTGTGTGTATATAGGTACTTGTTTTATGTGTATATTATTAAACAAATCTACAATGTCCAGAGAGAACAACTTGCTCATCCCCTCGGGTCATATACGTTTGAGCTGAATTATGAAATATGGAGGGAAAGAAAGCGCCGCACTTCAAACAGCAGCCATGAGGACGCTCTCTGGACGATGGACGCTCACAGGACGATGGACGCTCTCAGGACGATGGACGCTCTCAGGACGATGGACGCTCACAGGACGATGGACGCTCTCAGGACGATGGACGCTCTCAGGACGATGGACGATGGACGCTCTCTGGACGATGGACGCTCACAGGACGATGGACGATGGACGCTCTCAGGACGATGGACGCTCTCAGGACGATGGATGCTCACAGGACGATGGACGCTCACAGGACGATGGACGATGGACGCTCTCTGGACGATGGACGATGGACGCTCTCTGGACGATGGACGCTCTCAGGACGATGGACGCTCACAGGACGATGGACGCTCACAGGACGATGGACGCTCTCTGGACGATGGACGCTCTCAGGACGATGGACGCTCTCAGGACGATGGACGCTCACAGGACGATGGACGCTCTCTGGGCGATGGACGCTCTCAGGACGATGGACGCTCACAGGACGATGGACGCTCACAGGACGATGGGCGCTCTCTGGACGATGGGCGGTGGGCGCTCTCAGGGCGCTCTCCAGGGCGATGGGCGCTCTCTGGGCGATGGGCGCTCTCAGGGCGATGGGCGATGGGCGCTCTCTGGGCGATGGGCGATGGGCGCTCTCTGGACGATGGACGATGGACGCTCTCTGGACGATGGACGCTCACAGGACGATGGACGATGGACGCTCTCTGGACGATGGGCGCTCTCAGGGCGATGGGCGCTCACAGGACGATGGACGCTCTCTGGACGATGGACGCTCTCAGGACGATGGGCGCTCACAGGACGATGGACGCTCTCAGGACGATGGGCGCTCACAGGACGATGGACGCTCACAGGACGATGGACGCTCTCTGGACGATGGACGATGGACGCTCTCAGGACGCTCTCAGGACGATGGACGCTCACAGGACGATGGACGCTCTCTGGACGATGGGCGCTCTCAGGACGATGGACGCTCTCAGGACGATGGACGCTCTCTGGACGATGGACGCTCTCAGGACGATGGACGATGGACGCTCTCTGGACGATGGACGATGGACGCTCTCTGGACGATGGACGATGGACGCTCTCAGGACGATGGACGCTCTCAGGACGATGGACGATGGACGCTCTCTGGACGATGGACGCTCTCAGGACGATGGACGCTCACAGGACGATGGACGCTCACAGGACGATGGACGCTCTCTGGACGATGGACGCTCTCAGGACGATGGACGCTCACAGGACGATGGACGCTCTCTGGACGATGGACGCTCTCAGGACGATGGACGCTCACAGGACGATGGACGCTCACAGGACGATGGACGCTCTCTGGACGATGGACGATGGACGCTCTCAGGACGCTCTCAGGACGATGGACGCTCACAGGACGATGGACGCTCTCAGGACGATGGACGCTCTCAGGACGATGGACGCTCTCTGGACGATGGGCGCTCTCAGGACGATGGGCGCTCACAGGACGATGGACGCTCTCTGGACGATGGACGCTCTCAGGACGATGGACGCTCTCAGGACGATGGACGCTCTCTGGACGATGGACGCTCTCAGGACGATGGACGCTCACAGGACGATGGACGCTCTCTGGACGATGGACGCTCTCAGGACGATGGACGCTCTCAGGACGATGGACGCTCACAGGACGATGGACGCTCTCAGGACGATGGACGCTCACAGGACGATGGATGCTCTCAGGACGATGGACGCTCACAGGACGATGGACGCTCTCAGGACGATGGACGCTCTCAGGACGCTCTCTGGACGATGGACGCTCTCAGGACGATGGACGCTCTCTGGACGATGGACGCTCTCAGGACGATGGACGCTCACAGGACGATGGACGCTCTCTGGACGATGGACGCTCTCAGGACGATGGACGCTCTCAGGGCGATGGACGCTCACAGGACGATGGGCGCTCTCAGGACGATGGACGATGGACGCTCTCTGGACGATGGACGCTCACAGGACGATGGACGATGGACGCTCTCAGGACGATGGACGCTCTCAGGACGATGGACGATGGACGCTCTCTGGACGATGGACGCTCACAGGACGATGGACGATGGACGCTCTCTGGACGATGGACGCTCTCAGGACGATGGACGCTCACAGGACGATGGACGCTCACAGGACGATGGACGCTCTCTGGACGATGGACGCTCTCAGGACGATGGACGATGGACGCTCACAGGACGATGGACGCTCTCTGGACGATGGACGCTCTCAGGACGATGGACGCTCCTCCTTTGATTCTGTGGAGCCGTCAGTCAGCCGTCTCGCGGCTCCTCTCCCGCTGTCAGGCGTCACTCGGTGGATCTCCGGCGTTATTAACTTTCTACAGAGGCCCCCCCTGGAAGTCCCGAGAGACGACTTGTATCTTGTTCGCGAGCGACGGGGATCTCTTGAACTGGAAATCATCATCTGAGACCGACAAGATGTCGGGTTACGTCTCGTGTGCACAAGTCGGAACAGATAATGATCTATTTTCTCAAGTGCCGAAAAGACGATATCAGATTATTTATTATGTGCACAAGTTCACACGGAGGATAATCATGCACACTCGTTGAAGCAAGTTTATGATCTTGTACTAACAAGATATGAAATATATATTAAAAGCACAATTGTTTTTGTTCTTCCTTCAAACTAATGTATTAGATAATAACTTTGCAGGCATCCAAGAAAATCTGTAATTTTACAGGGTTTTTCTGCCAAGTACTTTCTTATTAATTTCTATTTCCACCAGTGATTCCTACATTTCCCAGAATGCCATTTGACCGCCCAACGCGGAGAATCAACACGCTGCAAGAGCTATCTGGCAAACTGGTGGGGGGGTAGTGGTGTGTGCGTGTTTGCGTGTGTCTCTGTGTGATTGTGTGCGTGTGTGTGTGTGTGATTGATTGATTGCAGGCTTATCGCGTGTTGAAAACCGACGACCCCACTGAACAAACTCACACTTGTTGACGGTCCTTCTTCACAGCGCCGGTGTCCGACTCGTCCCTGAACGCCACACGACGCGGCGCAGGGGGCTTCTTCTTCTTCTTCTTCTTCTTCTTCTTCTTCTTCTTCTTCTTCTTCTTCTCCTTTTTCTTCTTTTTCTCCTTCTTCTTCTTCGTCTCCGGCTGCGTTGCAAGCAAAGTGGAGCAACAGTGGCGGAGTTAATTATGGTTGACGTGTCGGGAGGGGGAGGGGAAGCCCTCATCCTCATCCTCCCTCCCTTTCTCCTTCCCTTCCTTCCCTTCCTCCCTCACACACTGCGGGCAGGAACAGTCTGGGAGAAAGGAAAGGAGAAGTCCCTGATGCATCTTTAATGGTGTCACTGTTGCAATGAGAGGTACGAGATCAATAAGGAGTGAGAAGGCCAGAGTTGATCTGTAAATGAAAATGCACCCTGTCTGCATGATCGTGTGCGTGTGTGTGTGTGTGTGCGTGTGTGTGTGTGTGTGTGTGTTATGCAGGTTTAATGTGTTAATAAGACGTGTGCTCTCATTACTGCTGCCAACATGACAAACAGGTTATGATGTCAAACCACATAGTTTGACTTTGACCTAAACAGCATGTGGCTGACATGTGTTTTTAGATTTAGTTTTACATAAACTTTCATGCCACAGAATCCCATTATACAGTTGTGGCAACAAACACTGTATAAATACAGAGGCCCTGTGAATTCTGACTAGACACAGGAAGAGAGAATTTTATTATATGAGATTTTCATATTCAATTAATTCAACGATTTCCAGAATTTGTGTTTTTAAGTTCACATTTCCAACATAGATGTCTAAATGCTGTTTCATGAAGATGAAGGAGATGATGGCCTCATGGCTTCATGGTTCCCTTGTGGTATGATGTCATGTCATAATGTGATAAACAGATTGTTCTGCATGCAACACAGAAAACACTACTTACATGGAAATTGCAGGTATTATGTTGCATATAAATGTGTGCCGCATCGACCGACCATTAAATAATTACTCACAAATAGTTCAGGATCCAATGCTCATTTCTGCCCCTTTAGAGGAAATCAATCCAGCCTGGAATAGTAAATTTAGTTTTTTTTCATGTTGTTTGTTGCTTTAGAGTTACAAATATTAACTGAAAGACATAAAAGGTTCAGCAGAAACGTCTCTGAAGACTTGCTACGAAAAAAGGGCCACTTTCTTACTGTACGACTCTCATGGCGACCACTTTGTCTGATGTTTATTTAATGCTCAACCCATTTGACATGTCAGGCCACTTATCAGGAGGTATAATGGCCTTTTAAAACTGTCACTTAACTCTTGGTCGCCCTGTCTTTAGTGTCGGGTAGTAACTCAGGTTAATGGCTAACAGTAGCCAGATTGTATTACTTCCAGGCACTTGGGTTGTGTTATGATTTTGCATCAGATTGTGCAGCTTGTGGAGCCTTATCACGGGCGATATTACATAAATGATTCACCATCCCAATGGATTGTATGAAGACCTTGGTCATTTCATAAAATGGAGAATATTTTCATTAATAAATAAAAGACTTATTCGCCATTCTCGAGAAAACGCATGGTAAATTAATGGCTATTTTTTCTTATACTGTTTTTTTAACAAAGTTGGACTATCCTATATCCTTTTGTATAATGTAATGTGACATATGTCCTCTCTCGCTCTCTCTCTCTTTCTCTCTCTCTCTCTCTCTCTCTCTGTCATCACTCTTCGACAATGACGACGTGTAAATAATAAAAATGATGAATCCAGATTACAATGTCGGGACGACTGTCTCCTGCTGGACCAACACTTCCGGCGAGCAGAGGCACGCGTCCACGATAGCGTCAAGTTCTTGTTAATTGTTCACGTTCATTCCGGAAACCAAGCGATTGAATCCCTGCAAAATAAAAGCGCAAAAACTCAACTGAATCGAACTATTGACAACCATTTATTTAATTTGCGATGTGGGTTGTTGCATTGGTCATGGCAATCATTTTAGACCTAAGAAAAATATACATTTTAGTTTCATTTATTTAACCTTTTTTTTTTAAGTTAATGCATTTTATAAATAAATATCTATAACCAGTTATGGATCGTAAATGGTTATCGATAGTGACAATACCAGTATTTAATAAAGATAAATACGAAAAGATGAATACATCAAGCGTATGAGGAGTGGATGAAAAATAGTTGGATGATTAATGATTGATTGAACCGATATATTGATAAAAAATATATATATATATATTATGTAAATACTTTAATTAAAATAAATTCTGTGTTTACATGCCGTTCTTGTTCATAAGTTTCTATTACATCAATAAAGATGATCTTTTCTAATTTGTACACTACAGCATCACTGCCTCCGTTTTTCCCCCGTGCTTTTATTTTCTTAAAACGTTGACCGGAAGTTCCACCTCGTCTCCATCCTCGGTGCTTTGACACTGGTGCGTCCAGGCTGCGGAGGCACACACACACATAAGGCTGTGCACACACACAAAGAAAGGTACCAAATACTTCATATTTATATTCCAGCGCACAATACTATGTCAGTTAATGTAACGCGTGTCTTTTTCTCGCGGCCCTTGTTCGGGGGACAAGATATATGTGTCCGTGTTGCCGTCGAAGGAGCATTTAGGAGTCGTTCCATCCTGCGACTGGCTGCTCTGAGATCAGCTGCATGTCGACGGATATAGCTTTAAAAAAAAAAAAAGACGCCAAGGAAAACCCTTTAAGTGAGCGGCGTGGTGTATTCTAGTTTCGACTCTCGCAATGTGGGTTTATTAAGGCGTCAAGAAACGGGCTTCGCTGCCTCGCTGCCTCGCTGACTTCTCTCTCGGTGAAAGTTTTCATCCGCCTGTAAATTGTTGAGGTGTTTGGTGTGTTTTTCTGGGGGTGGAGGTGGTGGTGGTGGTTCTCCAGTCGACTGCGACATCGGCTCCCGTCGATGCATTTCTGCTTTTTCCATCCCGACCTCTTCGTCCTGTAGTCTCTCTCTCGCTCACGCGCGTGCTCGTCGAGACACGAAGTAGTAAGCTAGGCCTTTAGCCGAACTATTTCACCCAATTGTGAGAATAACAACCGTACAATCATTAGCGGTGTTTAAAAATAAATAAATTGAATTCAAACGTTGTGAAAGAAAGAAAAAAAAATGGCTCCGCCGATAAGTTCCTGAATAACATCCGCACAGTGGCGATTTAAACCGACGGGTCCAGTTCACGAGGGTCAGCGTCGGTAGTCCCGGGGCCCGCGGAAGCGTCGACGGGAGTCCCGGTAGAGCCCCGTGGCTTCCGCAGCTCGCGGTCCGCGGCCACCGATAAACGTACCGGAGAAACACGAGGGTGCGAGATTCCGTTGAAAAAGAAGAAAAGAAATTCACGCACACACCGTAAAATGAAAAGTTAACGCGCTGTCGAAGCGACGATGGGTGGAGGGGGGCGGTGAGGGTCCGCGGGTCAGATTCAGGTATACAGGTGTGCCACCTGACAGCTGCGTCCCAATAAGAATTTCGGAACCGAATTTGGTCCACACGACCCACTTCCGTTTGTAGGAGATGAAGACAGGGGCGTAAACAAATACATGTTATAATGGAGTTTAACATTCGTTGAAGGTACAGATGTGGTTTGGTTTGTGTACCCCCTCTAAATGTTGTTGTTGTCCCCCCCACCAGGCTAGGTATGTCGGATGAAGATTCCCGTGCCAGCAGCAGTTCTTCTTCTTCTTCGTCATCCACCCATCACCAGCAGCAGGAAGTGATCACGCCGAAGAAACGAGAAAGCAAAGCCAGCATGAACAAGACCTCCAAGCTCCTCTCCACCAGCGCCAAAAGGTGAGGCTCGGCGGCCGCTCCGTACGCTCGGCTTCTGCAGGACGCTCGCATTAATCCACGAGTCGCCAAAATCGCTGTTAGTTGAGGACAGACTTTGTGATATTCCGATCTTCCCCCGGACGGATCTTTTAGAAGTCTCTTTGGTGTTCATCACTTTTTCCACCGGCTGGCAGCCAGTCAGAAGTTTGGCCTACTTCCTTTTTATTAGCGGCAACCTCGGCCCAAGTATAACTGCTTCGGTTTGACACGGGAGGAAGTTATTTAACTCGAGAAGGAGAAGTCCGCCAGGCCTCCGTCAGGCCTCCAACAGGTTCCCATCAGGTGTCCGTCAGGGGTCCATCAGGTGTTTATCATGCATCCATCAGGTGTTCATCAGGCCTCCATCAGGGCTCCTTCAGGCATCCATCAGTTTCCCATCAGGCCTCCATCAGTTGTTTATCATGCCTCCATCAGGCCTCCAGCAGGTGTCCCATAGGCCTCCATCATGCCTCCATCAGGCCTCCTCTGGCGTGGCGGTTTGGGTTTAAAGGGTTTCGGCGTTCATCTTTTGACGGTTGTGTTTGTTTTCTGCTCTCCTCAGAATCCAGAAGGAGTTGGCGGACATCACTTTGGATCCGCCTCCAAACTGCAGGTGAGTGAATTATTTTACGCGCTGACTTCGAACACGTCTTCTTGGTTGTTGTGGTTTTGTCCGCCGCTCAAGACGACTTAACGTCTAACGTCTTTACGCCGCATGAGGAACAACATTTAGACATCATTTAATGTTCCTAACGCTGTGGAGACGTTCACCATGGAGGCTGAGCCAGAGGAACACGTCCACAACCGGATTATAGATCCTCGCTTATTGAAATATGTTCTTGGCATCGACTGAACACTCCCCAAAAACTGGCACTTTGCTTTACTTCCTGATTTCAATAAAATGTCTTTCTATTTTTGGCAGAGCTCTGCTGCGGATCGTTTTTATATTTAGTCTCCATTTAATATTCCAGATAATTGGCATTTTTTCCGGTATTCGCTGCGTTGATCACTCGGGGTCAATGTGTGCGATCGGCGTATCGCAGACGCGTCTTCTTGTTCCTCTGCGTTATTGGTGTGTGTGTGTGTGTGTGTGTGTGTGTGTGTGTGTGTGTGTGTGTGTGTGTGTGTGTGTGTGTGTGTGTGTGTGTGTGTGTGTGTGTGTGTGTGTGTGTGTGTGTGTGTGTGTGTGTGTGTGTGTGTGTGTGTGTGTGTGTGTGTGTGTGTGTGTGTGTGTGTGTGTGTGTGTGTGTGTGTGTGTGTGTGTCATAGGGAAATATGGGAAATATGTGCTGTTACATTTGAACCTTTTCTTTTGAAAGCTGTTAATATGTTGTTGTTTATGTGGTTGTTCAACGCTCAGGCAAACACCGAGACGGTTGACTCTTTTTTTTTTAAATAGAAAAGAAAAAGGCTCAGCAATTAGCATTGCATTAGTTAGTTAAAAAAAAGAATTTATTTAAAGTACTCCCCAATAAATTCTTCTTTTTTAACTAACTAATGCTTTTTCTTCTATGTTTTTAAAAAGTTACATTGATTTTTGTAATGTGCGACAGACGGTAGCCAAGTATTAACATAATGGTCTTTAAAAATAACAGTAAATAATCCAGAGAAGGAAATGCATGAGTTGAGAGAAATGGATTCAAACGCCCGTGATGAGTGATTTCTCGCTCCATCTCGCCCGCAGCGTGGAGAAAGGCCTCATTTCTCCTTTTTTGTTCCAATCCCTCGTTCAGCACCTCGTGCAGAAAGGTTTTTTTTTTTTTTTTCCCCTCGCACATATATTTAGCGTAGGATCTTTGCGGTGAAGCTGCTCATCAGGGTGTGAATGGAGCCGGACAGCTACGCCTCGCAGATGCCGTTTAATGGATTACACATCGGTGAGTCAGCGTGGTTGACGTCTTTTTGTTGTTGTTGTGGAAGTCGTTTCGGGCCTCGCCGCTCTTAAAATGGACACCGTCGGAAGACGGGAAGACTCGCTCAGTCGTCTTCATGCCCCCCCCCCCCCCCCCTCGCAGCAGACTTTGTTTCTCTGGCGCTGCGGGGACCGCTCTTTCATCTGTCGTTCATCAAAATTGTATTATACTCGGGGAATGCCGTACAGGTTCCTCTTTCTAATTTGATTTGCCGCCTCGTTGCCACTGAAGTGTGAACTGCAGACATCACAGGCCTCTCTCTCTCTCTCTCTCTCTCCCCCCCCCCCCCCCCACCAGCTACTTTTTATTTTTTGCTCTCTTCCTGACGTTTCGTGCTTGATTCTGGGCGTCTCTCGCCCGGCCTCGCTCGCCCGGCCTCTTGCGCTCTCCTCGCGCGGCGTCTCCTCTTGAGAAGTTGCCCTCGAGTGTCGCGGCGGATTCCTGACATTCCGGTCCGGGGCTCATGACAGCGGAGGAAAAGTTCTCAGCCGTCTGCAGTCGGAGTAATTAGTGCCAAGTAGGGCTGGACAAATATGAGGGTTGAGAGGCCGTACGTTATTATATGTATGACGCTGGAACCGATGTGCAAATCACTTATGTCGTTGGCTTTTGGGAGTCTGACAGGCCTCCCTCTAGGCCCCGCCCCCTGATACAGTCACTTCTTCAGACCCACCTCTGCAGTTGTGGGCTTTCATGTTTTTTTTTCTCAACTGCTTCTCCTTTTCTACAAAAAGCCTCCTCCCTGGAGAGGAAGTGGCCGGCTGGTACGCCGTTGTTACTTCACGGCGCCTGAAACGCACATGGAAGTCGGAGGAGTTTCCCCTCGGCGTGCCGGGAAAGTAGTCGGGGCGCCAAGAGGAAGTAGATGTTTCTTTTGGCGTCAATCGGCGCCGAGTATGGCCGAGTATCGAAACCTCCGTGGAATGACGGAGCTCTACTTCTGGCACCCCAGGGTGCTCTGTAATTCAGTCTGAGGTGTCGCATTGATATCCGTGATGCACAATTATACCAATAAATACATTTAAGTTTGAACCGGTTCAGAACTAAAGTGATCCAGCAATGCATGGCTGTTGCTTTCTAATGTTCCATCCAACTCTGAACATTCATTTTCAGGTGAGGTTTTCCACGTGTGAAGATTTTCCCGCTGTAATCTGTAACCGTGGAACATTGTTGTGACTGTACTCTGTGATGAATGTCCTTTTGTCCCTGTAGAAGGATTCGCTAGTTCATGTCATTATATGGATGTCATCCGTTTCACACGGCTTTAATTATACATCTAATCTCTTTTTCCTTTCTATTTTTATGAGCCGTAATGCTTCAGACTGGAGCCCGACTCTTTGTTTCATTGGAGGAGTAGAAACGCCATATGATCCTCATCCTCATAACGCTCTGACAGAACATTTGCAGGATGATTAAATTGGAGGGGGGGGGGGGGGGGGGTTAGGGTGCAGTGGCACGGAGTCTCCTCGCCACTCTTGTGAAGTGGAGTCATTATTTTGTCTCCGTCAGGCAGCTTATTCCAGTGTTTTGCTCTGTCATCACGTCAGTGTGTGTGTGTGTGTGTGTGTGTGTTAAGGTCCACACACACCACTCGTGGAGCTGTGGTTTAGTGAGTAAAAGGCGTCGTTAAACAATACAGAGGGATTAAAGTCGGCGTGCGGAGGATAACGAGCGCTCGCTACAGGAGGACGAACACGGAGAGGAAAAAGGATTCCCCAGGATTTCTGAAGCTTTTACACTGAAAAGCCAATCAGTTCTGATCAGAAAGGAACAGACGGTAAATCCCCGCGGTGTTTGCTTTGGGCTCTCGTGATTATTTGGTTTGAACTGTAATAACCTAAAATAAATGAGGAGAATAAATATTGTTGCAACGCTGCAACGTTCACGCAGGACGGGAGCAACCCCAATGCGTGTTGCGTTGTATGTGGCGGTTGCCTGTGACCCCCCCCCCCCCCCCCCCCCCAGACGTCTCAGCTGTAGGACTGCAGCTGGTTCCATGTCGACACTGACATCACCGTCTCTGTCTGTATCCGGCGGTGACCAGCAGCTCGCTGTGAAGCTCCGAGGTGCACCTGAGCCGCCAACATGGCCGCCGGAATAAAACATGACTGACGCTCGTGTCGCCACGCTGACCCCGTCTCACCCCGTCTCACCCCGTCTCACCCCGTCTCACGTCAGACGGATACCACGAATTAACTCACCGTGCACCAGAAACTCTGATTGTTGCCTGCGAGCAAAAAAATCTACATTTAAATTTTTAATACAAGGTTCTTCTTTTTTTTTTTTTTTTTTTTAAACTTAAACTTAATCTGTATAAATCTATATGTTCAATCAACAGTGATTATTCATTTAATTTTAACACTAGTGCAAACCGAACGCCTTCGTCTCTCCGCTGGAAAGGTTAAAGTCTTAGAAAGAAAGAATCAGCTGAAATGTCAGAGCGCGGGTACACAGAGGTGTACCCCCCCCCCCCATATATTGAAGTGAATGACAACAGTGATAGCATGGCACATTACTGCCGCACACAAAGCACTGGGGAGCCTCTGTGAGCGAGGAGGAGGAGGAGGAGGAGGAGGAGGAGGAGCCTCTCGGCGTGAATGCGAGGCCTCTGTCGTCCGCTCAGCCGGGTTGATTCAGCGGGAGACGATACGATATCTATTCTTGGCACAGCGGAGCGTCTCGACTGAGGTCTTGCGGTGCGACCGGTGTATTGACACACACACACACACACACACACACACACACACACACACAGGAACGCTGGTCACATGCGCTGCATACCAAGCTGGTGTTTCCCCTCGTCGTTTTCACATCGAACAACAGGATCTGGTTTTGGGTTCAATCAACTCACAGAAATGAGCTAAGACCCATTGGTCCATGTCTCTGGTAGAGCATTGGCATCATGCCCACACACACACGCACACACACATACACACACAAGGCGTCCAGTGTAGTAAGACCGACCTTTGTTTTGCATTATGTGACCTATAAATAGTCTGTTGGCTCATATCTGGTATTTGGGCTCACGGTGTTCTGCACCTTTTACGATGAAGCCACGTTGTTGCTCCCTTCTTTTTTTTAAATGTTATTATTTTATGGTCCCTCCGCTCGGTGTCTGCATGGAGCTCCCAGTAAAGTTTATAAGCGCATGCAGCAGAATGATATGAAGACGATACGGAATGAAGCAATGGAAGAGTTTCATGTGTGTGACAAAGGAAATGAAATGTGTCTTTTATGGATTTGTTATGTACACACAAACTAATTATATTGTGTTGTATAATTTCTAGTTCACCAACAACAACAAAAGGGGCTTGATGTAGATAAACGTTTTAAACCTCTGGAGCGGCTTTCAAAGAAAACGGCCCCAAAATAATTGAAACCGTCATATCGGACTTTAGTTTTGTTATCGTCGTCGATCGTGGTTTTAGGCGTGGAAACACGCTTCCGCAGAATGTGTTTTTTTAATTTAGATATTTGCTTTGATTGCTCAATTTCTACTTCTTCTTTTACAGATCTTCATTTTTAAACATTATTATTTAAATATCTGCTGGAAACGGTTCAGTGAGAGATTCCGCGGAGGAGCGTCGGCGTTATTGATCTGCTCCGTCGGTCCCGCTTGTTCCCGGCTGACGTTCACGCGGCGGTAACGACGGTTTTAACGAAGCGGTTTCAAAGATTTAAAAAACAAGTCGGCGGCCTGGAGCCGCGGCCTCGTGTGTCCGTAGCTCCGCCTCCTCGTCGTGGGCGCGGCTCGGCGCGGCTCGGCGCTCCCTCCGGGCCGCGGAGAGACCACCGCCTGACATTTACCTCTCGGCGTACGGAGGCTGCTGACTATCGCACGAGCTGTGCAGAGGAAGTGGACGTGTGCATCTGAATAATAGATTATGCCTTTTTGTTGTTGTTTATTCAAAGCTGCTCCTACTGTCTGCTGTGCACCGGAAACGGGCTCTTTTCTTTTTCATCTGCATCCAGCAGACGAGCCGCGAGGGTTCGGCTGGTCGTCGGTGCGTTTTGTGTTTTTGTTAGCGCTTCGTCAAGCAGTGGATTGTGTGAAAGTATCTCCTCCGGGTTTTTTTAACCGCAAACAGAAGCGTGTGTTGACTTCCTGTTGAATCGGGCTCTTTGTGAGGCGGCAGCCCTCCTTCCACTCTTCATCTTTGTCTGAAGCCGCGTTTGATCTCGTCTTCTTCTCGTTACTATTGCTTCCCACCGTGTTGGCATAACGACTCGCACGGGCAAATTGCACATTATTGCCTCTCCTAAAAAAAGATGACAGGGATTGGAAGAGAGTCCCGACTGCAGAGCGTTGGCGAGATGGTCGTTATTTAGTGCGGCGGCAGAATGAGCCCCGGTACACGGAAAAGATAAATGGCGAAAAGGTTAAACCTGAAGGCTCCCTCTGGTGGAACCATGATCTTCAAGTGTATGAAATGATCGGGGGGGGGGGGGGGGGGGGGGGTATTGGAACAATTGACATTTAGGAATCATGAAGTACGCCTCTCTCGTCCTTTTTTAAAAGCGCCCGTAATCCTATTACAAATAAACGTTTGTAGAAAAAAACACTATCCACTGGCATTTTGAAATCACGAGCTTTAGAGCCGTGATGTACAGACACAGGCTCGAGTGTTCTCATTGGACTCTTCGACATGCTTTTTACGTCTCTTTTTTAAATGTCTTGTTTCCATTGAAAATGACACAAAAGAATGTGGTATTATTTCTGCCGTAGGGCTATTTGATTTAGCCTCTTGACTCGAGAACTTTTCTAACCATTGGACTTCAGAGGGGTTGAGTCGCCAGCCTCCAAAACATTCATCAAGAATCGATGTTTTCTGTGTGCCGACAGCGCCGGCCCCAAAGGAGACAACATCTATGAGTGGAGGTCGACCATCCTGGGCCCTCCGGGCTCGGCGTACGAGGGGGGCGTGTTCTTCCTGGACATCGCCTTCACGCCAGACTACCCCTTCAAACCACCCAAGGTGAGCTGGGAATGGCTGCTGGCAAAGAAGCGTTTTCTGTGACCACGGTTGTCTCTATTAGAAAGAGGCGTCATTCCCATGTTCCCCACTAGAGGGCGCGTCTATGCTCTGCAGTGGAATCCGCAGCTCGTATTTCTACTCTGAATTCCTTCAGGCCTCTCTCTATTGTGTGGGGTCATTCTCTCTTTTTTAAAGGAGGCGCTGTCGCAAGTAAACTGCATTTTTAAAATGTTTTGACACATGCATGTCATCTATTGAGCTGCACTTTTAAAGGTATTTTTCCAAATTCTGCAACATTTATGAAGGAATAACGGTGAGAGAAATAAGTAAACCGGTTCAAATGTATTATTCCGAGGTCTGGAGTGACGCTTCATAACATAGTTTGCCTGACTTGTAATCTGGTTGAGTATTTTAGCATGAGAGAGGGAAGTGTATATAAAAAGCTGTGGACTACGGCCTCACCTTTGCTCTCCTTGATCCGCCTCCAGGTGACGTTCCGCACCAGGATCTACCACTGCAACATCAACAGCCAGGGGGTGATCTGCCTGGACATCCTGAAGGACAACTGGAGTCCCGCCCTCACCATCTCCAAGGTCCTCCTGTCCATCTGCTCCCTGCTCACTGACTGCAACCCTGGTGAGAGCTGCAACACACACACACACACACACACACACACACACACACACGCTTAGTTTAATGTACAAAATCTGCTTTTCTTTTCTTTTTCTTTTCAAAACCGCTTCGACACAGCAAGGTAAAAAGCATCCCTTTTTAAATCCAGGGCACTGCCATGATGTAACAACAGGACCAGTGCGTGATGCGGAGTGTGACTCGTGGTGGTTGCAGGGTTCATGACATCGTGCTTTCCTCAGAGCGTCTTATCAGCGGGAACTCCGTCCAGCGATCTCGGCTTTTGCCGTACGTGATTTACAGCGATTCTCTTTAAGGGGTTTAAAGATCCGGTTCATTGGATCTCCTCCTGACTGCGGCTCGAATTACATCTCCAGATTAAGTTGCTCTGGGCTTTCTACAATCCAGATTGAACGGGGGGGGGGGGGGGGGGGGGGCGCGGCAGCGCTCCTGGCGCCAGAGGAAGAGCCCGAGATGCGTATTCAGATTTATGCAGCATTTACTGCAACCTCTGGAGCGCGAGCGCCGTGCCGAGGTTTACGAGTTGCAGGCAGAAGTCCTCGTTATTTTACAGTATTTTTTTTATTTTTATGACACAACTGCTGAGTAATCGTACAGTAAGAGTTTTATTTGATGGTTGTCGTCATAGCAACCCCCCGCGGTGATTGGTTGGGCAATGATTATAAACATCAATCAGGGGTTGTGCCTTGCAGCGGTGTCTTTCCCTTCATTATCTCCTAAAGGCCATGTGGATACCGTGTAACAATGTGATGAATTGGCTTCATTTTTTACTGTATATAAATTGAATTACTGGGTTTGACAATAAAAACACACATTCCCACCTTTATTAACAGATCAAATGAAGCTCAAGTTTAAGTACATGTTGCATAAAACCTACAGGACGACGCTCCTGTCCTATTGGTTAAGCAAATGGATGTATACACGTGGTGGAATGAAAACTATGTGATTTTATTCCACTTTGTGTTCGTACAACAAAGAACCACCGATTGAAGAACCGATGTGTTCAGTGATTTGAAATAAAAAAATGTAGGAGTAAAGAAATGTTGTTATGCGATAATTGAATGCACAAAAGTGGTGCCCGAAAAGCACCACTTAAAATATTGTGTTTACCGGAGATGTGCTCGTACATTTCTTTTAAAATGAGTCATTCAGCATGAAAAAGCCGACTAATAAGATATTCATTTATTAGTCCCACAGTGGGGAAATTTCAGGATCACAGTAGTGGATGTACATTAGAGCATTAATAAAAATAAAAGATCAAAATAAAAACGATACTAATACTAAATTACAAAATACTAAATACTACAAGGGGAAAACAAAGTAAAGTGCTGAGTTTTTCAGGATCTCAGGATATAATAACACATTAGTATATTTAAAAACTCAAATAAACCGATTGGTCCACTGGCAGTCCTATTTCTTTGGCTATTTTATTATCGAAATCTCTGGCTGCGATAATCCCAGAGCGTTAAATATTAAAGTGTAAAGATGGAGGATGTAGAAATGCTGATGTGTGTTTTTTTTCTTCTTCGGTTTCCCAGCCGACCCTCTGGTGGGGAGCATCGCCACACAGTACACCACCAACAGACCGGAGCACGACCGGATAGCCAAACAGTGGACCAAGCGCTACGCCACATAGTCGCCAGAGGAAGCTGCTGATTGGACAACTCGGGGATGTGGGGGGGGGTGGCGGCTCCCAGAGGAGAGCGAGGTGAAGAGAGGGAGACAGACGGGGACGACAGAGGGGCGAGTGGATTTTTATCTCTGAATTGAAGTCTTAACTCGTGACTTTTTGTTGTATTGTTTTTTTTTTTTAAGTTATCTCCGGCCCAACTATAATCGAATCTGACATTTACGCATCGAGTGTTTCCTCCTTTTTTTTGAATTAGTAGCTTGTGCTTTTGAAGATGGACATTAATACTGCAGCGCAGCGAGACTCCCAGTCGGCGTAAACTCTCCCGCGTGTTTTAGGTTGCAGTCGGTGTGTTTGCTTCCCCCGCCCCCCAAACTTCCCTTTGAAAAGGTGTTTTTTCCCACATGTAGACGTGTTTAGATATGGATGGATATTGGTTGTGATTTGTTTTATGTACCGATTAAAAAAGAATTAAATAAAATGTTCCGTTTCTCCCCTTAAAAATTAAACATGACCAACTGAAGCGTCTGACTTGGTTTGATTTTGTGACCTTTTAAAAAAAAAAAAAAAAGAGTCCCCAAAGAGAGAGGATGCCAAGATGAGATATTTGAAGAGGTTACATTTTATTCAGTGCATATTAAAGACGGTTACAGAGCAGATAATTATCCAGGGGGGGGGGGGGGGGGGTACATGATTACATGGTTACAGTCCCACTGACTTCGTTCTACTAGCAGCACATTAAATGTTATTACTTTAAGACATGGAGGACACGGAGCGGGTCGTCCTTCACATTGTTTTAACCATCTTCAGAAGACGAGGAACGTGGCTCATTAAAGTGACAAAAATAAATTAGTTTTTAAAAAATAAATATTTGCTCTCCACACTAGACTTTTACTGCTGTTGAGACTCGTCGTTGAACGGGCCCGACGGCACCGGAGCCCAACGAGGGCCGGACGGACACCAACGCCGGCAACGAGGAGCGAAGGCGTTTGTTATTATTGCGTGAGGCGAGCTCGAGTCCCGCCCGGAGACGAGGATTCTCGCTGCGTTCATTATCAGAAAAGGACTTTTAAAAAAACAAGAAATGCCATCGGACTTCTGCTTTTTCAAAGCGTTAGGTGCCATAGCTTCCAGGGACTGGTCCTCAACTCAAACTGCAGGTTTGTTGAAGGAGCGACCGGCAGCTGGAACCCTTCCTCCTCGGGCCCTGCAGCGGCTCCAGACTCTGATCTCTTCTGGGCGGACGGGAGAGGGACGGCGACCGATGACTCCTTCAACGCATCGTATGAACACATGTAAACGCCCGTCTATTTAAAGTCGGAGCGGTGAAAGTGAGAGTAAAAATGTTGAATCCACATTAGTGTCAAATCTTTGGTACTGAACTGCTACGTGTTTGTTTTATCTTAAATTATAGAAAATCACTGACGACAAACATTGAAAAGAAACCAATGTAGCGTTATTAAACGCATTGGGAAGCATGCCTCATGTGTTCTATAAAAGAGAATGAGAAGACCTCCACATATGTCACGTGTAGAGTGAAGTCAGAACATGGTTAGCTTAGCATAAAGACTGGAAGTGGAGAAGCAGCTGGCAACCATGACAACCATTAAGAAAAAACACTCACACGTGTCGGATTTTTTAAACCAAAGGAGTGTAAAACATTTACGTCTGTAAAGACAGAACGGGCTGAGACCTTCACTGAAGCTGCACCCGGGTGGTTATGCCAGGAAACTCGAGTTAAGTTTAGAATAGTTTCCCCCTGCTTCCGGTCTTTATGCCAAGCTAGGAGACCCAGTTTCATATCAATTCTCTGAAAGAAAAAATAAACTCCAATCCTTCAAATGTTTACCATAACTTTGAAAGATTGAAAGAGCGTGAAACGGGTCAAATGTACAAAAGGAGGAGGTGTGTGTGTGTGTGTGTGTGTGTGTGTGTGTGTGTGTGTGTGTGTGTGTGTGTGTGTGTGTGTGTGTGTGTGTGTGTGTGTGTGTGTGTGTGTGTGTGTGTGTGTGTGTGTGTGTGTGTGTGTGTGTGTGTGTGTGGGGGGGGGGGGTTCTTCAGATGTCGTTGGACGGGGTGCCTTTGCTCTTGCGTCCGGGCAGAGGGAAGGCCGACTTGCTCTGCGGCTGCGTGAGGCGGCTGGTCAGCTGGGTGAAGGGCTCGATGAGGGAGTTGCGTTCGGTAACGCTCACCTCCCACAGCTTCACCTTCTCGCCTCGCGCCCACTGCTGCGCCGCCTCCTGGTCCACCTGGCGCCGCTCACGCAGGTCCGTCTTGTTGCCCAGCACGATGACCGTCACCTGGGAACAGACGCACCCAGGCACATTTTAAGTTTTTTTTAGAAAGACGTACAGTCAGTGAATGTATGTGTGTGTGTGTGTGTGTGTGTGTGTGTGTGTGTGTGTGTGTGTGTGTGTGTGTGTGTGTGTGTGGACATGAGGGCATAATTCATTTATCATTTAGACCCGTTTCATCAGCGGGTCAACGTTGCGCAATCTCGCTAATAACTGCTCAAAACTGACGTTTCTCATTCTATTTCTAGGTGTCACGTTGAATAGCTGGACTTAAGAGCATGGCATACAACTTTACCATAAAGTTTTTTTTTTTACTGTTTTCCATCATGTTGCGCAACCACACCACGATGTGTTCAGGGGGTCAGCTGAACATGTGGAAAACAGACACAGATGGTCTGATGTCACATGATTGTGAATGGATGTTTGCCAATGTAAAAAGACGACGAGTGAGACGATCGTGTTAAAAACATACTTTGGACCCAGCCACACCTCTTTCTTATCTCTGGACTTGTCTATTTCCTTCTTCAGGACGTCCACCTTCTTGAACGACTCGGAGCTGTCGACGCTGTAGACGAGCACGAAGCCGTCGGCCACGGAGTAGTAGTGCTTGGGGAGGTCTTGCCCATCGTGGAGGCCCTTGGTGTCGTACAGCCTCAGCTGTTCCTTCACGCCGCGGTCCGTTTCCACCGAGGCCACGTACACGTCCTCCTGGGTCTCGCTGGATTCAGAACCTGGGGAAGAATTAATCAAACAAAACAAAAGCACACAACAAACTTTAGAAACAAGATTTTCTAAGGGAAATAACATTACATTCAATGAACCATATCAAGGTCATCTAAATATCACCTGTGTGTGCAGCAGGTGCAGCTGCGTCACTACTGATTCAGGTGCAGTGCTTACCTACAGAGTGATTTCCGTACAGCAGCTGTTCCAGTATGGCCGTTTTTCCCACTGCTGCCTGGCCACACACCACCACTTTGCAGCCTTTCCCCATTTCGAGCCTACAACGTACACGACTCAGAATGTCACGTGGTTTTATGGCGCGTGATAGATACCCTGTACTAACATGAACGCCACCAAGAGCTCCTTTTAAAAGAAGTCTGATTGCATTGACGTTGATTTAACTATGACAGCGGTCTGTTGTCTAGCCTCGCGAGCTAACAGATGAGAGGCAGCCGCTCGTTCTGCGACATGTCATTAACAACTGAACATCAGCAACAATACAGCTGTAAACCGTTTTTTATTAATCATTGGTGCGAACGGCTCATGCCCCTTACTTGTGTCAGGAGGAGAAGTTGTTGTCTATCGAGTCTTTGAACGTAGCATCACAGGCGCATCCATTCTGCTCTGCAAGCGTTGAGCGTTGTTTTGTCACTGCGCATGCGCGACGCAGTACAACACCACCACTAATGTACAATAATAAACATTGAAATAATAATACAATTATGAAAATATGAAAAAAATATATGAAACGCTTGAAGACGCGTTTGTATTCATTACGTAATACATCGGTTCTGACAAGCTGATAAGTATGTTGATACATTTATTTTCTGTCGTCGTAGAACAAAAGGGAATCAGACAATCACGTAATACAGTGTAAGTAAGTGAACCTGCCGTTACTTCTGTAGTCATGTACGGCTGTGATTTCCAAGAATGTGGGTTAATGTATGTATATTTTCTATCATTACGTTACGAATGACGTTTTTCATTGAAAGCTCATTTAAATTGGAAAATAGAATACTACACATTTATTTTCAAACGGGTAGAAAAAGGAAAGGGGAAAAACACAAACAGATAAAGACTACATTTCCCAAGAGCACCCCACAGGAAATGCGTCACTGTCGGTTTCATAAGGCATGCTGGGTAGGATCCCTCTTTCTTTCCGGCTGGTACGCCATCATGTAAGCGAATATTTCTATGCTTTTCACTGAACGTAATCCATAAAAATCTTCACGAATATACGTTCATCTGACCGTTTGCCTTTGCGCATTGTGAAGATACTTAATAACGACATCATGCGACTTGATTATTTTGTATTTATATTGTTGGAATAACTTGTTTATTACCCGGTTTCAATGAGGCTGTCGGAGCCGTTAGCAATGGACTCTACCGGCCGTAGTAGAAAGCTAATGTGTCGGTACCGCGCTGCCTTACCGTCTACTTACAGTCCCTAAAGTCTTTGCGTTTTAAACCCTATTCTCAATGGCATATTCAGTGTATCATTACAGGGTTAACGTGAATTTCGCACTAACGCTATAGTTGGTGAGCGAGAAGCTACTCGGCCAACGCTAGCCCGCGTTAGCTTGAGTCCCTTCTTTTTAACCAGCATGGACGTGTGCACAGCTTTAACTTGTACATTTCCATCGCGCGCTTCAACATCATAAACATCCGGGTCTCCGTACCATACTCGTGTCTGTATTAACTCAACTGGAGAGGTTACTTAGTCTTGAAGCAGTAAACAAAATGCTATCGCCTCTCTAAATATCCAGTCTCGGGTCTTGAACCATGTGCTGTTATGACTTTAGAGTCGCAGGTTTCTAATTAACTGACCCAAAAGACATTTTTTTTATATTCGAGCAAGGCAGCAGCGAGTCAAAGTTATAATGCCTTGCAGAATTTGACTTTGCTTATCGCTGATACCCTCTCAAACAAGCTTTTGGTCTATGATGCTCACCTTTTCAGTATCACATGTGTATATGCTGGGTTCATGTTATCCTTATGCATCACGTGTTTCTTAATTCAGGGTTCGTATGGTCATGGAAAAGTCATGGAATTTTAAAATGGTAATTTTCAGGCCTGGAATAGTCATGGAAAGCTGTTATCACGTGTTCATTTACACTGAGTTTGAAATAATTGGTGTTTTTTTTTTAAAGAAAGACGATCAAAATATAAGCCAGCCTACGCTCTCAATACTCAAAATGTTCTAAATTGTTCATGTTTATACTGAGCTTTCAGTTTGGTCATTGAAATTTGGTTTACATTCCTGGAAATCCACAGGTCAAAATGTGTATTAACCCTGTTAATTGCATTGTGTTGGGCATCACCAAGTGATGCAATGTTTAATCTGCTGGTATTTGTTGTTTTCTTTAGATAAGTCAACATGGGAGCATATAGGTATATGCAAGAGTTATGGCGCAAGAAGCAGTCCGATGTGATGCGCTTCCTCCTCCGTGTGCGCTGCTGGCAGTACCGCCAGCTGTCCAACCTCCATCGCGCCCCCAGACCCACCAGACCTGACAAGGCCCGCAGACTGGGCTACAAGGCCAAGCAGGGTGAGTTCTGAGCCCAGGGTTGGTGGTTTCCCTGTTGTCCTATATGATCGTCTTGCTAATCACGTCTGTTTTTTTTATTCAATCAGGTTACGTAGTGTATCGTGTCCGTGTGCGCCGTGGAGGCCGCAAGCGCCCTGCGCCCAAGGGTGCCACCTATGGCAAGCCAGTGCATCATGGCATCAACCAGATCAAGTTTGCCCGCAGCTTGCAGTCAACCGCTGAGGTACGTTCATCTTTAATTATGTTGAGCCTTCCAGAAGACACATTTTTGATGTGACGACACTTCAGGTGAACGTAATGTGTTCAGTTTGTACTAGATCTCAAATGGGTTTGTGTTGCCCGGTTTGGCTGCAAATACTAAAGTTATTATGATCATGGAATCAGGAAACGCAGATATTACCGTCACTTTGACACGTCTTGTGTTCTATTGCACCATTTCAAACGGGCAAAGACTACATTGGTTGGTACATTTGAGATTACGCTTGTGTGTGTGTGTGTGTGGGTCTGAATTGTTGTGTAGCGCTCTATTTCCTAGGCCGTACCCCAAGCTTGGGTTTGTATATAGCAAAGCCACTGGATTAGTACTTCAAATGTGTGCCAGAGCTGTCAAAGTCTGTCCTTCCAAGTCCAATTAAGTAACTAAAGCCTCACCACCACCACAAATGTCATTTTCAAGTGTTGAGAAATGTGCTTATTAGATCTATTAATGGGTGGTTGCCTTGATTGAGCTTTACTATTTACTCAAATCTTTCATATAGAGCTTATGTTGAAAGTTAATACTTGAAATGAAGGCTATCTCTGTGATTGTTTGGTTACATTTAGGTGCTTCAGTGTCCTCATATTGTGTAATCTGTCTCTCTGAAAGATATTTCTAAAACACCTGATTGGTCAAAAAGAAACGTACACTAAATGTTCAGTCGACATGCTCACAAGAACAATGTGGCACTGTTGTATGTACATTGGTGATTAACGCTGAAAATGCATAGAACAGTACAGGGATGGACAAATGCAGGGAGCTTTAAATTGACACGTTTAACATGAATCAAGGGAATACTGTGACTACCCCGTCGGTTTAGTTCACACAAGCAGTGTCTATAGATGAAAGTTATTTCATATTGATCCCAAAGTTGGAGCTCCTTGACATGCATCCACATGAGACGTATCACTGAATATTAGGTTTGAGTAGATCTGCTCTTTGGTAATTACGTATTTACCATCATTGGTTTGTGTAGTTAACTTTTTCTTGTGAGGTGCTAAATTCACCAGTGGTGCCTTTTTCTTTTCTTTTTTTTTTCTTTTTTAAATAGGATTCCTGAGTCTTTAAGGTCACATATCTTGTAGTCAGTGGGAGCCGCCAAAGCACCACGTTTCCTTTTTAGCTTAACAATAGTGCATTTTACCTTGTGATAGATTTAGGTTGTTGAAAACTGATTGTCAGAATATTTTATTCAGTGCATCTCTTTTTATTTCCCAGGAGCGTGCTGGTCGTCACTGTGGAGGCCTGAGAGTGCTGAGCTCTTACTGGGTGGGCGAGGACTCCACCTTCAAGTTCTTTGAGGTGGTTCTGATCGACACCTTCCACAAGGCCATCAGACGCAACCCAGACACCCAATGGATCACAAAGGCTGTGCACAAGCACAGAGAGATGCGTGGCCTGACCTCTGCAGGAAAGAAGAGCCGCGGCCTGGGCAAGGGCCACAAGTTCCACCTGACCATCGGAGGCTCCCGTCGTGCTGCCTGGAAGAGGCGCAACACCATGCAGCTGCACCGTTATCGTTAGAGCTCACCTGTACATTTAAACAAATAAACAGCCCTTTTTATGGTGACAATCCCGTCTGCGGTCTGGTTCCTTCTGCTTTTAGGATATTAATCTCATAATTAATATTAATGTATGTTTCAAGGCTCCACATCAATTCATATTAATTGTAGGGGATTTCACTTTACCCTCAATACTCCATTATGTGCACGTGACACAAAGGCCACGAGTGGCTTGTATGTGAAAACATTTTGTAATTTGGGAAACTAAACTCTAAAAAGTTGAAAGGTCTCGTGTGATCTGGCACATTGAGCTACTCAAGTTATGCTGAAATGGCAAAACTACACATTTAATCTTCATGAGGAGTAATTATCTTTCCCTGAACATAATGTTGACTGACTGCCGACGGACTCCTCCAGGCTGCAGCATATTAATTACAACCTCTTCCCACTGGACCTTTTTAGTTATTGTGTAACCTCTGACCTAATTATCTGCTGAGCGCAGCTTGCGTGTTAACTCATTGAGTCACTGACGGACACTAGGAAGGTTTACGGTTGTGTGGAATAGTCTTAAATGCTAAAGGTTTTCTGAAATGCAGCCATGTATAATGGGCATTAATATGCACATGTATTGTAAAGGACATTAGCTATTTATTTCAAGTCTTTACTCCTGATGTGTAACATCAGCAACAGGATTATATAAAAATGAGTTAACATCTGTGGTTAAGGTTTCCAGAGAAAACTGCAGTCTCAAGTAAAGACGGCCTCAGTAAAGTTTATTACGGAGTCCTTGTATTTCTTTTCTTAAACACTACACACTAAATTGTGTGTGTTAGTGTAGCTGATCCTAGCTGGAGAGGTGTTCATGTTTAGTTTTGGAAAGGTGTAACCGTAGAATTGTTTGAATGATGCATCTGAGGCACATCTGTTACGAGGGCTGTATACCTATCATGTTAATAGCTTGATGTATTTTGTGTTGAGGTAACTATGCCGTCCAGCTTGAAATCACCTGCTGCACTTCGTGTAACATTAACCTGGGTTTATCTTTACATTAAGAAACAGAATATTTAGCACTTAAAAAAAACATTACATTTAAATAAAGAAATGTGACTAATTTTCATAAACCTGTTCAGAGATCGCGAACAGAAGTGAAAGGGACGTCTCTCTCGCCCCAGAGCATCATGGGAAACATCTGGCCGTTCCTAGAGCTCATTGGGTCAAATGTTGGAACATACGCATTTTTATTCGCCATATTTTAAATGAATGCATTTTACATCAAAACGGAGCTGATAGGTAGTAAAACATAATCTACCTGGTTTGATGCATTTCATATCCCAATGCAACAGAAACCATTGTGGTTCATGATAAAGTGAAGCAACGCAGCTGTTTTTATGCATTCATCATCCACAGCACGATTGTATTCCCACTGTAAAGCAAAGCTATATCATATTTCATTGCACATATATTGTCACACTTATTTATTCACATCGGGCTCCTTGAGTCTGTGCAGCATGTTACATTCAGGTTTATCAGGACATCTGCAAGCTTCTGACATTTCTTTTCAATTGTGTTGTTGCTATTTCCAGTTGCTTCATCTTTGCGTCCTGCAGGAGAATGGGACCCCCGGTGGACCACCCACACGGCACATCTTACATTGTTATGTTAACCGCAACGGAATTAATTAACATGGGTCATGTCGACCGAATATCCTGACCCCCCCGAGCTAAGAGCGCCTCCCTGACCTGCCCAGTGGAAGGGTCAACTGGAAACATGGTCAGATCTCACATTACTGGCTTTCTATTGTAAAAAATGAAAATGAAAAGTAGAGATCAGGACAGTAGAGCGTTGCTTACTCCTGAGAATGTTTTCGGAAACATTAGTGTGCCTTGGGAAACGCCTGGTGCGACATCTTTGTGTGGAGCTCCTGGGAGTTGGGAGGCTTTTTCCATGTCACGTTAATAACCTAGTGAGAATTTAGTGTGGGCGAAAAAAATAGCTCTATAGCCTTCTGGACTGGATCCACAAGTGTGGCATGTTTCTTATTCAAACAGTATTCCCTGCCGCCTTGCGCTTGCCAAGTCATCTCACACAATTGCCTTAATCGTTTTGGAACAGTCATCGCTGCAGTATTTTGAAAATGCAATACTCAATCTTCTTAATTGTATTGACAATGTTCAACGTGAAAGATTGAGCTGCACTTCTCTTCAGCTATATGAGGAATTGTAGCCTCTTTTGGGCCTTTGTTTTGGTTTTCCTGCCCCAAAACCTCCCCTCTCATCCACTTCATTTCCAGCTGTGGATAAAATCCACTGTACACAAAAGCAGAGCTAAGAGATCTCTCCTTTGCTGGGGCAACACTCATTTTGATCCAGAGTGCAAAAATGTAAAGTCTTGTGACATCAATTTGCACATTATCGATGTGACATAATCCATCCACAGACAGACGTATAAATCACCTGGGAAATGACCGTGGTAATTCCCACTGCCGTAGGACCTGCAAACATTGCGACTGGTCCATATATTATAACACACAAATAAAATAAAATTCCTCCGCAGTCATCACTCTTGACAGATTTGCAGTGAAATAGGTTTTAGCATTCTAGAAAAAAACATATATATATATACATATATATATATATATTTTTTTTTAATATATATATATACATACACACACATGATATATAAAGGTATGTATAAAATAGTACTAGAAATTATATCATGCAACAAATGTTTACATGTGATTTGAAACATCTGTCAAATTATTAATACAAAATAAATATTTTCTTTTCCTTTGACCTTTCATAAAACTGGCCGAGAACAAATGAGGATGCATACCAAACCGCGGTAGTCACAGTTTCTACAGCAGGGTACTTTTTGTTCTTATTGTCTTTTGTTCCCGTTGGTGAAAAGTATGTCAGTGGGTTACATTGACACCAGCGGGCTGCAGGGGGAGGAGCCTATGAACTGGGTCACGTGGTTGCACACTCGACTCGAAACAGACGCTGGAGGAAAAAGAAACAGTCTTTCACACCGCCGAGTTGCCTCTGTATCGCAGCTTTCCTCCCGAACCGGCCCTGAATGGGTAACGGTATATTTCTAGACACACCTCGATTGCACTGAAAGCAGCAGAAGAGCCATCTTTATTTTTTTGTCGGTAGAATAAAGCGACTTCCGGCGCCGAGGACGAAAACACGGTCCCCCTTTTCTTTTAAACGTCATTAAAGCCGGTCTTTTAAAACGTGCTGTTTTTTTTGTAGAGGGGGGGCGGGGGGTGTTTACAATAACATCGATCGTGGTTTTAAATGTTAATTTAAATGTTGTAGCTCAACAGCGAATTTTCTCGACCGCGATCAAATCAGCGACTTTCCAGTTGCTGAACACACAAACAGAAACACGGCTTCAGCACCGAGGTAGCATCGGAGGAGGAAACCCCCCAAAACCCAGAGGATATGGAGTCGACCAAAGCGGGTAGGTTTACTTTAAACTCCATTTAAGTGATGCGTGCAGCTTGTTGCGGTGTCCCTTTAATTGAGGTCATCGCTTCATCTTCAGTGAAACTGCGC
Source organism: Liparis tanakae (assembly GCA_036178185.1). Lineage (NCBI taxonomy): Eukaryota > Metazoa > Chordata > Actinopteri > Perciformes > Liparidae > Liparis > Liparis tanakae. The sequence continues at coordinate 12,307,453 of CM070106.1, forward strand.
TTTGTGAAAGTGGCACAGCCAGAGTAATGTGTTTTATATTTTAAAAAAGACTATTTAATATGTTAGCAGTTGTGCTGTGGCGCCTACTGGTGTGTGTTAATATTAACCCGGGTTAAGAGTGACACCGGGCTGTTGTTATTACCCGGGCGGCGGGGCAGCACTGCAGTCGTCTCCTCTCACATGGACCCAACCGTCTAGCCACGTGCAACGTGTGTTTACGCTTCACGTGCGTCGCCGCCGATTGGCCGAGCGGCGCCGTGACGTCACCGTTGCATAATTCCACCCGTCGAGATGGCGTGTGGTCTCGCCGCGGATACACGTGAGCCGTCTCCCAGTGGGTTCGCCGTGACCCAGTTTTCCCGGGAAAAAGATGTGCGAAGTCCACGTGGGGGCGTGTTGAGCGAGAACAAAAAAATAATAAAAACGTCCACGGGTATGGTGCATTCAGGGCCCGCGGAAGACATGGAATCATCGTAGTATTATAGCGTTATACAAGGCTTTTGGCTGAAGAATATTTCTATAAATGACATCCACAAGTGTTCATGTGATAACTGCTCATGCATATGATAGTGTTGATGTTCACACTGTTTATTCATTGAACTTAAGAGTAATATTGTACATATTTTGTGTTGCTTACAAATCTCATCCTTGTATGTTTCTATTTTCCCACAGGGAGTGAATGCAACATATGTTCCCCCTCAGTTTGACCATTTTCTCATGTTTATATAGAATACATCAAACAAAGACACAACATGTTGTCTTGTTAATCCACAATATAAAACCTCATTGTGTCATTTTAATTGGTGTAGTACTACGTAATTATATACTTGGCAGAGTTTTATAATTATCACTTGTTCTTGGTAATATCATTACTATTTTAAAATACTTTGATGTGATAGATGATATTTTGACAAAAGACTTCCTGATTTGTCACTAGATGGTTATTCAAGTGCTCCACATGATCTAACACACATAAACACAAAGATAAGTCTTTAAAAAAAATACATGTCTTTTTTTGCTGCAAAAAATAATGTTTGGCACAGTCAAACAAACTATCCCAGTACCATTTATATTTCTGTTCAATACATTTGATTTGGCACCAAATTATTTTGGCAGCAGGAATATGCCAGACTACCCATCACACACCCTGGTGCCGCTGACATGATGTAATGGCTGTTACCTAATCATTGAGAATGGCAGGGGAGGAAATCAGGTTGAGGGAGAAAAACGTCGTCGGCGACAGCGGCCGCCAGTCTGCAGAGGAATCCGTCTTCGTATTATAATCTGAGTCCACCACCGTACCGCCTGCAGCCGGTTATAGTCAGTGTGCATGTCATTTGAGGGGAAAGGAAACCGCATGCGGTTGGCTTGAGCAGACAATAAAAACTAAAATACACCACCTACATCAAAGGATTAAGATGCCACAGTGCAGCATTTGATAGATTGGTGATTATTAGAGAATATGTTCTCAAATGGACAGATCGACGAGATGACATTTAGATTTTGTTGCGTCTTTTTTTACCAAGAAAGTGGAATTATTCCGATGCATATATAACAAATTTATATTTTATCACTCAACGGGAAGAAAAAGCGCATTTGCGTTTTTCTGCGGAAGATCAGTACTCATTAGTTTTTATTTGTATTGGGTATTTGGGGCAGGAGGATGGTGTAAAGTTCGTTTTTGTAGTTATTATTAATAATAATAATATTTAAATTTTATATAGTGCTTTTCTAGGTACTCAAAGAAGCTTTACATAGGGCAGAGACAAACAGAACAATGAGCTAATGTGCAACAGAAGAATAAGGAATCAGGCTTTCATGTAAACACTGTTTAGATCTGCACATAATCTAGATTAAGTATCACCAGCTTCATGTTTTAAGGGGGAGAAATAACAACGTTACGCACATCTGTCTCAGCTCCGTGTTCACTGTGTCGCTGCGCTCCCTCCTCACGGCTCATATCCTCTGCTCTACACCAGGAGGCGTAATAGCCTACATCAGCTCGACCAGCTCCGGGCCCGAGTCGTGCCACAGCGGCGACTCCAACAGCAGCTACCAGTCGGCCTCGCCGCCGCACGGCGCCGCCTCGGCCGGACGCCGCCAGCCGGGTCAGCAGGCCGACCTCAAGCTCCCGAGCGGTGGCCAAAGCCTTCCGGGGACTCAGAAAAGCGTCCGCTCCTCCTCCGCTGCAAAATGTGGCATCACGAGTAAGACGGCCGCCCCGTCGGGCTAGAACACCTGCAAATCTGCAATGCATGATGGGAATTGTGTTGGTAATAATATTCTCGTGTTTCTCAGAAATCAACGGCCTGGTGCTGCTGTGTAAGGTTTGCGGCGACGTGGCCTCTGGGTTCCACTACGGCGTCCACGCCTGCGAGGGCTGCAAGGTGAGGGCGGGTCTCTCCAACAACCCCTGACACACACACACACACACACACACACACACACACACACACACACGGAAATAATATTCACTGACGCCCGACGTTGCTGTGCCTGAAGTGGGTCAGTGCAGCAGGCAGAGCCATCTGCACGGCTCCACCCAGAGACCATGTGAAACTAGTTCACTCTCCCCGTATTAATATCAGCTGCCCCTCATACTTCACGTTGCTGCGTGGCCTAGTTAACTGTGGGGAGCAGTCACACACACACACACACACACACACACACACACACCACAGTATGCCTTAGAGTAGGAATAAACACACACACACACATTTCAGATTGATGCCGTGGTCATCTAATATCACAGGTTTAATACAATTACACAGCGAGGAATGTAAATAATATGGTGCTCATATTGTGCGGGCGGAGTCCCTCTCCTTGTGTGGTCAACAATGTGCCGTTGGTCTCCGTGAACACTCACAGGGCTTCTTCAGGAGGAGCATCCAGCAGAACATCCAGTACAAGAAGTGCCTTAAGAACGAGAGCTGCCCCATCATGAGGATCAACCGGAACCGCTGCCAGCAGTGCCGCTTCAAGAAGTGCATGCTGGTCGGGATGTCCAGGGACTGTGAGTCGCCGTTAATAAATTAACGGACACACTTTGTTTTGAAAATGTAAATTCTACTGAGAAAAAGTACAATTACCAAACTGTGTCTATTGTTGAAACAATTCAATTAGTATTGCACAGCCATAAAGTAAGGGAACATGACATTTTCAAAACCAAATCAATAAATATTTTTTTTTCTAATAAATATTAATATTAATAAATGCACACAATTATATTATGTAAGAATGGAATTATGAAGTGATTAAATACTCACATCTTTAATATTTAACTATTGTAAAAATAGGTGAAATAGATAATAATGCTTAATAATTGATTACAAAATAAATACAAGATTTTCTTCACATTTCTATGTAATTAATCATTTTATATTTATTAAAATGATTTATATTATTTATTTGAACTCTTTCTTTTATTTCTTTTAAATTATTCAGATTTAAAGAATTCACGTTGCGGTTACAGCTGATCGCTTCACCGTGGATCAACGGGCTCCTCCACCCCCTTTTTAATGTAATAAATAAGAATAATATGATTGTGATGTCATATGTGCATCAATTCAAGCGAAGTAACCCGGCTCAGTGCTAAAGGGGGGGGTGAATCGGTGGGAGTAGGGAGACGTTTATGAAGAACAACACACCTTACATGACTCATTAAATTCTGACTAAACGTAACTGTAGACGAGTGCAAAGTCCAGGTGAGCCGTCCTGACCGGTTCCTCTCCTCCCCGTCCAGCCGTGCGCTTTGGCCGGATCCCGAAGCGCGAGAAGCAGCGCATGCTGCTGGAGATGCAGAGCGCCATGAACAACATGATGAACAACAGCCAGCTGCACAGCCAGCTGCACAGCAGCCAGACGCTCCCCATCGGCAAACCTCTGCTGGCCACGCCCACAGAACCTACCTCGGAGGACGTCGGCCCCGCCCCCGCCCTCGCCCTCGCCCCCTCCACGGCTCCGCCAGCCGCCGCGCCGCGCTCCGGCCAGTCGGACGCCGGCCCTAGCCCCGACCCCGCCGTGGCCATGGACACCAGCTCGGCCTCGCCCACCGCCTCCGACAGCGGCGAGGAGGAGGTGATCGGCTCCGTAACCCGGGCCCACCAGGAGACCTTCATGTACAACCAGGAGCAGAGCAGCCTGGCCGCCGAGGCCCCGCCCCCTCCGGACCCGCCGAACGGCGGCTCGGCCCAGAGCGTCACGAACCTCCGCGCAGAGGAGCGCCAGGACGCCTGGAACCACTGCAACGACATGGTCACCGTGGCAACGCAGGACCCCCCCTCCAGCCTGGGCCCCCCGGGTCAGGAGGAAGACGCCCACAACCACTGCCCCTTCAGGCTGTCCAGGAGTGCCGCCGGCGCCGCCACCGGCCACTGTCCGGCCTACACACACGGAGCTTTCGCCGCTCCGCCCACAGAGGGCCACGCCCACGCGGCGGACAGCGCGCCCCTGTGGAGAGGAGGCAACCGGATGCATCTGGTAAGATACGAGGAGGATACAGGAAGTGTTTTACGGAACTATTTAAATACGTTTACTGCAAACGTAGAAGGTGAAAACCCCATCCCGGTGGTGCCGCCTCTTTAAATGAACGTCTGTCCCCTCAGGTGTGTCCCATGAACACCTCCCCTCACGTGGACCCCCAGAAGTCGGGCCACGAGGTGTGGGAGGAGTTCTCCCACAGCTTCACCCCCGCCGTCAGGGAGGTGGTGGAGTTTGCCAAGAAGATCCCCGGCTTCAGAGACCTGACCCAGCACGACCAGGTCAGCCTGCTGAAGGCGGGCACCTTTGAGGTGAGACACTTCAACCCTCCTGTTACCTTCAGATGTACCAACATCTTTGACCCTTTTGGACCCCAGCGATTAAAACCTCCAGAAAATGATTAGAATTAATATTGTTTCCCAAGTTTAAGTGTCAGGTACTTTATGTTTGTTCGTTGACGACCTAAATAGCCTTTTAAATATGTAAAAAAGTTGATATTTCATATATGTTTTACACAGTGAAAAACAGCCTGGGGTCAAATTGACCGATGCGTACAAGTTGTGTTCAGGACAGTGAAAACATCTCATCATGTGAATTTTATGTTTTCCCAGTTGTCCCCAAAGAATTAGGAAAAGTCATAAAATATGAAGCAAAAAAATAATGTTAATCATTTTTTTTAGAGACATCGAACATTGAATGGGGTCAAATTGACCCAAAAAGGTAGCAGGAGGGTTAAAACATAATTCTGTGTCCTCCAGGTGTTGGTGGTGCGCTTCGCCTCCCTCTTCGACGCGACGGACCGCACCGTCACCTTTCTGGGCGGGAAGAAGTACGGCGTGGACACGCTGAGGGCCATGGGGGCCGGGGACCTCCTCAACTCCATGTTCGACTTCAGCGAGAAGCTGGTCAACCTGGGCCTCTGCGAGGAGGAGATGAGCCTCTTCACCGCCGTGGTGCTGGTGTCGGCAGGTGGGTGAAGCAGCAGCTAGGACAGCGCAACACCCCTCTACTATATTTAATCTAGTTTTTAATCTATCTTTTGATTCAATCCCTAGTACAATAGATAGATTTAATAGATTATTATAGCCAAAAAGAATGGAAAGAATTCCCACTGCAATTTACTGTCACAAAGAAAAATAGCCGATTCAAATTGAACAGCTGGACCTCGAAGATCATTATTATTATTATTATTATTAGTAATATTAAATACATTATTGTACCTATTTCGACATAGTTCTGTTGATTGATTCATTATTCTGTAAACTATAATGGAGGAGACAATCGCAAAATGCAACTAGAATGGGCACTCGGTAGAGCGCATACCTTCCCATATCACAAGATTGGGCATTGAATTATGAACATTTTGGCATTAGTTGCATGTCAATTGGATAGAAATTGACCACGCTATGGTAAAAAGAAGATGTTGACCGTGTTATGACCTTGACCTTTAACCCTATCGATCACAAAATCTGATCAAATGGTCCCTCGGATAATAACCAATCATCCCACCAAATATCATGCGATTTGGTTTAATACTTTTTGAGTTATGTGAGTAACACGCATACAAATACATAAATAAACTAGAATGGGCACTCGGTAGAGCGCATACCTTCGTATATCACAAGATTGAATTATGAACAATTTGGCACTAGTTTCACGCAAATCGGATGCCAATTAACCGAGATATCGCAAATTTACGGTTTTCACCTTTTCGTGACCTTGACCTTTGACCCAATCACTCCCAAAAACTAATCGATTGTTCCTTGGGTCATGACCAATCATCCCACCAAGTTTCATAAGAATCGGCTCAGTTTTGTCTGATTTAGACGAATAACGGACGGACGGACATATTCACAAATAAATACACGCCGGCCAAAACATTACCTTCTGCATTTTCAATGCGAAGGTAATAAATACACAGAGATCAAAACATAACCTTCCGCATTTTCAATGCGAAGGTAACTCGTTAATGATTGCCACAAATTCCTCGTCAAGGAAAATAAAAGTGAAGATGACAGAGTGTGTGTTTTTCGCGCTCTTTAATAAACATTTTCCCGAAGCGCCCGCCGCCTCACAGCCCCGTCTCCATCCGTTGTTCCCAGATCGCTCGGGCATCGAGAACGTGAACTCGGTGGAGGCGCTGCAGGAGACGCTGATCCGCGCCCTGCGGAGCCTCGTCGCCAAGAACCACCCCAACGAGTCGGCCGTGTTCACCAAGCTGCTGCTCAAGCTGCCCGACCTACGCTCGCTCAACAACATGCACTCGGAGGAGCTGCTGGCCTTCAAGGTCCATTCCTGAAGTCTCCTCTCGCGCTCGACACCCCCCCCCCCCCCACCCACCCCACCCCACCCCACGACACAAACTGTAACGGCCGTGTGACCAGACCTGGGGGTCGGGGGGGGGGGACACATGGACCACCGCCTCCACCCATGAGACTTACGGTTCTGTTCCTTCAGGCTGCAAACAGAACTTTAAAAAGGGGCAAGAAGAGCGTAACAAGTGATTGTCCTGTACTGTAGGGCGTACCTACGCCTGTGTGATGGTGATGCGTGCGCACGCACACACACTCTGATTGACGTGTGTGTTTCTTGTGTTTGTGTGTAGCATTCTGTTTGTTTGCAACCGTACAAACATTAGATGCACTTTCTCTGTATAGCGTAGACTGGTATATAATATTTTTTTGCATTCATAGTGCAATACGTGCTTTGTTGATTTGAGTTATGTATAGTGACGCGTCGAGTTGTGTATACTTTCAGTGGCGATCATTAACATTTTAATATGTGCTGTGCTCCTGTGATGGGGGGGGGGGAGTGGGAGGGGGAGGGGGGGCTGACAGACAGCAGACACTGAAAGACTGAGTTAGAATTCTCTTTAAAAAACGAAAGCAAAAGCAAAAGGCAGACGGGAGAAGACGAGGAGAGCGAAGACGAGAAGCTGCTAAGAGTCCCCGAGAAACCGGAGGACGGCGTTTTAATCTGAATGAATGGGGGGGGGGGGGGGGGGGGGAGCAAAAGAAGGCGCGGTCTTGTGGTTGCTATGCTGTGATTTTTTTTTTTTTTGGGGTAGTTGCGGTCGTTTTTTCTAAATTATTTTGCCATCGAGACGCATCGGAGTCTCTGCCGTCGCTTTATGATTCGCGCTCGCGGGAATTGAGACGCGGCGAACCGACGGAGGTTTTCCTCCGACGCGTTTCCCAGCAGCTCGACTGCAGATTTCCGTTTCACAAAAAGCTGTACAGACTTTAGCCGAGTGTAGAGGAACTCGATACGTAGGACGCGTTCCACAAGAAACATGAATGTAACGTCACCGATTGTAATTTAAATAAGTCGAGCCGACTTGCCGATGTTCGGATGTTTTGCGACGCCATCTCTTCGTTTCCCCGTTGATGAATTCAGAATGTCGGGCCTTCTTAATATCCAGAGCTTCTGTCATTGTGTTAACATTGCTGCCATGTTGCTGCCGTCCTCTGAGAGAGGATCGCAGTATGCATAGAGTTATATATACATACTATCATACATAACTGTATAGATGAATATATCTATATAAATAAATTTTATAAATGCAGTTTACATTGTGAAGTGGTTATTTCATGTGTGTGGTTGTCATTAATCATGCGATTACATTCATATTAGCTCCAATCAGTGGTGGCTGGTGGATTTTTTTTTTTTTAGTGGGGCCATCCAATCAAATTCATGATTCAATGAAAACAAAGGTATCAAACACACATTACTACTTTGCAGTTAAATATTGAACATTTATTCTAACAGTGACATAGTACGGACATCTTATTCATACAATTCAGTGCATGTACATATATATATATATATATATATATATATATATATATATATATATATATATATATATATATATATATACACAAACAGGGGTGCACATAACGCAGGTACGCATGCGCGAAAATAATCAACAATGCGTACTGCCATTTGTGTTCCTCCTTTGCATACCTGACCGATCTGATGTTGGTCGTCTCTACAGCAGCACGTCATTACAACATGTCAGTCTGTCTCTACGTGTCGCGTGAACACGTCTCGCGCGCCGTAGAGTCCGGCGTGTGCGCGCACATCTGGACGCATGTCACCAAAAAAATCACTTCCTCTCGCTCGCGCAACCGAGCTGCGGCGGGAGAGCTACGTTGCGCGCGCATCGTTCAGCCGCGGGAGACGAGCCCTGACGAGAGACGTGGACGCGCACTCTGGGGCCAAACTGAGTTGGCCCAACCGAACGTCTTTTTTTGGGCGCTGATTGGATAAATTATATCTCTGTCATTTGTTTGTTATTATTTCTTTAATCAGTGATTTGCTAAACTGCTTATTAGACTCGCCTTTTTTGGGCCAAATGGATTTGGCCCCACGACACGTGCACTAGCGTAAGAGACGTGCACGGGGGAAGCTGAGAGGTGCACGAGCAGAGGAGACAAGCAGGAAAAGCAGATATTTTGTGCAGATATCCTATTTTACAAATAATACTGGGTACATTCCATAGCTCCAAAACATAAATATTGACAATTTGGATAATTTATTAATTAAAAATATATATATATATATATATATATATATATTTTTTTTTTTTTTTTTGGTGGCTCAAGGTTGGTGGGACCAGGCCCCGTGGCCCTCTATGGGCCGGCCGCCACTGGTTCCAATATATATTATCTGCTATTTTCTCACCGCATGCTTCACCAATTATGTACCAAATTAATATTACAAGTCATTTTCTTGCAATCGCTCAAAGTATTCTCACAGTATTCTCACAGGCAGACACAAATAAAAAAGTACGACACCAAATTCTCTCAAAACCATCTTTATTCTGAAGAACTCGTTCACATTAATTGCGTCGTCATGACGACGCACGTTCCAGAGCCGCACAGCGGATTACCGGACACGATTTCCGGTAAACGCAAAGACAGCAGATCAGCAGATTTGTCACTATTTCTCATCATCATCAGTTTTGCCGTCACAGATTATCTCTCTCTCTATTTCTCTCTCTGTCTCTCTCTCCTTGACGGGTTTCCAGTACGCGTTGAACAAGAACACATCAAACACACGAGGAGAGAAGTCTGGTGAATTATTTTATGACCGAAGCGTTCAGCTTTGTTTTTTTTTAATTGTTTTTAATAGTATACCTAATGCTGCACTAATTAACGTGACTCTTTTTACATGATTCATAACATCTTGCTAACGGGTTCATAACAGATGTGGAAATGGGTTTGAGAGCAAGGTACTGTGTTTATTTTATCCCCCCCCCCCCTCCACCCCCACCCCCACCCCTCCAACGTTATGCAAAAACAATACCATGTTCATATTATGCCAACAACATTCGTAAAAAAAAATCTGCAGTTTGAAAATATACATCCTTTTTTTCCTTTGTACTGTAAAATAGCTTTTCTGTGGTGCACCTGTTGTTATTGGTTTGTAACCTTAAGAGCAACAACTGGTGGGAGAGAAACCGGCGCACTGGTTTCAGAACCAGTGAACATCTTCTGGACCAGCAGGCAGCTTCGACGACGCTTACATGCACCGACAGTTCTGTGCATATGACAATTCAAGTAATTATGGTCATGGACATGTAAAATTCAACATATTCATACGGCCATTACCTCAAATGTGCACATAACCGACAAAAAAACACAAACATTTGTTTCACAAACAAAGTGAAGGGTCGTAATACTTCATTTGTATTTTGATGGGATTTGGTAAAAAAACAAACAAAAATAAACTTTTCTTTATTGTTTTGTGTATTATTTTATATGAATAATGACATGACAGTCTGTCACGTGAAGCGGTTTCATGCAGTGCCGGCGCCCGATCATGAACCAGGTCATTGTTTTGGTTTCAATTCTGATTTACATGTCGGCCGTGGCGTCATTATTACCCATAATTTGTCAAAGAAGTGTGATTTTCATGAGTTATGAAGCACTAGAACTGATAAATGTAGCTTTGAGGTTACTGTAAATACGTTTGGTTATTGTTGAGGTACGGTTTTGGTTGCTTACTGCTAAAAAAGAAAATAACCCTACCTGGTTGAGCGAACAGGTAATTCCATAAAACATTTTAAAATGAAAGGTGGCCTTCAAAATTTTTACTGAAATGTCGTGACGAAAGAACAGTGCTGTGAGGTCCGGTTTATTACCCTGTTTAGACTGGAAACATAAGATTATGCAATCCTAAATAAAGATTGTTTTATTGTATTTCTGCACAAGAATCAACAAACTGCTGAATGAGCTTTATGGGTAACAGAAAAGAGAAACAACCCAAATGTAATCACTCATCAGAATTCTGAAGGATGTGTGACTTTAAAAGTTCATGCTTTGACTGACACACCTGGGGCTGGCTACACAAACTTTGAATAGGACCTATTAATAAAAATAATACATCACATTTTAGACTGAAGTCAGCGTCTTCAGTTTCTTAAAACGTGCCCTCGGATGTAATCCTACTTTTCATGCTCACTGCCCACAACATGGAAGGGAGAGTCCTTGGTGCCTTTCATCCTCTCATCCTCTCATCTTCTCATCCTCACTTGCCCTGTAGCGATAGTTTCTCATCGGGTCAGATCACAGAAGGAAATTGCAGAACATATTCCACAAACCTCAATTTTGAGATTATATACATATATATATAAATATTATATATATAATATATATATATATAAATAATCTATATATACACAAATATATATATATATATATATATATATATATATATATATATATATGTGTACATGTTGTACAACTAGCCCCGGTTTTGATAACTGACCAGATTAATTCACCTTTTGTTCATCTCGTCACCGTTTGTGCCGACTGACGTCGTTCAGAAGTTATTTTATTCGAATCTATCCATCGAGCGGCAACAAAACAGACATAATACCGTTGCTGTATTTCTTTCTAACAGGACTCTGTTAACCGGTTCATCGTCAGGCGGGCTGGGTCGCCGGGTACCACCCGGCACCCCGAGGACCGGTCAGGACCACGGACAGCAGCGGTGCATGTAATCGAGGCCAACGTTACTCTTCCAGACGGCCAAACGGGCCCATCCACCTCTCTCCCTCTGATTGTCTGTGCATTTATTCTGAGACTGTACACTGTACACTCGATGTGTGTGTGTGTGTGTGTGTGTGTGTGTGTGTTTGTGTGTGAGAGAGGTCAGAGTCATTCAAACACTGGAGCAAGTCTATTGCTTTGATAAAAAAGCATCACTTCACAGAAAAGGGGAACAGAAGTAAAACCACAAGCTGCTTCGAGGAGTAGTGTGAAGCTTGATGAAGCGAGATATACAGGGCAAATGTTTGTCACGTTTTTTAGAACAACAACAACAACAACAACAGAAAAGAACATACCGGCTAAAAGAAAATTAAAAAAGGAAAGAGCGTTTTTTAGAACCTCAGTGTACCTCGCTGATGAAGAATCCCAGCGTTTACTTGGCCTACAGATGGTGGCGTCTGACCCCTGTGTGATGCACACGCGTGTGCATGTGCCCAGTGGTGCAGGTGCACGGTATCTGCTCATGTCTGTGTGTTAGTGTACAGGATATGCATGCCATCCAAAGGAGGGGAGTGGGCAGTGATACGAAGACATCGCGTTGGTTCCTGCGTGTGAATATCAACGCAGTTCAAACAGCATCGTGCCAACAGGTCACCGGAGCACCATGACATCACTGATGACATCACCGCGTCAACAGCAGCGTTGTTACACCAACACGAGCGGTACGATTGTCTTTTCTGGACGTCAGTGTCGTTGTGTGCTTTAGTTCGTCCTGACCAGCCACATGATGAACAGGCTCGTTTTTAAACTTTCAATGTCGGAAAGTCTGAATGAGCAGCGGGTCGCCTCCAGTTGGCAACAGCTGGGTAGTTTGATAAAAAGAAAAGGAAAAAACATTTTATTTAGATTTTTTTTTTTAATGCAGCTTGCTGCATTCGTTATCGATTTAAGCACCGAGTCTTCTCCATTCGTCATCTTTGCGTTAATTAATCGAAATGGGAAAAATGCCTGACACAAATATGATGTCATCAAGTTGCTTAGTCGGACATAAACGTAACACACAACGCCGTTTACTTCAAAACATTTACAGATCTTTCTAGCTTATTTCTGACATCAGTGTCAGATAAACATTGTTGACATTCATTTGGCGGATTATTTTTGTCCAAATGAGATTTACAATTTATACATTTCCAAAATAAATTCAAGAAATTGGACCTTTTCTGCTTTTAAGTGCATCAGCTAAAGTTGTAATATTTAAAACGGTGTTCTTCATAATTCAAACTTCCATGTTTAGCTACCGACAGACAACTCAGGATTTTGCTTCCAAAAATATTGTTGTGCAATGTTAAAAGTGTATGCTGCCACTTACATGTGACATCACACACACACACCGTCATCTCATAGAAGGCGTCGCAGTAAGAGGTTTCTTTATTGGAGCTCCGCCTCCAGTTGCCGTTCCGTTGCAAATTCAGATCTTTCCGACATTCATTGAACGCCTCATTCCCGCCTAACACTGTGACACGTGTGGCGACCCGGAGACGTGGAAGGCCCTTGTTGTCCATTAGCGTGAGTGTAGTTGTTGGCGGTGAGGCACAGTTCACACACACACACACTCACCATGTGGGCTATGTGACGGTTAATATACCAACAAAGGGTCCGATAAAGTCAAGTAGGGGGGAGGAAAGCCGACGGGTCTCGATTACTTATTTTCTGAATCCGGTGAGCAGCCGTTTGGAGTTTTCCCAACATATAAAAAAGGAAGGAAAACACAACATTTGCATGGTTTCTAATGAATGAGCGAGTGTTGATGAAAAAAATTAAAAGAAATCACCATTATGTCAACTGTACAAACATCCCAAAAAAAACAAAAATAAAACATAATAAAATCCAAGGTGAGAGGTTATATCCACAACAATAACAACGACGACGACGACAACAAAACAAACCAAAATAAAAAAGAACAAAACGCTATTCACATGTACCCGCACTGTAAGGAATGGTTCCATCCACCAGAGAGCTACTCCTAAACTATGGAATGAAGTGACACTCAGTAGTGCTAATAGAGAGTTCATTGTGACGGGCCTCCGGCTGGGTCCACCCCGAGACCACCAGGGTGCCCAGGCACTGACATATGCACACATACACACACATACATGCACACACACACACACATGTACTAAAATCCATTGGTCAGTCCTCGAATACCTCCAGGAAGAGAGGAGGGAATAGCTCGGTGGGACACTCCACTTTCATGTGGAGGAATCGGCTGGCGTGGCAGGCGCCGATCATCCGCAGGTCCGTCACCTTCATTAGCAGCTTGGGCCAGAAGTGAGCCACTTTGTGTTTGCGGTAGTTGATGTAATGTTCGAAGGCCAGCAGGAACTCCTCCTGGCAGCGCTCTATGCGCTCCACGCTGCTCAGGCCCGGGCGATCTGACGGCAGAGAGGACCACAGCGTTACCGGGGGAGGCAATTTAGAGCAGACCGTCAGTTTGTGTGTGTGTGTGTGTGTGTGTGTGAAGTCAAACATGATTTTGATTAGACAGAAAAAGTGATAACAAAAAACAAATAAAGAAAATATACACAACATTTAAATAAATAAAGGAACATGGAGAAATAATCGTGAAATGTTATAAATAAAGCAATCGGTAAGATACTTAGTCTGCACTACTTCATGGAGCTTTGCTTCGTTGTATGGAATAATTTAAATGACTTGAAGAATAAAGCTGCCCAATGAAAGGAGGGGAAATATGAGTGAAATCCAGTTCAAACGGGTGCAGATGGATCGATTCCTATCAAGTTGGGAAATTGCAACGCTCCAAAAAAACTGGAAACTTGACAGTCTGTGTGTGTGTGTGTGTTTGTGTGTGTGTGTGTGTGTGTGTGAGTGAGAGAATAATTTCTCATGAATCAAGGTTTGGTTTGAAGAGGTTTGTTTTTTCTTCGCTTTGTTATAAAGTCTCGCCGCACCAGCGGGTCAAAGGAGAACCGAGAGGCGACTCTGTGCACCGTAACTAACGCTGACAAAAAAATAAAAATATCTTCGCCTTCGTTTCCTCGAGCAAATTAATTGCAGATTATTATCGGAAAACGCCGACAGAACCAACTAATTGTGGTTTGTGACGACATGGATCTTATCTTTCTGATTCTTATTCATGCTATAGTTCATCGGGGCAAAAAACACAAGCAGACAGGAAAAAAACAACAACAACAACAACAAACAACAACAAAGTAAAACCCACCCCAAACATATTTGAAAGACAAAATGAAGCTTTATAGTAAAACAATGACCCAAAAAGTCTGTCGTGACAACTCACTTCCCGTTTCACGCGCCATACTTACCACGGCCGTGCGTGCACGGTTCCCAGTGCATTGTGGGAACAGCTGATCGTCTGATTTACTGTTGCTACTACGTCTCCGTTTCCCCCCCACATGAGCATTCATGGAGGTGAACACAGTCACAACTCAACCAGATGAACGCCAGAGCAATAGAAACAGATGGACAGATTGTAATAAACCATAATTACCTTCAGACGCTCAGATTCTTGGCAGAATTTCTCACTCGAGTTCATTCGTATGAATGTCGTCAATGATTGCAATTGGATTATTTCACAACAGCAACAAAAAAAATAACTCCACAATATGCTTTCGCGTCAACGTTGACACATCGCATCAGATTTACTGCACGGTCATTAGGATGCGGCCGCATTCAATTATTCAGTTGGTCTGTAGCGGAGAGATTCACAACATGTGACATCATTTGAGGAGGCTGAACACGTGTTCCTAATCAGTAAGTCACTTCTGTATTAAGGATAGTTAGCTACCTTGTTTGATTGGTAGATTCTACCCTATAGACTCTGAAGACTCTATAAACTCTTTAGAGTCTATCGAGGCATTAGAGTATATAGAGTATGTAGACTCCATAGATTATATAGAGTTTACTACTATACAGAATCCAGTTGAGGCTGAACATATGTGTTCTTAATCATTAATTCACTTGTGTCTTAGTGATAGTTAGGGTCCTTGTTTGATTGGTAGATTCTACTCTATAGAGTATATAGACTAGAGTCTATAGAGTCTTTAAAGTCTTTAGACTCTATAGACTAGAGTCTATAGAATATTTAGACTCTATAGACTCTAGAGTCTTTAGACTCTAAAGACTTTAAAGAGTCCATAGAGTATATAGAGTTTATAGAGTCTATAGAGTCTTTAAAGACTCTATAAACTTTAAATACTCTAGAGTCTATAGAGTCTTTAGAGACTTTTTAGAGTCTATAGAGTATAAAGTGTAGAATCTACCAATCAACCAAGGACCGTATCTATCACTAAGACCACTGCATTCTGTATAGTAGTAAATTACATAGACTCTATAGACTCCATAAACCCCATATACTCCATTTACACTGTATAGTTCATATACACTGTATACTCTGTACTTTGACAGCCTCCTGACATCACAGGTGCAGGTTGCATTGGTTCCGGTGGCTCACTGGACCCCTTTGTTCTGTAAACCTCCTGAACTCAAACCGGGCTGACCCGTCTGACATTCAACAGATTGATTCATTTCAGAAGCTTTTCTGCCACAAATGTAATTTTTAAACCCCAAAACAAATCAAATCTAAAATGATTGATTTCAGCCTTTTATCCCTGTGTACAGTGTATTGATTGACGCCCAGTGGCTCTTGTTAAGCGTGTTCAAGGAGCGCCGACAGATGGGCGGGCTCACCCCGTGTCACGTCTACACGTACAACACACACAGCGGAGCAGTATTGATCTTCAATGAGATGCAGCGCCTCACACAGGGAAACGGCGGCGGAGCCAGATACACAAGCAAGCTGGACAAAGCTCCTCAGAATGATTATGGTCATTAATTGATTGCACTGTAGTTTTAATATGGATTTCATGTTAAAAAAAAAAAAAAAAACACACAAAAAAAGCAATCTGTGCAGGAGTAAAGCATCACTCGGGAGATAACGCGTGAGCTGAGTGATCGTCTCTCTTTGTGCGAGTGCCATCCCGACATCAACTTCTGTTTCACTGGTTTCTAAAATCTAAAATGTCGTAATGGCGTTGTCTTGGAAACGCCTGGAAAGAATACGCCGAATAAGAACCAATCAGCTCGTGTGTGTGTGTGTGTGTGTGTGTGTGTGTGACAATAATCCAGACGCCAGCTGCTTACCAGATGAAAGCAGGATGACGGCCTGCAGAAGAGCCACCTCCGAGTCATCCAGGTTGAAGGAGGATAGCGACACGCCGAGGTCAAAGATGGCGTCCGACACGACGCCCAGGCCTCCGTTCTTAAGCTGACCCCGCGTGACCGCCATCTCGCCGTTGAGCGTAAGCGTCTCGCTCTCCGGATCGTAGCGGACGGCGGCTCGCAGCGACATGATCTCCATGCAGCAGCCTTTCAACAGGATGATCTGGTCTTCACAAGGCAGCTGATCGAAAGGAGAGAGAGAGGGAGAGTGAGCGAGAGAGAGAGAGAGAGAGAGAGAGGTGAAGGAGAAGACTGGCTTACAAATTAAGGTTTAAAGACGGATCAGTTTAGCTTTAAGGGGCTGGAAATGAACACACGTTTCATTAATGCATTAATAATGAGCTCACCTGATAGTGTGATGAATAGAATATTCTTAGTAAATCATGTTATTCCAAATTAAATGAATATTTCTAGTCACATGTCATATCATACCCCTGGAAACCTGCACATTGACTTTATTCCTATTAAAATGAACCACACATTTTATCTGAGGCATTCCTGACATGTAGAACAGAGACAGTGTTCAACTAGTTAATTAATGCCAATTTATGAATAAAAAGAATATGAAAAAACAAGATGTAATTCAACAAATTAAGAATATTGTCTCTTCAAAAATTATTATTAGTTGACAAAGTCACTTTTTTCTTTGTCTATATCCTTTTTTTTCATGAACAAATAATTTCCCTTTTTAAATCTTACGTGATTTAAAAAAAGATAATACTGTCCAAATCCATCGTAGTTTTTTTCATGTTTTTTTCTAACGGTGTAAGAGATTTTTTATATTAATCTAATGTGGCTTTGACCGAAGCTTTGTGGACCTTTTCCTCGTGAGAGGAGCAGCTGCTGAACTCACCTCACAAAACATTGGCAGTTTTTTGGCAAAGTCCACCACTCGGGTTATGGCAGGGGTGATAATTTTTGTAAACTGACTGAAGGCTTCTATATCCACTTTGTTTCCTTCTGGCGTATTGACCACGGACGCTTGACCAATATCCTCGGGCTAGAACAACAAAGAGAGGCGGGAGTTTAGTGCTTTGCCGTAGTTGACCGTGTATGTGCCTGTTCAATATGAAAAAAGGACGCTCTACTAGGCATTTAGCGCTCGTATATATCTATTGCACTACTTAAATGTCTTCTGCACGTCAACATGTTTAAAAGAGATACTTTTACTTTAATTTCCGTAATTATTTGTGCCCCTACCTTAGTTTCCTTCACCCCCGCTGCACTCTGGTCAGAAGTATAGAATAAATTACATGTTATTTCATTAAGAAGCATAGCTTCCTGGACCTGTTGGATAATCAACAGGAATCGTGAAGTTTCAATGAAGAACCCGTTGTCAAGCCAACTAAAAAGAAAACAAGTTAGAACTGAGGACAGATGAAAGAGAGCAGACAGAGAACACAGTGTGAGGACAGAAGATCAAGACGGGTTTCTGTGGCAGGAGTCGGGCCCAGGACCGGGTCCTCAGACACTCCACCACACGGAGATCCACTATTAATAATGAGAAACATAATAAATAACACGACTTTACAGGCTAACGCGATGGAAGTGAAACTGACTCAACATGCGTAAAGTGACTAATCTGGAAAGTTAAACCAATAAAATGTTCCGAGGACACGGAGATCCACTATTAATGTGTTGGAGAATAAATAAAACGACTTTCCAGGAGAGTTTGTTTTAAAAATTATCCTGTGTTTGTGTTAATTGACGCGCGTAAAGTGACTAATCCGGAAAGTTGAACTAATAAAATATTCCGGGGACTCCAAAAAATTGTCCGGATATTTCGCAAATTGCTCGTCAAGCGAGATCCCCTTCCCCCAGAACCCTGTTTGTCTTCACGGCGTCGCCCCGCTGGTCGCCCCGCTGGTCGCCCCGCTGGTCGCCCCGCTGGTCGCTTCTTGCTCGCCCGCCTGCCGCCCGCTGGTCGCCCGCTGGTCGCCGCTGCGCCCGCTGCCCGCTGGTCGCCCGCTGCGCCCGCTGCCGCCCGCTGTCGCCCGCTGGTCGCCCGCTGTCGCCCGCCGGTCGCCCGCCGTCGCCGCCTCGCCTTGCCCGCCTCGCCCGCTAGTCGCCCCGCTCGTCGCCCCGCTCGTGCCACAGAAACCCACAGAAAGCTCCACAGTCGAGACGTTCACTCCAGAGAGCGATCAAGACTTCACAGAGAAGGCAAAGAAAGTTATTCGTAAAAAGAAATTAAAAGCTACAAACAGAAAAAAAGAGAGAAGAATTTGTTTTAAAAACGGCACAAAAAAAGCAAGTCGTTAGTATTTTTGCGATTGAGGATCGACGCTTCAAGGAAAAAAAAAAAGACAAGAATAAGATGAGCCGTTATAAATTAGCGCAGCTGCGTTGAACACACTTTTCTCCATCGGCCCGCTAATTCTCCCCACTCTACAGGGAGATACAAGAAAACACACGGACATATTAACACAGGGGGCCAGGAGCCGTGCTGGAAGTGGAGGAGGCGTGACGAGGGAGGGGGGCATGGAGGGGGAGAGGGGGTTGGATAAGGCAGGCTAATTAGTACAGGGCTGTGGTAAGGTGGAAGGGAGGGAGGGAGGGATGGAGAGAGAGAGAGGGAGAGAGGGAGGGAGGGTGTCTCACCAGAAATTTCCGCTTCTGCTTCCAGTGGTTGCCCTGCGCGTTGGTGGCCATGTGGGCCTCCGTCACCATGCGGATCAGGTCCCACTCCTCCTGGGTCGGCTCCTGCCGGTCCAGCACCGTCTTCTGCCGCTCCTCCTTACGCCGCCGCTGACGGTTCTCCTCGATAAGCTTCCGCTTGGCGAGCCTCTTGCTGTCATCCAACACCACTGGGGGGAGAGAGAGGGGGGGAGAGAGAGAGAGAGAGAGAATTAGAGGGGGAATCAGCAGGGAGGAGAAGGGGGAGACATGATGGGGGGGGGGGATGCGTTTGGGCAATGTTGCTTGAATTAAGATGTTTTATTAAGGCAGCGATTAACAAAATAACTAGAACGCTGCGTTCCACACACTGTTGTTTATAGTCAGCATCATAACAATTCATTTATTTCATTAACAGAGGATGGAACAACGCTTTTTATGGTGAAGAAAGTGACAAAATACCCAAAGAAACGGCTTGAACCATGACTCAAGCACAGCGCTGCTCTCCAACTATTACTATTATTATTATTATTATTATTATTATCACTTGTGAGTCACTTGTGAATTAATCTCTAAATTGACCGCTTAATAATGTGTACTATTAAATGTCAGAAAATAGTGATACTCGCAACGCAATGATTAAATAAAAAAATAAAATGTAATTAGAATAATAAAGTAACTGATTAGGAGACTAAATCCAGCTGTAATGCTCAAACTATTTCTTATAGACAATATCTCCCCCCCCAAAAACCACCATGCATGAATATGACGCAGCATTTTTCTCGGCATCGAACGCACCCACGGAAAACGAGACGGAGACGTGACTCCTCCCACTTACGGTCGGTGGCCATTCCCACTGCGATGCACTTCTTGAAGCGGCATTCCTGGCACTGGTTGCGGGTCACTTTGTCGATGACGCACTTGGCCTCGTACTTACAGGCGTAGGTCGGGTTGAGGTTCTTCTGGATCGTCCGCCTGAAGAAACCCTTGAGAGCAGACAGGCACACGCTCAGAGAGGGGGGAGGAAGGGGAGGGGGGAAGGGGGGAGGGGGCTGAGTGCGAGGGAGGCGCGCTGGCGTTTACCTTGCAGCCCTCGCAGGTGATGCAGCGATAGTGGTAGCCCGTGGCTTTGTCCCCGCACACGACGCACAGCTCATCCTTGTCTAGGTAACTCGGGATGTACCCTGGAGGAGAGAAACTGATGGTTGATGTCACATTTTACTGGAGGGAGGGGGAGAAAAAGAAAAAACGACGGCACTTTTGACGACTATTTGTGTGTGTGTGTGTGTGTGTGTGTGTGTGTGTGTGTGTGTGTGTGTGTGGGGGGTGGTCACATGATCACGTTAATAGTGCTAACTTCTTTTCTTCAATTGTTTCTTTTTCTTGGTGTTCCTTCCCTCTCCTTTTTATATAGCCACTGTAATATATACAGCATATAAACTTTTACTTTTTCTCTCTTCCATTTCTCACATGCAAGGTGGGTCGTGACGTGGCTTCGAAAAATCTCGAAGATTTAAAATGTGTCCGAATCACTTCAGTCCATCCGTACGATAGATCCTTAGATACAGTCAACTAAATAACTAACTAACTAACTAACTAACCAACTAACTAACCAATTAACTAACCCCCTGGTCCAGTTTCAAGACGTGTCTTTCGGCTTAATGAGATCAATGTGTCGACCTCGGGCAGACTCGAGGGCCGGAGATAACAAACGGATCAATAACCTTTTGGGGTTTGCCAAGAATCTGGCCTCAGCCTTCTGTTGCCTCGCCGTCAATCAATAAGGAGCTCCGCCCCCCCGGCCGACCCCTCGCAGCATCAAAGGCGCGATTCCCGCTCAAAGACTTGACTGCCGCGGGATGCCTTAAGTCTTCGGATTTGCGCTTTGTTAAAACCCAGACGTCATTTATTCATCGATCGAGGATGGAGTTATCACCGATTACTCCATCCTCGACGTGTTCCTTACATGTAGGGTGACCAGACGTCCGGTTTTCCCCGGACATGTCCTCTTTTTGAGACCAAAAAAAAGCGTCCGGCAGGGTTTCCAAAAACGTCCGGGATTTTGCTTAGTCGGATATTTCCGTTTCTCTGGGTCTTTCACAAGTTTTTACCCCTTACAAGTTTTGTAAATGGTATCTCCCTTACGTTCCACCTGAACAGTCATTGGTCGACTGATCTCAGTGTTGTCAGATAAACGAAATCCCCCTTTTAGGCATGTATATCACAAAACAGGCAGAATAAGAGAGATCCGTCTGCGTCTGAGCGCGCGCGCCTCGCTCTCAACTGTGATGTGCGCACACGGGTGGGCAGACTTTCACTAGCACCCCCCCCCCAGAGACGGAGACCAGGAAACCCTTCTTCATCTCGGAGAAGCCCTGCTCCTTACGCACAACCCAGAGACACAACCACTACACACTGGGAACCACGCCATTTAAAACAGAGTAATCGCTAACACACTTCTACAAGGGACAGATGTGAAGGAGTCAGCATCTGGACGGCCGTTACCTTTCCTGCACACCTCCTGCATCCACAGCAGGTGTGAGAAGTCGGGTCGGATCTCAGGGAAATATTCAGGCTGACGGTGGGGAGGACCGAGGGGGATCTCCATGCTGCGAAAGTCGCCCATGAAAGGGGGCGAGCCGCCCGCGAAGAAGCAAGAGTAGCGCTGGCCGGGGGGCCACGCCTGGTCCGTGCAGGGATGGTGCAGAGGCTGCGGTGCAAAGAGTCCACGGGGTCCACAGGGTCCACAAAGTCCACGGGGTCCGTACCCCTCGCCCGAGTACATGCAGTGGTCCCCCTCGCCCTGCGCCGCGTAGCCTCCCATCCCCGAGTGAGGCATCTCATACATGTCTGGTATGCAGTAGTTCATCGTGGCGAGAACCACAACACCATAAAAAACTAAAGTTACGAGGGAACTCTTACGTTCCTGTAAAAAAAAAACTCAACAAATGTATTTTAAAGAAATCTCGAGGAGAGAAAAAACACAAGTTTCCTGGTCTGGATAGAAAGAAGTTTTAAAAACGTCTGTGAGGTTGACGCTACTCAGACGTGTCGGCCACTGGATCCACAGACTAGCCCTCCCGGTTGCCCCACCCGCCACCACACGGCCGGATTGGGGAGCTTTAATCCTACGCTCCACAAATCCTCAGTGATGTCACAGATTAAGACGTTTGGAAGTTGCACCTATACGTCTAATAAAGACTGGGAACTACCGTTAGGAAGAAAAGCTAAAAGTTCAACTTTATTTTAGAAACCTCACGTGTCGTCATGTGGAAGGATCGATAGTTCTCTTCATTCCCGATACCATCCTCACTATTTAACCTTTAACCTTTGCATTTTAACCCTTTACTCATCCTATAGGTGTTTTTAAGAGAGTCCCTAAACAAGTGTGTTGAGCTCAGGGCCGTAATTACTCCTACCAATTAATGTGTGAATGTTAGAAGACAAAGAAGATAACCAAGCTCTTTAAAAAGTTTTCTTTATTACTCACCCTGAGTTTGAACCATTGACACACTTTAATTATTTTTGACTGAGGTGTGTGCACCTGTGTGAACTTGGATATGATGACGTGAGTCTTAGAATGACTCACGCTGTGAACTAAACAATTACTTTTTTAATCGTCTGTCACTGTTTTATTGTTGCATGTCTGAAATGTTGTTTAATGTGCTGCTGCTTGTCTGGCCAGGACTCTCTTGTAAAGGAGATGTTTAACCTCAATAAGACTTTTCCTGGTTAAATAAAATAAAATAAATAAATTAAATAGATACATTCAGCCCATACCACAAAGCCAATGGACAAATAAAACACAGAATAACAAATATAATATCTCAACTAAAAAATGTTTTATCCTGAAAGTCTTAATATAAAAGTTTATATATGTATATATAAACTTATATTATATATATATAAATTTATATATACAAACTTATATATATAAAGTTATATACGTATATATAAATACAAGTTTATTTATATTTAAGTTCATATATATATATATATATATATACAAAAGTTAAAAAAGAGAATAATCATAAAGACTTTAATGAAAAATAAGAATTAAAAAAATAATCAATAATGTTTCCCCGCGTAATGTAAGACACGCTGAGATCAGTTAATACTTTATTATCCGAGGCAGCGGTCTTATTGACCGGCTATCCTCCTGTTCAATAACAGCAGGATCAGCCTTATGGCGAGGATGTGTATCTGCTGTGATTAATAATGCCTTATTCAATAATGGACAATGTTTCCTAAACTTACCCAGAACAGAAATCTGAGAAATGCTTTTTTTACTGCAACAAACAAATAAACCTTAAAAAGAAAAGAAAAACCTACAATTTTTTTTTTTAAGTGGACAGGATCAAAGTTAGGTTTTTATGCTTTTAGCACTGTTTTTTTACCCTATATATTTAAAGTATTCAGTACCTATGTAAAAAAGATGTTTGTGAATTAGGGTATTGAACAAGATATCTTTAAAAATATAAATATAGTAGATTGATTTGAAAGATTTTTACTCTTTAATGTTAATATTTTCTTCACAGCTACCATAAAATGCAGATTTAAGAGGATTTTCTTTTACCATTCACATTCTGTAATTTCAGATAGTCAATAAATGCATCACTTTTAGAAGATAAAAATAAAAGTCTTAAAAAAATTAGCAGAATCTGCGATAACGCATAAGACAATGACAACATTTCTCTACTCACCCCGATCCTCGGTTGTATATTCATCTCTGTAACCTCGCTGCAATAACACGCTGGAAAAGGATCTCCACGAGAATATTTCACACATCTCACAAGTTTTCCCAATTTAAGTTTGAATACTAACGCTTCGTCTCCAGGTCCTGACAAACTTTTAGAAACATATTTTTCTCCTCTCGCTAACGGGGACACGGTTTCCACCTCACGGTGACCCTGCAGCCGCATTGTGCACACACGCGCACGCACACACGCACACACGCACACACACACACACACACACACACACACACACACACACACACACACACACACACACACACACACACACACACACACACACACACACACACACACACACACACACACACACACACACACACACACACACACACACACACACACACACACACACACACACACACACACACACACACACACACACACACACACACACACACACACACACACACACACACACACACACACACACACACACACACACACACACGACCTCCCCGACTGATTACTTCAGGGAGTTCACGGCAGGTCGTGAAGAACTATTGACACGAGACGTCCCGACTGCCCTGGTTGTCGAACCTTCGCCCTTAAAGTTTGGAGTGAGCTCCCAACTTTCTCCTATGGAAGAAGCTCAAGGTCCAAGAGGATTATCCCGCATTGTGGAATGAAGTGCAAGAATTTAATTCACCGGCTCTTCTTTTGAACTACGGTCATTAATATTATTTATTTTACAAAAAGGTCCACACGTATAGTTCGCCCTTTATGTCGCAACAACTGTGCACATCCAGTAAATGTCGTAATCCAGTCTGACGCCTGTCTATGAATCCCTCCGCAGACTGTGGGTCAGAGGTCAGCCGGTCGATCAGGGGGTTGGCGGTTCAACCCCTAGAGGACGTGTCCTCGAGCAAGACGCTTAACCCTGACTTGTTCCCCGTAGTGAGGTGGGTTCCTTTGGCCTGCCGCATTTACAACTCATGAATGTATTTTTTTCAATGAACCGAGTGTCAAACGAACGGAGTCGAATGCGATGAGGAACGACTCGACTCCGCGCGGACTTGTCGGATTACGCAGCTGTCTTAATTTGTGATGCTGTGTCTCCTTCAGGCTGCGGAGCGACAGTCTGTGGAGACGCCGTCATCGAGAGATGAACGCCGGCTGCTCCAGAGACGACGATCAGCAGTGAGAAAACTGCGTTGACCACAGTGCAGTCCACTGAAGACGCAACACAACAACAACAACAACAACAACAACAACAGGTCTTTACGTCGGCTATCAAATGCTGCGAGGTGCGAGGGGACAATTCCTCAAAATCGGGGATGGAGTGATTTGATAAAACTCAAGATTTACCCTGATCTTCTGCAGCCTGATGAAAACGCATCGGGCGCTTGTATCAAAAACCTCCGGAATCCAGAGACAACGGCACCACCTCCACCTCCACCTCCACCTGATGATGCTCGCCATTTAAAGTCACTTTCACCGAGTGCCCGGTACAGCTCACACAGCCGGGTTTCCTCCAGAAGGAGCAGAGGACGTGTCGTAAACAGACCGGTGGCTCTCCGCGGCGTCAACATTTATCAAGGCAGTCGCCTCAGAGTCTCATCCAAGTCGTGTGTTTGTCCTTCCCATCGATTGCAAGCAGCCACAAGGGAACGACGTGGAAAGTGCCATCAAGAAAATGTAACTTGTACAATTTTCTGCAGACATGCCCTAATATAAATATGTTTTAGAAACACTCTAAACTCAACAAAGCGGGGGGATTTCAATTGAGGCCATTTTAGAAGTCATCTCGTCAACCAGGAATAAATAGAGTCCATTCACAGCAGCTCAGACCTCCCTGAAAAGGCCATCCGGAGCTGGAACGACACGGACGTGAAGTGTCCTTGAATGCACCAGCAATCAGGGCAGAGTGGGTTCAGAATGAGGAGAGAGGAGATAGCGGAGGAGGTGGAAAGTTCCCACTGCATGCGTACGGGCCCATTAGTGATGATGTGGCAAAGCAATAGAGTTAGTCTGGAGAAGTCAAGTGACTTCAGGATATTCTGTGTCATCTATTCATCTTTTTTTATCCTCCTAAGTTTTACATTTTAGCTTCAAGGTCGCATATTGTAAAAAGTGAGTTTTATTCTAAAGAGGCTAAGTGCTGTATGAATAATGTAAAACTATCAAAACACTCAGAAACCGTGTCATTAAACGAGATTTCTAATTCTATAAGTTGTAAAAAAGTATGTTTGTGTGTGTGTGTGTGTGTGTGAGTGTGTGTGAGTGTGTGTGTGTGTATGAAGGACGCCAGCTGACAGGAAGTGAACACGGTCCTAACTGTTGCCGTGCAGATTACACTACACATGAGTTTGCAGACAGTTATATTCAGACAGACAGCATGAGAAAACATTAAAGCGTATCAATATGTTAGAATAGAAACAATATATATATATAAATAAACATAAGCATGAACCTAGAAATGAGAAGAAATAAAAACACACGTCTGAAGGCATTTCACAACATTCAAAGCAACATCTGAAAGAGGTTAAAATGGGAAGCGGCGTCTGGGTTGTTAGCGGAGAGCTCGAGCGCGGTGACGAGCTCCCCGAAGCTCACCGGGCAGACAGAGAGGAGGAAGAAGAGCGGTGAGAGGGAGGAAGAATATTACCATTTTGAATGGCCTCATCTTTCCAGCCGGGGGAGCAATTTTCTGCTGGCTCTAAAATAGACGGGAGAGACGCTACTAGCTCAGTGAAACAGACGAGAGAGGCGGAGCGACACGCCTCCTCCCTCCACATCAAATTAAAAAGGTATTCAACAATCAGACGGCAGTGACACAGCAGGTTAGACTGAGCTAAGCATCAGGAGCATCACAGTGTGTTGTTTACAGGGTATCGGGCTCATCTCCTCGTGTAAGCTGGAGTCGGGTCGCCAGGAAGAGGTCAATAGCGTGTGTGAGGTCACCGGGGGGGCGGGGCTAAATCCACGGGTCACAGACACAAGGACATCCGTGTTTTTTTACGAGCCACAGGGTCCATTAAAATGATTTTCTTGAGTGCGAGGAGAGTCTACAACTCCCAGAGAGCTCAGAGAGAGTTCTTAATGGTGAAGTGATGAACGGGGGCTTTACGAGTCTCAAATCATTAGACGATTAAAGAACAAAAACACTTAATATCTACTCGGTAAAACATCTATTTTTGCTAAAAATACCATGTTCTATGCACTGTCATTGTGCTTTGTCATCATCCTATGCACCAACTATTTAAAAAAAAAATCTTTCGGTAGGGGTAATTATCCATTTTATTTAATTATTTGTTAACATTATTTTGAATTTGATTAAATCTACTTTTGCACTTTTTAAACTTCCTCAATTTTTTAGAACACTTCTAAAAGTCTTCCAAGTTTAGTTTGACTAAATCAATATGGACCTCAGAGATAGCGGACTCACGCCCACGTGAAGGGATAGGGCCACTGATGATGTGTAGAGGGTCGAAATAAACTATTTATTTTAGATTAAATGCCTTTGAGTTTCAATTCCCCTCTAAAGAAAAGCACACAAAAGACATGAGCTGCTAGTTTTAGTGTCTTCTCTAGCCTGACAGACGTAACTCAGGGCAGACGTTTAGGTTTCGTGAATAAAGCTTTACTCTACATCTTCAATGGAATACACCGGGGGGGAATGAGGCTGCGAGCCTGTGTCGGACGTCTTACCTGACATACTGGTGGGGTTCAAGGCCGAGACGTCATCCTCAGAGGCTCCTCAGACATCTGGGTACCTACCTAGCTGAACACAGAGCCAAGGAAGCGTCAGTAACCCAGTTCATCAGGTATCTTGTACTTTCAACTTCACCTTTTCCCACTATTCCATTTCAATAAACAACTACAGTTGTGTGTGTATGTGTGTGTGTGTGTGTGTGTGTGTGTGTGTGTGTGTGTGAAGTGATACAAAAGTGCCACTAATGAGATGCGATTATCTCTCTTCAGCTTGATGAAACGGGTCAAACGATGCGTTTGATGTCTCGGTTTGCAACATCGGAGGATGCAGGCGGTGTGGCTGCTCAAGGAGGACATCTAGTGGTCAGACATGGAAAAACAGTTTACGTAGCGCGTTTGAGTGCAGACTTTTTTATTCTCCAGGCTCGATTGTTTAATTTTTTCTCCATTGCACACACACACACAGATAATAATGTGTGTGTCTTTAATCGGAGTGTTGAACTCCTCATCCTCAACAGGATTATAAAACCAGAGGAGGAAAAGGAGGCCAAGACTACAACTTTAATTTTAGTAGCCAATTAGGCGACTTAAAAATCTTGAGACAAATGGAGCCAATTGTTGGTCAAATATTAGCATTCAGGTTGCAAAATAATCTAGAAATGTGCAGTTGCAGAGATTCTCACGATGATAAAATGGTGAAAACCAAAGATACATGAGGAAGAGGGTAGGAGAGGGTAGGAGAGGGTAAGAGAGTCGTCTTCTGGAAGAATACCTTCCCGGGCACACCCCGGTGACGAATAACAGAAAGTGACGTACAGATGCACATGTGTCACAGATGGGGTTAGTCTCAGTATAATCTGGTCCAGATGTACAGAAATATGATGACTCAGCATTAATCCAATACAGATCCTAAAATCGTGGACTGCTCTTTGAAAAAGAATCAACTCCCTTTCTAAAATATAATAGTTGAGTGACACGAGGCGTTTGAGGGACGTCTCCACCGGCTATCGCTCCGAGGCGTCGCTGCAACACATCATGCAGGTTGTCAGCATTTTTTCATCCTGTTGAATCTAGTTCGAAAAAAAGGCCCCAGAACCATTTCATGACAAGAACAATAAAATGAAAGCTGTCCTATAAATCAGATTTGTCCTCACTGTAACATTTCTCCAAAAATGTTCTTTACTTTTACAGCGCAAGAGGCGTTCAAGGACACGACACACCAGAGCTGCAGGGGAACAGATAGCAATGAAATCCATGAAATGAAGGCATGAAATAACCTCATCGTGCGTCCTCAGCTGAGCAGGTCGTTACCCGCCCTCTTTAAATAGGAAGATGATGTTTCAGCGAACCAACAACGGACTGCCTTTTCTTTTTTTCTTTTTATACTTATAAAATCTCTCAGTCAACAAGCTCAGAATCCACAGCGCTCCTAATTCCTCTGCACTGGAGGAACAGCTGGCTTGAAAAAAATGCATTACAGGAAACTGATTGGGTTTGCTGCCGTTTCACCCTAGAACACTTTTATTATCCAGACAGCAGCTGGAGGGGGAGGGGGGGTCTGCATCCATTCAACAGGTTTCAAAGGTTCCAGTGAGGCTACGGACAGACGGGCGGACGCTCAAACACTTTCTGCCTGGAACAAATCTGAAGGAAATGATTGCGGGTCGTAGTGAAACTCCTCATGGGGGCGTTTTTAAAATCAGTGAGCTCATATCTATTTCATCTACGGACTCGACGAGTCGCCCGGAGGGAAACAGTTGGCCGGATGTTGAGGGGAAATGAGCAAAATTGTTGGTTCCCCTAATTTTAATTGTTGCTTCATGGGAGGGAGTCAAAGGTGTGTTCCCTAAAAACTAGATTCCCATACTAGTAAACTGCATTCTCAATTTCATTCGGAGGGTTTTAACTTTGTGGGAAGAGAAAAACAAAACTCAGAGCTACTCGATTTTGTTTTGTGAAAGTTGTTCAAGTAATTAACTTAAGTTACGAACATAATGTTGAAATAAGTCGACATTTACTTCTTTTTTTAGCCGCAGGTTCTGCAGACTTTGAGTAGAAAAGTATTTGTGATGCATCAAAAACTGAAAATACATTATTACGGTCTGGCAGCGTAACTTTGAGGAGAACGGGCGCATTGAAGACTGAATTCCAATTTGAAAAGTATTCTTCAACATTATGTTTTTTTAATTAATTTCAACCTCATTTCTGAGAACTCAGGATTCATTAATTTCAGTTAAAGCTGAACTCGTATCGGACGATTCCTCAGAACCCCAAATCAGCGTAATAAAGAACGTGGTTACGGGAAATTAGGGTTACGATATAAGATAAAATCTAAAGCCATGACCTTGGTAAGAGCCATCTCAAGGTCTCGGTTACTCCATCGTCCTCCTCCATTAAACCACACGGTCACGGTGTGACTGAGGCTCAAGATAATCGTTACATTTAATAAAAAAGGCAAACAAAGTAATACTCGGCGTGCTCCTGAACGTCGGCCCTGGGCGTTAATTAGGATGCTGGGCATCGCCAGGTGGCTTCAGATACTTCCCGCCCCCGTTGCCATGGATATCATCACATTGAATGGATTCACAGGAGTCTGGTCCTCTCGGCGGCGTACGCAACGGACATCTTAAGTCGGCTTGTTTTTAACCTTTAATGGGAGAACTCTGAGGACTGAACCAGGAGAAGATCACGCCCACGCAGAGGCCTCGGACGAGCGCGCGATGACGGAAATGAGCGCCATTCCCTCCGTGGACGGACTGAGATATAAAAGCAAGACGGTCGACCGTCACACCTACGATACGCGGTCGCCGGGAGGCATTCCAGGACGACTCCTTCGGAGCGGAGTCCCGCCGATGGCACTTTATTTCTGGAAGGGGGCGACGAATCACGCAGCCGAGTGCTTTCGGCGGCTCTCTAATTGCCATTTCGGCACATTAGTGTCCCGAATAAACAAACAAAAAAGCGACAATAATGGACTCCCACCGCGGGCGTGAAGTAGCTACAGTGGAAATGGGGGGGGGGGGGGGGGGGGGGGGTCACACCGGTCCACATGTTCCCTTTGCAACCTCCGTATGTCCCCCCATTGGATTTCTGTCGTTCGTTTGGCCGCTGTAGCTGTGCATGATGTGGCGGTTAGAATATCCAACATTTTGTTATGATTACAGTGGACAGAGGAAGCTAAACCAAGGTTACCATGCAGAACAAACTCTAATTTCTTCTCTATTCAAGTAAACACAGACGTCCTCTGTTACACCCCCCCTGCCCCCCTCCCCCCCCCCGTCGTTGACAACACATGCACACCGCTCCGGGGCGTGGACTTGTGGTGTGTCTCACATCGTGTCTGCTTGTTCCGTTTGTGCACATATTGATTTTTTCTTTTCTTTTTACCCGTGACTTTCCCGGAACGGCCGGGAGCTCAAACCAAGTCCTCATGGAACCAGCTTTTCTCCTTTTTTTTGCTGAGCAATTCATACTGCAAGCTTGCTATTTACGTCCAGCGCTGTAATAGTGATGTGTCATGGTGTGTGTGTGTGTGTGTGTGTGTGCATAAGCTAACATGCAGCCACCTTTAAGCTGGCCTTGGTTAAACATCAGACCTGGATGCTGCAGCCTTTCTACGTACATGAAGTCAAACGGCTTCATGCTCAGTCACATTAATTATTATAATTAATTATGACATCACCTAATAGTAAATATATGAATCAGACAAACAGAGTTTAATGTGAAATAGACCGAATGATTAGTTAGATCTCTCGAGGCAGCGACAGATGTTCTCTTGTTGTTGCTCCATCTGATTTGGATGATCGTCTGAGTGAGGGAGAGAATGTACGGCAACCAGCGGAGGACAAAGAAGAGGAAAAGGCAAAAGCCAAAATACTACGAGTCACTTTAACGGTATGGTTTCAAGACGTGAGCGACGATGTCAAACACTTCCCCTTCAGAGACTCAAGGGGTCACCAGAGCTTCCGAGTTTCAGATTCCACCAGCAGCAACTTTCCACTGAAGGCCGGCTGACTCACACAGACTCTTTTGTTTTGTTGTTGCTTCAACTGCAGCAAAAATCAAAACCGTCGGCTCTGCAGTCAGAGAGTAATCCCTTGTTATTCCCCTGCTCTGTTTCCTTTCACACACACACACACACACACACACACACACACGCTCGACAGACACTGTGCTCGGAGGTCAGGTGCCTCTGGAGACGGAGCTGGAGGGCGAGCACTTCCTCCTCTTCGTTTTATTTTCCTCGCCACAACAAACGACCACATCCTGCGCGACGAGAGGCGAGAACACGGCGTCCTCGCCGCTGCCGGGGCACGTAAAACACGGCGGGGCGACGTGGAAACGTGAACTCGCCAGCACGCCCTCGTCACATGTTTGTTTACCGTGTTTACCGCCGCGAGGAAGCGAGATGCACGTATACGGCTGAGGCTTTGCAGCAAGGGCTGAACACATTATTACTCACTGAACTACTCTTTTTTTAGAGCTATGACATCGCGTGGGATGTAAAATGCATTTGGCATAAAGATGTTGACAGTTTGGGCCATCAGGGGAGGACATTTACATATTTTTTATGGGGCAATTTCCCCCCCACTGACTGAAATCCAGGGGCATGTAAGAAGAAATTGGGGGCACCATTTGAAACTTGTGAAATAGCATTTAACCTTTGTTAAAAAATAATAAATACACTTATTTAGGCTTACAGTATATGAGCAATTGTCATAACAATTGTAATAAGACTTTTAAGCAGAAGTCTACAAATTCAAAGTGTTTTATGAGATTTGTTTAAATAAAAAACAAACAAAACACAAATCAGACAATTATATATATTTTTTTCGTATTTATTTATGGTTATATATTGTACTATTAACATAACTTATTTCTTATTTTTTTTATAATAAAAAATGATGTACATTTATTTGTGTGTGTACCTACCCAGTACAGGCAATACAGACGTTTTGGGGGTATTTGTTGCTCCTTCTAGTGACTTCCTCTATATTTCTTAGAGGAAGTTTTGCCCTTTGTCCTTGTGTGTTTCCGAAGCTGGAGCCATAACTACATTGTTTGTAATGAAAGGCTATGACACAACTACACACACACACACACACACACACACACACACACACACACACACACACACACACACACACACACACACACACACCTTCTGGTGACACCATGACAAACAAGTGTTGAAAACACACACAAACAAACACACACCGTCGTTTGTACAGTTTTTAGTGTTAGAGGTAATGAAGGAAACGGTAAATAGGCTCCTAATGGAGGAGACGCTGTATCTGTTGTCATTGCTGGCATTCAAAGAACAGATGAACTGATTATTACGAGCTGGAGTTGAATGGGACCGGCTGTGTGGAGCACATTGTGAAACCACAGGGGATCTCAGGTGAAGGATGCTCCGGATCCCTCTTTGGTCTCGAGTGCTGCGGATACACTCGACCACGACGCCGTGTAAACACACGGGAGAATGCCATCAGCCGAGACTCCGAGATGAGCCGTTTACGCTTTGTTACCTTCGCATTGAAAATGCAGAAGGTAATGTTTTGGCCGCCGTGTATTTATTTGTGAATATGTTTGTCTGTCCATTTGTCCGTCCGTTATTCGTCTAAATCAGACAAAACTGAGCCGATTCTTATGAAACTTGGTGGGATGATTGGTCATGACCCAAGGAACAATCGATTAGTTTTTGGGAGTGATTGGGTCAAAGGTCAAGGTCAAGGTCATGAACAGGTGAAAAACGTAAATTTGCGATATCACGGTTAATTGGCATCCGATTTGCGTGAAACTAGTGCCAAATTGTTCATAATTCAATCTTGTGATATGCAAAGGTATGCGCTCTACTGAGTGCCCATTCTAGTTTTTCATGCTTTTAACCAACGTCAGCGCCCGTAAAAGCTTCAGCGAGGGAAACGGATCTTTGAGAAGCGCAGAAAAACGCCACGTCATCGAAATGGGGCCGAAGCTCGAGGCACAAAAGACTCGACATTCTCCGAGTCTGACATTAAGGTAATGAAAAACACATTTGTGTCGACAGCTACCCCCCCCGACTTTCAAACCAGACGAGTGTTTTCTCCCCCCGACTAATGTATTGTTTAGCTTCCACCAGAGCGTCCCGTAAACTGGCAGCGCTGAGAAAGAGGCCGACGGGTGACTGGATCAGAAGGTTTCACACTCACCACCGCCGCTCGGCCACATCTTCAAACGGATTCTTAGTGGACCCGTTTCTTGTAAATCTTCTACTAGTTAGTTTAAAAGGAGGAGCGCAGCACTCATGCGATGCGTACACAGGGTTTCACCACATGTCAATCATTTCAAAACTTCACACACAGGGAAAAAAGTTACTTAACATTTCCACTATATGGTTAAATGACTTGTATAAGTCATTTAATATAATGTATGTATATAATACATTACATTATATATAATATATATAATACATTATATATATAATATATATACATATAATATATAATATATTATATGTATATATATATACATATATATAATATATACATTATATATATATACATATAATATATATATATATATATATACATAAATACAATAATGTAATAATAATGTATTTAATAATAAGTATTCATAGTGATTACTATAGTAATCACCATGAATGAAGTAATCTGGTAGATCTGAGTTAATAAAGTTACTCAGATCTACCGGAGAGGCTCATGGTGATTACCACATGTGAGTCTGAACTCTGAGGAAAAAAGGAAAAGGGGAAAAAACAAACATTTCAAACGTGCACCAAAGCTATAAATGTAAATATGTGTTCACGAAGTAAACAACGGTCGGTTGTGAGTGTGTGGACTTTGGCTCGGGGCTGAAGGAACATGTTAAAGAGGAACCTGTTTTTTTAAAAGCCGGACCCTATGTAGTCGTGCTTTTGAGTATCGAGTGATAATCGCTCTGGGCCATCTCTCCCCGTCAATGCATGTCCAAGAAAATTGTAGCTTTTTTCCCCACTGAGAGGTTCAGCTTCTTATGAGAAGTGTCTGACAGCATAATAACAGGACCAGGAAGAAGGAGAAAGAAAGAAAAAACAAACTAAGAAGAAGAAAATCTCGTTCTGAAATCATTCCACGTTGTGATTATCAGCTAAATGTTCAGAAGCTCATATTAGAATATTAGAGCCCGTCAAACCACTTTTAGTAGAAGTACAGCGACAGCGAGGAACCGTTTAGCGGCTGCACCGTTCCCTCAAAAAACAATTACATTTATTTTAAATATCTCAATATCAATAATGGACATATCTCTAAATGTTTAACACCCACAAGTCACTTTGATGCAAAAACATGGGGTGATAAGAAGATTGAAGACATTTAAGATGATCGAATGACAAACACACAA
Source organism: Liparis tanakae (assembly GCA_036178185.1). Classification (NCBI taxonomy): domain Eukaryota; kingdom Metazoa; phylum Chordata; class Actinopteri; order Perciformes; family Liparidae; genus Liparis; species Liparis tanakae. Next base: position 12,342,590 of record CM070106.1, read on the forward strand.
AGAATAGTGTAATACGTACAAAAAAATCATTGTTAGTATTATTATTATTTTTGGAAGATAAAAGTCAAGAGAAGAAATACAATATATGTGGTTGCCTAATTGGTTAAAGTAGAGTTGGTAGTATTGCTGTACATCATGTATGTTTCCTCAGCTGTGAGATTTGGTTGTAAAACTTTGAGTTTAGAAGAATATTCTGATAAATGACATGTAATGTAATGTAATATTCTCTGACTAACATAACTGCTTATAAAATGTCTGTATTAATGCATCATAAGTATTAATCTACTTTGAGTACCAATAACACTTCCTTGGTTTTCCCTAGTGCATTATAAATAACAGACTAACCTTTAATGTTGTGTTTTTTAAATGAATGCACTGTTATCCCTAGTTCTTCTTCCTTCAATGAATGCCTCGTTTGCTCTATACCAACGAAACAAACCAACGTACGCCGAGCGAAGAAGCCGTGTTTCAGCTGTAATAAAGCGGCTTTAGTTGTTAGGAAAAGTCCAAAAGGGCATCGGGTCTCCATCGGAGTCTAAATATCACCCGACGGATGCATCATGAATCAGCGGTGAGCAACAGTCTTCGGACCGCCACGCGTCTCGTTTTGAGGTCGCGTTCAGATAAGAGTCCGTCTTCCTCCGCCGGCCATTATAATTAGAGCCATCTGATACTTTATTTACGAAGCCGGCGTCGCACCGGGCACCGTGACACGGGTCATCATGGAAACTCGCATTAAAAGGCCAGCAGATGGTGTTTTCATTAAAGAATTCAAGCCCGATAGAAGAACCAACCGAATGACATCGTGCGGTGCACTTATCATATTACATTAATTCTCTGTATAAAAAAAACAACGAGGAAGGAACACGAAACACGCACAAAAAACAAAGACTATCTGATGTGTTTCGGTAATGCTTCCTGTTACACTGCGCACAGACATGATCCATCACCGGAGAGATGAGCGTCAGCGTCCCCCCCCTCCCCCCATACCCAAAAAAAAAAAAAAAACATTGGTAGTATTACAACCAATAATCCATGCAGCGCTGTAACGGCCAGCGGGGAGAACATGACGGATGTCTGACAGCTGGAGCCGACGAGTCACCTGCAGACTCGTAGGTGATGTTTCATCATCATTACATTTGGGCTGCAACATGTTTTCCTGTTCCATGGCGTGCAGACGGAGGTCTTTCTGGCTCCCGCCGACATCTCCTCTGAGCTACACTACCGTTCAAAAGTTTGGGGTCACTTGGAACAAAAAGTTTAAAAATAAGGAGGTTTGTAAGAAAAGCGCTGTCAGAAATACACTCTTTACATTATTATTGCGGTAACGTTTTTTATGAGATCTCTACATATGTGTATAGAGGCCCATCTCCAGTGTTCTAGTGGTACATTGTGTTATCGCCTTAGAAGATTAACGGAGGGGTAGAAAACCCTTTTTTGTATTAGCGCAGCTGAAAACAGTTATGCTGGTGAGAGAAGCAATAAAAAATAAAAATATATATATATATATATATAAATATTACACATATATATATATATATATTACACACACAGAAATATATATATATGTAAACATATATATATATATATATATAATACACACACATAAATATATATGTACACATATATATATATATATTACACACATATATACATATATACACATATATATATATATTACACACATATACATTACACACATATATATATTACACACATATATATATATATAAATATATATATAAATATATATATTTATTCCCCGTCCATGCAATACACTGTAAACAATGCTGCTTCTGTCGACATGTAGGGCAACGCATGCCTTTGCAGTAAATGTAGCAGCTGTCTTTATTTAATGGTCACAACTATTTCATAATTGTTTTTGTGTGTGTTTCTTTTCTGAATAGCCAACTTAAAAATCAACCGCAGAGGGATTCTGATGTATAAGCCGTTTATAAAATAGTTTTCACTGCACTTTAAGCCTGTGGGGGGGGGTTGCATTATGTGCTTTTTTAATAGCTGGCATGCTGCTCTACGTGTGACGGTCACACTGGTAGCATAGTCCTTGAATTGGAGTTCAAACCACAGAAGGCCTTTTGTATTCAAGTCCAGTAGTATTTTAGAACATTCTGTGTAGTCTGGCCCCTTCCTCCTCAATATCATATTACGTCACAGTATGAATATCGATCATATGACAGCTAAAAATGCAGGACTTGAGATACAGCGACTAGCTGGGAGCTACTTACATTTTGGGAAATGATTCATGTAAAAATCACATGGTTCTGAAAACCCTCGGAGCTTTTCTACGATACACTTCTCATCCATATTTGGATACAGAAGTTTACAAGTAGAAAGTATGCGCCTCAAGATCCTTTTAGTAGTGCATGATCTTCATCCGCAGAGGGAGTTGTCTTTGAGTTGTAGACCTTGAACCCCCCCCCCTCCCTCTCACCCCCTCCTCCCACCACATCTACAATTCTAGAAGTCTAATTCCCGATGAAAACCACAAGATTTTCCCCCCAAAAGCTCCAAAACACAGCTGCCAAATGGATCTTGAGGCCAGCTTGACAAAACTTTGAAAATGTACTTTGGAGCCAACATAGGAGGGAAAAGTGCTCGAAATAAAATAAACGTGACACATTCTACCAGAAGAACCGACCCGGTGACAAAACATGCAGCCGGCTGCTGTCGATCCCCGCAAAGAACAAGACAGACAGATCCCCAGTCTGGCACATGACGAAGGAGCCTGGAGCAGTACCAACATCACGACTCGCCACTGCTACACCCTGGTTATGTGTGTGTGTGTGTGTGTGTGTGTGTGTTGACTGGGGAGAAACAGAGTCCTGACAGGCTGCAGGTCTCTATCTGTATGGAGTTGAGCAACATGAAGGTCTTACCAGAGGAAGTGGTGAAGTCTGACTCCACGCAGCGCTGAGGAGCTGCTGAGCTCCCCGAGAGACACCTACAAAAACACACACACACACGCACACACATTTAGAGTCGAGCTAATGAGCAACAGAGATGAAAATCACAATCCACCTACAAGAAATAACAGTCGGTCCTGAGGAAGCCCGGAGACGCACGTTGCCATGGCATCAGAAACGAACCCGGGAGGAACTTTTAAAGTTCTCTAAAGATCTCAAAGCTTCTTGCTGGGGCAACACACACACACACACACACACACACACACACACATACACACACATACACACACACACACACACACAAGCCTTTGTAATCATACACAAGTCAGACGGGGGATACTTTAAAGGAGCAAAGTAAATACTTCACAGCGAAGCACCGACAACGGTTTTAATGCCCATTGTGCGGCAGGATGTAGTCGGATCACGACATCCGGCTCCGATGACCTACATGCAACGCAACCCTCAGCACGGCGACTCCCACAGCGGCTTTAAAGAAACCTCTGGTGGTTTCCACATGTGGTTACAACACCAAATACCCCCCCTCCTCCTCCTCCTCTCCCTCCACGCTGCAGCGAAGGGCGGAGGAGTCCCAGTATGCATTTCTTCTCTTCCCTTTCGGACCCTCAAATAGGTCCATATATCTCTTTTTTGTTGCTGAAGAGACGAGCGGCATGTCGGAAGGAAACACCGCCGTAAATAAAAGCAACGACATAACAACATGTGCAGAGAAGCAGACGTGCTTGGGTTGGCGTTGAGCCCCCCCCCCCACAACAAAAAAAAAAAAATCACCGGGAGTGATGTTAAGTTCATGTTGAGATGTCTAGGGAAGAAAAGGAGGGAAACAAAAAAAAGGGGGGGGGTGTTATTATGATGAGAGAGAGAAAGGAAGGCATTTGTTTATGTCATCCGTGGGCTGGTCATCCCTCTCCAACAGACGGCAATCACGGGTAATCAGACTTAATGGGCACTCTGATGGGAACGCTCCCCCCCCCCCCCCCACTGTTTTCATAGCACTCCTCAACCAACCTGTCCACGCACTCAAACGAGCGTGCACGTGAGTATACGTGCGTGTGCACACACACACACACACGCACACACACACGTATGCAACTCATCGGGGGGGAGAACAAAATAAATAATGCAATGCCGCACTTTCCTCTGAATTATTGTTTTAATAACGCCGTAAACAGCTCCGCATAATAAAGTCCTATTCGCGTCGCGATGCTCATTTACATATCTGCTTGTTCACGTTCTCTCCGGGTCTGATTTTGCATTTATTCATTTGCTGAGTCGAAGCTCCTCCGGCTGCCCATCGACACGCCGGCAATCGGACACACATTCGGTGTTTTGTAAAGCTCACATGGAAGATAATCTGCTTTAAAAAAATATATATTAATAAGCGACGCAGCCTTCAAAAGCATCGCAGGAATTAACGCGCAGGAAGGACTCGACACACGGGTCCAGATGTGGGGAATATTATTATTATATTATTCTATATAAAATACAAAACAGAAAGACTGAAAAGGTTAAGTTAAAAGCAAAAATGCTTATATATATATATATATATATATATATATATATATATATATATATATATTCCTATACTAAATTATAATTAAATAAATAAATAAATGTACATACATATGTTTCAATCATACTTATAACTCTGAATTATTTTTAGAAATAATCCTTTTTGAAAAATGTGAACATGTGGCTTACGCTTCACAACCCTAACAGTGATGTCACACGAGTCCACTGAGCAACAGGTGGCGGTAACACACATGGAGACGCCGTATTGTGCGTTTCATCATTTAAGGCAGACGAGACTGCAAAACAAGGACGTGAAGAACAAAACTAACTTTTGCACACTAAACTGAATATAAACTAAACTTGTTTGCATTCAATATAGTTTTGAAATGCACCATTATGTGTGTGTGTGTGTGTGGGGGGGGGGGTGGAGAACCTCTGAACACAACAGGAAAGAATGCATTTCCAAATCTAGTCTGCCAAAAGTCGACCTACTTAAGTCACTAACGTTTCAAAAGAACAAACGCGCAGAACATTTGCTCTCCGCACCGCCCAACGAAAAACGAGCAAGTTGTGCGTATAGCAGTGCACAAAATACACCATTCAGATAGAAAGATAGATCGTTTTTTGAAATTAGATGTTGATCCATATACGTTGATAGACGCCATTCCTGTGTTCAGTCGGGTAACGCCGTACATGCACACGTACGACTAGAGTGAAGTCAAATAAATACATCGTATGTTCCCTGGACTCCGTTGCCCTTTCTTCCCTTTCTGCCCAGGTGTACTGCATCGCTCCACCAGGTGGATCTGGGTCGTATCTTTTGGTTTTGCCCTCATCATAAATGTCTAAATGAGAGTAACTGACCAAGACAACGGAGTTGCAGTACAGCTAATGTCCTCCATGTTCTCCATTCAAACTTGTCAAGGCCTATAAAATACGATATTGCAGTACTTTCCAAAAAGAAAAGTCAGACTCTGATGCTATTACCCAGCAATGTGTGTGTGTGTGTGTGTGTGTGTGTGTGTGTGTGTGTGTGTGTGTGTGTGTGTGTGTGTGTGTGAGAGACACAAGGAGAGAGATGAAAAGAAAATGTGAGAGAAAAAAAAAGAGAAAAAAAAAAACACCCACTGGTACACTCTGTTACACAGTTTCCATGGCGATTTGAGTTATATTTGACACGGTGACGCACGCGTTCAGCATCCACTTCTTCGCCGTTAGTCTTCATCTTTTCTCCAGTGCAGTGAGCTAAAAGTATGAATGGCCCGTGACAAAAAATGTCATTTGGGGCCCCGTGTCCGAGGCCTGGAGACGGTGTCATAAAGACAGCCGTGTCACTGCAACGACGTCAACGGTGAAGTCAGAGTGGAGAGCTCCTCCTCAGTGTGGTCCTCCATGGTGTGTGTGTGTGTGTGTGTGCGTGCGCGTGTCATGGCTTTCTTTTGCCCGTGATCCGAACTCACGAGTTCCTATGAATACTGAGCTTCAGCCCTCAGTCTGGACGGACACAGCTTGCCGTGCATGTGCACACTGGATGTTTGCTCGTGCTCTGGAATGTTCAAGATGCAACAATGTGGTCAGAGATGCAATCGCTGGCTTTTAAAAGCTCACACACACACACACACACACACACATGATTGCAGGCTTCGGGGGTGATCCCCCCCCCCCCCCCCATCACCTTTTTTTGCGCAGCGAGAGACGCCTCTAGTTTGTTGTTGTTGTTGCACTCTGCTGGTGGTGTTGTTGTTGTTGTGCCTCGGGCACCTGACGTGCCTTTGTGGGTTTTTTGGAGAGACGATCTGAAAAGCGCTGCAGGTAAACACCGTAACACAAATGCTTCTTGCACGTCGTCGGGGTTTAACGCGGAAATGGAAATTAATATCGTGAGAGGAGGAACGCGCTTTAGGGCGAGTTGGGTCATGTTAAAACAATAAAGCATAATGTCTGTAATTATCTTATAGTGATTGGCAGCAGTTGACTTTGTGGTAACTGTGAATCCCTTAAGAAAGTATGTGTATATATATATAAAAAAACGTTATATATATATATATATATTTAAGTATATACAGTATTTATATATATATAAGTAAATACATATATATATATATAAGTAAATATATATATTTAAGTCTATATATAAGTAAATATATATATTTAAGTCTATATATATATGTGGGGCCCTCAGTAACAATGGACATTGACCCCCAGAATATTTTCATGCATTTGTTATTTTTATTGATTGTTCATAGTTTCATTCATTCTCCTGGTTTGTGTGTATCTGCATGTGTGTGAATGGTTACTAATGGTTAATCTGAGTAAATTCAGACAGGCACTTACTTAGGGCAGCTCAGGGGTCCTTCTGGAAGAAAGCGCGCGAAATGCTAGGAGCCAGTTATAGAACATCAGCCTGCGGTCTGCAGTGAAGTTGCTGAGTGTTCTGTGTTTGTGATTTCAGTGGATATAAAACATATCAAACCCATACATGCCTGGATCTCAAATGTGTCCAAGTGTGCATCATATATATATAAGTAAATATATATATATATATATATATATATATATATATATAAATAAGTAAATATATATATTTATATGTATATAAGTAAATATATATATATGTATATAAGTAAATATATATATATATATATATATATATATGTATATAAGTAAATATATACATATATATAAGTAAATGTGTATTTAAGTATGTATATACATACATACACTTTCTTGAGGGATTCACAGTCTCAGGTTTTAATCTACATTACACAGGGACATTTTTTTTATGTCCCTGTGATCCACATTGGGGAAAAAAACTAAAATGTTCCCTGGTTCTGAGGGGGGAGGGGCAAAAATGGAGCTTATTATGATGTACGGCCAGTTCTCTGGTGAAGTGTTTCAGGGAGGGAAGAAAGCTGCAGCCCTGAAGAAAACCGGTTCACGGTTTTCGTGGTTGTGCAGTCACAGTTGTGCGTTTCTTTTCATTGCAGCACAGAGCACAAAGAGACAGAAATTAACCAATTACTCCTCTGACAATGTAAACACGACACACCGACTCATTATCAAAGTACCGGGGCGTGATTATGAGCTCGATTCACGAGGATACATCACCAATTACTAACAAATGATTTAGCAAAACCTCTGTTGTTTTAATTGCGCGAGAACACGCATGTTTAAACACCGATTGCAATATGTTCTATGTTCAGAGAAGCAGCTGAACTCGGAAACGTGATCCAACGAGACTCATCTCCACTTCTGAGACATATTTCTAGTTTCCGACGCCTGCCGCGAGATTTAGCGTCGGTCGTAAAGGAGCTCGAGCTGTAAATCTGCACGTGATCGGAACAGCGCGGTAGAAGGCGGGTCTCGTCTTTAAACCGTCGCTTTGTGCTCTCAACACAATCGTTGCATCTCTTCCAGCCCTCCTCCCTCGCATAGCCTCAAACCGATCTCCTGGGAAGACTTTCAAATTAAAAAAAAACAGGAAACGGGACAGTGCCAGCGCCGCCCGAATACACCCCCACCCGCCGTGGGGCGGTAATCTGTATGTAGCATTTTCAGATTAAGTTGAAGTCCGATTAATCAGGATTTACCAGCGTTCTTTGGACAAGTGTGCGGTGCGGTGGGAATACGCATTTCATTTGGGGGAGTTGTGTGTTTTTTTAACGCAATTTGCATCACATGGCCTCTCGCCTGTGTACAGTTTGTCTCGTACGTAGACGTAAACAAAATAAAACAGTTTGAAGAACAGAGGTTTGCAAAGCGAGCGGGACGTGACTTCAGTTGTAGCAAAATATTTGAAAGGGGCGTGGCCACAGGACGCACCTCACTGGGGCGTGCAACGCGTCGTGTTACTGCGTATGCACATGCACAAAAAAAAAAAAATACATACATATGGCTTAGCATGAATATTGTTTTTTTCAAAATAAGGGCAAACAAATCTGAATATGTTGTGCATGTCAATGTAGTTAATGAGTATATTATTTATTTTACAGTAGATGCTTTTAATGTGAAGCAGCAGAAGGTGTTTTAGTTTGCATCAACATCTCACACTTAAAGCTTCAATGCACCGAGGAGGTTGGATGAGAAAACAGTGTGAAAGTATAAATATAAAAGCATACATGAAGAAACACGTCGGTGAATCAGACTATAATAAAATAAATCGTCTCAAAGCACGAGAAAGCAGAACGCCGCTGCAGCGCTGGAGGCCGAGAGTCCTCGAAAGACCCCAAACTGAACATGAGCGAAAGGAGCAGCTCCTCGAAGACACGCATTAAGATGCAACAGTGTATATATATATATATATATATATATATATATATATATATATATATATATTAAAGACAGAAAACCCTCACGTAGACCTTCCAGTGAGCAGAGCTCAATGACGCGAGCACTAGGACAAAGATAATTGATGTAATTGGTCCGAGACGAGCACCGATCTGAGCGGTCAGCACCTGAGGAAACAGCTGGGACCGGATTGAGTCAACGCCGTGATCACGATCGGTCGCTTCTGCAAAGTGTTGAATAGATTACGCCGACATAATAACATGGATATTTGCTATAATTTCGCAGTCAAAGCACCACATTCAAACAATGCTCCACATAATGGGTCATCTTAGTTTTCAAATTTGCAGTCACCCTGAAAATCAAGACTTTCATTCTTCATCTTCTGAAGAAGATTGTGTGGTGCGTTTGAAAAGCTCCGTGAAAAACTAAAATGGAAAGTGTTTTAAGGATTTGGGCATCGTCGCCATATTAAATGCGTCCCAACTCGAGGTCCGCTTATTAGTTTTAACGGGAAGTTTAATCAGCGGCTTCACGAGCATGACAAATTGCATCTTGCAAAAAAATAAAATAAAATAGACGAATAATTAAACAAAACAATCCAAACTCAAGGTCTTCTTAGGAGCTCCCGGAGCTTTGAACCAGTCCACCTCACAACAGAGCGGCTTAACAATGTAAACGAGAAGATTAATAATTCAGTCTATTCAAAAAAACTCTGAAAACTAACCGAGGTGTCATCTTCTCTAACCATAGCTCCAAAATCAATTTGGGGTTTGCACCAATCGGTTTATGAATCAATTACTCCAACAAATACCTTCGGTCAGCAATCAAGAAGAAAAAATAAAAACGTTTGCCTCCGAGTTCTCAAATCACTCGATCAGTTTCTACGCATTATTATTATAAACTTAAAATCTTTGGATTTTAGACGGATATTTGTGTGAAACCAGACATTTTAAAGTCTAAATGAATCATTGATTAGCACTCTCCTGGTAGAAGAACAACATCATAAGAGATGTGTATTGCAAAGAAGCACCGTAAATTATAATTATAATGGAAAACATGGAATCGATTGATGTAAGGAAGCCAATTTAATGTAATTGAATTAGTCTGTGTAATCAGCTTTGTTTGTGTTGGCCTTTGGATCAATATGTAATGTGACAGATGCGATCTGATGAATTGTAATTGATGAATTGAAATCCATTATAGAAGAGCAGGTCCATGGTGGCTTAATATAGAATATTACTTTCAAGAAAAACTAGTGCGTAACTCAGCATTTTAGTGTTTTTGTTGGCATCATTGGCTTGTGAACTCAAGTAAAGTGATATAAAACTAATATATAATCCATAATAGCCGATATATATATATATATATATATATATATATATATATATAAGATATATGTTATGGTTTGTAGTCTTAATTCATGAGATTATAAAAATAGATATTCCATCATCTAAATAAAAAGATCATGTCAATCTTGTTGGAATCTACAATGAAAATGATACGCAGTAAATCCTCTCCTTTAAAACATGGAAAGAGAGAGAACGTTTGTTAATATAAGACCATGAATCAATCCTCTGTTGATTTACCAATCAATTAACAAACTAATTCTTCAGACACTAACGAGCTGTTTCCAAAATGAACGATTTGAGGAGGATGAATATGAGGGAAGATTACCTCCGCATAGCGAGACGTGTGTGTTTGTACGTTGTGTGTGTGTGCGAGACGCAGAGGCTTACGTTGTTAAAATATAGGAAATAATGTGCAGCATCGGGATTCTGCAAATAAAGAGGAGAAAAATATCTAAATTCCATGCATCTCTCGCCTTCTTAACATCACCACCTTTCACACACACACACACACACACCCTTCCCTTCCCTCCCTCCCTCCCTCCCTCCCTCCCTCCCTCCCTCCCTCCCTCCCTGGCTGGCAGTCTCTGCTCTCGCCTGTACGAGCCGGCGCGGGTCACATCAGGACAATGCGCCGGCTTGCAGACTCGCTTTGCAGCAATACAGAATGATTTTTTATTTATTTTTCCTTCTTCTTCTTCTTCTCCGTTTTATGGACACTATTTCAGGGCCGGATGAAAAAACATTATTTTGAAAAAAGAATAAAAGATGGGTTAAAAAATAAGTAATGCATCCTTTTTCAAATTGCTGACAGCGGTGTGTGCCGAGGGAAACCATTGAAAAGAGTGTATAAAGCAGCATCGTAGCATCATAGCGTCTGTCTGCCCCCCCCCCTCCGCTCCCCACATCAAAAGTGTGCGCCCATCCTAAGCCGACAGAGCTCCACGTCGCTGTGATGCATGCTGGGTAAGAGAGGACAACTCAGGACACATGCAGGGACTTTAAGGATACTGCAGTAAGCTGTTCACAATGAAAAAAAAAAAAGGAGGCGGAGGAGGAAAAAGATGCAGAGAGACGGAGGGCGGCGAGGGGAGAAAAAGGAGACACAAATACCGTCTGGATCAACGGAGGATGGAGGAATTGAATATTGAATTCTGACAAATATCAACGCAGCGGCTCTCCGTTTTGTTAAGCGTTTGTGCCGTGAGATGTGCACCAGAACACAGAGGCACCGAGTCGGGAGGATCTTAGACAAATTAGGTGATTTTCTTTCTCTCCTCTTCATTTATTTGATATGTTCATGATTTTTTCTCAATCATTATGAAGAGAAGCCTCTCGTCTTTCATTTTTTTTTATATTTTTATATCATTATTATGAAGAGAAGCTTCGCTTCTTTCATTTATTTTATATTTTTATTATTTTTTCTCCATCATTATGAAGAGAAGCTTCTTGTCTTTCATTTATTTGATATGTTTATGATTTTTTTCTCCATCATTACGAAGAGAAGCTTCTCGTCTTTCAGTTTGCCGTGCAGTGTTTTTTTTATCGAGAGATGACGCAGTGAAGAAAAAAATATAGCCGCATGAAGCGATGAAGCGACTGTGTGGCTCGGTCGTGTTAACACTGTTAACACGGTTCATTATAAAGCGCTGCATGTCATCAGACTGCAGCTCTTTTCACAGATTTAATGGCAAAAATCATGCACTGTTATATTTTTTTAATATTTTTGTCATGAATTGAGTCATCATTTATTTCTTAATCAATCAAATTAAAAAAGGCAATGCAGCATTTTCTTTAGTCTAATCAGTGATTATAAACATACTTGTTCCTACATTTTAGGAACAAACATATTGCTGGCTGGATTATAACGTGTAAACAACCAGATTCAATTATTGTTATGTAAAATTCGATCAGTCAGGGCCGAGGTTGACTCTTCTCGGAGATGTATGTGGATGCAGGTGGTGAGGAGGTGGGACCGCAGGGGGGATGACAAGAGGCGGCTGGGTAGGAACTGAACATTAGAAATATAAATCTCACTGGTCCAAGATGAAATAGGACGATTAAAAAAAAATCGGATCCAACTCATTTCCGCACAAAAGACTAATCCAAGCAGTTTGAGATTCAAACCCTAAATCAGAAAAGAAGGGATAATGGCCACAACAACAAAAGGATTAAGAGAAGTTGTTAAAGATGTCGAGTCCAGCTCCGGTTCACATGCTAACCTGGATCACACGGCTTCACCCCGGCAGCGTTGTTTACACTGACCTCGCATGTTGTGTCGACTCTCCCTTCCACAGCTGCTATTTAACAGCCCAGAGAAGCCTCTGTTGAACCATCGTATATAAAACCGCGACTCCTCCGCGACCTCTGTATGTGCGTGTGTGTGTGTGTGTGTGTGTGTGTGTGTGTGTAGTGGTATCTGAAGTGCATTAGCGGGTGAACTACTTTCACCACGGATGCCCTGAGTGTGTGCGCCCGCAGAGGACAGGAAGTGCCCCGTCGGCTCTGCTCGGCTGCAGCTTCCTACTCGATGTGACATTGAGGAGGCGGCCGGCGTCCAGACCCGAGGGAGTCACGGCGTTTAGATCTCAACACCGCCGCTAAAATGAGATCACAGATTTTAATACCAACACTATAAAACTACCCTGACGGCTTTCATCTCATTACCAATAATAAGACTGTACCTTGCTCGAGCTGCAACGGGTAACAATTTTCATTATTTATTGTTTTCTTGATCAATCGATAAAGTCTTTAGTCCTCTAGCTCAAGTTTATCGGTGGGAAGCATAGACTTTACGTAGGAAGTGGACGCTGTGAAGCCCAGAGTTCGGCATTTTGGAATATAAATATGGTTGTCGCCATGTTTTTTTTTGGCAACCAATAGACAGAAGTTCCCATATTTCTAATACGCAGGACTTGTCAACCAGTCAGCTCGCCCTAAAGCACACCCTGCTTTACACCCCGTTTCATGCTAAATGGGAAGATAAATGTACTAAATGAACATCACGTTGTATTAAAGAAGACGTGCAGCTAGTGAGACCATAAACTAATGCTAACTATGTTGACTGAGGTGATTACATTAAGTGAGAAGTAGCGTCATCTTTTCGACCATTAATACAATCGAATTTAATGTTGAAACTGGAGGAGTCGCCCCCTGCTGGTCAGTAGAGAGAAGACACGTTTTAACCCTCCTGTTGCCTTTAGGGTCAATTTGACCCCATTCAATGTTTAACGTTGATGTTCTTTGGGGTCAATTTGACCCCAGGCTGTTTTTCACTGCGTCAAACATATAAGAAATATCAACTTTTTATATATATTTAAAGGGCTATTTAGGTCTTCAACAAACAAACATAAAATACCTCACACTTAAACGTGGGAAACAATATTAATTCTAATAATTTTCTGGAGGTTTTAATTGCTGGGGTCAAATTGGCCCAGAGGGTAAAATATGTTAGTAAATGTGAAGGTAACAGGAAGAACCAGAGATTGCCAAAGACACTACATTGACAATCCTCACACCAGCTGGAAGCAGAGAATGTTTGAGGCTTTTACTCGATGAATGACAGACGGTTAATGTAGTCGAAAAATGTATTTCAATTATCGTCCCACAACGCCTGTATACAGTATTACTGTAATCCTGGAATGCACGCGAAGATGCATTTCAGCAGCTTTAACCCAGACAAGACTTTCTGAGAGAGGCGTCATCCATTATTCAGAATGGTATGTAAACAACCCCGGAGGCACGATGCACATTACACGCTATCTGAGCAATAACGCAATGAGTTAAACGGCAACGCTTTTTGACAATGAAAGCGGGAATTTATCTCGTAATTCAGCGCCGCGGTGCGTCTGTGTGCGGTCGTTGACTTCGAGGAGACTCGCATGCTTGGTGGTGAAGAACTGACCTTCAGACCCAAACAGAAGGTCAGTTCCCGACCTTTCCTCCCTCCCCACCCCCCAACCCAGCTTCCTGTCCCCGTCGGCCTCTATACGCCATGGACAGTAAATACGTAACGCTAACTAATTTCATTCAATAGTCCAAGCCGTAATGAATCTTTTACTAGTCACGTAGGGCAATATAACTGCACATGGACTCATTGAAACTACGGTGAACTCTGCACTGTGAATGCCTCACCGTATAACGCCTGTTCAGAGAGCACGCCACGCTGTGAACAGAGAGTCTCACGTGGCGTTTTAGAACAAATGTTTTGCTCAAGTCTTCCCAGGTCCCACCGTCAAGGTAATATATGGCATAGGAAGTGAGCTGTACGCCCAGCACCTAAATTCAGACGGCAATAAACCAGCATAAGCGGGTCCGGGTCGTCCTCCCTGCCCTGTAACCACGAGGCAGAGGACGGAGGCAAGATGGTCGTCAAGCCGGTTGGACCGTGTCGTGGCATTGGATGAACGGGATGTGTCTCGGAAGACATTTTCCGCAGCATTAAAAAAAAGGCAGTAAAATCAGAGAAGAAGCTGAAGAAATTAAGTCACATAAAAAATGACGGACATATGTGCAGGGGATTGTGTTGAGGGAGTAAACAGGAGCTTCGAAATGTAACTCGATAAGCAAAAGTTTGGTGTTGTTCCGACTCCACGCGTCTCCATCATCACGCTCTGACGGTCAAAGACAACCCAACTGCAAATAGGTTAGTAATGGGCACCCGAGGATTTTCTTAAAAACTCCCCCGATTGGTCGGTTTCGATATCACTAGGGCAGAAACCGGGATACCACACTGGCGCAACCCTCGGTCGCTAGGAACCATGCCAAGTTTAAGGACACACACACACACACACACAGCTAAAACCCATCATTACACAACATGATATGCATGTGGAACACGTTGGATGGCTAAATGCTCCACATACATCCAGACAGTCTGACCTCCAGCCAACCAGCAGTGAACATACACGCCTGTAAACATGATGTCACACTGGGCCGAAGACCAGAAGCCGGACTCTGGATCCATAAAGATTTGGCGAGAGGTCGGCATGTTCTGTGTACACTGGGCTCGTCTCCATCCAGCAGCAGCTGGGGCCACAAGACTCTCAATTGATTTTTTTTAGCCCTGAACACCACACACACACACACACACACACACACACCCACACACACACACACACAGCTTTTCACCAGCAGCTGTTTGGGGAACAGGCGGCTCTGAACAACAACACAACGCTGTTCCCTTGTGAAAAGGATTATTTCAGTTTGAAACAACTTGGGTCTTTGTTTCAAGAGTCATGGCCATCATTTCTATCAATACCAAAATCGGTCAATGCAATCGACAAAAGTCTTGCAAAAAAATCCAAGAAACTGTGACTTTTAGAATATCTCCATACCAAATAGGCAGATAAAGACAATGGCACCATGATCCATTATGAAGAGCAGAAAAGGGGACCGGCATCACAGTGCAAGTTCTTTCTTTTATCCAAGCACTCAAGTCATTTGGCATACAAGTGTTGCCGGATTTTTATAAATAGGAGTAGTAGGAGCGGCACCCATATATTAAATGAACCTGCTTGAAAATGTTCCGTTTGCTCCTGTATCGTGTTTGCGTGAGCAGAAATGTGAAGCCCGTGTCCTACGGACCGTCCTTTCATGCTGGGATGCCTCTCGGCAAAAATCATCTTGACGAACCGGAAAGTGTGAAAACCATCCCTGCTTTAGCCACGCCCTAAAGCATACTTCGCTTTATGGTCTGTTTTACTCTAATGAGCATAATTTACTGAATAAACATAATGCTGTGTTGAAGAAGACGTGAGACCATAAACTGAGGTTCACGAAAATGTTTTACGATGTTTGCGAAAGGTAATAAATCAAGTGAGAAGGCCGTTTTCTCATAGACTTTCTTACTATCCGATTCCGCTGTGGAACCAGATGAGTCGCCCCCTGGTGGCGAGTCGAGAGAATGCACGTTTAAGGCACCGACTTTAAGGCACCGACTGAGCATAAAGTAAGACGCAGGGGGCAGAAAGTTTGTCTTTTAATTTCTCGTAGGCGTGTGTCGGGCATAACAGATTAAATTTAAAATAAATTTAAAAGAAGCAAAAAAAGTGTTGCTACTGCAATTGAATTTTGACTGTTTCAATAGATTTAAAATGGGTTACACATGTTAATGGTTTAAAAATGGGCATGGTTTGAACTTGGAAACATTTTCTTTTACAAACTAAAAGAGATCTCGATGAAAATAAAAAAAGAATAAAGTGGATTGTGTAATTATAATGCCGTAAACATCTCACTTCACTTTGAAAGCAAGCAAATCGAAATTGACACTGTTGCTCTCTTTGCTCTTCAGTAGAATAACAAAATATCAAAATCCGGTAGAAGAGATGGATCTTCATCACGGGTCCGGCGAACAAGCTGCAGTAATGAATGTGGCTTGAATTTCGGAAAACGTGTCTAATTAATAGCGGGCGGATCAAAGAAGCGTGGCTCTTACCATTCGATCTTCATTCCCCGACGTAACCACGATAACGAGCTGTGGACGCTGAATAAGATGGAAAATGAGAGCAGAAGACGCACTTCCTCTGTCGGGACGTTGGCCTGGGGCTTCACTGCAGAGTGAGCGATACGCAACATCATAATATAATATACTACTGCAGGGTTTCCTGGGATTTACAGCCTGCTGTGGAGTTTAACCGCTGCTGCATCCAACAATAACAACTTTTTTTTAAATCTTTAGAGGATGTGACTTGAAGATTAACTTCATTTAAAATAGCTCGGGAACTGAACCTGCTTCTTAATGTCAGATGTTGTTTTGTTGTCACAACCAATTATCACAAAAGTACAAGAGATGGACAATAAAACATTTACTGCTGCAGTTTACTGCCCTGAATGTAGGCCGAAGCCTCCGGCCCCCATACCCCGGTGTTGGTTAATATTTGGCCGAGGCCACGTGGACAGTTTGGTTTGTGACCTCCAACCTGCATAAAAAAACATCCATCTGTTCCAGCCTTAGTAACTTAAAAACTGATCAACTTTGATCAGTTTATTTCTATGATGGATAGAGTTGACAGGAAGTAATAAAAAAAACCTTTTGGCTTTTATTGTAAGTCGTTGACAATATAATAGGAAGTAGTATAGTATAATATAGTATATGATTTTATATTACATTATAAAGTTGTATTGGACACATAAACACTTGTTTATTTTGACTAAATCCTAAACTTAAAGAACATTTTTGGCAACCCTATGGCCAATATAAAATGATAATATATTTTAACATCAAATCATATTATATAGCATTTTACAATTTTATATTATATCAAATTATAGGCCCCAAACAATTTGAAAGCCAAAAGGTGCTCTGCAGATTTTCAAAAAAATGTACCCTCAGGTGCATATATATATATACATACACACATTTATATATATATATATATATATATATATATATATATATATATATATATATATATTCCTCCTGCTGCTATATAAGAAAATAATACCAAATCCTCTTTATTCTCAGCAAGGCGCTGGTTAGTTGCCGTATTTGTTCCTTGAGATTGATATGAACAAAGCAAACCTGCACCCAGGAGAAAAAGGATTTAATTCCTTCCATCCCAGTAAAAAATAAACAGGTGTTGTGTGTTAAAAGTACCCTGTGGAGGTTTCTTTGTACACACACACATTTTGTTTATTTATTTTTCACGTTTAACAATCCGCAGGAGACGTTATCCGTAAGGCATTTTTAAACATGTCGAGTTCATTTTCTCCCACAAGAAATATAAAAATAAGAAACGTTGGCGAAACCTAATCTTACACTTAGAAACCTGCATTATCACGTTGGCTTTTGGTGTTGTTATTTCTCCCTTGGATAGCGTATTGCTCACCTCTCCTGAAAACAGACTCCAGACTCCAGCACTACACCCACTCACTTGATTAAAAAGCCACAAAAGTTTTCCTGGATTGCGTCTGCATGTGTGGTCTACAGCACACACACACACACACACACACACACACACACACACACACACACACAGGCTTGTGACTGTAAATACTACATAAAACTGCATTACATAAAGTGTAATAATCCACTTAACTTGGAAGCGTCCTGCCAACAATTTGTTTTATGTGATCTACGGGTCTAATGGGGGCAATTGGCAATTTTATCCGTCCTTGGTGGTACTGACACCAACTAGTGATGTGTCTTCTGAAGAACTGACCTTTTCCTTTAGCCCCTTCCCCAAACAGCAAGCGTCCAATCACATCCTAGCTGTATCACGGCGGGGGCAGGCGACTACATTTCATGGTGGGATGACATGATAACTGTAGAAGAAGAAGAAAGGAGCCACTGTAGGCGACTGCTTGGAGCGCATCATTCACAGGACGAGTGGCACAGCTCTCGGGTCCAGAAAGGAGGTTTGATCATGTGCATGTGGATCTGGTGGTTTCACACACCTCCTCCACGGTGGACCGAATCAGTCCCTCGTCCCGTCCAGCCTCAAGGCAGCAGAGTGAGTCTTCATTCTCAACACAGACCCTTTAAATCTCCCTACGAAGGACCGCTTGGCGCTCCAGAGTCCGGGCACAAAACCCTTCAAAGTCGAGGTTGGAGGTGAGCCGGAGCAGGTGTCGCTGGGTCGCGTTAAGCCAGCACATCTGGACCTGGACCAGCCGATAAGGTTGGCCGAACCCTGGCGGCGTGGGCATCCTCCTACACTTCTAAACACGCCGCTGCAAGGCCCGGAAGCTTCCCTCAACGGCCGCTCTGTCTCCTGGGACCAGAGTCAGGCTGCACGTTCCATCCGGGCAGTACAAACAGTCGTGTGAGCCGAGCAGCCGAACAAGGTTACGTCACATCGACATGACCGTCAGTGATGTCACCATGACGGCTACTTCCATTCCTGTGGATCGAAGTACGGGGGTTTAGAAAGCTTAACGGTAAATAACTGTACATGGAGCGTGAGAGTGGAAAGCTTCACATGCAACCAGAACAACAGTCATCACGGAGCGCATGCTGGCAGAACGTGAGACACAGCGACAGTGACGAGCTCCACGCCGCTCTACAGCGCCCCCAGTGGTGCAACACACGCTAGATAAAGTGCCCCCTCCGGCGTGCCTATTAAGAGTTAACAAAAAGCAGACACACGCTGGGATTTGGCACCGTTGCGGCATAACTGTAACTCATTATGACCACAGGCGGGGGCATTTACCGAGCTATAGACACCTCCAGTCTCCACCACACATGTGTCCGTTTATACGAGTGTGTGTGTTCGCTTACATCTGCTGGCAACATTAAAATAAAAGGTGAAGAGCAAAGCTCAGGTCACAGATTGATCAACATCTGGCTACAACATCTGCAGAACTCCTGTTCATCCGACCCCGGGCAGCGCACTGCGATAGACTACGATACACACGCTCGGCCTCGGCGATGCCCACTTGTTTACTCCTACCTCTTAAGAGTCTTTAGCCTCCGTTCACCGAGGCCAAGAAACAAACACAGAGCATGAAAAGAAGGTTCAGAAGTCAGAAGGCCTCCGCCCCTCCCTCCGGCTCCAGTCCTTCACGATATTTAAAGACATTGAGACGGATACATTTCATCTCGGCACTGAGAGCCACGTTAAGCTGAAACGTGCACCGTGCGGGTTCACACATGTCGAATAAAAAGCTACAGTTCTGGGTGTGACGAGAGCATTTTAGATAGATGTTTTATTTTTTTTATATATATATATATATATATATATATATATATATATATACACATTTATTTATGTATGTGTGTGTATATATATATATATATATATATATATATATATATATATACACACACACACACACACATAAATAAATGTATATATAAATATATATAAATACTATATATATATATATATACACACATATATATAAATATATACATACATATAAATATATATATATATATGCTACATGTTATATCCTACGGATATGTATTCTTTATAATTAAAATTTTGAGAACAAATATTTACAGCCATTAATCAACATACTGACTGTAGTCATTTTAACAGGTGAGCCTGTTACTCAATACATCATTAATGCATTTTTTTATATTATGCATATATTTCTAGTTTTTAAGTTTCATGAAAACAACAATGTCATTTAAAACAAATTATAAAGGATTTATACAATAAAGTTATCTGTAATGTTCAAAGTAAGACAAATCGTATTGAATATGTTGTAATAATACAGCAACTACATACATGTTTGATGCCGGTTGATGAAGTTCCCCTGCAATGTATTCAATGCATTTATTTTATTGTTTTATTATGGCGAGCAGGTTTTTATGACTTAATCAGTTGGTTCACTAATTAGTAAACTAATGCAAATTATCTCGAGGCCCTTATTAAAACGATGCACGGGGCATGGTGGTGATCAATGTGCCTTTTGGGACGTGTTCAACGACACGTCTACTAGTTAAACGGCTCAATCTGAGAAAGGTTGTCTCTTAATTTCTCTTAGGTGTGTTGTCGGGCATAACAAATTAAATTTAAAATAAATTTAAAAGAAGCAAAAAAAGTGTTGCTACTGCAGTAGACCGCGCCATATTCTAAGGGAAATATGAACATTCACTATTATGTAACATAACAATAAAAGGTTATTTTCAGTGAATATTTCAAACATAAACCGGGGCCTTAATCAATAATCTTTCCATATCTCTTGCAGCCTCCCAGCTCCCACCTGTGGCCATTTGGCATCCCTCCTAACAACCATCCATTCCCCTTTGACAGAGGGATGCAAAACAACTGGATTCAAACTGCTTATGAAGATAAAAAAAAAAAAAGTTTGCAATACTGAGCATGAGCAAAATAAATCTTCTCACACTTACAACTGCATTCAAAATAAGAAAAAGAGAAAGATTTGAAAACCATGAAACCAAAAAACAATAAAATAGCCGGGTGGAGATCAATGAGCTGCCACGTGTTCTGGGAATGCTGCGTCTCCCGGCCTGATGGAACAGGGAGTGACACACCTCCTTTGTCCCGCTCGTCCGCCTCCAGGCCGGCGTGTGCGTACTCGGTTGGATTTCGACGACGTGGCCTCGAGGATCCGCGAAAGTCGGGTAACAGTTTCACAACACGACTCTCCGCCTTGTTGCTCCCAGACCTCCCTCCCTCCCTCCTTCCCTCCCTCCCTTGGGCTCTCCGGCTCCACCCCTTTCCCCCCCTTCGTTCACAACGCTTGAGAGCGATCCAGCTTTCAAGCAGCGCGCATATTTTTGGCAGGCGTCCCTCCCTCCCTCCTCCCCTCCTCCCCTCCTCCACCCCCTCCCGAGTACTGTACCCACACCATGCTTTTTGTTTTGGACACAAGCCTGGGCTCTATTGCGGACAAGAGGCTTTTGTGCAGTTATTTCGCCTAAATGTAAATCTATAAAACTATAAATACAAAAAGGCCTACAGAGACTTCAAGTAGCTTATAATGATGCCATGAGAACACTGTTGAGGTGGAGTAGAGCCAGTCCGTGGCTGCAGGAGTTAATACTTTCAACTCTGTTTTAAGAAATCTTATGCATAAATGAGTCGACTCCTCCAAGTCATGTTAATACTCACATTCCTCGAGACACCGGTCGAGGAGGTGGAGTAGCAGCCATCTTTGACTCGAGCCTTTTAATAAATCCTAAACCTAAATTAAATTACGACTCATTTGAAAGCCTTGTTCTTAGTCTTTCACATCCAACCTGGAAAACATTACAGCCGATTCTATTTGTGATTCTGTACCGGCCACCCGGTCCATATTCAGAGTTTATATCAGAATTTTCAGAATTTATATCAAGTTTGGTTCTTAAAACTGATAAAGTTATTATTGTAGGAGATTTTAATATTCATGTGGATGTTGATAATGATTGCCTAGGTACTGCATTCATCTCATTGTTGGACTCGATCGGCTTTCGTCAGAGAGTACAGAAACCCACTCACAGCTTTGGCCACATGCTTGATCTTGTTCTTACATATGGCGTTGACATTGAGCATTTGAAGGTCTTCCCACAGAATCCTCTTCTGTCAGACCACAACCTCATAACTTTTGAGTTTATACTACCGGAGTGTACACCGCTAGTCAAAAGTTTCTACACCAGATGTCTAACTGACAGTGCTGTAGCTAAATTTAAAGAAGCGATTCATTCTGCACTTGATTCAATACCATGTCTCAATATAACAGAGGACTCCTGGTCTAACTTTAGTCCGTCCCAGATTGATCATCTTGTTGATAGTGCCACAGGCTCACTGAGAATGACACTGGACTCGATAGCCCCTCTGAAGAAGAAGACAGTGAGGAAGAGAAGGTTTGCTCCCTGGTATAACCCTCAGACCCGCACATTAAAGCAAACGTCACGAAAGCTTGAAAGCATTTGGCGTTCAACTAATCGGGAAGAATCCCGCTTAGTTTGGCGAGATAGTCTTAAAACTTATAAGAAGGCCCTCCACAATGCCAGAGCAGAATATTACTCATCAGTAATAGAGAAGAATAAGAACAACCCTAGGTTTCTCTTTAGCACTGTAGCCAGGCTGACAGAGAGTCACAGCTCTGTGGAGCCCAGTATTCCTATAGACCTCAGTAGTAATGACTTTATGAACTTCTTCAATGAGAAGATTTTAACTATTAGGGACAAGATTAATAATCTCTTGCCCTTAACCAGTGCCAATCTGTCCTCAAGTGGAATGGCTTTGGAAACCCCTGTATGTCCTGGTATATATTTAGATGGCTTTTCTCCCATCAACCGTGACCAATTATCTTTAATGGTTTCTACTTCTAACACGCCTACCTGTCTCTTGGACCCTATCCCGACTAGGCTGCTTAAAGACGTTTTGCCTTTAATTGGCAGCTCTTTTGGATATTATTAATGTGTCTTTGTTAACAGGCCACGCATCACATTCCTTCAAAGTAGCTGTAATTAAACCTCTCCTGAAGAAGCCCACTCTGGATCCAGAGGTTTTGGCTAACTACAGACCGATCTCTAACCTCCCTTCCTCTCTAAGATCCTTGAGAAAGTGGTCGCAAATCAGTTGTGTGACTTTCTACATCAGAATAGTTTATTTGAAGAGTTTCAGTCAGGATTTAGAAAACACCACAGCACAGAGACAGCACTGGTGAAGATTACGAATGACCTCTTAATGGCAGCAGATAAAGGACTTCTCTCTGTACTGGTCTTGTTAGACCTTAGTGCTGCATTCGACACCATTGACCATAACATCCTATTACAGAGACTGGAGCAGTCGATTGGTATTTCAGGCACCGCCCTAAATTGGTTTAAATCCTATTTATCAGATCGATCTCAGTTTGTATTTGTAAACGATGAAGCCTCAATGACCACCAACGTTAGTCATGGAGTTCCACAAGGTTCTGTGCTTGGACCAATTCTATTTACCTTATACATGCTTCCTTTGGGCAATATTATCAGGAAACGCTCTATAAACTTTCATTGTTATGCAGATGATACTCAACTATATCTATCGATAAAACCAGAGGAGACCAACCAACTCACTAAAATTCAATCATGTCTTAGTGACATAAAAACATGGATGACCGCAACTTCTTGATGTTAAACTCAGACAAAACCGAAGTAATTCTACTCGCCTGAGCACCTCAGAGATCAATTATCTGGTGATGTGATTTCTGTAGATGGCATTACTCTAGCATCCAACACCACTGTAAAGAATCTCGGCGTTATCTTTGATCGACTTGTCCTTTAACTCCCACATAAAGCAAATCTCAAGGACTGCATTCTTCCATCTACGTAATATTTCAAAAATCAGGCACATCTTGTCTCAAAAAGATGCAGAGAAATTGGTTCACGCGTTACATTTTCGAGACTGGATTACTGCAACTCCTTATTATCAGGCTGCACTAATAAATCTCTTAGGTCCCTCCAGTTGATCCAGAATGCTGCAGCTCGTATTCTCACTAAAACTAAGAAAAGAGATCACATTACTCCTGCACTAGCTGCTCTGCACTGGCTCCCTGTAAAATCAAGAATCACTTTTAAAATTCTTCTCTTAACTTACAAAGCCTTAATTGGTGATGCACCATCATATCTTAAAGAGCTTGTAGTACCAGATCGCCCCACCAGAGAGCTGCGCTCACTGAATGCGAGGCTACTTGTAGTTCCGAGAGTCTTAAAATGTAAAATGGGAGCCAGAGCCTTTAGTTATCAAGCTCCTCTTTTATGGAACCAGCTTCCACCTTCAGTCCGGGAGGCAGACACAGTCACCACATTCAAGAGTAGACTGAAGACTTTCCTCTTTGACAGAGCTTATAGTCAGGGCTGAATCAGGTTTGCCCTGGTCCAGCCCCTGGATATGCTGGTATAGGCTTATAGCTGCTGGGGATGTTTAGGATGCACTGAGCACCTCTCTCCTCTTTTCTTTCTCCTATGGATGAATCTTCATCTCTCCATCACACATGACTAACTCTGCTTTCTCCCGGAGTCCTTCTGACTTCACGTCTCATGGGGTCATCGGACCCTATGAGACGGCATAGATTCCATCTGCTGATGGACCTTCGATGGTTGGATCGTGAGTTCCTGTCGCCAGCTGTGCCACTGCCCTGCTGGGACTCCGCCCTCCTCCACTTGGGAGGTCTCCAAACTCTCCATCGTGGAATATGCCTAAATATGAACTATTGATAAACTCTGTCAGATTCCTTGAATGTATTTTAACTCTAAATATGTCCTTCTGTACACATTACATCTATTGCATCTGTCCATCCTGGAGAGGGATCCTCCTCTGTTGCTCTCCTGAAGGTTTCTTCCCTTTTTTTCCCCCTGAAGGGTTATTTGGGAGTTTTTCCTGGTCCGATGTGAGGTTTTGGGTCAGGGATGTCTATGTGTAGAGATTGTAAAGCACTCTGAGACAAATTTGTAATTTGTGAAACTGGGCTATACAAATAAACTGAATTGAATTGAATTGTATCTGCCGGGTTGATGACTGAACATTAATAATATAATGCATAATGGTTTTATGAAACATAAAGTTCAGGACCACTACCAGCTGTGGAGTCATTGGCACATCTGTTTATTTATAAAACACGTGCAGTTCTATGTGTTTTACTTGTGACCTTGTGTGTATTTTATTCTAATATAATGTGTTGTACTATCTGGACATGGAATCTGAAATAAAAGTTTGATTGATTGATATAAAACTATAGATTGGCCTCAAAGCAGACGAAGGCAGCCAAACGGCTGGACTTCTACTGGGGGGAGGGGGGCGGATGATTGGGGGGGGCCTTGAGGGCGGAGCTTTCCTCGGGTGGAGCTTGGAGAGGATGGAACCGACCTTCATTTCCAGTGTGACGACTCGCCACCCCGCTACATAAAGGAAACACTATTTGCCCCATTGGCAGTGAACCCGGACATAAATCAAGGAGGAGGGGGGGGGGGGCAGAATCGTCCAACGCCGCCGTGGACAATGTTCACGCTGTCCCGCGTCCAGATGGCCCACCTTCACATCAGGCTCAGACCATCGGAGTCCAGAGTCGTGTGAACGGCTGTATTTGCTGCAAAACTATTTTCAAAGCACAAACCCGTGACAACGGAGTTATGACGAGGACGACTGCAGAACGGCGGACATTTTCCCCTCGAAGAAACCGCCTCCTCGGAATAATCCCACGCTCTTGACACAGCGCCTGCATTCATTTATTTTGGGGCTAAATGAATCAAGATAATCAATCAAGATAATCGGAATTGGGTTTTTGTTGCAGATGGCTACATACGACTTGACCAATGGTTGAAATCTTTGAGTAACGACAAAATCACACACACAGACACACACTCACACACACAGACACAGACTCTCCCTCTCTCTCTAACCCGAGTCGACTGTGTACAACGTGCTACTTTTAGCCTTCGACACCCAGTTTGGGGAATCTGGGCCACACAGCGGGAGCAACAACACAAAGTGTGACCAACGGGGCGGACAGGGGTCCCTTTCATTTGGTCCGTGTAGACAATCTATGATTTATTACCCAATATCCTTTGGTCCTACATGCCCGATGTACCCGTAGTGCTCCATCGTTGTTGAGTTCCCTGCTGACTGTATTTGTGTGTGTCTGCGCATGCATGCATGTGTGTGTGTATGTGTCAATATGCAGCCAGTCTAGGACAGCCAGTCCAGCTGAAGCCTCGTGCACAGCTGTGAGTCTAGAAGAGGCCCTTTGTGTCGGGGAGCATTCATGCGCCCTGAAGGAGCACAACATTGTAAGTCAGCGCATAAGAAAGGAGCTGGTATAGTTTGGGGGGTAATGGATGTTTTTTGGACGTCTGAGGCCAAGTACAAAGCCCCTCACTGCCACACACACACACACACACACACACACACACACACACAAATATTCCTGTTGTCGTTAGCCTCTTGATTATCTCATTCTACATCCATTAGTGCCGGGTCGCATTTCTGCATCCAGTAATTCACCATTTTCCCCTGACTCCATGCCAGGGGAAGCGCTCGCACTCACACCATCAACTCGCTGGAGTCCATTCATCGCTGGTAAAGTGCAGCGAGGTCACAGAGGAAAGTTGTGTGTGTGTGTGTGTGTGTGTGTGTGTGTGTGTGTGTGTGTGTGTGTGTGTGGACGCATGTTTTGTTGGCGGAGGAAATGAGAACGGTCAATTGGTGCAAATCGGCCATCTTTGCGTTCCTCCCGGCTGACCCGTGTTTTCAGCTTTTGTGCTAATTACGATTTGCATTTTTAAAAGAATGGATTAAAACACCAGAACTGCATCATTTCAGAGAAAGGTTTTAAAAAAGTAAATATCTTTCTATCAGAAGGAGTTTCGCGGTTGACACGAGCAGAACGGAAGATGCAATTGAAACTAATAACTAGCTAACTGCATTTTTTAAATGGTCACGAATGAACTGCTATGCTCTCATCGTGGAAACGGTTGTAAAAATAAAAAAAGACATATTGTAGCAAACTATGTCATATGAAGGGTTGTCCAACAAAATGTAAATAAGTCTTTTATCATAGACATTCATGATGGTGCACTCAATGAAAAATGGCAGAATTAATCTTTTGAATTATATTTTAAAGAACCATGAAACCCCGCCCACTTTGACATTTCCACACACATGGGCATGACTGTCAGGAAAAACACAGCAGACACTCGTCAACATGTTTGCAACACGACGACACTGAACAACGAATTATGTTATTACAAAAAAAAGGTAGAGAAATGTGAATAAAAAGGAAAATATGAACAAAATGCTTAGCCTGACAGACATTTTACACTACGCTGTATTCATGACTTTAACACTTATTTACTCACAATTAATTTGGTCCGTTTATCCTTTTTTTAATCCATTTTATTGGGTTATTATTTCTAATTCATGTATGTTTATCTGTTCAGTCTGAAGTTGTTGTTTACATTTTTAGTATCCGATTGTCAGCCATCTGCAACGCTTTTTGAATGGCACACACCCGTGGGAAAGGTGCTCTACAAATAAAAAAGGTCAAAGACTCAATCAAACGTCAAAATAAATCAGAGTTACCGACATTTGAAGAGAACACAGTGGTTCATTACGGCCAGTCGGTGCTTCCCCCAATCATCCAGACTACAGAAGTAAACCTTGTTTGGGAAAAGTTCAGAAGTAATCTGGAGGCTTTGTTTATTTTCCACGAACGCTAGCGAGAGTTGGGCTCTTCTTCAAAGTGATGTCATGTTATGAAAAAGCAGCACAAATACCTGACAAACCAGTCAGAGCCTCTTTAAGCCGCTAGAACAGAGACACTGGGAACCACCGGTAAGATGGTCTGCAGGGGTTGTTCAGTCCTTCACAGCAGGGGGTCTCCTCAGATCTCAAAAGCAGGATGGCCCATTATCAAAACCCACACACACACACACAACGAGCACACATCCATGCCGCTGAGCGAGCTGCATTTAGAACGCAGCATCGTCCTCACTAGATTTGGAGAGGAACCCTGACCAGTGAAACCTTGACCACCTGAAGCCAAAGCTTAAAATTGGCGCACACACACACACACACACACACACACACACACACACACACACACACACACACACACACACACACACACACACACACACACACACACACACACACACACACACACACACACACACACACACACACACACACACACTCTTTTGGAGAAAAGATCCGCGCACACAGAAGAATTCAAAGTATCCAGTGCTGTGTGTAAATGCCTGTGAGTACTTCAGTGTGTCTTTTACCCTTCTAGTCGGCGGTTGTGGCTTTAAACTTTAAACTCTGATTCGATAACAGTTCAGGCGGTTAACTCGGTTAGAACGCCGTGTGTAGCGCTTGCCGAGTGACCGACGGGTCCAGGATGTTCCTGGTGTTTGTTCTCAAACAAAACCACAACAAGCTATTTAGTATTAGTATTAGTCTCGCCGACCACTGCAAAAATCCAAACTCGTCCTTTAAACCTCGACGACAAAATAGGTCATTTGTGATTAATTTTCAACAATTATCCAAATATGATGATTATTATGAGTGATTTCTGACCATCTGACAGCTGTTGAGGACCGGCACGCACGACCTAAAGGCGCCACGAAGCCCCATAACTATTCTGTATGTCGTGAAAAATATTAAAAGGTGAGGATGTTTCTCTCTGTACATTTCTGTAGCAGCGATACTGTATTTTACTTATATATATTGCAATGTTTTGACCCGTCGGCCTGGTGTGCCGCTCTGTGGTGCAGCTCACCTTTCAGCTCGTTAACATGCAATACACTGTACTGGAGCTCAATTGAAACCTTCCTTTATTTTTTGGTTTATTTGATAAGGGATTAGTAATAAAATAGTTATGCCAAGAGGCTATTTTTCATCTGTAGTCCCAAGAGATTGATGTCATAAAACAAGCCTAAACACACAAGATTACATATACAATGTTTGTAGAATATTTTCACTTTCTAATTGTTTTGCAATTTAAGATTTTGATTCAGAGGTCGTCACTGGGTCTCAGCTCCGGGATCCGAGACCCCCGTAGTTTCGCAGAATACGTCTCCCTTCTTTCGTATTTGCTATCGAGATTTTCCAAATCTGCGGTCACCGTACAAAAACATTCACCGTGAAGACGCCTCGTTGTACCTTAAAACCACAACGATTAAAATACTTTGTCCTGTGCCAGTTTCATCCACAGATTCAATGTGATAAAATAAACGCCTGTTCAGACACGCTTAACTCAAGTTTGTTTAAGGTTGTTGGAAGCTTAGCCCGGCGCTTGATCGCAAGCTTGTTCAAAGACCGACACTGAGACGGAATAGAGACGGCGGATTACTTTGATACTGAAGAAAATCTATACGTCTGTTTAGTCTCAGGCCCATAGACCCAATACAATGTACCAATACATAGTATTATGGAAACACTTTAAATTATGGTTATTCTCAGGCCCATAGATCCATTACAATGAAGAATGGACCCATAGATACGCTACAATATACCCATAGATACAGGCAGTGTACGTCACACTCAATTTAAAATGATGTGTTTGTGTGTTAAGATGTGGCCGAGTTATGACTCCAAGAAGGAGGAGGATTTTTGCAACGCGTAGCTTTCCTCCCCAGGGGGCACCAGATAATCTTCTCTCCTTTTGCATGGCATTGATTATATATGTGTATAACAGTTTATGCTAAAATGTGCCTGAAGTTCTATGTGTTAAGTTTTACCACAACAGTATTATTATCACGACAATGAAAGATGATGATCCTATGACGATTGGCTCCTTCAAATTGTGACGAATAACAACCGTCTTTCCTCTGTGTAGAAAAAACTAATTGTATATTATTTTTTAAGCACAAACTAAGGAAGAAATTCTTGCATCAATCTTTCTTTACAGCTTCTAGTTAACCGCAGCCTCGGCGTAGAGGAATCACAGAGGAGAAGCAAGTATGACAATCAAAAAAATAAAAGAAATGGTGCATTAAGGACATGCGCGCGCGCGAGAGAGAGAGAGAGAGCGAGAGAGAGAGAGAGAGAGAGTCAGCTATTTTCAGTGCATTATAATTTCAGAGAGCGGAGTGAGTCAGCAAAAGGACGAGAGAGAGAGAGCGGATGAACAAAAAGAGAGAGGGTTTAAACGAGGGAGACTATCCGAGAGCGCGGCAGATGGCCGGCGTAGAGAGGATAAATATGAGTCAGGCCAACTGCAGAGCAGCGTCGAACAACATCCCGAGTCCAGAGGGCCCTTTGAAACGGCGGGGTGATGAAACCTCCTGTGTTTTTTGGCAGCGGGACAGTGCAAGGGCCACGCAGCTCGCAGAGTCGCAGCCAAAGTCTTGCGTAACCCGCTTCAGTGCCGCAAAAAAGCTCCCATTACGGCAACCCCTTAAAGGTGAAGGCCCGCCAGCACACGAGACGGGGGGGCACTGCGAAAGGACCGGAGCTCGAAGCCAAGATGGCTGTATGCATCAACACAATGGTAATTATACCACAACTTTAAATCAAATAACTAGACCGGGCACTCGGTAGAGCGCATACCTTCGAATATCACAAGATTGGGCATTGAATTATGAACATTTTGGCATTAGTTGCATGCTAATTGGATAAGAATTGACCACGCTATGGTAAAAAGAAGATTTTGACCTTTTCATGACCTTGTTCTTGACCTTTGACCTGATCGATCCCAAAATCTAATCAAATTGTCCTTGGATAATAACCAATCATCCCACCAATCAATCATCCTCTAATTGTTCATGTGTCTGAGCGTACACACAAAAGCTCCCTGAGCACACTGAGGACCACTGTGAGCAACATCAAATGCGCACGCTGTGGCCACACACCTGTATCACACCTGTTCAAAACCTTCATCATAGCAAGTTACATCACTTATTAAAAGAATGAAACTACAGCAGCAATTTTCATTAGTTTACTTTTAATATAAGCGATTTGGCCCACTTAAAATGAAAAAGACAAACATTGTGTTGTTCATGAGATGTATCATATATGTTATGTTATATTTGAGAGTCCAGGTGTGGCCATGGGAAGAGTCCTGGTGTGGCCTGGCTGTGGTCCAGGTGTCTGGTTCTGGAAGAAATGAGACATATACACCTTTCAGACATAACATTTTGTTCACATTAAAACATGCACATGTTGCTCAATGACATGTGCTGTAGCTTGTGATACAGTGTAAATTCCTGTAACTCTTTGTCTGTAAAATATCTACCGTATTTTTTGCACTATAGGGCGCTC
Source organism: Liparis tanakae (assembly GCA_036178185.1). Classification (NCBI taxonomy): domain Eukaryota; kingdom Metazoa; phylum Chordata; class Actinopteri; order Perciformes; family Liparidae; genus Liparis; species Liparis tanakae. The sequence goes on from CM070106.1 coordinate 12,373,817, forward strand.
TGGATTATAAGGCGCACTGTCAATGAATGATCTATTTTCGATCTTTTTTCATATATAAAGCGCACCGGATTATAAGGAGCATTAAGAGAAACAAAACAGTCAAATAAGTCAGTCAGGGGGAGGGGGGCTAGTGAGCTTTTTCTGATTGGCTGTTGTGTAGCCAATGTGTTTTTGATTGGTTGATAAGTGGCCCCCGCACAGTAGAACTCAGGGGGGGCGTTTGATTTCTCCACCGTGAGGGGCATTGCGGCTCATGTCTGCGCGCTGCGCCGGCACATTAAAACATTAAATAGCCGAGATTTATTTTCAGCGTGAAAAATTGGATGTGTGGCGGGAGAGTGTGAATTAAGACTGAAATGCGTGAGCCTCACGCTCAATGCGTGAGGGTTGACAGCCCTGTATTATGGTGAAGCACAGTATGTATTACTCCGACGCTCCTGGCTACGGTAGCCTTAATGCTGCAATCGGTGCGGCTTTGTAGTTTTGCCAAAGTCGTAATAAAACATTTTTACTTGGCGCCGTGAGCGCCGTGTACCACACAAAATCGCTTCGAGGTCAGTAAGCACAACCAGAATGAATCCATATATAAGGCGCTTCGGATAATAAGGCGCACTTTCGTTTTTTGAGAAAAATAAAGGCTTTTAAGTGCGCCCTATAGTGCAAAAAATACGGTAATTACACAGATTTTTTATTAGCATGTCCACTACCCATACATTATCTAGTAGTAACAGCATTTAATGATTAATATCCATTAATAGAACATCTTAATAAATGTCACTAGAATATGAAAATGTTGACATTAATTTTACCTTATTTTTCACGTCTGTCCTTCTCACTTCTCCAATGGTTGTACACTTTGTCCAGGTCGATGGCTTCGTCTGCTTCTTGCTTTGACTTTAGCGCATCAGCTGGTCCAGATGTGCCACTTCAAGATGAGTTCTGGATGCTGTTATTGTCAATGAGAACTTTAACTTGGTTGGAGTCAGATTGTGTTTTGATTGACAGCTTGTTGCTTTTCTCTCGGTCTTCTGCGCTCTCCCGCAGTAATGAACCGACCCCCTGTCCCACCTCAAGTCTTCGTACGATTCCAGCAGCTTTCAGATGACTTTCTGCTGAACGTGACGCTTGAGGTCGTCCGACTCCCATTCAGTCCACATTAACCCGCTGAAAGCTCATTTGCTACTTCGGCGTCGCTGCATGTTTTGCAGAGTTGACCTTTCTCACTCGAAAAAGAACATATTTCCCCCAGTTTCACCGCTTGTTCTTCCATCAGCACGTACTCCGACAGACATTCCATCCGAACAGAACCGCCTTTCTGTTTGACAGAAAGGGTCTCCGGGGCTGCCCGCTCGCTTCGCCGTGATAACGGGTTGCGTCTCCTAGCTCCGCCGCATTGTTGTTAGCTAGCTAACCGGCCGGTGCGTACGGGCAGGGCTCACGTGAAGCGCTATCAGTGCTATGATTGGCTGCGTAAGTAAACCGGATCGTACCATTGGCTGGACACCTGTCAGGCTGTCACTAACTGTTACATTGAAAAATTGTACAAAAAACACATTATTGGTCTAATTAATTAGATTAGATTAGGTCTAATATAGATATTAATTAATACGTTTATGGTGAATTTTATTTTATGCGCTGCAGAGATTTCTTGTGCGCTGAGAATGTGCGAGCAGTGCGCGATTGCACAGGCGCGCAGCTTAGAGGGAACATTGGTTGAGACGTATGAGGGGAAAAAAGGTAGAAGATGCAATTAATTATAGTAAGTTATCGGATTGAAAAGGAGGTCGAAGCCACGTCTATATTTATAAATGACTAAGTGAAACCGATTGAAGCGTCAACACCTCCACGTGTTTCACATTATGCACATCTACTGAATTTACTCTTCAGCTTCTTTTTTTTTCTTCTTCTCCGATTTACCTGCCAGACAAAAGTCAGCAACTCGTGTCTCTGAATCCCAGATGTTGGACATACATTCATCAGGTAAACGCCGACACCGTTCCACTGAATGATGTTCTTCGTCTGCTTTTTTATGTAAACATGAGAGAGAGTCCTGCAGATCGGGTTGAGAGCATATTTCCATTGTGTGCGCTCTTCAGCCAGTGTCTGTAACCTGTTACCGGGTAAAACATCGGGTACCACCCATCTTCCCACTGCTTAAAATGTGCAACGAGAGAAAACCTTCAACGTCCGAGAATCCCTACAACAAAAAAGGGAACATTATATCACCGTTGTGTTTGGTGGTACATTTAATCAAACGCATGGTTGACGTCCATAGACTATAACCGGATATCGCCGGAAAGTTCCGAGACACGGAACAATCCGAGAAGCCGTGATTGTTGATAGTTTGAACAACGGGGAAGGCGCTGTCGAAAACATTCTTTGGCAGGTGGTTAGATAAACCATCTGTCTCGCACAACCAGCGGAGCCCCCGCTAAATCAAACTCCCGCTGAAGCCGGTCGTCGGGGAGAAGATTGCCAACATGGTTTTCCATCGAGAAAAAAAGCATTCAGTGCCGTTCTCTGCTCTCCTTTCAATGAAGAAATACAATCGCCAGTTCTGATATAATTGCTGCTGCTGCCTTCCCCTAGACACCCCTGGATGCCTGTGGCGCCTCACAGGATGCCGATTTGTCGGAATAACTAGTGGGCGGGACACAAATGCGTTGCCTGAAGGTCATGGACTGTAGACAAGGAGTGGAAGTAGTCATCGTGAAGCCACCCGTTGGTTTAGCGGACCGACGTTTTGAAGCCTCGAGTTCTCCACTTCAACGTTTGACATCTTGAGTTACAGCCACCGCCTTCTTCGCTATTAGCAACCTGTCAACGCAACTATACTTGGATTGTGATGTAGAGACGCCGAGTGCTGCTCTGCTTGTGGCCCGTCAATCAAAAAGGAGCGACGCCCTGAAGCATAACCTCTTCGTGTGTATCCTAAACGGAGCCAAACTTGCTGTATTGAAGAAGACTTAAAACGAGCCATTGAGACCATACACTTATGTTTACCATGTTTACTGGAGGGAATTAATCAAGTTAGGACGTAATTGTGCAACCAGTGGAGTCGCCCCCTGTTGGCCATTAAGGAGAATGCAAGTTCAAGAAACGTTTGCGTTGGCTTCACTTTTTGGAACCGGCGATCAACGACTGGACAAGATGGACTTTCGCGTGATCTCTCGATATTGTGAGAATACAGTTGCCGGTGAAGATAGCACAGGAGGAGGCATCTCTGAAACTTTGTGACGAAAGGCAGTCCTCAGTGACGTTTACCACTCTGTTCAAATCATGTAAAAACAATAGTTCAGATCTGCTGCTGTTTTCCCATCGGACCACCACAGACACCCAACAAAGGGAAACCCATGACATCAACCACAACAAACCCCATGTCTCAACCATTATGTAATGCACGCTTCACACTAATCGTACTAAGAGGATTAAGCTGCCGTTTTATCCGTGTCTTTCTTATCGTCAACAAGTCCCATTAAAAGACTACGCCCCAATGTCCGTCCCTCAATACTTTTAGATTTTATCAGACGTTGATCAAACGCCAGTGTGTTGCTGGCGGACTTCATTCAGATGAATGCACATTTGGTTCTCAAGTGGGTCGCAGGGCGGTTTACATGTGTGATTGAGTGAAAACAAATGTTCATGCTAGTGAAGGATAATGTCATCCAAGGCAAAAATGTAGCTCCGTGGCACTGAGGTATGAAATACGTCGACACTCAAATACACATACGTATCGGTGGATACATCCTGCATTGTTTTTTTTCCATGGGATTTACATAGAATATCAGACGTATCCTTAAACCTCCTCAAAATGTGAACACATAAGATGCGGTAAGCCTCACAGTTGGAGTCCTATATCTTACATTCATAACGTGTTAGCCGTAGTATTTATTATATATTCCCAGCAGCGGTTAAAGTTGTTCCTCCAGAGTTTGCCTCCATGCCTTGTAGCATTACATCGTTTCTCTCATGTCACCAGCTGACAGCCTCGAAGGCTTCGGTATACTTTGTGAGCACGTCAACCAGCATGAGAGAAAAAACAAAATGCAAAACAGACGATATGGATCAACAGCATTGCAGTAATTGTGCGGCCTGGATGTGAATCTACAAGGAAAACGCAATTGCCGCGCTCCATTAGCACTAGCCCACCTACCATGTGGTATCAATATTCTACTCGCGATAATCACGTGCCTTCTTACCCCAATTCACCCCATCACTCGGAGTGCACCACTGAGCCGCACAGCCAGGGGTAGAACAGCGAAGATGAAGGCTTTTACAGCTCCTCTCCCTCCATTTCCATGAATAATTCAACCACATCCAAGCCTGAGAGCATTTTTCAACTTCCCCTGAAGTATGAAAACACAGCGCTCCACACCGACTGCCGGGGGTTCATAAGCTCCTCACACCTAACATAAATCCTCTCCCGATTATAACGGGATCACATTAGGCCACACAACTCGAGGGTTTTGCTGAAGAGACAGGTCGTGTGTAAACCCACACTGGGCCCCGTGTTATCCGTCTTGTAGGAACGCCGCACAGAATCAGGAAATATGGATTTGGAGACGTAATTTGAAATTAATGCGGGGAAAAACAACGATTTTCTGAAAGCTTGCTGGGAAGATACTTCCCATAAAACGTATAGAACAAAAGAAAATACTGCTCATCTAATACTGGGCGAAAAATACTTCCAATCATTTTAAATCAAGTAGAGTGTTTTCCAAAGACCTCGGAAGTGCGACCACGCGCGTATTTGCAACCACTCGTAAAAATAAGTGCTTTTTTAATCAAACGTAATGCTTATTGGTATATTTCTGCTTTATTTTCAGATTCAGGATCCGACATGAACATCGTTGAGTCTCACCAGCACTCGTAATAAAACCTCTCAGTCACTGTTTTGATAGTTTCCAGCCTTGGTTATAGAGACCAGAGTATAAAGTCCATGAACCGCTGCTATGAGATATTAGAAGACAGATTATGTTGGACTTTGTCAAATTAATTTGTCAGTGCCACCTTTTTCGCATGCAGCACTCCCTGTTCTGTTGACCGTATTTATCTCGTAGCAGTGTTACTATCAGAGGCGTCTGTTATCTGTCTGCTGGTCTGAGCTGACAAACACGCCGCCCCCTCCAAGTGGCTCAACGCGATTGGCCGTTGGGACATTGATTCAAAGTGTGGCACAGATAAGTGGCGATCAAGTCAAAAGTCACCAGATCTGTGACTGATGTTTAATGAAATTAATAATAATAAAAAACACGGGGAAAAAAAGTTGTTTCCCTCTAACAAAGAAGCTAAAGTTCTAAAATGTTACATGTTAAACACAAGTAACAGTATAAAACATTGCCCAAATAATATACAAATATAAAATTGACATTTTTGATTTCAAATCAGGAACTATCTGTCAATCAAATTTCTTGGTTTTTCCTCCCACTCTGACACACGGACACATGTATTTGTTTTTCTTTTACCCATATGCACATATTCAGCAGATCCCTACATGTCGACACAGTTAATGTTCGGCAAGGAGTGACAGGAGGGAGACTCACCTGTAGTGGTGCCAGCGGTTGATTATCACAATCCAGTCACATAGGAGAGAGAGAAAGGGTACAACGTGAGTTTATTGCGCTTTAAAGGGCAGAAAGTCAATTCAGGCGCAGAACCCCATCCACTTGAAAACCTGAAGATGGAACAACGCCAGACTGCACTCAGTTTAAGTGGCCTGAGAACATTTAAATCGGTGTTAGGTTTCACTTCAAGGCCTCCATTATATTCCTATTTTTTTTTAAACACACACACTGAATCAATGGGATATCTGTGGTACAATTCAGTCAAATATGGATACATTTGTGGCTTTTCTGCACAGAACATGGTTTTAAAGAATCATTTACCTCAGCATGCATAACCGTTGCATAAGGACATTGAATATGACAACCACACAAGGTCAAAAGGTCAAGCAGGAGCCATGACACTGCTGTGCGTCTACATCAGGTACGTATAAGCAAAGCAAAGCAGATAGATGACGCAAAGAGATTCAATTACAGTTCTGTTCAGGGGGAGGAAGTGAGTGTGTGTGTAGGTGTGTGAGGGGTGGGGGGATCTGCCAAGTGATGTAGCTGCCAAGAGCAACAACAATGTTGGAATAGTCATTTAAGCTCCGTTTGTACTGAGATTAAATGCGCAGATTGCTCGTGACTTCAATAAACAGAACAATCCCGAGCCGGGGGTTATCCCAGCGATTATTAATAACGTCTTAATTCTTCCATATCAATAATGTTGACATTCCCTCCCAAATTGCAGTAACTGCATCAGTCATGTGCAAGTGATTTGTATTTCCTCTTGCAAAGAAAAAAAATGTTTTCCTCCGGATACACAATTTAAAACCAGCAGACAGTCGAAGTTACTCAGGACAAACATTGAAAGGATTTATTGTTTGTTTTTTGGCCAGTCAGAAGGATGTATCTTCTGGAAACATGAATGTCTGCACAGTACTTCACGGTTATTCATATGATGCATCATTTCAGTCTGGACCAAAGGGGACCAGCTAGGTAATGTTGATGTCCCTCAAGCAACGGAAATAGTGTAACCAAAAAACATGAGCACCAGTTTAGAGCTCATCCTGAGATACCCAAAACGGCATGAGGCTGCAGTATACACGCGTAGTAGTAGGGCTATAGTACATATAAAAAACAGATTACTCACATTTGAGTAATTGAAACAACTAATAAAATGTACAATATTAGCAATAATGTCAAATGTATGACAGTTAAACACAACTCTTTGCCTGCTATCAAGGCTGGAAGAGGATTAGACAACTAAAAAAGAAGATTAGAGATGGTTTCGGCCACTTATCCCCCTGTTACCTTTAAATTGACCAACATCTTTTTCAGCCCAGTAATTAAAACCTCCAGAAAATTATTTGAATTAATATTGTTTCCCAAGTTTAAGTGTGAGGTACTTTAGGTGTGTTTGTTGATGACCTAAATAGCCCTATAAATAAATAAAAAAGTTGATATTTCTTATATGTTTTACAAATTGACCCCAAAGAACACCGATGCGTACAAGTTGTGTTCAGGACATTGAAAACATATCATCATGGTGAATGTTATGTTTTCCCAGTTGTCCCCAATAAATTAGGGAAAGTCGTGAAATATAAAGCAAAATGAATGATGTGAGTAATTTTTTTTAGAGACGTTAAACATTGAATGGGGTCAAATTGACCACAAAGGTAACAGGAGGGTTAATAGGCAGCTAATTAAGCTCATCCCCGCCCCGTCATCTGGGCGTACCGGGCCGACTCCACTGGCACAAGGTGACGTTGTCGCATTGTGGCCTCGGTTTGTGTTAAAATATATTATATTCATTTGGCTGGTGTTTTCCGAGGCTGCCATAATGGAATATTGTATTCATGTCACAGACTACACTGAGCGTATTGTTCTTCTGCTTTGTCATTTAGTATTTTGAGCTTTGAGGTTATTTCTAAACGCTGGTTTGGTGGTGCGCCACACGGCCGCCACAGCTAATAGCTTTTTGGGTCAAAGAGCTCAGGTCAAGGCGTCTGGAAATGCACCAAATGACATGTTCTCGGAGAGCAACAGGCGTGTGCGAGAGGAAAAGGACAAATGGCAGACAAAGACTAAAAAGGTCAATTTGGTGTCGGACAACAAGCTACATCGTTTTACTTAAAACCCTGTGTGCAGGCACCCTGCTTGTCTTTTATATTAGAGTCTGGCTGCCACACTTTTATTTGTGTATGTGTGACTACATGTTTTTCTGGGAAACTGCTGCACAGTTTGCTCTCCTCACTGAACTTTACATTTGTATGCTGCACAGTAACCTCTGTGATCAACAGCAGTCTTTTCCAATCCACAGGGGTCCCTCTTAGAGAAATGTCAAAAGAACTCCCCCCCCCACCCCCCCACCCCCTTTTCAACCAAAATACAACACACACACATTAGTTCCAGGCTGTTTTGCCACAATGCCAATTAAAAAAAAAACGGTCCAGCTCGGAGGCCGAGGAAGTTTAGAGTGCGCCGCTGAACTTTGAAATGGGGCCGCAGACGGTCGACACTTTGAAGCTTCGTTCTGCTTTTACTGAAAATAATTCATTTAAAAAATATAAAATAAACTTCTGCACGCCTGTTTTACAGTGCGCTCCAATGCATTGCATATTTAATTTACAAAATTATGAAATAATATAAATACACTTTAAAATATCCAATAGAAAAAAAAGCCCCCAAAAAAGAATTCATTATGAATCCTGCGGCGACTGTGGGTCAGTGGTCAGCAGCTCCGTCTTTCAATCAGAGGATCCCTAGTCGATGTGTCCTTGAGCATTCAATTCAATTCAGTTTATTGTTTAGCCCAATTTCACAAATTACCAATTTGTCTGGGAGTGCTTTACAATCTGTACACATAGACATCCCTGTCCCAAAACCTCACATCGGAAAAACTCCCAAATAACCCTTCAGGGGAAAAAGGGAAGAAACCTTGAGGAGAGCAACAGAGGAGGATCCCTCTCCAGGATGGACAGATGCAATAGATGTCATGTGACCAGAAGGCGTCCTGTAAGCTGGATTTCTTTCACTCTTGGAGTGACTGCGAGTGCATTTCTGTATCGTCTCCCCCTCAAAAACGGCCAAAAACCACAATTGTGTGATCCATCTGCTCCCAATACGTTGGAGGATCATCTGAGAACACAGCAGCGTTAATGGGCTTTGATGCACTCGGCACACATCGTGCTTTGGCACGCCCCTTTTTTTATAAGACCACTTGCATCAGGGGACTAGAGCCACACACACACACAAATACACACACACACCGCTCTAAGCTTTCCCAGGCAAACTGAAGTCCCCAATTGTTTGAGTCGTGAAAACAAAACGAATTGGGGTTCAAGCTCAGATTTCCCTTCCTCCACACACACACACACACACACACACACACACACACACACACACACACACACACACACACACACACACACACACACACACACACACACACACACACACACACACACACACACACACACACACACACACACACACACACTTAATTACAGCGTTTAGCCGACGTAAATCTACAATACGCTTCGGACTATAAAGGTTAAGGTACAGGAAGAAAGAAATAAATCAGCTTCAGCCTCAATCAAACATTAACAGCAGTTGCAGGACTGTGGCAGGAGCACTGAAGCCGTTTGTTTAATTCTCAGAGTAATCAGATTACTTCGATGTCTAAATCTAATTAGCCAAATGTGTCGTCTCTGAAACTCCCGGTGCGAAGACACAAACTGGGATTTCTCTCTGGAAACCCGTCGACGGCGCCTAGTCCTCGCGTCTCACAACAAACACCAGCCGCCGTCTTTTAAATCAAATTGTCAAGGTGTCGAGGGCGACACAAACACTGTTACTTTTTATTCTTTCCATGAAGTTAATCTCCAAATCACATCTATAAAATCTATTTAAAAAAAATATAAAGTCTGCCAAGATAACCACTCAGAACTCAAGTGTTTTGCAGGATTCTTCCAAGTTATTCTCTTGATGGGATTTTAACTCGAACAGACAACACACACACACACACACACACGCACACACACACACACACACACACGCACACACGCACACACGCACGCACTAGGGAGTGGCATATCTACGGTATAGGGAACAAGAAGAACAGAAATAAGCAGAAGAAGTGACACAGGAAGAGAAAGCGGAATGACAGAGATGAGTCGAGTACACCTCATGGCAAGAAATACGAACAGAGAGCCGTGTGAAGATCGGCCGACCTGTGTTCTTCTGCACGATCTTGACTCGGATCCTTAGAGAGTCGACTTGACACCAGAGAAAATAAAAAAAGGAACAAGTTTGTCTGAAGTAGTGTTGCATTCAGGGCACAGCCTGACAGATTCCCTTCTGGCTGGCTATCTGTTCTACTTCCTTCTGTCTAAGTGTCTGCTGGCTCTGTGATACGCTGAGAGTCCATGAAGAAGTGTGACTGGTCACAATATGGCTGATACCATCTTTCATTTTTTTTATTTGTAACCACTTATCATGGTCACTAATCATACCATTACATGGCGGATGTAACACAGATAGATGAATGGCTCAAGAACATTATTTAATCGCATAGTTAAAGCAGCCTATAGTAAACAAGGACTTCAGTAGGTTTTAACGCTATAAAATCATCTGCATACAAATAATAAGAGTGTCAGTTATCCAGGGTTATGAGTGTAATGCTGATGGGACTTTTAGTTATAAAAAATGAAAGTAAATGCTAAAGAATTTTCTTCTTTCTACTTTTTCTCATGTGATTATATTTATATATACATACACACACATATATATATATATATATATATATATATATATATATACACACACACACACACACACATCCCATGAGAAAATAACAATATTATTTTTTTCTCATGAGATATATATATATATATACTACGCACTTTATTTTTCTTATGGGATATGTATATACAGTATATCTATACGGTGGTTGCTCTGTCGCCACGGATGTACATAAGACGACTATCAAAGTATTTTTTATCCGGTCGAAAATGTTCAAACAGGCAGTTAAGCATAAGGAGCGTCTCTTTATCTGTGATTTCTAAGTTCGTTTATTGACATATGTACGGACAGTGAAGATACGGCTACCACGGATTACAGCAACGTGTGTGTGATGTTCTGCATTTATGGTTTTATGACTCGATGAAGAACGCTGCCAGATTTTTAGCCAAAAGGGGGATGGGTTCACAAAACAGTTAACAAATATGTAATGTATGCCAAATATGATATTTGGCATACATTACATACACATTATATTATATATTCTGTACAAAAAAGAACAACAAAGGTCTTAAACTTCCAGGGTTTGCAAAGAGAAATCAGATTGTAAAGAAGTTTGTGAAATTATAGTGATTAAATAAAGTGAGGAGTAAGGTCACTTCCTCGTGAACATGAGTTTATGGTCTCTGCAACTCATCTTCTTGAATACAGCATGTTGTTTATTTAGTAAATTACGGTCCCATTTATAATTAAATAAACCATAAAGTAGGGCACGCTTTAGTTTAGGGCGTGGCTACCTTGTGATTCACAGGATGTCACCAGGGCGTGGTCTGGGTTTCCAACAATTACAATTAAAGAAACAGTGTGCAGCTAGAATTAGGTTTGGAGGGTTCATAAACTTAATAATACTTTGAATTTATACAGCGCTTTTCTAGACACTCAAAGACGCCTAAACTTAACTCGACGGCCCCTTTTCCTCATCACTGCTTGGCTTTCTGCCGCCCTCAATTCTCTCAGAAGCTCTTTCATAGCCCTTAATCTCCACTGTGGAGCCTCTTTCAACATCTGGAGAACATACAGGCGGAACAACGGCTATGGACGTAAATTAAAGTGCATTAAAAATAACTTTTGTTGAACAATTGAGGCATGAGCTATTAAATTGAGCTTGTGGGATGTTTCTCTAGCCACGCAATTCTTTTTACGATTAAGCCAATCCGTGTTTTGTGCTTGGGGTCTTTTCTTTTTCCTTTTTTTTTTTAAAGATGAGGTTTAAGTGGATCAACATCGGAATGACATCAAGGAGCTTCGCCAAAACCCCTTCAAACTGACTCAAGTTTACATTCTTACACTTTTTCCTTTTTACATGTATTGATGTTGCTGCTAAAGCATGTTCAGAAGACCCGGAGACGAGTTCTGTTGCAGGTTAGAAGGCAAACCACCTCGCAATAAGATCTTTCTTTATTTGTATAAGGGGAGTACACCGGACGACAGTCGGGCTGCTTGAAGTAATAATTCATGCAAGAAGCAAGATGTTTTTAATAGGTCTGTAGGTTTTATATAGATGCTGTCAGAAGCTCGGCTCTTTACGAGGACCGACGGGTGTTTGATGAAGTAAATGTTCTCAACAAGAGGAATGTCAGATCATCAGTTAGGACACGCCCTTCTTCATTTAACCCATTAAGACCCCGTTTACAAAATGGGAAAATGCATATATTTTCATGCGTTTTGGCCTTTCATTTACACAAAAACGGAGGTTTTATCACGGAAAACGATCATTTCTAAAATCTCCGGCCAAAGTGGAGATTTCTGAAAACTCTTTTTGTGTTTGTGTGTGAACGAGGTCAAACAAAGTTTTATGTTGTCAAACGTCACAGTATGCGACTAAAGATGCTTCACGTCATGCGTATTTATGCGGGTTCATATAAACAGAAACTTTTTTGAAAACGACCTTGTGTGTACAACGTTCTTTTTGAAGACTGAGGGGCAGAAATATTTGTTTCTGTAAATACCGGCTATGTGTAAATGTGGCCTAAACCTCACTCTCGAACGCGGGGTTAAGCCTCACGGACGGCTAAAGACATTTTCTTCCAAGCGCAATCTATCACCGCTAACACCAGAACTAAAATCCCCCATGTTTAAAAAGCGTCCGTCTTCTTCAGCTAAAGGCTCCAGTGTGTCCACCAGATGCTGTAGAGCTCATCAGAGTGCTCTCTGCTGCTGCTGGGAACTGTGGTTGATGGAATGGGGAAGACTCGACTCAATGTTGTGGACAGCATTACCAAAACAACGAGCTAAAATATGCAAACACGCTCTGCACAGCCAGGGGGGGGACCGCACGGTTGAGGGGGATAATTGCCCGTGGGCGTGGCCCTTTAAGTGGCACCTTTCTCATCACGCCACACATCTAATCCATTAATCAAACAAAACCAGAGTTAGTTCTACTACTACTGCTACTAGAACTTCCTATGGTTGCTCTTTGCTGACAATACCCGTGTACACTGGCATTTGTTTGATTTGACCATTATATGGTCTGCTTTTTATCTTCCGTTTGTTTATATATTTTATTTCACCATCTTTTACTGGGTATCATACTTGGCTCTTTTAACTGTTGACATGTTTTGGTCCCCGTTATTTCCAAATTGTTTTAATTGACTCCTGTACTGCACTTAGTGACACCATGTCTGTGATAAGTGCAACATAAATACACTTTACTTACTTACAATATCCCAAAGCTATTGCTTGTTGAATTAATGCCAACCTCAACTTGTTGTGGTGGTGTTGCTCAGCTTGTTTTCACCGTGTGAGATGGCCAATATGAGCCATCTTTCACATTGTATGTTGTTATTTGACCCATTTTATTCGAAGCATATTGATGACAGCAACTTTAAAGTTGTATTGTATAACTGGTAATATTGTCCAACTACTGGCGTTGTCCCTTTAAATGACTTGACATGCGCGTTGCTTCGATTACGCAATACCCTTTATTACGAATGCCAACCACGACACCTGAGAAACCCCGACGAGCATCTGCACAACACCTTTCTGAGCACTTTTTGGGAATGGATGTCTGTAGCAGCGACAGGACTGAGCCCGACAGAGAGAACCACGGCAGCCGGACACACACGACCTCGGACAGAAAGAGCACAAGCATCCGAGGCAGTGAGTCACGCCAAAGTTGGCGTGTCCTTGACTGACCACGCCAATGATACAACAACAAAAAAAGAGATCAGGGCACACTAATAGCCCCCTGCAAGTCTGACAAAAGTGTGGAGGAATCTGCTCAAATCTAAAATGTACAACACTTGAAGAAGTCGAGAAGACTTAAAGCGTTGAGCCTCCGAAAGCTCAAAAGTTCCAACGCCGCAATCTCAATTTTTGCTCTTTGGTGGAACCAAAATATTGCCTTAAAATCAGTTTCAATGCAAGTGAACGACAATGTGAAAAAAATACAAACGAAATCAAACCTTCAGGAAGCTCAGTAATCTTTAGTATTTAGCTGCAGCCCTTATCGTGGGAGAGAGGCCACAGCTCAAGGCCACCGCGGCAGGAGTCACAGCGACGGTCTCAGGGTTACAGCTTGAGAGCTTGAGAGCTTTCGCTTTCAGGGAAAAGTCCTTCCAGTTGAATTTTGGACCTTGAAAACACGCTGCCAGAACTACGGATGCTAAATATTTGTCGGTATTCCGGTGATATCGCAGATATCTCTTCAATGGCTTGAGTCTCTCTCTTTGTGTCTCTCAAAATAAAAAAAGCCTGAAGACTACTTTCCATTCAACAACTCTTCTGAAAGACCTCAGGCCGATATAGCTGAAATGTTAATTGCTGTTCTGTCACTTTTTCATGAGCGCACCAGCTGACTGATGCATGCATCCGCTCGGATACGAAGGTCGGGCGAAAACCTAATGCTTGAACTATTTGACGGAAATAATAGATGTATTGAAGGAGCTTTTCAAAGGCCTGAGTTAGCACATAATGACAACCTTGTAGGAATTTACATTGGCATTAGTATTCTGCTTATTACCAGGAGGAGAGTTTGTGTTGTGCGTTTGTCCTCGCGAATGTCACATCTACGGTTACAGAACCCTTGGTACAGTTTTTTTTTGAGAATCTATTATGCTGTAGATCAAAAAACTCAGAATGAATCAGTGTATTGCAAAAAAATATCTGCAGCAATGCAGCAGAGACAAGGGGAAGTTGTTTCTGACAGCTGCAGCGTACAGTACGCGCAGGCTGCCAAACAACAGTCGGTCAACAGTCCGGCCTCCTTGCCACTATCACATTTTCCACTTCCAAGTAGCGGGACGTGCCAGTGAAATACTTTGCGGTTGACATGCACTGCTGTCGAAAAAAGGTTTGGCGTCGGCTTAACATGACATGGATGCTTTTTAAAACTTTTTAAGAGACAGAACCCCCGCAAAGCAGCCGGGCCAGACTCTGTCTCTCCATCGGTCCTGAAGCACTGTGCTGACCAGCTGTCTCCGGTGTTCACAGACATTTTTAACACCTCACTGGAGACATGCCACGTCCCAGCCTGCCTCAAGACCTCCACCATCATCCCCGTCCCCAAGAAACCCAAAGTCACTGGTCTCAATGACTACAGACCCGTCGCCCTGACCTCTGTGGTTATGAAGGTATTTGAGCGTCTGGTGCTGGTTCACCTCAAAGCCATCACTGATCCTCTCCTGGACCCCCTGCAGTTCGCCTACAGAGCCAACAGGTCTGTAGACGATGCAGTCAACATGGCCCTCCACTTCATCCTCCAGCACCTGGACTCCCCAGGAACCTACGCCAGGATCCTGTTCGTGGACTTCAGCTCTGCGTTCAATACTATCATCCCATCCCTGCTGCAGGACAAGCTCTCCCAGCTGAACCGGTTCCCCTCAGGGCTGCGTCCTTTCCCCCCTGCTCTTCTCCCTGTACACGAACAGCTGCACCTCCAGTCACCAGTCCGTCAAGCTCCTCAAGTTCGCGGACGACACCACCCTCATTGGGCTCATCTCTGGGGATGAGTCCGCTTACAGGTGGGAGATTGACCACCTGGTGACCTGGTGCGGGCAGAACAACCTGCAGCTAAACACTCTGAAGACAGTGGAGATGGTCGTAGACTTCAGAAAGAACCCAGCCCCACCCGCCCCCATTACCCTGAGTGACGCCCCAGTCGATAAGGCAGAGTCCTTTCGCTTCCTGGGCACCATCATCTCTCAGGACCTCAAGTGGGAGCTGAACATCAGGGGTCACGACCTCTTCCAGGTCCTTCCCTCCGGCAGGAGGTTGCGGTCCATCAGAACCAAAACCTCACGCCACGGCTCCAGCTTCTTCCCTGCTGCCGTTGGCCTGTTCAACAAGGCCCGCCTCATCCCGCCCCCACACCTCACGCCGGTGTTACGTTAACACGCACCACACAGCACACCGTTTATATTATAGCACATGCACTTTTGCACATTCACTTTTTCACACTAATTTTTGCAATCCTGCCCTATTGTAGTTTGTACATATTGTGATTGTATTTTATATTTTATATTCTACTTATTTTACTTACTGTACAGTATCTTTTGTGTTTGTGTTTTTATGTCATGTTCTGTAAGCACCTTACACCAAAGAAAATTCCAGGTAGGTGTAAACCTACTTGGCAATAAACCACATTCTGATTCTGATGCTTTTCTTCAATAATAGTTATTTTGGCATGGATGCAAGACAGATGCAAAATATAGTACATTCGTAATAGTTTGGGCCCTAAAAAGAAGAACTAAACTGCCATTTCGTTAATTTGTTTTCCAGTCCACAGACAGTAAGCGCATTTGCGTTAAATATTTTCTCAAGACATTTTTCTTGGGGCCCTCTCCAGTGGACTTGGCGGTTCGATTGAAACGGTGTAAACTCTGATTCATGAGTCCAAAGCATGTTGAGCAGATAACCCTCTTCTTTTCTTTTTTTTCCAACGGTGCTAATGGACTAACCTTCCATTTCTATGATGACAATTTGAGAATTGCTTTTCTAAAGCAACGCACTTGTGGATTCCAGCATGTTCTGGGTGTTATTGTTCACTCGCCACTGAAACAGAAAGCTGATAGCGTTTGGAGAAAGCACACGTTTAAATGCCAAGTTGCCAGTTTCTTTAAACAATGACCGATGCATTCTTATATTCTTATTCAACTGTTGCTCAAAAGGCATCTTTGTCCCTTTCTGCGCCTTCACTTGTTGGTCTGGTTGAACTGTTGTGCAGTGTTTTGTTCTCGATGTACAATCACGCTTTTGTGGCAGGAGATTCAAAACCGTTGAACAATAATGTACATGATGTTTCTTTTTATGTAAAAAGGATCAATTCTTTTGCCACTTTCTCGGTCAAAAATCTACTGATCTGAAACGGAAATCGACCAACCCCAATTTTTACATATACATATATATACAGGACTAGAATATTGTGATAAAGTTCTTTATTTTCTGTAATGCAATTAAAAAAACAAAAATGTCATGCATTCTGGATTCATTACACATCAACTGAAATATTGCAAGCCTTTTATTCTTTTAATATTGCTGATTATGGCTTACAGCTTAAGAAAACTCAAATATCCTATCTCTAAATATTAGAATATTTCCTCAGACCAAGTAAAAAAAAAGATTTATAACAGCAAAACAAAATCAAACATTTGAAAATGTCCATTAATGCACTCAGTACTTCGTTGGGATCCTTTTGCACGGATTACTGCATCAATGCGGCGTGGCATGGAGGCAATCAGCCTGTGGCATTGCTGAGGTGTTATGGATGCCCAGGATGCTTCAATAGCGGCCTTTATCTCATTTGCATTGTTGGGTCTGGTGTCTTTCAGCTTCCTCTTCACAATACCCCACAAATTCTCTATGGGGTTCAGGTCAGGGGGATTGGCAGGCCAATCGAAGACAGTAATGCCATGGTCAGTACACCAGTTACTGGTGGTTCTGGCACTGTGGGCAGGTGCCAGATCATGCTAGAAAATGAAATCCTCATCTCCATAGAGCTTTTCAGCAGACGGAAGCATGTAGTGCTCTAAAATCTCTTGGTACACAGCTGCATTTACTCTGGACTTGATGAAACACAGTGGATCAACACCAGCAGCTGACATGGCTCCCCAAACCATCACTGACTGTGGGAACTTCACACTGGATTTCAAGCAACTTGGATTTTGCTCCTCTCCAGCCTTTCTCCAGACTCTGGCGCCTTGACTTCCAAATGAAATACAACACTTGCTTTCGTCTGAAAAGAGGACTTTGGACCACTCTGCAACTGTCCGCTGCTTCTTTTCCCCTTGCAGGTGTTTCGAGTTAATTAGATGATTCAAGTAATTAGTTGAATACCCTACTAGTATACTTTATCATGATATTCTCAAATTTAGAGATAGGATATTTGAGTTTTCTTAAGCTGTAAGCCAGGCCTATTCAACTAGCGGCCCGCGGACCGGATACGGCCCGTTTGAATTTAACTCCGGCCCGCCAGACTGCCTGCAAATCAATATAGCTTGGTAAGAAAAATTAAAACTGACGGACACGCCTCTTTTATACATCGAGACATCTAACCCAGAGCCGTTGCATTTCACTGTTGCCTCCACCAGACCTGTATGGTGACATCGTTATGTTACGCCCCGTGTTGGTTGCCGTAACCCACTCTCACCAGCGCTCTGGTCTGACTGACCACTAAAACACCGGCGCTAGCTGGCGCTACCGTTAAGCTGCAACACGTCTCTCAAAGCCGAAGCGTCGGGAAGTTGTCTGCAGGGCTCTCAAGTGATTTCATCAATATTCTGTGCGGCCCTCACACCCCCCGTGATTTTCTTATTCGGCCCACTTGCTACTGAAGTTGAATAGCCCTGCTGTAAGCCATAATCAGCAATATTAAAAGAATAAAAGGCTTGCAATATTTCAGTTGATTTGTAATGAATCTAGAATGCATGACATTTTTATTTTTTTAAATTGCATTACAGAAAATAAAGAACTTTATCACAATATTCTAATTTTCTGAGACAGTCCTGTGTATATATATATATATATATATATATATATATATATATATATATATATATATATAAATATATTCTTTTAATTTTGCCTGATGCATGCCTTTCATGAACACCATATAGCCTCTCGCTGATCTGCAGCTACTTAGAGATACATATGAAGCTGATTTTTGCATCTCTTAAGTCCTTTAGCCTTAAGATTGCACAGTGACGCACTCCGGCGCACTTACAGCAGGTTGAATAAAAGCTCCCGTCAAGGCCTTGGGGGTTAGCTCTGGGTAATGACAAAGCATGGTTAGGTGGTTCGACCCGGGACACGAGTTGCGGTTAGCAGTGGGTTTTTTTTCGGGATGATATCAAACGCCGTCTAAAAACGTGATGTATAGAGTTTTTAAAAAGAAGAACATGTGTGATTTGGTTGAATAGATACTTCTGAGTGAGAGTAGCCAAGTTCTGGGGAATGTGTTATCATTTTTCCCACTTTCCCACAATCATAAAGTACTATGAAAGCCTTAGAAACTACCCGTTTTATGTATCTGATGTACTCTGGAGTTATGCCATTATGGCTCAAGTTGTGAAGGGATCATATAACATCATCGAGATTCCTTAGGCACGGCACTTTTTCTGAGGGGAGGGCCCACAGTTTCACCTAAAGCCATCTTTACACATAAAAATGATGGCAGTTGTCTTTTTTACGACCAAACTAAAGGATCTTGAGATAACCCAGAGAGCCAGTTCGACGAGAATAAAAGTGGCCCGGCAACATGAGGACACAACCCCACGACTGCTGCTGTATTCGGATTTGAGCGTCCCGATTGGTGCCTTAAAGTATGTGAAATTGCTTCTTTTTGTTATTTTCAACTGACAAGAAGTGAGACTAGAAAGATAAAAACTACTGAATCTCTCATGAGAAAAAACACCACACATGTTCTAACTTTGGTAAATGTAGAATGACAAGATGGGGAACGAAACCTACTAGTCTATTTATAAGAACAAGTTAATGATGTTATGGGTAGGACCAACGAGTCATGTTTGTGACTACAAACAACTGGTGCAACGGGTTGGGTAGGTTGCGAGCATTCCTGGACAGAGTGATGGCAACACAGAGCACATTCCAATGCATTGTGCAAAAGGAGCACAAAACCACAGCTATTCAAAGCCAGATTGTTGTGCAGTTGTTGCGGAGGATGTTGCAGAATGAGGAAGAATAAGAAGCCGACCGGAGCCAACGTGCCACGAATCGTGATCGTCGCAGAATCAAAACGCGGCTCAGCGGCCCGAGCTGAATAGATTCGTAACGAGTCACCGGTTAATTGAGTTCACGGGCTTCGCTTGTTTCCAAGATGTGTTTATCATCCGTCCTTGAGGCGCAGCGCCAGAGCTCAAGAGTTGAGTCTTTTATGTAGAAACTGTAAAAAAATAATAAAAAAAAACGGCAGATGGACACATTTCAAGTATAAAGTCGATAAAGTTAAATCCATACTGCAAATGAAACATAATCGTGTGCGTCTGAACTCTTATGAAGGATCAGGTACAACAAAAGATATCTCGATGTTTATCCAGCCACTTCATATTATCACATCATATTTAAGAAGTAAACCAATCGGTTTCGGAGCAAAGGCCTCCAGGGCCGGGATGACTGACTATTCAAAAAGATTAACTACGCTAAATCAGTTTGTGGGGATAAATCAACCCGAAATATTGGATCAGTGCAGCCGGTACAAACGAACCGAGGGGAACGAACATGAAGTCGTATGGAGTTTGGTGATTGGAGGGTTTTGCATATAAACTGACGGAAGTGTATATGCATGTAAAAGTGTAATATATGTAAATACTTCAGACGTTCCTTGGAGTCACACTGAGCTCACAAAGCGACGGCAGTATTATCGGGCCAATTGTTGGACTCCAAATTGACTCTGTTGTGTTTAACGACTTCCAGGTAGAGACGGGTCCGTTACTGCGGAGTCGCCCGAGAACTCAGAATCTGATACAAGCAAAGCGGTTTTACCAGCTTCAGACCTTTTGAAAAATCGGGGGGGGGGGGGAAATACCCACGCCGACGAGCCTATGCGTTACCATGGTTATCGCACAATATCTTTCCGTGGCCTTACGCGGATCAATTACAAAAAAGTTGCTTCCTGAACAGATTTCACAATCAACTGGTGGCTTTAAAAAAGAAAACTAGTTTAGCTTTTGAAATCCCATATCTGCTCTGGTTCACACACACACACACACACACACACACACACACACACACACACACACACACACACACACACACACACAGACTTGTTGATCTGCCCACCTGCCTGCTTGTTTATCTGAGAGGCGTTTGCCCGTTTCAATCCACCCTTGAACCGCCTTTAAACCCGACCTGCCGGGCCTCGTGTGGGCTGTCGGGATCCCGTTACCTGCACCTGGTCACTGTAACCCTCACCTTGCAGGACAATAACCATAACATGCGTTTCATTATGCACTGAGAAGCAATTCAATTGAATGATTCGTGTTGGCAAACAAAACCAGATCAATTCCCGCCAGACGGCATTCACAACAACAATAACTGAGCCCCGTGCGACTACAACCGAGTCCGCCTGTACTCGCATCCAGACACACACACACTTGCCAACTTACATAGCCGACGGCTTCGAAAAACTAAAAGCATCGAGTGGAGCAGCGAGCGGCTTCGAAAAAAAACACACCATAGTTCATCGGTTTATCGCTCGTTCTATTTCTGAAGTATATTCTATAACGTGACGTTACAAACGCCTATAGAAAAGGAGAAATAAAAGCAGCGGCGCCTGTGTTATCGGAGTGAGTGAAGACGATGATGATCGAGACACTGATACAGAAAGAAGTGGGCGGAGCTTAAAATGTGGCTGCTTCAGAATTTTCAGAATTTTCAGAATGACTCCACTACGCAACGCATTGCACGCCAATCATCGTCTTCTGAAGCCATTTCCACGTCTTCTTAGCTCAACATGCATCTACCGCACTGTATTGTGACGGCTCAAGTGTACACCTCACCTCAAGTGCAAATACACCTGCAACCCCATCGCAGTTGGACTATTTAAAGGGCGTGATGTCACGCCCGTCTTTAAAAAGCCCAACGTGAAAACATAAATCGGTCTTACACGTAGAAAAAGTGGTCCCCGGTGATCTCGGCGTGCATTAAGTGCCCATCAAAATGACGACGCCTCAGTAAGTCAGTTCGAAAGCTCTTCGAGATGACAATGATGAATTTGAACAGTTGGCCACATTTAATTATGAGCCAAGAAGTCATTAAAATCATTATGACCCGCTGTGGGAATAGAACTGGATATAATAATAGTGGTTGCATATTTCATAATGAGATGTTTCTGGTGTGGCACCGATGGCATAAACTGTTACGATTAAGTGATTTTATTATATATTTATTTTTCTCGTGTTCATATAGTTAGACCTTGGAAACTCCCTGGCTTTTGGGGGGGAAAGTATTTTAAACTTGATTATATATATATATATATATATATATATATATATATATTTTTATATATAAAACAGCTGTGTCAAGTCAGTAAGGCTTTAAATAACATTAAATCACTTTAAATAACATTAATCTCCTGAAATATCTGTGTCTATGTATATTTTTTAAAGCCTTACTGACTTGACACAGCTGTGTTTTATGTTAACACTCAGCTATTGGACTTGTGAGATTAGTCTCGCAATTCTTTTTCTTTCTTCACGCTTTGACGCTTTTTCTACTTTGACATGTCAAAATATCTTCAGACTGAATATTCTTACTCCAATATTGGAAAATAAAACTTATTGTTCAGGGAATAAATGGGATATTCAGTTATTGTTTTTTTTTTACCTCTGATCCTTCTCCCTTTCGCGAGTCCAATCTGTTATTTTTATATATTTTCTCCCACGGCTGAGGATATCACTTTGGAGTAATCTCCATTAATTCTCTTGATTAATTGTATGATCGACAACCTTCTGCCGAGAAAAGTCAACGCAGAACTGTCTTAAAGATTTCATTCTCCCGGTTGACCGGCAGTTGTTGTAAACATAAGTCTGATTGTCTGGAGGTCGATGAAAAAAAGGACTTCTCACCCGACTTCATGGTCTCAATAGCTAGTTTCAAGTTTCATCAACACAGGTAATACCACAAGTAATACCATAAGTAATACCGTAAGTAATACCATGGGTAATTACACAAGTAATACCATCAGTAATGCCAAAGTAATACCACGAGTAATAACATGAGTAATACCATGAGTAATACCATAGGAAATACCACAAGTAATACTATAAGTAAGTTCATTCAAGTGCCACTGAGGAGCTAATCTGATTTTATTAAAAAAGGCATAGTTGGTGAAGATGTGTTTTTCAAATAGGACATAAAGCAGAGTAGGCTGTAGGCGGGGCTTACTGTGATTGACAGGTGGCTGCTGGGCCTTACACAACGTCACATTTCCAATACGGTAACCGCTGTTCGTTAATTACGATAAAGACAACATGGCGACCTCCATATTCCAAAATGCAACGACCAAACTCGAGGATCAGAACATGCTTGGCGCTCATGGCCCAATCACAGTTCAGGATCGCTGGTCTCATGGGTAAAGCAGTGAAAAGAACCAATCCCAATAATCAGGAGCAATGGGTCTGAACCTATTGGCGTTGCGATATTATTCGTCTCCACAGCCACGCGGTAACCCCTCAACGGCAGCTAAAATAAATGCAAAACGTTGCAAGGCTTCTCTATTAATTATGTTAAGTGCGTACACCTCTCATTATGCTTCCTCTATTAGAGCCTGCATTATTCGTTCAGTTAATGAAAAGGTCCTTTTACACAGATGCTTCCCCTTCTGATTGGAAGACTGCTCGGTTGGGCAGTCATGTGACGCAACCAAGTGGATAGACACAGTTGCGTAATGCGTCTATTTAAGACTTACACCCTCAACAATCTGCTTATTATCACCAAATAAGTAAACACACCCGTGGGTGCTCATCGTGCATGTCGAACCACAATTACATCCATGCATTATGATTGATACCGAATAAAAACAAAGCTTTAATCCAATGAAAACCAAGTTTCAAACTGCTGCTTGTGTGTTTATGGAATATACATTTTGACTTATGGTTACTGGATCAAATCCGGTTTATTTGCGAGTGAGTGGAACAAATCAAATCAGAAACGTGAAGAACTGAATCGAAATGTAATTTTTTTATATTTAAAACAGAGCGACAGAGCTGTGGGCCTGACAGTAACTTAGATGCGACAAATTTAATGACAGATTACAAAGATCTTAATCCACACGTGAACACATTCGTGTCTCTACACCCACAATGTGTTGAGATGCCACAACTTTTCACTATTAGGAGTTGAGACTTGTTTTTTACAACGATCTTCATCTCGCAGGCCAACAAGTTACAACAAACTATTGGACATGGGTGCTTGTATTGAATACACAAGTATTCCTGCATGGATAAAACATTTTTTTTTGTTACCCCCTCTAGTCAAATTAATAATAGTAACAGAAAGAGAAGCTGGTTCATAAAATCCCATTAGGAATATAGAAATTAACTCAAAGATATGATACAGTGGGCAAGCAGGTAAAGTACTTTTAGATACATCAATTATACTTTTAATAACTCTGGCAAAATGGTTTGAAACTAGATAGTTTACATCAAATTTAATCAGATGGGTGTAATTTATTGTCAAATGCATTTTTGATTTTCTATAATGATACCAGATATTGCTTTTTATCTCCATCTGTTAAATTTAACACGTCTGCTCTCGGTTGCCCCCTCCCCCTCCCCCCCTCTCTCTCTCTCGTGGGATTCAGGCAGCCAAAAGAAAGCAGGAGCAGCTTTGATCATAACCAGCGTGGGAATCTCTATTGATGGCTCAAATGTCATGTTACACAATTTATAATGTATGCCCGAATCATCAGCATCGCCCCTCTCCCCCCTCATTGAAATTATGTGTGTCCTCTCAAATCTTTTTGGCATCCGTGTACTTCCATACTCAGGCTCTCAATGAACGGTGCAGCTGGACGACCTTAAATACCCTCAACTGAGAACTGATGCTGCCTTCAGTAGCTCCTTGGAAACTCCCTATTTTCATGATGTAATGCATTTCAGTGCCGGTTTAAAATGGTAATTGGCAGCTTCAACTATGGTTAAAAAATATATGTATGCTATTGGTACAATGTGTAGAGATAGAGAGATAGAGTGCAGCACACACATGTGCAAAAACATGCTTAAATGTCCAATTATATAAAGGAAAAATGCTATTAAAATATTTTTTAAATAACAATTAAAACGTTATACTGTATGTCTGAGGTTATGATCTGACTCACTTCAAATGAAATCAGAAGCTGATGAAGATAACGGTTGAAATTGCTTCGTCTGTCATTTGTTTGTTTTGTTCGGCACTGAGGAGTGTGCTTTTATTCCCGCACATGTTTTTATTATACTGATGTCGTCATTTAAAATGCTATTTCACCATAAATCTCCTTTCTCGACACGCAGTGTGAAAGAAAGAGAGAAACAAAATCACATTCACATCGTTGGATCGTTCATACGCAAGTACAACTGCATTTTCTGACAGCCTGTGAAGGCATCATTTTTGTGCTCGTATGGCAACATGTCACCTTTTAAGTCTGCAAACTCCGGCACACGTGACATACGATATGCATAATCATAAACAGGACGAACGTCAGGCAGAAAACACGAATATGTCCCTAGAGATGAATGGACCCACATTTTCTAAAAAACAAACAAAACAGAAGTCGAGACTTCAGTTTTTTGGGTGTGTGCAACGTTCAGCTGCACCGACCCGCAATGTGCACAGGTCCCCCACCTTGTAAGGTAACTCATGCTGCTATGGAAGTATCGACTTAACTATGCACGCCAGATGTTAAGCGAAAGTTCACGTTGTAGAAATGATGAAAATAGCAATACAATAAGCAATACACTCCGGACGTGTGTTGAGTAAAAGTGAAGCAAACCCTGCAAGACGAGTATTACACAATCAGCCGGCACGGTGCCCTGCGGCGGCTTCCGAGGGGAAACAACTCCAGCAACTCCCTGAAGAAGTCTTCACGGAACACGATGTGCACCCGGGTACGTGTGGCTCCGACCCTCGACCCACAGATATAATCATTTAATAAGCTTTCGCTTTTTTGTTCAATTCGACAACACTGAAAAACAACTTGAAGGGCTGCGTGTGAATCAGCGCGAGCCGGTGTGCAGTTCGGCTTCGACCAAACGCCGGAAATGTCATAAAATGTTAACTTTTTTCGAGTAATTCTTCTTTTCTTTTTTTATTCCGCCATCTATTTTCCAGACAGAAATAGGCTACACTGTCGTGGGCGTTAAAAAAAAGAAGAAGCGTTGAGCAATTATTTTTTTTTTTTTTCCAAGTTGAAATGTTGCGGTAATTAAAGTGGATAAGCAGCTGCGAGATTTGTCATTTAGACTAAAGTATTTCTGGAGAGGTCTTGAGACGTGTTCAACGCCAGGTGGGTGAACCGTGTGACGACCATGCAAGACGGCGTTGAAATGCCGAATGCAGTCCGGTAAACACATCACTCCATTGGGCATAGATGACACATATTGGTGGTGATGTTAACATTGAAATTCACATTTTTTTGGGAGCTTAGGGAAGCGGAGTGTACGACCATGTAGCTGTTACACTGTCATACAAAACCGCTGTTTCTCTTTCTTTTTCTTTGGAAGAGGCTGTCATTGGCTAGACTGTCCCCCCAAAAAACACACAAAAAACACCCAACATTTTTTTTAAACATACCGCATATGCAAGACGAAGCTCCTATATCCAATATTACGTGGAGTCCCGGTGCCGGTGCATTCCTCCTGCACTCTGGAAGCAGTGGTGAGCTCCGTCGGTTCAACTGGACGGGGCACACCGCGCCGGGGTTTTAACCTGGAATGACCCGCTCTAGTGCATATCAGGCGAGGGGCTGTGTGCGCGTGTGCGCGCGTCTGCGTGTGCACTCGTGTAGAGTGAGTTGGAGTGTGAGCTAACGGTGGATGCGGCTACGAGAGTCTGTGCTCCGGGACGGGAGAGAAAAAGAGAAGAATGGAAGAAAAAAAACTTCAACATGGAGCCGAAAAATAAAACATTAAAAAGAGCGGCGCACTAACGAAACTGACAATTGTAGAGCTCCGACTGATCGCTACCGGGAACCAGAGAGCCGGATCACGGGCAGGAAACCGAGAAGCATAAGCCTCGCCCTTATTACTAACTCCCAAGTTTTTCTCTTTTTTTTCTTCTTCTCTCTTTTTTTTTGGGTCGTTGGCGGTTGTATGTTATTACAGTTGGCCTCGTACATGCCGACAGGGCAGGAAACATGCTGCTCCAACTTAGTGTGAGGGTGTGTGTGTGCGTGTGAGTGTGTGTACGTGTGCGTGTGTGTGTGTGTGGGGGGGAAATAGGATCCTCCTTTTTCATCAATTATTGTTGTTGGTATTATTATTATTTGTGTAGAAGAATATAATATTTTGGGAATATTATTTCCATTAAATTGAATTTATTTGAGATGCATTTCAATACAATGATATGTTATATCACTTGTGTTCCCATATATATATATATATATATATATATATATATTATTTATTGTACAGATTTTCCATGTAGTTCAACGTGTGCTCAACCAATCATAACAGACAAAAAATGTTTTGTGTAGATCACCCCCGACTGTCAGTCTAGAGACCAGTAATTGGTATGTGGGCCCCACAAGGCTGAAACGTGGGTCCCAATCAGGTCTGGATGCTGGTTCCGTGTTGGGATCCTCCTGCTTTGACCCAGAGAGCTTCATGTGGGATTTCAGTGGGCTGCCATGGGGGCCTAGTTTAGTTATTTATACACAAACCATGTGAGCCCCACATCCTGCAGCTTCGGTGGGAAATACATGGTCCACGTTGAGCTGATACGTATATATAACCTGTTTGGGCCCCAGAAAAAACCCTATGAAATCCTTAAAACCCACATGGAAGCTGTGGAAAACCCCAACTGGAACCACATATAGCCTTGGTGGGGGCACCTGGGCCTCTAGAATGGCCCCTTAGTGCTATTGCTCCCTCTTGTTGTATTTAAATGATATAACGGTAAATGTAGATAAATACACAGTTACCTATACCGGTACATCCTTGAGGGTATAGGCCGATTTTGGGATTAGAGGCGGAAAGGTCTCCGTAGACAGACCATTCACACTCACATTGGGAAAGAATGATATACCATATGGCTGAATTGCTGTTAATAATTCAAATTCATTACAATATTCAACTCACAAATGTGTAGGCATTCAGCCACTAGCTAACACTGAATAAATAAGTAATGTTTAATTCAACATTGTTTCAATTAGATCGCTTTCATTTATAAAAAGGCTCATATCAAATGTTTTAAATGCCGAAAAAATTATAATTAAATGCGGAATAAAATAATGAATTGATTTATTAGTAACTACATATTAATTGCATTGAAAATGTAGTTAGCCAGTCTAGAACATAAATCACAGTTAAACACCTTTCATCAGAAAGGGACATAATAAAAACAAACAAACATTTTAACATTTCAATTTGAGTGGTAGGCCTATATTTATTCAGAGTACTTAGGCTTGTAATAAAGAGGCGCTCCAAAAAAGCTCCGTTTTTTTTTTAGCTAAACAAAAAAAAATATTAGGTTAGGAACCACGTGAACCCACAGAACTATAGAGACCTCCCAAAGAGCTCAGCTGCAGCCAGCCACAGCCCACCCACATTTACCACAATGGGGGCCCATCAGGGGGGGGCCCCACATCCGGGAACGAACATGGGCCGCCTCGATGGTACCGACGTGGCTCGTATGGTATTGGATCATTGACACACATGCATAATGCATGTGGGGGACGACATTGACATTCTGGATGTGTGTAACCTCTGGGTCAGTACAGTTATGTGGTATACTTCCTTTATCTCAAGGGGAGGGAGGAGGAGGGGGGGGGGGTCCTCAAAGCAAAAGTTTTCTAGTTTTATCCGTTTGGATCCATCGACCTCGCGGTCTCATAACTCTCTTCTCTCAATTATTCTGTTTTATTTCGGTTCAAGTCTTCTGGGTGCATCTCGTGCCTGATGACAATGAGCCGTTGCCTGCCTGCCTGCTCACCACCTTGCACTCTTTTGTCTACTGGCGTTGGCGGCGGTTTAGTATGTTTAACTGGTGTGTAGAAGGACTCTGGCTGCGCTGCGTTCACGCAGGAGTCAATGTTTGACACCAATTAAGTCTGAAACTCAGATGCCAGAGAAAGAACACGGCGTAGATTATCTACCACTCCAACACGCCCGACAGATGCGTGACAACTGTGGGAAACTGTATTTTTGTTTAAATGCAAGTGCAGGCAGAGCACTGTGATCCATTTACTACCATTTAAGTGGACGTCCAATCAGTGCTGATGGTAAGTGTAGTACCCCGAAGAGCTAAATTATCCGGCGCATGCTATACTGACCGAGAAGTTTCTCTTCCACGGCAAGCGAAGACGGGCTTTTAACTGCCTTGTTATCTCGGCGTGAAACACACTTCATTGAAATCGAATGCAAACAAACACACAACTCGCCAGACGAGTCTCGGTTAGCTTTCCCGCTGTTGGTTTTGGTGGGAAGAGATTCTCAATTCACAGAGCGAGATGTCAAAATAATATCAATGTTATGTCAACAACAGCAACCTTTGCGACGCGAGAAGGCCACCCGTGGTTATTTCAACCCGACAACGAGTTGTAGGGGAAAAAAAACGCATGAAAAATGAGAAGTTACTTATCTCATGTTGAATTAGGAGCTAATGCACAATTATGTCTTTCACTCTCTCTATCTCTCTTTCTCGGTGGGTTTTTGTTTGGCGACGGCTTCCAACAACAACATCGCATACGGATTAATATCCGAGTCAAACACTTTAAAAATAGACACCGCAAGAAATCCTCGCAGGACACGACGTCCTCAGCACTCATATTTGGTAATTCCATATTTGCCGATGGAATACGCAACAGGAGCAAGAAGAAGAAGAAGAAGAAGAAGAAGAAGAAGAAGAAGAAGAAGAAGAAGAAGAAGAAGAAGGAGAGGAGAGACAAAGAAGAAGTAACAAAAAAGATCTAGAAGAAGAAGGTCTAGAATAAGAAAAATAGGAGTGGGAGAGAAGAAGAAAAAGAAGAAGAAGAAGATGGGGAGAAAAGATGATCTAGAAGAAGAGGAGGGGGAGAGAAGAAGAAGAAGATGGGGAGAAAAGATGATCTAGAAGAAGAGGAGGGGGGAGAGAAGAAGAAGACGACAACGAAGGAGGAGGAGGAAGAGAAAAAGAAGGAAAAGGAGGAAAAGGAGGAGAGAAAGATGGCAATAACGACAATAAAGGAGAAAAGGGAGGAGAAGAAGAAGACGGCAACAGCAACGATGAAAAAGAAAAAGGGGAGGAGGAGGAAGGGGAGGAGGAGAAGAAGATAAGAGATAAGAAGGAGGAGAAGAAGACAAAGGCAACAGCAATGGTGAAGAAGAAGGCGACAACATTAATGAAGGAGAAGAAGAAGAAAAAGAAGAAGAAAATAATGGAGGAAGAGGAGGAGGAGGAGGAAAAGAAGGAGAAGAAGACGGAAACAACAATAACAAACGAGAAAAAGAAGACAACAATGGGGGTGAAGAAGAACAAGAACAAGAACAAGAACATGAACAAGAACAAGAACAAGAACAAGAACAAGAACGAGAAGAAGAAGAAGAAGAGTTCTTTTGGCGCCGTTGGGCCCAGACAGCTGCCGGAGCAGCAGGAAGTGGTTCTTCCGGTCCTCCGGGGGGATGTCCATCGTCGCGTTGGAGGAACAACAACATCATTTGCTAACCGGCCCCAGAGACACGGAGAACATCGGAGAGAACTCCTGGGGTTTTCCCATGATCTCCCCAACTCGAGACCCGGTGGAACGTGAATGAATCGTACTTTCACTGTTTCCACCGCTCGTAGTGAATGGGCTAGAACATGTTGCCTTCAGTTGAAGGTTGAATATCTTCTCATTGAGGTCATTGTTCTCGTCTCACGTGGGCCCCTCCCCCTTCACCGCAAATCAACAAAGCTTGACTTTGCTGTTGATGGTTTTTCACCGTCATAACGGCTCAAAGCTATCTCGACATAATGTCCCATTGTGTCGGACGGACTGCATGAATCATAACACATTTATTACTAAGTGTGTTAGACACGCAGCGAATTTGACTTGGTGGCTGGTGAGTACATTAGACAGACGAACATAACAACAATAACAACAACAGCCAAAAACAAACAACAGTCAACATATAAGATAACATAAATCAAATTAATCTGTTCATGAGGGTCAGTGGGGGACCCGGGCTCTGTTCACGAGGGAAAGTGGGGGAACCGGGCTCTATTCATGAGATTTGGTGGGGGACCCAGGCTCTGTTCATGAGGGTCAGTGGGGGACCCGGGCTGTGTTCATGAGGGTCAGTGGGGGACCCGGGCTGTGTTCATGAGGGTCAGTGGGGGACCCGGGCTGTGTTCATGAGGGTCAGTGGGGGACCCGGGCTGTGTTCATGAGGGTCAGTGGGGGACCCGGGCTGTGTTCATGAGGGTCAGTGGGGAACCCGGGCTGTGTTCATGAGGGTCAGTGGGGGACCCGGGCTGTGTTCATGAGGGTCAGTGGGGGACCCGGGCTGTGTTCATGAGGGTCAGTGGGGAACCCGGGCTGTGTTCATGAGGGTCAGTGGGGGACCCGGGCTGTGTTCATGAGGGTCAGTGGGGGACCCGGGCTCTGTTCACGAGGGACCCGGACTGTGTTCATGAGGGTCAGTGGGGGACCCGGGCTGTGTTCATGAGGGTCAGTGGGGGACCCGGGCTCTGTTCACGAGGGACCCGGACTGTGTTCATGAGGGTCAGTGGGGGACCCGGGCTGTGTTCATGAGGGTCAGTGGGGGACCCGGGCTCTGTTCACGAGGGACCCGGACTGTGTTCATGAGGGTCAGTGGGGGACCCGGGCTGTGTTCATGAGGGACCCGGGCTCGGTCATGAGTGAGGATATGAAAGACACACCAAACAATCCTGTTCATATGGTTTCGATGGCTCATTAACCAACTGTCAGAAAACTCAAGGTAAACCACACGCACACCTTCAATGCATAGCGCATGAACCTGTTTGCGTCAAATGAACTTGGTCCCTGACCGTCAAGTATCTGCGGCCCTGAAGGCCTAAGGTCATAAGCTGGTCCAACGTGACATTGAGTGTGATGGTTAGACTTGGTGGGACTGCCTGTGCGTTCATTACGTCCCCACAGCGGTTTGGCCCCGAGGGACGGGCTCACGACTTGAATAGAGTCAGCAACACTGGGATTGTTCTGGTGGTTTGGGGAGTTTTAAAATCCAGTGAGAACTTGCTCGTCACGTTCACCAACCCTGCCTTTGAGCTTCGTAAAATCAGTGGAACAACTGTTGTTGTTATATGTAATACTTCATAATAAACCAACAGCTATCCATCATCCAACTGGGCAGATACAAGGAGCTTTTAATCCCCTTTTAGCTTGTTTTTACACCACTTTTGTAGTTTGGATCAGCCGTCAATACCTCTTTTCTTTCTAAGCAGCGATAAAGCTAGCTGTTTAACAAATTCTTCATTTATCACTCTTCTAATAACACCGTAAACACAGTAGCATGTAGCCTCTGGCAGCCACTCCTTCATTTGTGGAGCCGCTGTTGTCACTGCTGCTTGACTGTAATGAGCTCAGCTATTTAAAAACTATTCGAGGCATGATATTTATTCACCTAATTGTACAATTTGTGGAAAGCGAAATGTTTCAAAACCGCCGTGTTTGCATGCAGGCCGACATGAGCATCCACACGGCCTTCTGCCTCCCAGCAGGGCGACCTGAGAGCGTGGACGACCATTTAGAGGATAGAGGACTCTCTAAGCGCGTTTAAACAAATACTTTGTGTACGGGGAGAAGCTCGGCGCAGCGAGAACACCTGAGCGCCGTGAATCACGACCACTTCGGAGGTAAAGTTACACAAACATCCTTTGTCTGGGGAAGGTCAGGAAGCTTAGCTATAATTAGCCTCAGCCTTTGAGTTGCTTTGCTTCTACACAGTTTTATTTCTGTCTTTTGTCATTTCTCTAAAGCCCCCAGCCTGATGCGAGGAACCAGAATATTCTGAAATATGTGTTTCATATGAGTGGGAATTGTTGTTTTTTAGCCAGAGAGACGATGTGCAGATGCCTCATTGTTCGGTTTTTAAAAGTGCTTTGGGACAGACAGGATAAATAGATTAGTAGTCTGCATATTCTACACCGACTTAACACCTCAGCAAACTGACACTCGCTCCCAGAATACTCTTGCACTGTGTTGAACATCACAACACACGGCGGATACATCATGTTAAACATGCAGCGACATATTCATCTCCGACATAACTAAAAGAAGCTCGGCTAAAGTCTTGTTTTAAAAGATGTATTTTTCACACAACTCCAACGCTATAAGTCACATGACATCTATTGTTCTGTCCATCCTGGAGAGGGATGCTCCTCTGTTGCTCTCCTGAAGGTTTCTTCACTTTTCATTGAGTTTTTTTCCTGACCCAATGTGAGGTCAAAGGTCAAGGGTGTTGTCTGTGTACAGATTGTAAAGCCCTCTGAGGCACATTTGTAATTTTGTGATATCGGGCTGTAGAAAATAAACTGACATTTTATGAAATAGAATTAAAGAGTGGTGTTGGTTGGAGGTGTCAGATTGGATGTGGACGGTGGAGAGCAGACGGCAGAATCCACAGTGGTCCCCAAAGACAGAGGAGCTCATTAATCAGATCAATGGAGAGAAAAGGCCTCGCTGCAACGTGAGCTCGGGGGTTTGATTATCCCGTCTGCTTCATAAGTTGTGAGCAAATGCTCCATCCATCTGTGGCGCGTTGCGTTGTGATGACATCACGTCAACCTGTAGCCGTGGAGCAGGTTTACAATACAGAACGTCAACGTTGCCTCGTACAGGCACGTTAGTGAACACACGCTCTTCGTGTGAACAGCTGGTGGCGACGCACATCTGTAGCTGCCGTCCACGCAGATGGGTGTTTACAGATATGTGTCTCCATGCCGTCCGTATAAACGTCGACCGACCCGTGAAGTCCGTTCTTGTGGAACCAAAAGGAATCCAGAGGTCGTCTCTGTGTTCATTTTTGCGGTTGTTTTGTTATTCTCGGTACTCTGTATTGTTGGCCTGCTGCAGTGACCCAGTTCCTCCACACGGATCATTAAAGTTTCATCTGATGTAATCTGATCTAATGTTGCTCTGACGCTGGCTGTGTGTATGGCCTATGCGGGCTGTTTTCAACGGGTCGTTGCGGGGGATATTTTAGCTAAACAGAACTCAGACTTCTTTTTTTATCACTTCCTTTTTTTTATTCGTTTAGTAATATAAACATAAAACAAGTACAAAAATGTCCGACATAAACATATAAATATACACATATACATACACATACACCCATACACACACACACACACACACACACATACATACATATACACATACATACACACATGCATATATACACATACACACGCACACACACACACACACACAAAACAACAACAGTAAAAAACAAGACAAAAACAACAACAAAAAGCAACCCCGGCACCCCCTTAATTATCTCCTACTTGTAAGTGTGTAAACACCACCCTGCATCTGTATTTGCAATCCCCTCAAAACCCAAATCTGACCCCTGAGTATTTGACCCCTCCTCTAGTTTGTAATAAAAGCCATCAGACTTTTCCATGCTGGGTCAGTTTGGTTGAACTGTTTTTCACCGTGGCAACCAGACCGTCAAAAGCATCCGTCTCCGGCATGAGTTTGAGCCGGTCTGTGAGCGTGGCCGTATGTGGGCTCTTCCAGAACTCAGACGTGTGATATTTTATCTTAATGAGTATCTGGAGAGACACATATTTAGAAGAGCAGCCTCTTTCATTTTTTTCTTTCCCTCGCTGACCTTCTTTCAGGTCATGATTTGTCCTGCCGAGACAATTTTCCTCTTGAGTTTTGTTGATCATTATTGCAGATTGGGCCAGATGACATTTCCATGAGCGACGGTGCGGACTTGAAGCCGGTCACCGGGGCTTCTCTGAAATCCTCCTCCTGCATGGAAACACGTCGATGTCTATCAGGAAGTCTGACCACGTGAACAACTCACAGCTACATGGTGACTACAATGCACAAGGGCTTTAAATGTTCCCCAAACAATGCTGTTTAGAGGGATTTCCATAGTCAGCGTTTAGGAAGAAACTCAAGTGTATTTCGTTCTTCCATTTCCCCAGCACCTTCTTCTTTTTCTTCTTCTTCTTCTGAGTCTCTGTAACATCAAATGTGTATCTTAACTATTTAACTAATCTGACTAAACCCCAAACTGTTCATACCAATCTACCATCTCACGTGTCCAGTCCATTGATAAGGTACGTTAAAACTCCAGTTATATTTAACTTAAACAGCAACACACATCCTTACCCCCCCCCCACACACACACACACACACACACACACACACACACACACACTCCGCTTCCTCCAGTTGGTCTCTCCCTGAACTATACCTGGGTGTTCGCCCCAGGGAAGTCTTTTGGAGTAGGGATGATTATTTCTTTGTTTTATTTATTTATTTATTTATTTTAGGGTAAAGAGAGCCTACTGTCTGATTCATACTCCAGACCAGAGGGTAGCGGTGATGCACCAAATATATGGATGCCAACCGCCGTTAAACTCCAAGAAGAAGAAGAAGAAGAAGAAGAAGAAGAAGAAGAAGAAGAAGAAGAAGAAGAAGAAGAAGAAGAAGAAGAAGATTGCTTTAGCCCGAACACCCTGGGGAGGAGGAAACAGGTAGAGGTAAGTTGCTAACTATACATACAGTATATACATACATGTAAATATATATATATATATATACACACCCATAATGTTATGGTAACAGAGTTACGTCGTTAAAGTAACACTCAACATTTTCTACAAAGACAATTGCTAAATAAGCAATTTCTGTCATTACGTGCACATTGGGCTCCATATTCATATCATTAATTATTATTAAATGTCATTTAGCTGACATTTTTATCCAAAGCGACTTACAATCCTGTTACAATCATTCACCGTAGCTCAAGGACACATGGACTAGGGCGGGGATTGAACCTCCAACCCCCTGATTGAAAGACCCACAGTCGCCCCATACGTCTCTCTTGTCGGTGACAGCTGGTGAGACTCCCCTCACCGCTATCTTCACGCCGCCCAGCTCCTGACTTCTTAGCTTTTAACCACAGTTCACAGCCTCCTATCTGGAAGTGACCGTGGAGTCACCACATGACCTCAGAGAGGCGGAGCTTGTGCATCAACCGCGGCCCAGACTCAACAACACAAATTCAAATGATTTGTGACCTACAATCTGAAATAATGTGTCACTGTCACTCCGACTACTCGTGTATTTATCGAAATGCCTTTTCTAACTCAAAAAGATGACTCAACGTGGAAGTCGGCGTGTTACACTTGGCATTCTACCGCCACTCACACATGGCGAACCTGCATCCACCGGACTTAAGTATTTAATTTTTAGTAAAAAAAAGCAGGTCTTGACCGAAAGAAATTGCATCAATCTGTTCTCTATTCCCCGGCTCCCGCATCAGAGAGCGGTGTTCTCGTTTTCTGTGGTCTGTCTGAAGTGTCATCCTGCGATGCAAAAAAAGCAAATGGCTGACCTCATGAACCCGTCCTCTCTCTGATCTCCACCTATAAATAAAATATCTGTGTGTAGATGAGTGCCCGCTCCCTTTCGCAACTGGGGCATTTTGTTCTGGGAGCTGTCAAGAGGAGTTACAATCAGCATCAACACACAGGCCTCCACACACACACACACACACACACACACACACACACGCACACACACACACACACACACACACGCTCATCTAATTTGTAGTTGTTTCACAGGTCACCATGCAGGTGAACTGGCATTAACCAGAGAGTGAAACCAGCTCCCGGCCCGGTAGTCTGGTGGTTAAACCCGACTACTGCAGAGATATGACGCCTCGCGGACTAATGCTCCACGAACCCGCCGGATCATGTGAGGTCATGCAATAAATACATCAAGCGGACCAACAGAGGCATTGTTTAGGATGGGGAGAGGTGAGCCCTTCTGCCGATTCATGGAAAACACTTAAAGCACTCTGGGTCATGACGTCTACATTTCCATTTCTTTGTTTCGCTTGGTATTATTGTAAGATTCTTGAAATTAGTTTTCAAAACGGACACAATTAGGTTTGCAAACAGAGATTTAGTGCAGGGAAGCCTGGAACTGATTGAAGAGAGAGAGATTACGTCGAGGGTTAGGGTTTAGATCTGGTTTGTTCGTGTAGGAAATGGCTGCTTTTCTGTTTTATGGTCTGGCCTCTGTGTTATGATTATTATAAGCATGCGTTTCATTTAGCTGACGCTTTTACCCAAAGCGACTGAGGCCACATTTACACATAGCCGGTATTTACAGAAACAAATATTTCTGCCCTTCCGTTTTCAAAAATAACGTCGTACACACAAGGTCGTTTAAAAAAAAAATTCTGTCTATATGAACCCGCATAAATACGCCGTCCGCATACGTCCCATAGGACGCTCACATGACGTTAAGCATCTTTAGTCGCATACTGTGACGTTTGATAACCTAAAACTTTGTTTGACCTCGTTCACACGCAAACACAAAAAGAGTTTTCAGAAATCTCCACTTTGGCAAGAGTTTTTAGAAATGATCGTTTTTCGTGATAAAACCTCAGTTTTTGTGTAAATGAAAGGCCAAAACGCATGAAAATATGTGTGTTTTCCCATCGTGTAAACAGGGTATGAAGAACATTCATACACACAGCTACAGGGAGCAATTCTGTAACACCCTGTTCTGTGGACATAGGAGACACGGAACACAGGAGACACAGAACAGGGTGTTACAAATTCAGGATTAAGTGTCTTGCTCAAGGTCTCATCGACCAGGGCGGGGATTGAACCGCCAACCGCCTGATTGGAAGATGGGTTGGCTACCCACTGACCGCTGACCCACAGTGTCTCTTTCACTCTCTGTAGATAGGGACCGTGTGTTTACTGGCTCGGTGTTAATGTCCTCTTTCATTCCACTGTGCAGCTTTTGACTCGGTCACGTTAGCCGTCTACCATTCGATATTTCAAGACGCAAACACATCCCGAGTGTGAGTCGAACTCAGTGTAGAGTTATTCTAAAATGTTTCTTTAGCTGAAATATCAACATTTTATCCCCCCCAAAAGTTATTTAGAGGCCCACAGTCGCCCACAACAAACAGTCTGCTGTTTCCCCTGAAGGACACACGTTGGCTGAACCAAAATAAACCCAAATAAAAGCTGATTTGAGGACCAATGTTAAACTAAATGAAAGCCATCAGGAGAGCGAGACCTCAACAAGTAAAAAGCTCATCAAATGGGCTGTTTTTTTGTCGGTGTTGTCCGGTATAGAACCACAGCTGGTTTACAGTTCTGAAATCTGTTTTGAAAATCTGTATTTGTCATCATTTTTGTCCAATTGGCACCGTTGAAAGTATGCGTGGTTAGCTTTCAGCCGGTCCTGTTTGCAATTACTGGATTACTTTGACACTGAAGACATAAAAAACATAAAATTGTCCATTATTTCTACAAGATAATGATACCCTCGGGAGGTGTAAGTCGCCGATTGATATCAATATGTGTATCATGCCCATCTGTTAAGATTTACCTGACATATGACTCACACCCGGAGCACCTTTGTCTCACCTCTGTCCCTCCGCACCTCCTCCACGCCGCCCCAGGGAGGGTTTTGGCTTTCCCTTTCTTGGCTTCGACCGGCTGACGTCCCGGTCTGTTACAGACCGTGGCCAATAAGTGCCAGATGGTTTAAGCGCCGGAACGGGGGACTTACATTTCCATGAAGCTCGGTGAATATTTGATTCCTCGTGTCGTGTTTAAACCCACCCGGCTTCGGCCTCCGGTCCGGTGGTAACAGCTCGCGTGTCTCTTCTGACCACATCACTTGTTATAAGGTAACCACAAAACCTTCTGGCACAGGGAGGCTCCTTGCATTACAGTCATTACAAACCAAGTTCAAGCAAAGAGACTTTTTAAAACATGGTAAAAGGAATTCCCTGAAGTGCATCACACGAATAAACATGATACATTTGGGCCTTTTATGCCTTTTACTGTAGATATAGCAACGTTGGAGAGACACACAAACAAGCACGTTGTGATATATGTTGAGTTTCTTACACCCTAAGCCACCACTTTGTACCGTTTAACATTATATCATACCTTTTTTCAAAGTAGAGATTCACACCTCCAACCATCCGAGATGCTCTGGCTCAGCATCACAATTTATTGTGAGTCGAATATCATGTCCTTGGTGATATTTTTGAGAATTCTGCAGGTTACTTGACACATTATGAGACCGATGTAGTAAAGGAGGTCTCTCTATATCGTGGTTTGGCTTAAAGACCGTTTAACCTGCAGAGCGGCTCAGCGGTGTCTCGTTACGTAAGTGTTCGCTACACACTCCTGTGAGTTGGGAAACTTGTAAACTTGGCCCGTGTCCAGACTTTTCTCTCAAGAGGTCTGATCGGTTCAAAGCGCCGGCGTGAAACAAAAGGCAGCCCGTCATTAAAACGCCCTCTTTTAGTGAGAGTGGACTCACGTCAAGTGAGTGTTGCCGGGTTCATCGCAGGTCACAGATGAGGTGACGACGAGTAGAGTAGTGTACACGGCTTGAGGGAGGAGGAGATGTCCCCCGGCTCCCATTGCTCAGCTGTCCATGGTGTGTAATCCCAGCAGCTGGTTGGACTGCTTCACACACACACACACACACACACACACACGCACACGCACACGCACACACACACACTTATTATTAATTTATTTTCTTTATTCTTTTTCTTTATTTGATATTAGTTATCTGATTTATTTGATGATAATAATTTAGTGGAGGAATATATAAGCATTTTTGCTTCTACCTATACCTTTTTAGTCTTTCTTTTTTGTATATTATATAGAATAATATTGTATTATAATGAAATGATTGACTGAATAAAATACACAACAACAACAACACACACGCACACACTTATTATGTTGTATATACTATATATATATATATATATATATATATTTTTTTTTTTTTGAATTATTTTTCTCTATTTTATATTAATTTTCTGATTTATTTGATAATAAAAATTTAGGATAAGCATATATAATATTGTGTTGCTTCTACCTATACCTTTTCAGTCTTTCTGTTTTGTATATTATATTGAATAATATTGTATTATAATTCAACGATTGACTGAATAAAATACACAACTACAACAACACTCACACACGCACACACACACACACGCGTGCGCACACACACACACACACACACACACGCACACACACACACACACACACACACACACACACACACACACACACAGTCCCCTCAGTCTCTCCACCTTAAATCCACATAGTTCACTACTTCCTGGCAGTATAATTTTCATACATGTTGCTTTGAGACGTTTTATTGCATTCTCGTTCCTCACATAAACATTTATGAATGAATCTCCTATTTGCTCTTTCTCTATTTATATGGGGCAGTTTATTGGTCGTATCTGATTTGGTGGACAACGTGTTGGTCCTGTGCCACAATAAGTAACATGACAACCGCAGTGTGTTGCTGCCACCAAGTGGCCATAAGTAAGAACTGCACCCACGTCAGAACTCTGATTTATTCTTCAATATCTTATTATCAATATCTCCAAAGTAGTGCAAACATGCAAATTAGATTAGTTTTGATTGTAAATAAACCTAATGTACGTATAATGTCTATAATCAAATCACATTTTAATCATAATTAAACTCATTATCTTTCATTATCCTGACAGCGGAGGAATCTAAAGCTAAATAAAACAGAGCACAATGAAGGGATGAGGAGGGCCAGTGGATCGCTTAGCAACAGCGTATGCATCATACTTTTAGAAACAAGTATCATCAGACTCGTCTGTCCTACCTTTACCTGTGTAGAGCGCCACCTCGAGGGCAACAGCTCAACTTCATCAAATTATTAAATAGCAGCAAGTAGTAATATATTGTATGATTTTATTGGTGACTAATATATTGCCCCTTTATTATTTAATATCTCTGTTGATCACATTTATTCTTAACTATTGTCGTCATGTGTATTTGGGCATGTTTATGCATGAGTGTATGTACGGTCTGTTTCTGTTGCATGTGTGTGTTGTGTGATCAATCCTGGGAACATGTTTCTGGGGGACAATAAAGTATATCTCATCTTATATTATCTGTCTCTGTCCATCTCTCATTCATCTGCAGCAAACTACATCATTATAGTGTTGTTGCGTTGATTCACACCTTCTGAAAATACCTTTTGTTGCCTGTTTAATACACTGCCATGTTATACTTTAACCTCCACCGGCCACTAGGGGGCGCGGTTCATAACACAGTGAACTGGTACTGTTGGAACTACTAAATATTCTGTTGTATTGTAACATGTACAAATACATCATATTTTACAAATACATCATGTTTTTTGTACGTACACTTAAACATAACAAGTACCTCTTTATTTCTAATAAATGTAACTAAGTAAAATATTTACCAAAAAAATTAAGTGGAGTAATATAATAATATAATCCAATGTATAAGTATCACTATAAATGGGGCAGCATTTAAAAAAACTTGTAATACTTATTTTGCTTGAGTACGACTGAGAAGGTGCAGGTTACTTGTAATAGATTACTTTTTACTATGTGGTATTTATAGAAGTATAGGATCTGAGTGCAGAGCTCCTAACACACATGCAGGTGGAACAAGAGCTTCTTCATAAGCGTGCTCCCTCACTAGGGGGAGTACTTGTCTTTCATATTGCTGTCACACAATCCGTCATATAATATCCTTGATGATAAGACAGACATGTTCGGGCCTCTGTATTGCATTGTGTCATTATCGGCTCCGTGTCATTGTTTTCCGCGCTGCCCTCAGTTTGACCCTGTCCACAGTTCCCCTGAGCCGCGCCGCAAACTTAGATAGATATACCTCTGAAGCCTGGTGAGCTTACGACACGCCTGCCGACAGAGATAAGAAATCATACACCGCAGGGCGAACGTGGCCCTCCATCCTTCTGAAAAACAACAAAAACAAACGCGCTTTAAACAATATCATTTAACTCGTGATGGAGGCGTTTACTGTGAGGCGTTAGAAGTCGAGACTGAATGCCGAATGCCGGGTGTTGTGACGCAGCCCTCCATCGTCAGTGTCTCCATGCTATGGTGATGCATTCTTCTGTTTCTGCAATGATGCATTCAAGGACTCTGGATTGAGCCTTCTCTCATCCTGGTCCCCTCCCTCGATGAAACCAAGGCACAAAGTCATCCTTCAGACCACACATTTCACAGATTCCCCTCCATCATGTCTGGTGTGACCCGGTGTTCCAGACAGAACCGGAGCTGCAGTGACACCTTTGAGGGTCTGAGATAACTTTTCAAAGGTTGCAGCTACTCACAGCTGATTCTGGGGATTCAATATCTTTACGTGTGGCGGTTTTATGCTCGACAAACACGTGGATGAATCAATAAACCCAAAGCAAGCATTGTTTGTCCTACTTAAAAACAAATAAACAAACACAATTGGTGAAATAAATGAAATAGCTAAACACAAACGATCAACACCATGCACAAACACAAACCCAAGAAGAAAAAGGAAAAATCTAAACGATCCCAAAATGCAAAAAATTTCGAACAAATACACAAAAATAACAAATAATTCACAAAAATGTTCAAACAAAAAACAAAATAACGACCAAGCATCCTGAGCAACCGTCCCGACCAAGGGTCCCGATCAAGGCTCCAAACCAAGTGTCCCCAACAGGTGTCCTGACCAACTGTCCAGACCAAGGGTCCGGATCAAGCGTTCGACCAAGGGTCCTGACCAAAGGTCCAAACCAAGGGTTCTGACCAAGCATCCTGACCAAGCATCCTGACCAAGGGTCCAGACCAAGGGTCCAAACCAAGGGTCCTGACCAAGGGTCCAAACCAAGGGTTCTGACCAAGCATCCTGACCAAGCATCCTGACCAAGGGTCCAGACCAAGGGTCCAAACCAAGGGTTCGGACCAAGCATCCTGACCAAGGGTCCAGACCAAGGGTCCAAACCAAGGGTTCTGACCAAGCATCCTGACCAAGCATCCTGACCAAGGGTCCAGACCAAGGGTTCTGACCAAGCATCCTGACCAAGGGTCCAGAGCAAGTGTCCCAACCACTAAGTGTCCCAACCACTAAGTGTCCCAACCAAGCGTCCCGACCAAGCGTCCATAAGTGACGAGCCGCGGAGGAGAGCGGCTCCGGGACGTCCCGGGACGTCCGGAGCAGCAGCAGCGTCTCTCCTCTACTGTATGGATGTGCATTAAGCCGGGATGAGCCACAGTTTATCCTCTCACATCGGCTCAATAATTATTTCTTTGTCCGGCACAGGCCCGGCAGCTCATCTCTCTCCCTTGGATCGATGGTGAGTAAGAGCCCTCGGAGCATCGGGACAAAGTGGGCATTGATCCGTGTGCAGTGTGTGTGTGAGGTAAACATGTTAATAACACGTCAGGGTCTCGCCGATAAAGATGCATCCGCTCCCGAAGCATTATTCAGACCGGACACTAACAGAAGATGACGGACCGCAGCTGCCTCATGTTCACCCTCATGAGGACGGAACCACTTTGGGCTTTGTGACAGCCATTGAGAAAGATTCAATCAATGTCCCGTATCGTATTTATTATATAAAAAGGGGACATTGGGTTTTACGGAACATCACTCTTCACTAAGTTTGTTTTTCATCAAACCTGAGATCTTTATCCATTGTGTTCCTCCAGTACACAAAGTACTCAAAAACTGTAAGCACTAAAGAACCCATTTATCACAAGCACAAAAGGCACCAAAGAACCTCCAACATTTCAAAGCTGTTTTATTTCCATGTTTCATCAAAATACTGTCAGTCTGCACCAATCAACATCTCATATTGATAATGGATAAAAAAGGCCTGTGTGTGTGTGAAGGGTCACTTGCAGTAACACACCCACAGATGATTATCACTAAGCCTTCAGCTTCTCAGAGCCTGAACGCCTCTTTTAGCTCCTTGGTTTTTCCCCTGATGTAAACTCCTCTCTCATGAGAAGCAGTTGTTGTTGTTTCGTGTGCAAATTATCTCTAAAATACTCGCAGTGCACCAAACGGCAGATACAGTTAGCAACTAGCACAGATGCTATGTTGCTGAGTCATCGCAAGATCACAGTTGTATCAGCAAGTTGTACTTATAGACTATTCTGCTGCCCCCAAGCGGGGAGAAACCTAACAAAAAATGCATTTAAAAAGAGCTTCTAATCATTACTCAGACCCCGGCTGGTGGGGGGTCACTAGTGATAACACACCGGCCGCTACTCGGCTCCCAGAGACACAACGGGGGGTTTGGATGGTGTACACACACACACACACACACACACACACACTGCTGAAAGCTTGGTTACCTTCGCATTGAAAATGCGGAAGGTAATGTTTTGATCGCCGTGTGCGTGCGTGTTACTCGCATAACTCAAAAAGTATTAAACCGAATCGCATGAAATTTGGTGGGATGATTTTTTATTATCCGGGGACCATTTGATTAGATTTTGGGATCGATTGGGTCAAAGGTCAAGGTCAAGGTCATGAAAAAGGTCAAACTCTTCTTGATTCGCATGACATTTGGTGGGATGATTGGTTATTATCCGGGGACCATTTGATTAGATTTTGGTATTGATCGGGTCAAAGGTCAAGGTCATGAAAATCTTCTTTTTACCATAGCGCGGCCAATTTCTATCCAATTGGCAACTAATGCCAAAATGCCCGATCTTGTGATATACTATGGTATGCGCTCTACCGAGTGCCCGTTCTAGTTTAATTGAGTTTTTAGCTAAATTATATGATGGATTATTATAATCTGATGAGTGATAGAAAATATATGTATGAAAACACATTGTGTCGCACT
The DNA here is from genome assembly GCA_036178185.1 of Liparis tanakae. Classification (NCBI taxonomy): domain Eukaryota; kingdom Metazoa; phylum Chordata; class Actinopteri; order Perciformes; family Liparidae; genus Liparis; species Liparis tanakae. Next base: position 12,418,163 of record CM070106.1, read on the forward strand.
CATTTGCGTGATGTAGTAATTATGACTAACATGTTAATAATAAATTATTTACACATTCAAATGGCCGTCATTTGAAAGTTCCCACGTGGTAAGTATGCAACTGTAAATATGATCTCAAATCTCAAGTTTTTACCGCGGTAAGAACTTTTAGTTGAGATGATATTTTCTTTACGGATATTCTCCCCAGGTCTAGAACGCATCCCCACATATTACACCAGTATATTCACTTAATTCGCTATTTCTATTTAGTAAATTGCATTGAGGGGAGAAACCTCATTTCCATTTCTGGAGGTATACATATAATTCACCTGTAGTCCAAATAAGTACACAACACACGACCACCGACACGTGTCGAAGAAGCGTGAATGACCGCGGAGGACACGGGACGGGCGTCAGGACGGAGAGCGTCTCCTCAGGAGGCCGTTAAGGTGAAATCCCTCCAGCATCCCCGCGTCTCCAAGGAAGTGAGCAGACTGCAATAATCAAAAGCTCTTTGAGGGGGAGTGTGCGGTGCCATCCACGTCCATCCCGCTGAGATATGACGGGCATTAGGCCTCGCTTGCTGACTTCACATTCTTAAAAAAAAGAGAAAAGAAGACGATATGCAATCCTGTGAAGATGTGCAGCGGGAAGAAGAAGAAGAAAAAAAACAGGATAGAGGAATTTAACTGTGAGAAACAGATGAGCTGACAGTGACAGATAAGTGTACTGGGGGGGGTGCGGGGGGGGGGGGTGCGATAGCAAATCTTCCCTGAGCAAATAGACGGTGTAATTAAGCCGGTGATTGGAGCAGCGCAGCACCGAAGGGAAGGGACATTTATCCTCCGGGCTCCCGGGGAAACCATCGTATAGTCTCGTCCGCTCTGAGCGGCAGTCGATAAACGAACAAATGACAACGCTTCCTGCCCGACGCTCCGACATCAACAACGGCCTGCTTTCTGTTCGCCCGAGGGAATGAAGAACCGAGTCGATGTTGAGCCCCCGAGGCGTCACCGAGGACCCGGCACAGCGGGGGGATCGAGATCCTGATGTGTTTTCCGAGGAGCATCGGCGGAGGCTTTGATACAGACGTCGTGTTGTTGTTTTTAGACACTGGAATGAGGCCGTCGGGCCGGAGTGACAACTGGGAGAAGCCGTCTTCAAAAGCATCGGTGCTGTCCACTTATTACCTTCGCATTGAAAATGCAGAAGGTTATGTTTTGATGGCTGTGTATTTATTTATTTGTATGCATGTTACTTGCATAACTCAAAAAGTATTAAGCCAAATCGCATGCAATGTGGTGGGATGATTGGTTATTATCCGGGGACCATTTGATTTGATTTTGGGGTCAAGGTCATGAAAAGGTCAAAATCTTCTTTTTATCATGGCACGGTAATTTTTTATCCAATTGGCATGCAACTAATGCCAAAATGATCATAATTCAATGCCCAATCTTGTGATATGCGAAGATATGCACTCTACCGAGTGCCTGTTCTAGTTACAGATGTTTCCAGCCTTAGTGGCTCCCGTCAGTCCTGGAGCCCCAAAGCCCCAAAGCTCCAGAGCTCCAGAGGTCCAGAGCAGTTGCCCAGTTGTCACTTCAGTCTTACCAGGGAAAGAAACGAGGGGTTTGCCTTAACTTTTGAGGTAACACCAGCACGACATTTGAGCTAATTACAGTCGATGAGCATCTGGAGCGCAGGGCACTAAATTCTGCAGTCGAGGGACTCAAGAGTCAAGTTCATCAAAAGAGCACGGCATCGATCGATGCCCCTTCGCCCCAAAGTTGATGTTCCTGATTGAGGGCAAGAATGGATGAGCCTGGACTGAGTCATTCATCTATAAACATCTCACCATGCGTTGATGCAGCATTCAGAAGCAGCAAGGAGCTCTAGTCTGACCGCCTCAAGATCCAACCAGACTCCAACTTAAACCGATCTGTGTCAGAGCAACTGAAGGCTCAAACAAACAGCCGAATTCCACCCGGGAGATCGCTGTTGGTGTCCCACGTGAAGCAATTCAAACTCATCCTCCTGTATTTTGACATGGGGATTCCCTAGGTGCGTCACACATGTACTTATTGTAACTCTCACCTCAGTTTGACCGAGCACAACGTTCCCACATTGACCGTAAGCATGTCAAATGTCGTAGTTGGAAGCGTGTCGGTATCAACATGTTGATTTTAGTGTGTTGAATTGCTATTTTAACACTCTGTAGAGCCGTTGATAGCCCTGACAACCATGCTTGTTGATCGTGCTTCTCTTGCTATTCAATCCCGGTGGCTCGCCATACGCAGGAAGACGACCTCACAGCACCCGCTTCTGTCTACGAAGCAGACGGGAAGCGGCTATCGGAGTCGCCGGCATCGGTTTCCAGTCGTGCGGCTCTACTTAAGATTAAGCAAAAGCAATAAACACTGCGGCGCTCGGAGACACGTTCATCGTTCCTGGAACGCTACACGCAAAGGAAATCGTTATCTAAGACGTGTGGTCAGGGGTGGATTTTCCTTAAAACGCGGCGCGGCTTCGATCTGTCGATGCCGGTCAACTCATCTGCATTCGCCGCCGAGGGTTTCCCCCCCGGCGCCGAGCGAGTGGGTGTGGGAGACTAATTGAGTGTCGGGGTGTGTGAATAAAGCCGCGGCGGTAATCGTCTGGCTCAGCGGCGAACGGGGGCGATAAGGGGCGGCGGAGTTGATACGGCTGTCGGGGAGAAGTTTCCCACCGCGGCCGCCGCCATCGCTCTCGTGTTTTTTTTCTTTTCTCCGGCTGTCTGCGGAGGAGGGCTCCGATAATATCTTCGGGAAGAGGAATGCATAGTCAGCCCTTAGTGCTGATAACCACATTATCTTGTGCCACTGAATGGGCTGCGGGGAGGTGGGGCCGGGCGGAGTACATTAGGAAGTGAAAGGCAAACACTAGAATACGGGAGGTGGAGTAACACCAGGAGACCAGATGAAGGCCAAGGACCACCGCTGTGTATTCAACACCGGTTATAAATATACTGAATAAACCCGTTTATTACTTTATGGTGTTATTATGCTGCCTCCAAGCATCCCAGATAATTATTATCTACTATTGGCACAATGTTTAGTGGTTAAATGAGCAGAAGAAAGCTCAGAAGGCTTCAGGCCAGGACAGCTGAGAGTAACTACATCGAGATGAGACGTATCTCGCTTTCAACTTATCCCAACGGGAACCCGTCGGCGCCATTTATTAAACAGTCAGAGCAACCGGTGCAAAGAGTTGGACAGTTCTTACAGCGCTGGCAGAAATGGAGCTTAGTGTAACACCCTGTTTATTCCATGTGTGTGTGTGTGTGTCTCTTGATGTTTCATTCCCTACTCCTCTGGTTACCCCTCACACATATATAAACCCTTGTGTGTACGGACCGTCTCCAGCTACAGTTTTTGGGATTAGTTTCCCTTGTTTTGTGACTTTGCCGAAGTCAAAGACTTTGCTTTTGTCTAACCTCGACCGACTGTCTATTCCTGGGTTTAGCGCACGTCGGGGTGCGTTCAATCAGGACGTTTGGAGACTGGAAGTAACGTGTTTCAGAAGGTATCCGGTGTGAAAGGCCCTTAAGACTGTGTTGACCTCAACGACAGACCAAGGTCCCCGACCACCTGATGGATCATGGGGCATTTAGCAACTCTACCACCATGTATTTTTCTCAGGAGGTAACAAAGCAGAGGTTTAATAATGGACTTAAGTACAATAGATGGCCTGTAAGATACATCAATAGTCATTTGTTTGTCTTCTACACCAACTTACTTTAAAAATGTCACCTTGCATTTAGATTAGATGAGATAGTCCTTCATTAGTCCCACAGTGGGAGGATTGTAGGATCACATCAGTGGGTGCACGTTAGAGCATTAGTACAAGATAAAAATACAAAATATAATAACAACATTAAATATACAGAGGAATACAAAATATATATATACAAGGTGGTGATTAAAGAGAATTGTCAGCAAGTTAAAGTGTCCCAAAGTCAGGGGACATTTCAGGATCACAGCACCGGGTACACATTAGAGCATTAATAAAAGATAAAACACAAATCATAATAAAAATACCTAATACTAAATACTGATACTAAATATACAGAGGAAACAAAATGTATACATATTATGAGGAACTAACAGCCTTTTCTTTAACAACAGCAACTTCCTGAGAGGAATAAGACATCCAAAGACTTTGTTTGAATAACAAATGAAGCCCAATCACGTCAAAGGTTTGCAAACATAATTACACAAAACAACTGGAACAATTTATTTTTTTAATGATGCATTGTAGGAATTCTGATACTAGTTTATAGAAAGTTTTTTATTTATTAATTCTCTTCCTTGTCTGATTGTTCGTATGGTTGGTTGTTATGTCATTTTTATTTATTCGTTGTTATTTTTGATTGTTTGGTGTAACTTATAAAAACGTAAAATAAAATTATTTTAAAGAAAGAAAGTTGAGCTCGTATAGCTTTGTTGCATCACCGTTATGCCGACATACCACCGCCACCTCGAGGCTCCGGAAACGCACGTGGAGACGCGCACGTGCCCGCTGTCTTAAAGGTGACGCTCCCATAACCCCCCGCGCGTTTCAAACGGAGCGCAGCCGACGCGCCAGACACGAGTCGCTCAGTGAAGCTTGAACCGCGTTGCCAGCGCCACCTGACATGCTCGGTGTCGCGTGCGCGCGCGCGGGAGGGTTAACGGGGGTGTCGGTGTAACGACCGCTCCCCATCCGGGCGGGGGTTAGAGTCAGACAACCCCGTGTTGGACATGTTGCGGCAGCGCGCGCGCGGTAGGAAATAAATAAAAAACAAGCCGCTCCGTCTGCGAGCAAGAGGACTTCACCTCCTCCCACCTCCACCTCCACAAGAGGAACTAACCACATACGCGTTGGAGATACAAGATGTCAGGAGGACCAGCTGCGGGTTGCGGGTAAGTTTCTCCACGCGGAGGGAGGGAGGGGGGGGGGGTCTGGATGGACCCGCTTCTGCTGGGGGGGTAGGCGAGGGAATGGGGGAGAGAGAGAGAGAGAGAGAGAGAGAGGGGGGGGGGTCACTCTTTATGCACATTTTTGTTTGGGGGATACGTGTGGAATTGAAGAGGGTAAAAAGAAAAAAAAGTTCGGTGACATGTGAGCCCGAACTGACTCGGTGTCGGTAAAGTGGGTCCAGGTTGATGGCGCGTGGCGTGGCACACGCGCTCTCATCCACGCACCAGTCGGGTTTGTTGTGGGGGTGTTCTGCACTGGACCCGCAGACAGGTGCAGCCATCTTTCAGTCCAGAGATGTGTTCCTTGTTCATGTATTGAGTGCGGATGATGCTGCTGCTTTGGGCCATCATGACTGAACGTGTCTGAGACGGTTTGGATGATGATGATGATGATGATGATTGTGATTGTGATGGGACTTATCTGTTGCAACACACACCTGACCAGTGTAGAATTATAGGTAATTGTCCAGAAAAGTATAGTGGTGTTTTTTGTGGGTCATGTGTTGCTCTGGCACCACAAACTTCATCCACACATGCACCTTTTTTATATAAAATACACACAGTAACAGATATACTTCGCATATATATTTTTTTCATATTTAATGAAAATAAATACAATTTGGTGTATGAGAACGGAGAATTGGTTCTGCAGTGCTGAGAAGAAGAAACAAATGCAGCAGCTCAGGCAAGAATAAAATATAAATGCATAAAAAAACAATAATACAACTTGATCCACGCATAGAGAGGATGGTTGATTAAAAAAACCGAAATAGAAAACAATACATGATTGTTTGAGCTCCTTCTGCTCTCCACCACCTCCTCCTCCACCTCCTCGGCCCTGCAGGGGGCTTCATCGGAGGCTCCGGGTACCTGCTAGTCAGCGCGAGGCTCCTCTCCTCCTGCAGGTTCTCGCCGTGCCTCTCCTCTGCAAAGCTCATCTTCATGCCTCTCATGCCTGCAGTTTAAACCCTTTGATGTTTTCTCACGCGCATGGAAACTGCTCTTGAGTATGTTAATGTTCTCTGATTGACTTATGAATCTTTTAATTTACCCACTTGTATGCGCACCGCGGCATTGTCCTCGATGAAATGCCATCGGGGACAGGCGACGCCGTGACAGACTGACACGCTGTCAAACGGGGGATTTTCAAAGTCAACGGCGCCGTGTGTGTGATTGATTGCTGTTTTGATATTGTCTGCAACTTATTTCTGTGAGAAAATCCTCCCTGTGAATATCAGAAAGAAAAAAAAGTAGTGCTTTATAGGATCTGGTGATTAAGACTTCAGCTACACGATGCAATATTAATGACTTTGGAAGATATCAAAGGATGAAGCCCAGAGATGCAATAGCCTAAAGTAAGCCTACATTAATAATGTGCTTAATTCGATCAGCGAGTCCAGTGTTCCTTCAGCGCTTTCATCTTGAGCCTTGCACCCAAATCAAAGCTTTTTAATTATTCCATACATTTCCATTCACGCAGGACTCGCATTACTCAGATGTGTGACTTGTTTTCTCATTTTGTAAAAAAAAAAAAAAGAATTCCCAATCTGTTGTTTTTTTTAGAGCTCGGCATCCACCTTTTTTTTTGTCGCACAGAAAACAATATTCACCTCACATTTCACTCTGTGGGTTTAAAAAAACAAGTGTACGTTTTTTTTTTATTTATTATGGTCAACCCAAACTCACAGCAGGTGTGGCAGGTGCGAGTGAAATGGGATTAGTCATGTGATTACCACTACAAGTCAGTAGGTGGCAAAAGGCTCTCAGGGAAAAGAGCCGATCTGTTAGGGCGACGTCCTGAAGGGCAGAGACGCTCAGCGGTTGCGTCCATGTCTCGCCCCCGTTTCAGTCTTTTTAGGATGAGGCTTGAATTCTAATTGGTGCACGTTGCTGTTGCACTGAAGCTCTGTTTTTTTACGGGCTGCCGCTGATGAGTTTCAAGTCTGGATTTCCCCCAAAAGAAAGCCACATGTCCACACGGTTGTTGGTAGTGGAATGGCTGTGACGTGAAACTCGAGGTCCACTCTCCACTTGAGAGGCAACCGGTGAAAACGAGCGTGATGCTGTCGAAAGTGAGTCGGCGTTGCCAAGGTCGAGAATAATCTGTCAAAGTCGTTTGGGAATTTGTAACTTAAGTATAAAACAAACCGTACAGCTTTAAGACAGTAGGTCCTTCTTTATTGTAACGGGTCTAAATGTCATCACGTGAGCACATTATAGGAAAGCCCTAGTTCATATTCTATAAAATAGGATAAATTAAAATTCTATAGTTGTGCTTTAGGAGCACAAGAGACGTGCAGGTTAGAAAACCTTATTAATCGAATGAATTCAGACACATTTAAAAGTGCTATACAACGTATACACTACTGAATCAGAACCAGAACCTTTTATTGCCATTTATGTTTTCACATACACAGATTTTGTCATGACGGGCGGTGCAACAATAGACAATAACAACAATCGACGACAATCAACACGAGAATTAAGAAAATAAATATAAGAAAAAGTGCACAGAAAGCAGGTTTCAGAACTTCAACCCGTGTAAGTTAAGAGTTGAGTGTATTTACGGGTTGGTAAATGATAAATGACATGCGGTATACAATCTAAACGCTGTATGATAACGTTTGAAGAGAGTAGGCTGTGTGTGTGTGTGTGTGTGTGTGTGTGTGTGTGGCCACTGCTCAACACGACGTAGAGTCAGAGCACACGTCTCAAGACGGAGGGAGGAGCAGCAAGTCAGGAAGACGGACTGAAAGTGCTTCTAATGATGAAGACGAGGGGCACGTCTTAGGATACACCGAGCACCTCTCTCCTCTTCTCTCTCTCCCTCCATAGGAATACATGTTCGTCTCTCCATCACATAATATTAACTCTGCTTCCTCTCCGGAGTCTTGGTGACTTCATGTCTCATCTGGTTTACTGGCTGTATCTGAAGCGCTCCCCCCCCCCGCCCCTCTTTGTAGATCGTGGTCCATGCCAACTACCAACTACTCCTACACTCAGTCATATTCATTGAATGTGTTATAACTCTGTAATGATTCCTTCTGGTCGCATGACATCTTTTATTCTGTCCATCCTGGAGAGGACTCCTCCTCTGTTGCTCTCCTGAAGGTTTCCTCCCTTTTTTTTCCCGCCAATATAAAATCCCACTCCCTTTTTGGTTCAGGTACATTTCAGTCATGTGATGCGTGTGTGTGTGTGTGTGTGCATTTGTAAATCAGTTTTATAAAATGTTCAAATTGCTCGATATTTGCGTGCAGATTGAAACGCACTACGCACCAATAAAAAAAAATATTTTCTTAAATTTTGAGATTTTAACCCTAACCCTTCTATTGCCTCGCTCTACCAACTCAAGCTCCAGGGTTGCGCGGTACATTTAGCGACGCAGAGACGAAACGATGCCGGCGATGCAGCGCGATCCGTCCCGCGCACGATCGGCGCTCTTTTTACGCGAGGAGGTGTCGCTCACAATCGGGACGTCGCAAACAGAAGCCGCTGCACTGTCGATCTCGCTATCGCGCCATCGCCGACACGCGACGGCATAACGGAACACAGATGGCGCGGCGTAGCGGTAAATGAGTAAGATGGACCGTGTAATGTGGAGAGTCGGGGAGTGGAGGGGTGGGAAAAGAGAAGACGAGATTATAGAGAAGCCTTTGATGCCGAGTCTGGCTCTGGGAATCCTAGTGTGCCTTCAGGGGAAAGCTCCTCTCACACAACATCAATAATGAATGAAAGATATCTTGTTCAGAAGAACCAAACTTAACCGGCATACTGATTTGTTACCGCGGAGAGAGGAGAAAAAAATAGCATCAACTCATTTTGCGATGCTTCATTAGCCTGATAAGGAGCAGAGCTGGTGACAATGGAGGGAGTAGAAACAATAAGTGTTATTATAAGCCTCATTTTAACCACACAACCTTTGGTAATGCAACACAGTAGGGATTGGTAAAGAGTGGGGATGGGTATCGTTTGGGAATTTTCCGATACGTACGATGGCATAGAATTATATTTTTGAACTTGACTTAAAGGAGGAGTCTGATGCTGTTGCTTTCTTCTCATCTACGGTGCTAAACAAGTACTTTTAAAACGACACCGGTGCCTAAGCCGCCTGAACTGATACTTTAAAAAAAGGGGAATCACAAAAACGACGATTGACAATGACGACATTAAAAACCTCTTCGACCATATTCCCTGTGTATTGCCACCGGTTTTTCGGTACCCAACCCTAGTAAAGAGCGGCATTTAATCAAAATCCATTCATTAAAACGTGTCCGCATTGACGTCTATACATTAATGACAAATAAAAGATATTAGCTAGCAGGACTGAGGGCCCAGACATGACTAAAACATGAGCAAATTAAATAAATGGATGGTTTGAATTGTGTTTTCCTCACCAGTCCATCACCTAGACGCCCTGTCATTACACAGATTACAGACCCTCCGACTCCTTTCCAAGCCGTTATTTATTGGCTCCTCGCAGCACTCAGCGGGAGGCGATCAAAGAGCTGGACTTCAGGCGTAAAGATTAAAGCCCCACTATGTAACTTTTCCTACCTTAAAATAACAGCTTGAAAAAAATGGTGCCGCTACAATGACTTTTAATATGGCGATTTGCGCCTCTGCCGTGCACTGCCATCGGGGGTCTGTGGGGAGAAAACTTGCGGATGTAAGATTTGGTCGCCGCCCGATCGCAGCGGGATGCACATAGTCCAGTCCACGCTCGCAGGTGACTTTTTACTTTCTCCGCTACGCGACGCGTAGAGACAGAGAGACATGCTGCTGTGGAGACGATCAATAGCAGACGTTTAGTTTAATAAATCGGATCTGCTAATGGCTGTTAAGTTCCTGCTTAACATGTAGAGCGTAAAATGGTCATGAAAGAAAAACACACAATCGATATGCGGAAATCCAAAATATTGTTATATTAAATCAAATTCAATGCATCTGCAAGCTCCCAAAATTAACACACACGACAAACAATCAAACCCATTCAAAACAAAGTATAATACCCAGATCCCGACAGTCCCCAAAGTCTTTGCAGTTCCTCAAAACAAAAGTAAACAACTGCAGGTATAAATAATAACAATAATATTAATTATAATTATAATACAGGACAACACAAGCTAAACCCAAGCTCACTTGAGGCCACTAATAAAAACACTGGTACGGCACATATACATAAAGGAAAATAAACCAGTACAAGGTTTACCCGTCACCGGTGCCGTACACACAGGCCAAACCATGCGATCATTACAAACTCAAACTCAAAAGAGCCATATGCGTCACCGGAAGAGCCATCTATAACTGGGTATTTACGACACTGAAGTAAACGCTAAATACATGAAGGGGGCGCTACAAGGGAAAAACTACATAGTGGGGCTTTAAGGCGAGAGAGTACACAAACGATGGCCTGGAATTATATATTTTTACTTGAGTTAAAGGAGGAGTCTGATGCTGTTGTTTTCTTCTCATCAAAGATTGAATGCCACGAATAGACCAAATCAGACTGTGAATGTGTAGTACTTTTACTGTGTGTGTGTGTCTTTGTGTGTGTGTGTGTGTGTGTGTGTGTGTGTGTGTGTGTGTCAAAGCCTGACATGTCTCCTTCCTCTGTGCCAAAGCGCTCCATTACAACACATCAGTGAGCAGCACTGGGTGACATGTTCCTTCATCACCGGGAACGTAAACATTGAGTTTATTTTTTGAATTTATCCCCCATCAGTCCTACAAATACTCCTGAGAGCACCGGATGTGGATTCATCCGCCGCAGAAAATAGTCCCCAACTCATGAGCTTAGTCCTGTTTGTCAGCGAACAGCTGTTTGAGGATTTATTTGTCACTATATTACGTGTTTATCGTCAACAACAGAAATATAGACACAATTATGATATTTCCATAATTTAAATTAAATATTTAGGTGCCCCCAAACATTGCGATAAAAGCGGTAAACTTGTTTTAGCTACAATCATTTAGTATAATAAAACAAATGTGACACATTGACTTTGAACGTGTTGCAGAATGTTCATTAATAATCTACTTAATGTGTTGATTCAAACAAAACTATAAAACATTCAGGAGCCGTGACTCCTTCTAAAAAGCATATTGTTGCGGCTCTAAGACGACACGTTGCACCTCGTGCAGCAACATTGAGTCACGGGCAGTAAATAATAATAATAACCTCACTGCTTTCATTAGAAAGACACCGTTGGACGACGCCGGGGGTCGGGTACTCAATGGGCCAGGAATCCGTACCGTAATTATTGATCCTCTCTAAATATGATCATCCATGTCATGTAAAGAGACATACGACCAGTTTATGTTTTGTTGTTGTGTGCAACAGATTTATAATAGAGGAATAAAGAATCCACAAAGGTTTTTATCAATATTTTCAGCATCTCCATCGGCGTGCTGCCTGTAGACACGCAACACTACACTACACACCACTACACTACGCACCACAACACACCACTACACAACGCACCACTACACACCACTACACTACACACCACTACACTACGCACCACTACACACCACTACACTACACACCACTACACTACGCACCACTACACACCACTACACTACGCACCACTACACACCACTACACTACACACCACTACACTACGCACCACAACACAACACACTACTACACAACACAACGCACCACTACACACCACTACACTACACACCACTACACTACGCACCACAACACAACACACTACTACACAACACAACGCACCACTACACACCACTACACTACACACCACTACACTACGCACCACTACACACCACTACACTACGCACCACTACACACCACTACACTACACACCACTACACTACGCACCACAACACAACACACCACTACACAACACAACGCACCACTACACACCACTACACTGCACACCACTACACTACACTACACACCACTACACAACAAAATGCACCACTACACAACACACTGCTTCCCCGTGTGCAGTGTGAACGCCACGCAGCCGGTCACCAGCCGTTTTGATTCTTTAAGCTCTTTAACCTGCGGGAGGAACGCGGGATGATTTCTAATGAATGAATCACACGCCGGAGTCTCGTACAAACGGCCCATGAAGTGACGAGGATGCAGTCGGCCTCGCCTCGGAGGCGAAGGCTCAGCCGGCCGTAGTTCGGCGTGACGGGGACGCCGAGCGCTTTCATGTGCTGCACTTCCCACCGCCGAGCTGCATGTTCAGCTGGGATTTCTCTGCAGAAGTTATCTGAAGGGCACGTTACTCTGCTTTAAATACTGGTTTTAATATGCAATGCAAACGACTCCCATCGGAATAATATCTCACGCCCAGCGTGGTTCGGCTGGAAGGAGTTTCTAGTAGTAAACGTATATATAGAGACATGTTTGGACTGAAGCCGATAATCAATGTGATGTCCAATGCTGTGTTGAGATGTACAGAGAAGTATTCAGACCCCTTTAAAATGTTCACTCTTTGTTTCATTGCTGCCATTTGCTAAAATCAAAAAAGTTCATTTTATTTCTCATGAATGTTCACTCGGCACCCCATCTTGTCAGAAAAAAACTAATGTAGAAATTTTTGCAGATTTATTAAAAAAGAAAAACTGAAATATCACATGGTCATAAGTCTGTCAAGATAGGGTGCTGATGCTGAGTGAACATTAATGATAAATAAAATGACTTTTTTATTTTAGCAAATGGCTGCAAGGAAACAGAGTGAATATTGTAAAGGGGTCTGAATACTTTCCGTACCCACTGTATAATCAAGCAACTGTATTCAGATTTAATTATATTTTCAATACATAGTGTTGGGTCAATGAAATTCAGTTTTAGCATCTAAGTGCAGTAAAAGTGCAAAGTGCTAGAAGGATGACAGTATAAATAGCAAATACATTATTAAAAAAAAAGTTTTTAAACCCTATGAGTTGTATGTTTATTATCAGAAGACAATATAATGCAAACCGTCCAAAAACCTTCTTCTTAAAAGAACACCACTTATAAATATATACACACTAGACATACATATATGGCCTCGTTAAATGAAGTCCAAAAGAAGCGGACAATTAATTCATGTATAACTAATATAACAACTCACTACAGTTTATCCTTTACAATTAAATTAAGGACAAAACTAAAACAAACAAAAAAACAATAATAAAGTTTAAAAAAGCTGAATTATTACACATTCAACTCTAGAATGAAGAATAGCCGAGGCAGACAGTTAATGTATGTATAACTAATATAGAAATCCTTCACACCGGCGTTTAATCTTCATTAAGTTTATTCTCCGGCGTGATGTGGGTCACTTTGCGTGGTGCACGGAAATCAATAACTTATTTTAATTTGATGGTTGCGTGGTTAATGTGGAGCATCATCCACATGAAATATGATTTATGTTTTTTTCTTAAACCCACCTAAAGAACCAGAACGGAGCTTAACGAGAGTCGCCGACTCTTCGTCGCCCACCACCTCGTTGGGTTCATTAGTCCTGCGGCGTTAACGACTTTTGTTTTTTGCAAAGTTTATTTATTTCTGGCGTTTTTTTAGCTGAGCGGCAAACTTTTCTGCTGCCGTCTCCGCTGCCGAGCGGCTGTCAAACCTCTTTAAATATGGATTTAAATTTGACATAATGGTTGAGAAGTGCATAGCCGTATAGTTCTGATAGCGACTGGAACTAGAACCTATTTTCTTTTTCAATTATATTTCTCTTTCTCGCACTTCTTTGCTTCCTTCCCCTCCCCCTCCCCTCCTCTCTCTCTCTCTCTCTCTCTCTCTCCCCATCGTCCCTCTCTCGCCTCAAATTGATTTAATACGTTCTATTCCGGGCTTTTCTGAAGGTAATTATTGCAACCGCATTGGAAAATAGAGTTCAGATAGACACTCGAGCTGCCTTTCAGTTGTCGGCCTTAATGAACTACACTTTAATAAGTTCTCAACACACTGCTCAGAGCCAAGTCACTAATTATGATGAGTCTGAACTAATTCATCATCCGTATTATAACCTATGAGTCAGCCCTCTGAATATAAACATCAATACTCCTTTACTTCATTTAAAAGGGTAGTTATATTTTCTTGTGTAAGTTTTAATGAGCTTTGAATACATAATTTTTCATCTTTACATAGTTGTAGTTGTCTGTGTGTTGAAGTGGAGTCGTTGAACTCTCCTTGATATGATAATCCAGAACTTTGTTGAGTGAAGATGAGCCAGGATTAACTGCGCTCCTGAAAAATGAATTCCAGAAGACAAAACATTGGCAATCGTAGATGAATTTTGGTAATTTCTCCATCAGTTTGGCAACAGAGAGAAACATCTGGGCGGTCTGAGTGTTTCCCCACCGATGCTGCCGCTCTGCAGAAGCCACATTTCTTTTTTTTCCCCACTAAATTAAACTTTAAAATGAATTTTCGGAAAATAAAAACAATATAGCAAAAAACTAGAGCACATTTATTATTCACTTTTTATTTTATTCATGGGATTAACCACATCTTATTATAACGTGAATCGCTGTGCTCCATCACACACGGGGAAACATGATGGAACTTTGCACTTTTAAGACAACTGAGAGGAAAACTCTCCGCTAGACTCACAAACTCACACTTACACATAAATTAATACATAAATAAATCTCTGTCTTCGATCACAATACCTCTTATATTTTCTTTGTTTAGACAAATTCAGAAAGAAAGTGACCAATATCATAACTGAAATGAATATAAAGGTTAATAATAAAAACAATTATTAACGTAAAATCAGACGCTACGGTTCTTTCCGAAGAGCCCGAACAATGTTTTTAGTCTAACCCAATAATAATACCAATGTTTCATCGGTTACAACCTCAAATAACTGAAGAAAATAAATTGAAAATATCTTCCGTTGGCTTGTAACCACTTAGTTTCAGCAGCTTCGGTTCACGATCACACACACATGTTATCATTAGCCAGCACTTTTCCCATTATTTCGGTGGGTAATGTCCAGCTGGTGGTATGTGCCGCGTGTCTCCGCCGGGGGGGCGGAGCGGCGAGGATTCACCTCTCGCTGAACCTTCGGAGTCCATGGCTGCCAGAGTGACTGTTGGCAAAGCGGTCGCCACGCCGTGCCAAGCGCTTGTACCCATTCGCTGTGTCTGGCGAGGGGGGAGGGGGAGGGGGAGGGGGGGGGGGGTCCCTGGCACTTCGCCGCCCCCCTCCCTCCCTCTGCTTCTCAAAGACGACAATGATAAAAGGGGGGGGGGGGGGGTTGGGGGGTCCTCTTCAGATTCAATATGTTCCTGAACATCCTCTTCGCCTGAAGAGGGAGCGCCGTGGTGTTTAAATGTCACCTGTTTGTGTGTGTGTGTGTGTGTGGTGTTCCTGAGGGTTATTTTTGGAAAGGTTAGCAGGACTGGAAACTGGTTCAATGAGAGGACATGACTCCGGACCCCACCCCGTCCTCCTCCAGCTTCTCCTTCCTGCTCACCGAGCCTCTCGCTTCCTGTCGGTCCGACCGCACGATGACTGAATTCTACTCCACGACACCCGTGTGTGTGTGAGATGGTAAATCAAGTAGAAAAAAAAGGAGAACAACATGCAGGAATGGTGATTGCTGATTGGTTGTCAGGGAGAGCCGACCCCGACACGTTCCCACTGCAAAGCATCGAACGCCGAGCTTCGGCTCGGTGGCATTAGGCCTCTCCAGCGACGCGCCTCCGTTAGATGTGCGGTTGGCGTTACCGTGACGATGGCGCTTGAGCTACGGGACAAAACGTGGGAAACGCACATTGGTCTCCACGGCAGAAAAATGGATCACCTTTCTGTCTGGCGGCTGATTGGTCCATTAAGACGCTGCTGTTCCCTCTCACGTCGGTCTCCTCCTCTCGCTGATGGGAAGAAAGCGAATCGGGAGGGTGATGATGACGATGTCAGGGAGGAAGGTGCAGGGGAGTTGTCCCGCACGCATTCTAGTTTCTGCTTTAGAAAAAATCTAATCCAGGTTCGGCCCGATATCTAGGGGGAAAGCATGATCACCAAGAGGGAACTGGAATAGTATTTAGTCTCGGTCATTTCACTCCCTGTAAATACAAATCTTTGACCCCGACATTCCTGACATTCCCGACATTCCTGCTCATTTATTTTAGATTAAACGGAAATCAGAGCCCCTCTGTCTCTTGTCTTGTGTGAGCTGTCGGCGCTGCTATTCCTCCTCATCTTGAGTGAGGAGTTGATGGTGTACATGTGACGTCTAAATGTGACGAACTAAATGTATATCAAGAATTTATTCGGAAGCAGTTACGATAAATAAAATATTGGTTTAAATCGTCGACTTGTCAGTGAAAGCTAGGACTGGTGCGAACAATAATTGAAGTTTAGTCATTGATCACTTGAATTTCTTTCTGGTTTTAATAATCTAATGTTGAATGAAGGAGTAAGGTATGTAAGGTCGAGCTTTTGATGCGTCTGATGATGTTTTTGTTAAGACGTAAAACGAGTCCCATGGACACGCCGAGCTGTCGCCTAAGTCTCCGTCTCCGTCTCCGGTCCCTTTCGGGTCAATGTGCCGTCATGAAGCGTTTCCGTGAGCCTCGCTCTGTTTTCATGAATAAACCAGTTTACATAATATTCTCTCTGCGCCTGACGGAGCATTTGATACGAGACAGAGAATCACGAGAATATATTAAGAACATTTCCGATGCTGAAAAATCCCAAAAGGTGAAAGCATCAAGATGCTTTGTCACAGGAAGAATCTTAATACTATAATTCCTGGTAGAAATGAACATATTGTTCACTAGCATTGTTGCAATGCAGCTTCCAGACCAAAAAATCAACTTTTCCCAAACCTAACTAAGCACTTTCGTTAAACAGGTTGTGCGTAATAAATATATGTAATATATATATTTATGAACTGTTGCATGCCATCTGCACATTAAAGCGTCCCTGCCACAGAGAAGCAGCCCATCCATCAGACATGAGCTGATGTTCATAATGAAGAAGACTAATTAGAGCTCCACAGTAATGGCGGTCTCACTCCAGAGCACCACATGTACAGCGAGGGAGGGGGGGGGGGGGGAGGGATTAGTCCACACGGCGTGTACACGGTACAACCGGCTAACCCTCGGTCTTTATTCATTAAGCTGTGTGTGTGTGTGTGTGTGTGTGTGTGTGTGTGTGTGTGTGTGTCACACCTGTAATCATAAAAATAAAAAAAACGCCTCAACGAAGAGATAAAAGCTTGTGGTAACCTTGAGGCTGAAGAAACGCTGCGTCTACTTCTGAGGGCCTCAGACCTGGTCCAGGCTGTCCGGTCATGTCCACGAGGGGGGGGGGGGGGGGAGTCCTCTTAAACACCACACAGCTCATCTGGTCTCGGCTGCTTTGATCTCACAGAGAAGCCACCTGCTTCTCAGAGGCTCGATCCATACCGCGGAAGCTTTTTTTTTTTTTTTTTTTGAGGGGGGGGGGTTCACAACGCCGAAGCCAATCTGGCAAATGATGCCGGGGATACGAGGAAGCCTTTCAAATGGCGGTTTGATTTCCACCTCTTTAGCGAGATGGACTCCGCCGAGGCATCTAAAGAAAGAAAGAAAGAAAGAGAGAAAAAAGAGAGACCGTCTGTGACGGGACGGCCAACAGAATACAAATGGCCACTTTCATATTCGGCCCCGGAGAAATGATCTGCTGGAGAGAGGGAGAGGGAAGGAGAGAGGGAGGGAAGGAGAGAGGGAGAGAGAGGTTGGACTACAGACACTCACTTTCTATTTATTTATCCCAGCTGCCCTTAGACTGTGTCCTGGGGAGGATAAGATATGATGTGATTAATGATCAGGTGAAATGTTATTGATCCCCGGGAGGACGTGAGGTTGTGGCAGCAGTACGCTCGTTGTGATAGGATGCAACAAAGGGGAGGGAGGAGATGCATAAAAGAGAGTATATCATCTGTTTTATTAAAGGGCAACGTGTTGGATACAGCATGATGGTGTGTGAGAATGTCTAAAACAAAAAGGAATAACAGTAATAAGAATATTATGGGTGAATTGCAGTAAACTACATTGTTTTGTTCTCATGAAGCCAATTTATTTGTACATTAGCAGGAATATAAGCGACTGAATCGAAAAAAGGTGAAAACAAATGTGAAAAAGAATTGTGGTCAGATGAGGAGCAATCGCATATTCTCAGTTGTGATCCTACCACATACACACTAGTGGTGTTTTGTCCCACAATCCATTGCAGGATAAAAGAGAAAAGAGCTACTCCCAAATAGAAAATAGAGGATTACAATTATAGCCTGTGAGGCGACAACGAGGGCAATAAATAGAGAGTAAAAATGTAAATGAAATGGGTACAAAATCAATCAATAAAGAGCTTGATGTCATATTGCTTGTTAATGCCCTGATTCAGATTTCTGTCCTGGCCTCTTATTTTGTATTCATTCTGTTTTCTACATAGTAACACGGCTAAGTCCCGCCCCTTGGATGCAGATTGGCGAATCAGAGCGTAGCACAGGCCGGCTCTGACAAAGGTCAGACCACGACCTGCTCCATCGACTGGCGAAGGCCTAATGGACAAACATCATATAATATAATATAAACGGCCTCATAAGCTCCTCCCCCTCCCACCCCCGTGTGTGTGTGTGTGTGTTGCAGCAGTGTGTACTCCAGGGCGCTCTTTTGACCTTGATGCCGTTTATTCGATTTTCCCGAGTCCGACAAATTTAATGCGGCGCATTGATAAAGTCGGGATTGAAATAAACCTCCCTCTCCCACGCCCATCACTCTATAGTTTTCTCTCTCCACACACACACACACACACACACACACACACACACACACACACACACACACACACACACACACACACACACACACTAGCGAAAGCAAAACGCTGATTAATTGCCGGTTGCAGCAGGTGATAGATGGTGACCTCTGCGTCGCCTCGGCTGTTGTCATTGTCCCGCAGCATGAAGGATGGACGCGAGGACACAAACCAGTGATCTTTTCCCCATCCAGCCCAGCGCCTCCGAGTCTGAATAATTCAATTTGTATCTACCAAAGCTGCATTTGTCATCGCTGGTATGTGTTCTCTCGGGCTCTTTACCCAGGATGCTTTGCTCTCTGCGCTTTGATTCAGCACGTTTAGTGCAGGTTTCAAGGGGAGTGATCCGCACCGGGGGAAGCCAGGGCGATGCTATTCCACAGTGACGGACCATCGCCATGACAACACCTTTTTTTTGGTACCATTCCTCTTCATCACCACCTCCCCGTGTACGTTTGATTAAACTCTCCTCAGGAGGGTGTGGACATAAGGATGTAGTCTCTTATTTTTGGAGGTTGGAGGATTTTAGGGTACATCCTAGATTTCTCATGAATTATTCCTGGTTTTTTTTCTTCAAATTATTTAGATTTAACAAAAATCACTACAAAATGTGTAGTAAAATAAAGTAATAAAGTAACTGATGTAATGGACCCATATTTTCTTATTCTGACGACATAGAGTGAGGTTGTAGTTGTTTTACACCTCCAGCTGTATACTCGTGCGTTGTGGGCATCGCTCCACAAGGCCTTCATCTTTGTTATTGCTGACGTTGGCCGTATGTTTAAACCCTAAATAACTGCTGCTGTCAAATAAACCGGAGATTGATGGATGTGACCCGAGTGTGACCCCTGGGAGAAGGTCACGGTTTAGACCTGCGATAGTCGGCGGACATTCATCACATGCGTTTAATGAGCTTAAGCATGATCCTGTTGCTGGAAGAGAGCTCAATGTGGGGGAGGGGAGGCCTCCAGGTGATGCCAGCACATCTTTACAGACCTGATTCCAAAACTTCATTCATCATTTACCAAAAAACTACGGCGAGAAGATAAAAAGTGGAAGAAAGACGCTCGACTATGAAGTAGAAGTTGACAATGTGCCGTGCGTGTAGATTTATACTCGTTAAATATAAACATCGACATTTATAAAAAAAATCCAAGTTCTTATGGAAACGGACTGCATCAAAACCCGAGAGGAGAAATAAAAAAAGAAAAGTAAAGTTAAGTAAAAATTCACACATACATTTTCCTTTATTTATCATTATAATTTTGTTTTCTTTCTTTCTTTTTTCACTATACTCTGACTTTATGATGTTGTGTCCACTGTTTCGTCGTCCTCTAGGTGTTATGTCTATGTATTGTCTTTTGTCTTATAATTAAAACAAATTAAAAAAGATTAAAACCAGAGAGGAGAACATGTACGGATTAATTTTCAACCCCGAAAGGATTATAAAATAATAGTGCGTCTTAAATTATTGTGAGGCTCTGTAAATAGGGTATAGCTTTAGTTATTTACCGTTTTGTGTATTACCTACATTCTTGTCCATGAGAGGAGAGGATGGGGTGGAGGAGGAGAGCCGGGCCACAACGGGTCCCTCAGTTTATCAAACCTGAGGCTCCGAGGACTCTAATTCTGCTTGAAGAGCTCCTGATTAAAGAGCTCTCCACTTAGACGCCGCGGTAATACGATGAAAACACAACAGCGATGAAGTTATTAAGAGTTTTAATTCACGTCGACGCTGACGTCGTGTATTCGGCGCCATGTTTTCTGGCCCAGCCGATGGGTCCCATCATCACTCTCCAGTGACGGTAACACCAGAGTTTCAGGTCATGAGATCCAAGTTGGTTCATAGTCCTCTGAGTTCATGAAAACTTTTAACAATCGACTTTTTGTTTAGAAATATTGAGAAGTGCTGACGTAAAGCCTTTAAAATCACGTTTCCTCAGCCGGGACGCTCGCCAAACCACATAAAAGTGTTTTTAACTATCGCCCGACTTTTGTCTTTACGCGTCCCCCTCAGCACTCGGCTTCCACGCTCCTCCTCTCCACTCTGTGGGTTTAAAGAAAAATAAAAGCTCTCCTCCCCGCGTGTTAGTGTTTACGCAGCTGCTTCTTTTACGAGGAGGAGGAGGAGGAGGAGGAGGAGCAGGAGGAGGAGGAGGAGGAGGAGGAGGAGGAGGAGGAGGAGGAGGAGGAGGAGGAGGAGGAGGAAAGTGGACGGGAGGCCGCCGAGGTCCCACCTGGTGGTCGAGCCAATGAACCTGTCGCTTGATGGTTTCAAGGGCCGGCCTCAGGACGGAGCCCACATCTGCTCACGTACCTTTTTAAAGCCCCCCCACCCCATCCCCTCCCCCTTCCCCCCTCCACAACCCCCCCAAACCCCCATTAATCCCCCTCCGTCATCAAAACTTTGAGTAACGGGCTGGAATAATTTCCCCTCCGTGCCTTTGTCTAATGTCTCACGCGAGAGCGATGCAATATTAAAATCATCCTCGGCGGCGCGTATCCGACGTAGCTCCATTTCCTGTCTGGAGCGATGGTGGCGGTTTGAGGCGAAGTGTCCTCGGGGTAAGACTCTTTTTTTTATACGTCGTACGGTGCCTTAACACCAATTGTAAGTCTTATATAGTCGGAATTATTGGCCCTTACGACCGCTGCAGCTACGTTTTAGAGCCCAACTATGGATTCTCTCTGTCACTCATTCACTTTTATGGCATTGGCGATCAGAACGGAGCAATATGAAAGTGTGTTTAGAAGAACGGATAGCCGCGATGCGACCGGGGTAGAGCGCTCTACGGCTCTACGAGGGGCCGTTGTGTTTTACGGCCTCCAGAGTAGCCGTGTATACAGCTCGGTTAATTGAGAAAACAGCTCCGTGGCGTCTCCACGGAGGGATTTACTGCCGTGGTTTTAGATTTAGAGCCTCGGCGTAGGGGCTCGGTTGGTGATGATTTGAGGAAAAGATGTAATTGCAATTTCGATTATTTTTTTTTTTACATACTGAACTAAAAAAAGAAAATTTGGGATTTGAGGTCCACGGCTTCACGGCTCTGATTAATTCAAAAAGGGTTTCCACTTTGTAAAGGGCCCTCTATTTCTTAAGGCTCTAAAGTGACCTTAGTCATGACCCCTGTACCATCTCTGTGCAAGTAGTGTGCCATCCAGTATTGAGTGTCATTTAATATAATTTATTTTACCATTATTTTTATTTTATTATTGTCTGGTAGCATGTTTCCTATGTTTAATGTATTTGTAACTTGTTCTTTCTTGAAGGGAAAAAAAAGAAAAAAAGAAAATAAACACATTTAAATAAAAAATACAATGTAGCGTTGGAATAGATAAGTCTCCCGATCGAGCAAATCAGAGCCTTTGATGGATGACACCCGGGGGGGAGGGGAACACTGCTCCGCCTGCTGGGATTTGTCAATATGAACCAGATCAATAAGGGGGCGGGGGGGATTGCTCCTGCCAAACAATTAGAGCCCCGTAATTGATAATTTACCTATTTTTCATTCCAAACGTCAGCATAAGATTTATTTACCCATCCTGGTCAATAGTTACTTTGTAATCAATTAACACATTTCTCATTATTGCAACAAAAAAACACAAAATACCTCATTTGAATGTGCTAAAGTTGCTTTTCTAGGATTCTCAATGTCCTCCTAACGAGGAATTTCAATGTACGGCGTGACGCAGATAGAATGGACGATCATCAAGGACCGGTTAGAAAAGTGCGTACTGAATTTTTAATTACACGCTTATGTAAAAGTTAAAAGTAGCACATCTGACATTCCAACAGCCAGCGAATGTATTTATAATTCATCCTCCGCAACGGAGGGAGAACATGAAGTGGAAACCGTGACGTCGGTACTAAACCGCCTCGCCGATGGATAGCCGGCAGCTGCCCCGGAGAACTCCTCGACCGCGTGCCGCCGCTTGGCTCCGGGGCTCGGGGTCCTGGCGTGGCGTCCGCTGATGGTTTGGGACCCTCCCAGTTCATTTCTCACCCGCTATAGGAGCCAACTCGTGTCCTCGGTCTCGTTGCTACTCGACGCACTTCAATATACGTCACGCCGGTTCGCTGCAGCCAGCGGGAGTGCTTTTCCGAGGATGCCATGATGAGTTTTGTGCATGAATTCAGCTCTAAATGGCAATTCTGCTGGTTTCCAGCGAGCCGCTTTTATTTTTTTAATTCTGAAATGTTAATTTAAATAAAGCTCTCATAACATCGGAGCAATGAGTGGTCGACCCTCCTGCTGCTAGCCCATTCTTGATTGCTTAAAAAATGGGCAAGCCGCCATTATAACGACTGTTTCTTGTTTTTTAACGTTTTAAATGTGAAGACACACAACAATGATATTTAATAAATGTATTGTTTCAGAGCTGATGTCTTTCCATATGAAGGAATAGGAGCACCTGCAGCTTTCTGGTGCCTCGAGATGAATGAGATCACACATCGGATGTCATTTCATACAAAGCTTGGTTGAATAAACAGGAACACTAATTTTTTATTGATAGCCTCAATCAGGATAGGACATTTACCCCCCCCCCCCCCCCCCCGCTTACTGAAATCCAGAGGAATTTAAAAAGAAATTGGGGGCATTTTTTGAAACTTGGGAAATAACATGAAACCTTTGTTCAAAAATAATAAATATACTTATTTAGGCATACAGTATATGAGTAATTGTCATAAAAATGGCAATAATAAGAAAATTAGGCAGTAGTCAATCGATTAAAAGTGATTTCTTCGATTCTTTGAACAAAAAAACTAAATAGATTATATTCAATTGTATTTTCATTCTAACTTATTTCTTAGTTTTTTTTATAATAGAAAATTATATTTATTGATTTGTGTGTGTATGCCTACCTAGTACAGGCAATACAGATAGGGCAGTAAAAATCATGGGGGCATTTTTTGCCCCTCTCCTCGTGATATCGGGGGCAAAATAATATTTCTTAGGGTCAGTTTTGTGTATTTCCGACACTGGTCTCGATTCATTTGGGGCGCGCGGAACCAGAAAAAAAACAACAACTTTGATCTGAGTCTGGCTCACACGTGGAAGCCATCTCCCCCATTCCGGCTCGGCCAAGGAATGTTTTAAGAAGCCGTTTTAAATCGCCTCATTTCTGGCCACGCTGAATAGAGTTTCAAAGACTGTGAAGATTCAGTTACCGTGAATACGGGTCTTCCGCGGGAGTGAAACGCAGGTCATCGGAGGAATAGAGCGAGCGAGAGATACACGGAGAGATATACAGAAAGGGGGAGAGAGAGAGAGAGAGATTAATGGAAGCTGGGGGGCGGGGGAGGGGGAGGAAGAGAGGGATATTGTGTGTCTGTGCGTGTCGGAGATAAAGTGTTGCACTTGCCACGAGTACATTAATATCACCGTGCCGAAATGAGAAATACTGTAAATGCTGTACTCGACTGGAAAAATGTAATTCCGGTCCCGCGCACACAGATGAATGGGCCGCCTGTGTTAGATGATGCGGAATAAAAAAGAAAGTAAATAAGTGAGATGAAGTTCAGCGCGAGGTAAATAGAAGTTCACAGAAATATCCCGCTGTTCCACCTCTGGGATTTATTTTCTCTCAATCCCTCCGAGGTGTTCTTAGGAATGTACTCGGCGTATTTATGAGCGTCCTCGCCCGGGCACAGTGTCTCACTTTATACATCGAGGTTGGAAAAAAAAAAAGAAGAGAAAAAACAACAACAGCGACAGCGACAGTGTTAACGAAGGGAAAGGTTTCTTATTTCGACGTCTCGCAATTATTCGCTGTAGACTTGCTGTTGGATTATCTGAGAAAAGTCTTGAAATGCTAAAAGGAGAAGACATGAGGAAACACCCCGAAGCGGCACGACGGCTGTGTTTTGATAAGTTAAGTAAGTCTTCCTAGGAAATCATTTTTTTTTTTCATTTTTTACAAACAACATAGTTCACACAGTTGGAAAACACATTAACTGGAGCCAGACACTGTTTATTTAATACAAATAAACTCACAAAACAAAGAGGAAAACAACAACAGTGGCTTTAATGTTGCCAGACTGGCTTTGAATGAACGGTCTGAGTATTTAGGTCGAAGTTCTCCAAGCTGGAGCTCATGCGCCCCAGAACAAACCCAAATCTGGCAGCTAGGACGCGCTCTTGGGTGCCGAAATTCGGGTTAGCTAGTTTCCTGCATGTATTACAGTCACCACAGTCCTGTTGCTTTGATATCAATATTTTTTTTTTCAAAATGTGTTTATTTGATTTTTTTTTTTTTCTTTCAAGAAATAACAAGTTACAAATGCATTAAACATAGGAAACATGCTACCAGACAATAATACAATTAAAATTAAAACAATGGTACGAAATAAAATAAATTATATAAAATGACACTCTATACTGGATGGCACACTACTTGGTACATTTGCACGGGGTATTTAGTTGATAACAATATTACTTATATTCTCTTTTGTAGTCATTTTGTTGTCAGTTATCGCAAACACGTTCAGGAATCATGGGTAATCAACCAAACTGCGCCACTCGCGTGAACATGGGTACACACGACTCTTCACTTTTGTTCATCCTTTGGCCTGAGCCAAAAAAATTAAATGGTCAGTTTTGACCAAATGACCGTAAGCCGAGTTCTCGTCATGAGCTTTTTCCTCTCGCAGTTTTCATTTTTTAGTTTGGTCATATTTCGGGGATGAAGTTGAAAGCGATGTAAAAAGCTGGTAAGTGTGTGTGGCAGGCTCGGGGTTACGCAACACCTGCAGGCGGTAGCCAGAGCAGCCGTCGCGTCGTACGAGACCCTCGAGGAGACGGAGCTTCCTGCCGTCTTCCTCCTGTCGCCTATCTGCGAAGGACAAAAGAAATACATTTAAAAAAAAAACTCCAGAACAAACCGATTGCAGTTTTGAGCGGGACTATTTCTCGGGAGGAAAGAAGTGAAGTAATACGAGCTGCTTTTTCATTTGAATTTAAATGTAATTGCGTAATGCTGCAAATTGAATTCAACTCTCCCCGAAATCTCAGAATCGTATTATCTCAACAGGATTTTCTTCTAAATCTTTTTCTCAACGGACTCTAAAATAATATATAAAAAAGTAGATATTCCTGCGAGCACTTTCTGTTTTTGAAACGGCTAAGAAATAAAATACCCACTTCATTATGCATTCTGCCGGTAACTAACTGCACAGCGTGCAGTATTCACCGAGATGTATTCCTGGTTTATTTTTGCACCCGGAGACTCGCAGATTTCGCTTTATTACTGTCAAACGTCACCGCGTGTCAGAGCCCTCCCCTCCCCCACCTCCCTCTCCCACGCGTAGCCACGCCCACTCGCAGCCCGTCACGTCTGCAGAACGTCTCCCCCGAGCTCCTCGCCGACAACGCCACGCCACCTTCAACGTGACACTAATAACCGGCGGCCCGGTTAATGACTCCGTGGATTAGGCCCCCCCCCCCCCCCCCCCCGAATGAGTTGTACATTTCGTGTGTGTGTAAATATGCGCCGCGAAGGAATATGAGCTGCTTTCATAAAAAAAAAAGAAAGAATGCAAACAAACAAACAAGAAAAAAAAAGAACGAGGTAATGAATTGTTAATGGCGTGATTGCTCTGAAAATAGAATAACCGTGGCAAATGGTCCTGGCGGTTATGGCTCCCATCGCCTCCTTTTCCCCCTCGTGAGACGACAAAAGGCGATTCATTACGTGTCAATACTCCCACACTTCATTTGTCTGGCGGGGAATCGAATGGAGAATGTCATTACGCAATATGAGACCCAACTATTGGGTCTATGTGGGCCTCTCAGGTCACTTACCATGGTTACCAAGTGCCCCCCCCCACTCTCTGTCGAAGATGGGGTTTACTTTGAATGTCTTAGCACAGGGTGAAAACACAATATTGTCATGTCTAATATATATATATATATATATATATATATATATATATATATATATATATGTGTGTGTGTATATATATATATATGTGTGTGTGTATATATGCATGTGTGTATATATATTTATTACATCAAAACCCACCTGTTCAAAATTGCTTTTAAAGTGTGATTGTGTGCTCTCTACGTTCGTATTTGCTTTTATCGTTTGTTTTTATTGTAATGTTAGTTATCTTTATTGCATAGCTTTTAGGATATTTTAACTGTGTTGTAAAGCGTCGGAGTATTTTTTTAATGCGCTGTAGCAATGTAATGTATTATTATTATTACATACACACATGTAATACTTCAACATATATCTATATATTATATATATATATATTTATATCCGCATTATTTATAACCTATATATCATGTATTTATTTGGATACGTCTGTTGCACTTCTGTGTACTTGTACATGTGTAATGACCAATAAAGTTGAATCTAATCTAATCTAACAAAAAAAACAAGGTTTGCTTTTTCTCTCGAAATTATTCCGTCTAAAGACATCTTTTGTGGCTACTTGACACGTGTCAAACAATTATATCGGTACGGCGCTTTCAACCCGTCGCCGGTCCGGCCCGGTGGAGCGCCGCCCCGCTAAGCCGCCTCAACGAGCCGTAATGGAAGGGAAGCCGAGAGGCTGACAGCAGGACGCTCACCTGAGCCGCCGTTTGTCAGCGGCGTCTTAATATTTCAGAGCCTTCCTCAAACTGCCATCACCAGCAGTTTTTTATATATTTTCTTTGCTGGCTTTCTCACTGCAGGCAGCTCCAGTATGGGCTTACTGGGCTTTAATTAGAGAAGGAGGGCCCTTATCACAGGAGCAGCCGCCACGCCGGGGTCCTCCTCTGAATGTTTTATCAGACTTTGAGCTGCAGGGAGCTCTTCACTAGAGGTGTCAAACAGAATGTAGAGAAGTCCCGGGGCGCTGTGTGTATCAGCCCCACAGGATGTTTGTATTGGGGGCCTTTGTGTGTGTGTGCGTGTGTGTGTGTATGTGTGTGTGTGTGTGTGGAGGGGGGTTCTAGGAAGTCTGTTTAGGGCTGGCATGCTTCCAGCTGCACAGTCAGTTGCATTATGTACATCGATCATGGCTGCACGCATCAGTAAAATAAGTCTTGACAAGCTGTGCCGCAGTTCCAATTTGGAGCCCCACAACCGCCGCGAATGAAAATGTTTAAAAAATAGAAAATGGAAACTTATTTGTGCGCCGCGTCCATTTCCAGACTGGAAGGCGTGTGCCACTGCTTAAATATGACCAGAAAGTGGCAGATTTTTAGTTTATTTTTTCTTGTCTCGAGAGTTTGCAATTTGGATTGAGACAACAGCTATTACACATTTATCCATTTTAAATGTAGAATGGCGCACGCCATGAGTCTATCAGCGGCTTGTGTTTTATGAGAAAGATTACAGGCAAAGGAGGGTTGAATCAATTATTTAGGCTGAAATGAAAAGTACAAAGGAGCCATATCGCTGCCTGCAGCGAGCTGGGGAAATTAGGTCAGTTTCATAATATTCTCGTAGTGGATCTGAGCTCTGCAGCTGCTGCTCAGAAACGGAGAAGGTCGGGTCTGAAGGAAATCCACCGCTCGGCTCTAAGAATCATCTAGATAGATACGATATGTGCCCGGACATTCCACGTGGCTCGCCTGGATCATCGTCAGGTTTCTGCAGATATATAAATGGTTTCTTGTGCATAAAAATATATATATTAATAAATAACAAACGTTTTAGTTTTAGTATTGTTTTAGAAATATTTAGTATTTTTTAGTATTTAGTATAGTACAGGTCATCCTGGCTGAAACCTCTTTGATTGACGACTTCCACTTTGAATTTCCCCCAAAAATTAAAACTACAATTTGGAGGCGGGATTTAGAATATTTTGCCTTTTTCTGTTTTTATGCAATTGCATATTTTCATGTTGCTTCAGACATCTACTCGACTACTTTTCAGAGAAGGAGATTTATGTATTCCCGTTGAGCAGTTAGGATTGAACTACCCTACTCTATATGTTTATAATAAACAGCTTACATCAATAAACATTTGACTGTTTTCAGCAACTAAAAAAGTAATTAAAACCTCCCCCCCCCTACATTTTTGGAAAACCCCTTTGATTTCACAAATTATTTATTAACCAGCGCAAAGCATTTTGTGTTGAAAAAAAGATGTAATACACTAACTCGATAGACAATTATACACTGGAATAAGGAGTGTATCAACCATCAGTAACTGATTTAATACAGAATATATCCAAATCCGTTTCTGAACTTTCACTTATATTTGATTGAATAGGTATTGAATAACTATTTTTAAAGGATTTTTGAATGTATGCTAATTTTTAATATATTTCAAATACATCTCACCTACCCCTACCACCTGGCGTGCCTTCACGTACCCCCAGGGGTGCACATACCCCCATTTAAAGAACCACTGGCATAGAGAGTGCAAAGCGTCTAGTCAAAAGCCACTCCCACCAGCGAGTGTGTGCTCACCTGTGCTAAGCGAGGATGTGTCGGCGCGCACAACATGGCAGAGCAATGCGAGCCGTATATAAGTAGGAGGATTGTTTTAGTTGCCTATTTTGTGGTGCCCCCTCAGGACTTGGTGCCCTACGCGCAGCGCGTAGTGCACATTATGGGAACGGCGGCGCTGTTCGCTACAGTGGTTACCTGAGGCTCTTCTCAACCACGCTTCAGCTTTCTGATTCGTACGCACGTTTTCCTTTGTGATTCATCAACTGTAAATAGGAATGCAGGGCGTGCGACACACCGTGGCTTTAAAACCTCTGCAGGCGTTGAACACGTCGACGTGTTTGACACCGTTTACGTTTTTTAAATATTTATTTCTCTGCGATTGTTCTGCAATTTTTTTATGTAAAACAAATGGCTATGTGTCATATGCACGTACCTTTTTTAAAAGGGGGATTTAAGAAATTGTGCAAAATCGAGAAAATGACTCCAGAGGATTAACAAAGTCATCCAGGTCAGTTTTAGATCTCCAGAGCGTAAAGAGCAAGAACGTAAGGGGGCGGGACTTAATTGCGCTTCGCCGATTCCCTCCGACTGATAACTAAAGCGACGACAGGCAAATGCTAAATTAACCTGGAACGATCCTGCTTGGCACTCCGACTGCAGACACACTTTAAATTAGCAAAAATAAGGATTGTTCTGTCGCCAAACCAATGGGTCAACATCGGCTAACTTCTCCAGCCCGCCCACCTCACCGATTGAGACATTCATGGAAGAGTTTAGTGCAACGTGGCTTTTCATATTCTCTTTAATCTAGTGGCTGCTTCTTGACATCATCCAAGATGGCAGGTGGTGTAAAAAAGCAGGATATTTGTTTTAAATTCCTTTTTCTTTTTACTTTGTAAGAAGATTTTATAATCACACAAAGCATTGCGTTAATACCAACATAACATATGGTGGATGGCCAAAGATTAAACTACAAATAAGTACATAAATGAGCTTAAAATCCAACTAGAACATGCTATCGTACTGCATCAGTAAAAACTAGCAGTAGAAGTCTGTCCAGCATCTTTTCTGTTACTTTCTCTGACCATCATTTATTTTATAACACTTTTACTGAACCATAGCTTTACAGCCTTGATGAAGAGTGAACTAGCACACTCAAGAGCTTCCTTTCAGTAATAATTTGCAACGCGTCTAAAGACTGAAATAAAGTTCTGAGGATTAACGATCACTCAAAAAACAATCACCAAGCCACCAATAGATGTCCTCTCTACATTCAAGGTCATTCAACATCACAACGCTGGGGTAAAGAAAAAGAAAAAAGGTCCTAATCTCTGTGAGTTCCCGTCTCTTGTGTTCTGTGGTTGTAGCATCAGCAGGACACGATGTGCCGGGCCCGGTCCGGACGCTCTGCTGGGGTTTTAATGAGTGCTCTTGGACTGGATCAAGGCCCCCGGGGGCCACAGGGCTCCATCAAAGAGGAGAGGGATTGGAGGCTGATTATCCCCTCATAAAGAGAAGGGTCTTCCCTTGACTTCCGTCTGCACTCTGCAGCACACACTCCCGGACTGCCGCTCACACTCTCAAAAAGTCTAACCGAATTATTCCGTTTATCGCTCGGCGTGTGCAGCAAAGCATTTCATGTCTCTTTTAATCCGGAGCGTTGCGGAATACGAGTGTGAGAGCGGAGGAAGCTCAAGGTCGCGAGTAAGGGCTGAACACGAGTTTCATGTAAAAATAAATATATTTCCCGAGTGAAGAAACCCAGATGTACCCGTTCCTTTGTCAGCGATGTTCACGGTGGGGATTGTGGACTGAAAAGGAAAAAGTGAAGCGCGGTTGA
This sequence comes from Liparis tanakae, assembly GCA_036178185.1. Taxonomy (NCBI): domain Eukaryota; kingdom Metazoa; phylum Chordata; class Actinopteri; order Perciformes; family Liparidae; genus Liparis; species Liparis tanakae. The sequence continues at coordinate 12,449,156 of CM070106.1, forward strand.
ACATTTTTCTTCAAGCCTGCAGTTACTTACTTCATCATTATTGTGTGGCAACGCTAGTCAGCGCACGGCGTTGTGCGCTGGTGTGGTGCGTAGCATTCAGGTGCTGTCAGAGAAACGTGTTTCTTTACAAAGGTCAAAACCCAAGGACACATGATGAGCAGGTACCGACACTTTGAACAGAATTACGTGACTTTGCAATCTAATTGAATAAAACAAGCTGTTTTCAAGTATTACGGGTTATTAAGCTCAACACAGACACAGATAACCACGTCTGAGAGGGACACGCATCTGGATCTATGACCACGCGGTGGGTTCCGATGCTCGTCTACGGGCGTCTCCGCAGTAACCGAGGCCGGATAACCAAAATTTGCAAGATGGGCGACGGGCTGCAGACCTCCAGGGTTTACTCCGTCACACCTGATTAGATTCTGCACCGCCAAAGTAAACCATCAACTTCGGCATTATTAAAGTCATTACGTGGCACGGTCTTTCCGAGCGGCCTTGTCTCGAAATCTAGTTTAAACAACTTCATTATTTGAGTCCTCCCCCCCTAAAATAATAGGGGGGGGGGGGCATTTTGTAGCCCTTGACGGGTTCATGTGGCCGTAAATAAGAAGTTATTTGGGCAACTGATAAAATGTCTCGGGATTTCTGGTTTAAAAAAAACATTTATTTCAGTGCTTTTTAATTAATTTCAAAATATCCTGAAAAAGGAAAAGCCCTGAAATCCATTTTCTCAAAAAATTGCAGTAGAATTAGAAAGACCGAGTTTAATAAGCGTTTCCCGCTGTAGGCAGCAATGTCCTGACGTGTGATTGCATCACATTGTGCTGCAGGAGGCTCGTCCTACTCTCCGTGGCTCCATCAGGCCTCCAACTGGTTGCTTTTAGTAAAACATTATATTTTCAATTGGTTGATCTATCTGTCCACTTCCTGTTCGGGACAGGTACATTCAATCGATTATATTATTAGTGATAGTTATTTATTGCTGGGTAGCATTGAAAATTAACGTCGGCCCACATCATCCCTCCTGGACCCGTCATACTTTGTGTGTCTGTCAAACAGATATTATTAAAATACCTTCTAAAACATCTTTATCTCGGTGAAGCCCTTTACAGCACAGATGCCAAACACAAGGTCCGCGGGCCGAATCCGGCCCGCCGCATCGCTTTATGTGGCCCCCGGCAGCTTTAAAGGCACGCGATCACCTTTTCTTAAAGAGATTGAAGAAAAATATCCCGTGCTTTTAAGATTAAATGGATTTATGTTGCAATATTAGAGAAATTTTCTCATGTACAATATTTCTCCACTCAAATAAACAATAATCAAACGCAAAGAGAGTCATTTAACCATATGTTCGAGGAGTTTATAAAGTGTTTCCGGCCCTTTAAGAGGGCGGCCATGATGCTGATTTGACCCATGGTGAACATGAGTTTGACGCCCCTGCTCTACAGTATGTTACCTCACCCGCCACTTGTGGCAGCTTAAATAAAAAAAAAATTAAATGTCTGAGTCGTTAAGATATTTATCGGGTGCATCACATTTCTTAAATTAAGTCTGTCACGTCACCGTCTTATAACTTTTACTTTCTTTTAACTCGTCTTGTTCTGTGTTTTTTGTTTGTAACTATGTGATTCATATGTTGCCGGGCATCTTTTCTAATTCACCCTCGAAGAATAGATAATCTCAATGGGATTCACCTGGTTACATGAAGGGTTAAAAAAAAGAAGAAGAAAAATCATTGTAAAATAAGAAAAACACCGAAAAAGGTAATTTAGCATTTCTGGAGACGGAATAAAACCCCGCGTGGCATTTCGCTCGCCATTTGTCCGATCACGTTAAAATCAGCTTTAAACCCGATTAGCGGTAAACGGATACGACACGTGGCTGGATCAGCGGTACGGATTCACACGGATAAGTCTCGTTATCGCTTCAGCGCACTGACGGCATTAAACCGTATTAACGTTTCTGCACTTCCCAAGGCTGACCTGGAAACAGTGACTTAGTGTTCACAGGATCCCATGACTGAGCAGACTGTGTTTTATCAAAAAAATGTTTTAAATGTTCATAGGAGGAAGTTCACATCTTAGTTTTTTCCATTCGGACCCCACAAATCTGTCATGTGCTCCAAGAAGCTCTCTTAAAAACATCAACGCTCCGCACACAGTCGTCCGCCTCCGCCCCGCGCGTGACAATGCCCGGCATTGTTTTGGATGTTGTTCCAGAAAAGTCCTCGGCGGACAAAGAAACATCCATTAACAGGATGGGAAATCATTAACACATTACTCATGTTATTGCTTTTTAATGACGGATTGCACAATAGAGCACCATCAGTGTTTGTCCGAAGTTTTTTAAAATAGCAATCCTAAATTACGCTGGTGTGTGCTGCTGATTACGCCTGAACGCATCAGTAATATTCCAAGCTGCCGGTCCACATGTACCGTACAGTAGATCTCACGGCTCGTATTTTTTTTTCCGGGAGTTATGTTTGTCGTTCTCCCTCTTGGAGCGTTTTTTATGCGCCTATTGATTTCTCTTGGAGCCTTGACACAGCCCATAATGAGCATCAGTGCTCAGGCTGATCCACCATTATGTTAAATGGGGCTGTTAGACCGTATTGATGATGTCTCAACAAACCCGTTGGCCTTTTGCCAGATTTCTTTCTTGGCATTTCACGGTCGGGTGAAAGCAGTCAGCAGTTTTGAGATGTAAGGAAGACGTGTTGCTGCAGGGAGCCGCTGTCGGGAAACTGAATCTTACACACGTGGAGGTCACAAGTCATCACAACGCACCCCAAAGAATTACGTGAGCTCAAGTAACGTTCACTTAGATTTTCTTTTTGAATTTTTAGATTTTCTTTTTGGGAAACACAGAGGTTTAAATGACGCTTTAAAGCCGTTTCCAGAAATATTGCATAATTTTATTTTTAGTAAAACGTCATTCAATCAAATTAAACGTTGTTATAGATAAAATTTGATAAAAAGATAAAATATAACATATAGTATAATTGCACCATATAAATTCAGTTTTTTCAAAAAATAAATAATATTTTATATTCCAACTGATTACAATGAAAGAGTTCACAAGTTGGATGATTTATAATCATAAGCTAATGTACGCTGTAGGGTTCAATATGCAACACTTTGAATCCACATGCACGATGTTGGATGACAGCAATATGTGAGCGTTATGATTCATATTTGAACAACTGGACATTCAGAAGCCTTCATTTCCTTTAAGAGAGGCTGCGGTTATCTCTACACCGATACTTCAACCACACGCGCTGATCACACATGCAACTGTTCCACTGGTGGTATTACATGTGATATTTATGTAATGTTTTTAGATTTGTCATATAATTATTTATTTTTTAAATGAAATCTACAGCGTTGAGCGTGAAAAATAAAAAAGGAGGCGCCTTCTTCATTTAACATTCCCTCTTCTCACGTCTCCTCGTTGCGAGCGGCTTCCTGCTGCTTTCTGTTTTGTAAAAAAAACAAAAAAACAGGGCAAAATCAATTGTTTCCAGTCAAGTTGGGTAAGCGGGGTGTATTGCGTAGAACAGAGTTTTGGCAGATGGCACACTTTCAACCTTGCCCCCCCCCCCTCCCACACACACTATTGCATCATTTCCTCTCCCCTCCGTCTTGACGCTGCAGCTGAATGACAATCGGACCGGGAGGCGGCGCGGCGCTCGTTTCTGCCGCGCCTGAGCAGCGACAGAGAGGAAGATGGAACGCCTCTGCTGGTCGTCTTGATGTGTTCTCATCCCGGTGTCCCCCAAAATACAATCAGCAAGTCCCCCCCCTCCCCCCTCCCATACTCTCCCCCACCCCTCCGGGGTTGGAATTTGCATGGAGATAATGTTGATCAAAGCGAGCTTCCTCTCCTTTTTTCCCCCTCAACGCATCAATGGCCCAACAGATGGAAAGACTAGCATGGATCTACAGCTGCTGGAGGAGTATGTGTCTAAAGGTCTGGGGAGAGTGTGACGGGGGGGTGGGGGTGGCGAGGGCTTTAAATACTTCTGTGACGTCGCACTGCGATGAGGTCACGGGCTGAAAGGAGAGAATTTGGGAAAGGGCAAAAAGATTTCGTCGTGACACGAAATACGAGACGGGTCGGGCGGGTTGCCGACATCCGGCGAAACCCGGTTGACGGTTTTGTCCCGGGGGTAGGAAGCTCCGTCAACCCTATCAAGGAAAGGAGGCAACAAGGCGAGTGGTGGAGGAACGTGTCTCCTTCATCCGGGTCTTTCCAAGTCCAACGAGAGCCGATCGTGTAGAAAACACAACAAGGAGATCCTCCAGCACCAAGAGGCCGTCCCCAAAGGAAGAGATTATGATCGTTGGAGAACAACAACTTATTTATATTATTTGTGGTTCCCCAGGAGACATGATAGTGGTCAGATCTGCAACATTAGCAACTAGTTGGTTAGCATCGTGGAGAATTTGACAGCTAAAGAGATTTTGCGTGCATTGGTGGAGCTAACAGTAATGTAATTATTGATCTTACATCATGTAATATCCCATAACTTCATGTAAATTCACAAATATATGCAACATTCTGCTAATATATGTCAGTGTTGTGTCTAGGGCTGCAACAACAAATCAAGAAAATAGATTATTTGAATAGTTGGCAAGGAATTTAATTATCGATTTGTTGTCTTGCGATTATTACGTGGATGAAGGAAATGATAACCGTTACACAGACTAAAGCAATGTAGATAAGCCCCGCCCCCTCTCAGGGGCGAACGATCCACACACAATGTTAAAAAACAACAACGATAATCAAAAAAATTATCGACAGATTAATCGATTATTAAAATAATCCTTAGTTATTCGCCCTAGTTGTGTCTTCAACTTATTTCGCTGCCTCAAAGAGGCAAACGTAAGAGAATCTTTTGTGTGGTTTCCACTTCCAGCCACAGTCGCATTAAGACGTACACATATGGAGTTGCTTTAGGAATAAAGATATTTTAAGTATGTTTTTCTCCACGAGACCCCAACAGCCTATACGTTATGTCCCTTGATGTAACGTCTCTTTAGAAGTGAACATGAAGGGCCCGCACATCAATGTGAATATGAAAACAAGCTTGTCTCTGATCAATGTAAATCATGATGCGGATTAGCGTCTATAAATCAGAAACCCATTCATAAGCGGAAGTCAAATGTTGCCCGATAAATGTCATTAAAACTAGCAGTTTTTTATCCGTTGTAATTAAACTAAAGCTAAAGCCTAAAACATAAGAAGTTGAAAAAAGATCAAAGTTGAAGTTTTCTGTTCATTCAGTGAAGTAAAAATATGTCCACCATCCTTACTCAGCTCCGTGAATGTCTAAATGTTGGATCTCCTGCTTCACTCTCCTCAATACTGCCCCAATAAATCAGTCGTCCAATGGAGGGCATCCCTCCGCTGACCCTCTGAGGGGAGGCAGGTGGATACAGGAGCCTGGAGGGCTCGCGGGTGGAAATCTGCATGCCGCGTGTGTCAGTGTGACATTTGAATGACGGCGGTGCGGTTGGGCACGAGCGCGAGGAGCTCCTCCAGGGGAGCGGAGCTTTGATCAGCTGCTCTTATTTCCATACCGCAACACGCCAACTCCTCTTCCCGCTCGATGAGAGACGGCGTGGATGACGAGTCGCCGGGTTCGAGTATTCGTAACTGCGGAAAAAGATGTACTGCAATTTGGAAGAGATGGACAAGAAGTCAACGTTGATGTGTTCGTCATGGAACTTTTGTACTTCTGTAGTTATTGTTTCCCAAATGACGATGTTCCTCAATCAACCTAACTGATACCCCGTTTACGCGATGGGAAAACACACATATTTTCATGCGTTTTGGCCTTTCATTTACACAAAAACTGAGGTTTTATCACGGGAAACGATCATTTCTAAAAACTCCGGCCAAAGTGGAGATTTCTGAAAACTCAGTTTTTGTGTTTGCGTGTGAACGAGGTCAAACAGAGTTTTAGGTTATCAAACGTCACAGTATGCGACTAGAAATGCTTCACGTCATGTGAGCGTCCTATGGGACGTATGCGGACGCTGTATTTATGCAGGTTCATATAAACAGAAACTTTTTTGGAAACGACCTTGTGTGTACAACGTTATTTTTGAAAACGGAGGGGCTGTAAATACCGGCTATGTGTAAATGTGGCCTGAGTCGGTTCCTGTGAAGACAGAAGTTTATTTTGAAAATACTATCCAGAATTCTTTATTTGTACTTTGATGCTGAACGTTGTCCTCACCCTCACTCACTGGATCTGCTCCATCCAGCTGGAGTACAAACATAAAACAGGACACTGTCGCTCAACAGAGGAACCTGACTCTGTTGGGGTTTTCAAAATAAAAGCACAGGAAGAGAAGACATCCCTTTTCTTTTTCCCTATACATGTGTACCACTGCAGCCACAGTGTATATGTACGGAGCACAGTGTTTACACGGCATGCAGAGTGCGCTCCAGCGTGTACAGTGTGCCTGTCTGGCTCCTTTAGTGCAGAACACTCTCCGTTTGATGAATGGAGCTCTTTCTCTCTCCTCTCTGTTATATGTTAATCTCCATCCCCCTGCCTCGCTGTTTTTATTTCTTAGATTCCTCTTCGCTTAGGCGCTGAGCTGGTGCTCTATTCCTTGGGGCTCCAGCATGCATTGTGTGCTTCTGGCATTGGGGGTATTGAGAGGGGGAGAGGGGGTGGGCACACATCAAAAAACGAGGGGGAAGAGGGTGGCGGCGGTGCTGATGAGACTGTGACAGCTGCACGACCCCCAGCTTTTTTGCAGGAGCCGCACTTAAGTGGAGATGTTTTCCAAAAAGCACAATTTTTGATTTATTTTTCTCCACGGCTATTAATCCTGCATGTGCGATGTTCATCTGCAACAATTAATGTCCCTTTTGTCTCCTAATAGAGTCGGAAGGGACGGAGTTGTCTCCCTTTTCTAATGCGTCCACGCTCTGACACCCTTTCTCCATCGCGGTTGTGAGCCTCTCTTACTCCACCCGCCCCACTCGGCCCAGTTTTCTTCTATGCATATCTAATCCATTACAGCGTGGCGTTTGTTTGTTTGTTTGTCCTCTCGTGATGGCCAACATGATCACCAAATGAAGTGTGTGGTGAGTCACTCCCTGACAGAATGAAGGGATTTACGGGGGCTTTGCCGGTTGTTTTTCAAATCATAAATGAAGCGTGAAAATGAGTCGACAAACTCCGCTCCGAAAGTTATGGAATTATCATGAAACGACAGACGTATTTTAATGAGTTCTACCGTCGCTGGATGTCCTGCAGATAGCTTTTAAATGTGTGACATCTGAGTAAATGGAAGCAGGACGTGTTCATGTATAGCGAAGATTATGTGGAGGTCTTGGGTTGCACACGCCACATGATCAGTGGGGCGCAAGACGAGGGATGGTATCGTTTGGGTTTGTACTTTTTAAACCAGGGGTCGCCAACACGGTGCCCGCGGGCGACCGGTGAGTCGCCCGCACGGCATGTTCTAAAACTAGTCAACATTGAGCTCCGTCAAAAAAAAAAAAAAGTCCATAATCCCCGGGCACTAGGACCTGGGGGGAGGCTGCTCCTCTGGCTTTCTCATTCTGCAAGGAGCTTCTCTCAAAGAGCCAGAGCGTCTTGCTCAGCTGTTATGTGCGGAGGTGAGCTTCCCCCCCCCACCATTAATCGATTATTAAAATAATCCTTAGTTATTCGCCCTAGTCATATTAAAAAAAGTAGCCCTTCGGATTATTTTGTACCCTTAAAGTAGCCCTCGGACTCAAAGGTTGGCGACCCCTGTTTTAAACGATACCGGTGCCTGAACCGAAACTTAACCGATACTTAACCCTCCTGTTACCTTTGGGGTCAATTTAACCCCATTCAATGTTTAACATATTTTTTGGTTCATATTTCATGACTTTTCAAAAAAATTTGGTGACAACTGGGAAAACATAAAATTCACATGATGATATGTTTTCAATGTCCTGGACACAACTTGTACGCATCGGTCAATTTGACCCAAGGCTGTTTTTCACTGTGTAAAACATATAAGAAATATCAACTGTTTTATATATTTAAAAGGCTATTTAGGTCGTCAAGAAACAAACAGAAAGTACCTGATACTTAAACTTGGGAAACAATATAAATTCTAATCATTTTCTGGAGGTTTTAACTGCTGGGGTCAAAAAGGGTAAAAGATGTTAGGATATTTGAAGGCAACAGGAGGGTTAAAAAAAATCGAAAAAGCACAAATCGACGTTTGTAAATGACGACATAAAAAACCTCTTTGGCCATATTCCCTGTAAAAGCCGTTCTCATGGAGCACTGACAAACAACGGATATCAGACTGTCGCGCTCGTAGCTCGTAGCTCGTAGCTATATTGGCGCCGGTCTTTGGTACCTAACCCTACGCAAGACAAAATCAGCAGATTTTTTATTGCTGTGACTTTATCGTATATTCACCCGTTAACCTTTGGCAACATATAATTAAATATTTGTTGTTGCTACGTGAGCTGCGCAATGTCATTTGAAGTTTGAGTTGAGATATAATTTGATCGCGGGACAAATTACCCGGCTGTCGTCTCCAGGTTCGATCGGCATCAGACGTGTTAGTTAGTTTTCATATATAGTGAATGAAATCAACAGATTTGGATGATTTGTGTATTCTTGGAATTCGTCCAAAATATACAATTAACATGTCGCGTGTGTCACCATCGAGAGAGAGGACCTAAACACCGACGAGGTTGCAGAGAAACTTTACTGGGTTTAAATACACAGGTGATTGGACACAGGTGGAAACAATTAGGAACAGGGCAGACAATCACAGGGACAGGAAGTGCAGGGACACGGAGGACACGGTAGGGCTTAAAAATAAAACAGGAAACGAGACACAAACACTCCACATCCTGCCGCATGCTCTCTGGAAATGCTCTCAGCAGACCTCCAGTCAGGCAATAAACATTTGACTTCACTGATTATTGTAAAACACGTGTCATTAAAACTGGACAGAAAGAAAGTCAATCTCAAAACTTTGTTTGGGTGTTTCCACTGTTCCAAAAAAACTCTATCCTTAAGTTAGATAGTGAAAAGAAAACGTGCTCCTCATGGAAACGTGCACAGAACAGCCCACTCATCATAAATCAATGCATGCTCAACGACTGGCAATCTGCATAGCTCGCACACATTTTTGTTGGAGAATTGTGAAATATTTTCACAACATTCAGAATTTTTTATTTAAATAATCTGACAAGTGGAACTTGATTAATTTATAATGATAAAATGTTTCAGTTGTGACCACAGGAATATCAAACAGATGCATTCAGTGATTTACATGTTTTAGGGGGGAAATGCACTGATTATATACATGCACATCTGTATCTAGAGAAGACCAGAGATAGACTTCTCTCCTCATGTCTTGGACCAGATAGCCAACGCTCTAAAAGCACAACGAAGTCAGCGGGCCATAATTACACATTCTAAGAATAGAAAAAGGCCATCCCTCCCACCTTCCTCCAAAGATGGAGGAGAGTTCAGATGGAGAAATTATGACAAAGCTGAAGCTCTATTATTTCTCCATTAAACATTTCCTCTCTCCGTGTTTGCGTTGGCCCTCGGCTCCAAAACAACAACGCCGCTCCGCTCCGTCCTCCCAGGGGCCGTCGTCATGTCGGGGCTCTCGGCTCTGGAAACTTTACGCCTTCACCACAACACAAACGTTTGTTCCTAAATACATGCTTCATGTCGATAACGGGCCATATAGACTAAGTTTAGAGGAAGGGGAACTAACATACGGTACGGAGCCATGATTGCATTCAGCAATCTGATCGGGCCGTTATTATTATGATGGTGTGATCCATAAAGTGGAATTACGACCTCTCCGGCTGGGTAGCGTACTTGGGTTGACCTTCAAACACAGTTGCGTGTGTTTCTTTCGTACTTTCACGTATACGAACACAAAAGTGTCAACTTTAACTGACCCTAATATACAGAAAATACAGAACATCTAGAGCCTGAAATCCATTTGGTGTAAACAACAACGTAAACAATCCTTGTAAAAGGTCAATACATGCGTCCAAGAAGAGTTTATTTCTTTGGTCAGATACTCTTGAAAAGTCTTCTGGATTTCTTTGTCATGAACAAGGACGTAAAGTAAATAAGTACATTGTCTTATTTTTTTATAATTAAGAATGGTGTGTTAGACCTGGTGTTGGACCTGGTGTGTTAGACCTGGTGTTAGACCTGGTGTTGGACCTGGTGTGTTAGACCTGGTGTTAGACCTGGTGTGTTAGACCTGGTGTGTTAGACCTGGTGTTAGACCTGGTGTTGGACCTGGTGTGTTAGACCTGGTGTTAGACCTGGTGTGTTAGACCTGGTGTTAGACCTGGTGTGTTAGACCTGGTATTAGACCTGGTGTGTTAGACCTGGTATTGGACCTGGTGTTAGACCTGGTCTTGGACCTGATGTGTACTTTTCTGTGAGTCCATTGTTTACATTTGTAATCAGACCGAAACTATTAGAGGGTTCATCCTAAACTTTGGGACAGTCGTTCAAAAGGAAGATGAATATTTCCAACAGCACTGGCAAGCCAACGTTTTAATTCATCCAGTTAAAAGTGTATTTCCGTGATGGGTTGATTCGTATCTTCATGGTATCCACATGACTTTCGGGATCCCAGACTTTCTTCTAGCAGCAGCTCACAGCAGCGTTGTCTTTTGTTTATTTGGGTTAGAAATAAGTTATTCTGCACATTTCCAGATAACAAAGTCAAGTTAATGGGTTTCCTTTCTGTGTGAAAAATTCATTTGTTTGGCCTCGCATTAGAATTTGTTGTGATGTTATTATTATTTTCTTAAAAAGCGTTCCAACTGAAACATTTATGAGATTGTGGGAATAGGCGAGTCACAAAGTCTTTGGTCCTCCAGGCGGTGGTAACGATGCTCTCGTGGCAGCAGTGTACGATACTGGATATGGAATAATAACTTTAATGTTACACAAGCAGCAAAGACGCCATGTCCCATCATCAAAATAAATAATAAATAATAACGGTTTGTCCCAAAACTCTTGTATAGCGCTCAAGGTCCTCTGAGTCAGACCGCTGCATCATTTGGAGTCGAGCTCCGTCCGCGCGGCACAGATTCACCGAGCCGCAGATCCTATAATCCTGAGGGAGTCCGTTAAAGCCCCATTATGTAGTTTTTTCCTTGTAGCGCCCCCTTCAGGTATTTAACGTTTACTTCAGTGTCGTAAATACCCAGTTATAGATCAGGTGTTGTGAACCTCTGGCTCTGAGCCATATATGGCTCTTCCGGTGACGCATATGGCTCTTTTGAGTTTGAGTAAAAAAAAAAACTCCTTCGCTCCCCTGTAACTTTCTCTATCCTCCAGATGACAGCAGCAGTAATGTCAGGTCCCTTTCTTAAAGACGTCTTTGTTCTTTTATTAAACTAAACGTCTGTTATTGATCGTCTCCACAGGAGCATGTCACTGTCTCTACGCGTCGCGTAGCAGAGCAAATAAAAAGTCACCTGGAGCGTGGACTGGACTATGTGACGTTACGTAATCACTGACAGAAAGCAGGTCCAAGTACCGGGCGGCTCCAAAATGTGACATAGCAGAGTTTTCTCGCCACAGAACCCCGATGACAGTGGCGGAGGCGCAAATCGCCATTTTAAAAGTAATTATAGCGGCACCATTTTTTTCAAGCTGTTATTTTAAGGTACAATTGTTACATAGTGTTGCTTTAAATACCCAGCCGCATGCAGCTTATCACGAAACACCGGGCTTGTTTCCCCGCCACGCGGCGACCCGCGATTCGAAGCGACGTTGAAAGCACCGTGGTTTGCTCGGTTTCAGCGCCTGAGCCCCGTAATGAGCGTTAATGTGACAAAACATGATGTGATTGAGTTGAGGACTTTAAACTCGTTACCCGGCTGACACGTCAAGAAGCGCCCAGAGACATGAATAGAGGAAGACGGTCATAAACGCATAATAAAGTAAATTTGAAGGGAGGTTTTGCAAAGCTGTGTCCAAAACGGAGCTCTCTACGACGGCCCTAATATTCATCTGAATGAATATGACAAACATTCTGCTCGTCGTTACACTCAACAAATGCATCTCGACTGCAATTTAGCATTTAAAATGTTATTTTAGCCTCGAGCGACTGTGCAAACTTGAGCACTTTTCACAAATTTAAATTTAAATGTTCAACATCCATTCAGCATTTTTCTTATTCAATGTGCATCAAAAAAATAGCGGTATTGGAACGAGGCGGCTGTCAATCAGCCACAGGGAGGGAGCGTCTGAGTCGGGAGCAACAAAGGAGCGTCAGACACAGACAAGGATCATCCAAAGGAATAATCCATGAGGAAGGGAAACACACTCATGGAGGAAACAAGGATGTGTTTGGCAATCATGTGTAGATCCTGCTATATTAACAAAATCTCGGGTTTGTTTTTATCTTGGAAGAAAATGTTGAGAATCATTCTCAGATTACGATTCTTAAGGGTTTTTAGATGGTAATGCTCCAATTTATTCTCCTTTTTAAGATCAAATAAATTGGATCAGTATTGTATTCACATATCAAAGCTCATGCTAAAGCCCGACCCTCTGGATCAGAGCTACTTATGACATCACAGTTGTGGATTGTAATCAATAAATATCTTTCTGTTTGCTATACCGGTGGAGCCTATGGCACGGACTATAACAATGTATACGTTCAAGCATCACGCATCTATTTATGCACTCGCTATTGTTGTTTGTCTGTGTGTGTGTGTGTGTGTATGTGTGTGTATGTGTGTGTGTGGTTGAGAGTTTGAGGACCATTGTGATTTATTTGTTCAATAGTCGGAGAAAAGGAAAGATAAACGGGCACTTGGTAGAGCGCATATCTTCGCATATCACAAGATTGGGCATTGAATTATGAACATTTTGGCATTAATTGCATGCCAATTGGTTGAAATTTAAAAGAAGATTTTGACCTTTTCATGACCTTGACCTTAACCTTTGAACCGATCAATCCCAAAATCTACTCAAATGGTCCCCGGATAATAACCAATTATACCACCAAATTTCATGCGATTCAGTTTAATACTTTTTGACTTATGCGAATAACATGCACACATACAAATACACGGTGATCAAAACATTACCTTCCGCATTTCCCATGCAAAGGTAATGAAGAACGTACTGAGTTCACAGCTTGGTCTTTGCCGCTTCTGCCTGCAGGTGGAAGCTGCTGGTCGCTGCCAGAGGCCCCGCTGGGCTCTGAGTTGAGTGAGTTTCTGGTGAACCTGCATGATTTCAGTGGATTCTCTCATGGAACCCGTCCCAGGTTCCATCGACGACCAGCATTTCACGACCAGAATGACTGTAGAAACGTCCGTCTTCTCCACGACGTCTGTCGGCATCCGTATTAAATCGAGACCGTTTCATAGCCGATTAAAGTTCCTCGCAGTAACTTTAAATATATAAACGTTGCCTCGTAGTTTTGGGCGCAGAATGTCCTTGATTGCGTCATACATTTATTACAGATTTCTGTTCTGTGAGGTTCTTCTCACTGCCTTCAGCCGGATCTATAATCTGCTTGTGATGCATCGCCACGCTCCTCCGGTGAAGCGTTACCCAAACAGTTTCTCAGACTTGAGAAAAGTTTTGCTGGCAGAGCTAATTGGACGGATAGAGCTTAATCAGGACAACGGCGCTATTGAGGACAAGGCTACTCCAAGCAGAGCAGACAGCAGGATGCTGGGGGGCGGGACGACAAAAGACAGAGCCTGGCGACTCGTAGAAACAAGGGGACGAGCCGAAAGTGGCCGCACTAATTTCAGCATATGCGCTTCGGTGATGAGACGCAAACCAAAAGAGAAGAGGCACGCAAATCCCGACACGGACCCAAAATAAACATAAAGGTGAGACGTAGAGCCGAGTTTGTGGATGTGTGAGCTGGATTCGCAGGACGGTTAGAAAAGGCCCCTTTTTACCTCCGGAGCCTCTGTGAGAAATGAAACAATATTGTGCCTGGCTCGGCTCCAGGCTCGGTGAGGGGGGACGGGGGGGAGGCGGCGGCGAGTTTATGAAAACAGCAGAGAATGTAGCCGCGATAGCCGTCTCTGAGTGGTTCTCTCTCCGAATCTAAAAGGGGGCTTATGTCCCCCCAGAGCGGGTGTTAACACGCTCCCCCCCCCCCCCCCCCTCTTTTATTGGCATCTTATCCGGCGCTGTGCTTTCCCCCCAGCCTGTTGTTTTGATACCAAACCCCACTAATTATACTTATGTAATGACCCCGCCCTTTGGCCCCCGATGAGAAGAGACGAGAAGTATAAAGCGCCGCATATTAGACGTCCGAGTCCCGGCGGAGGAGGCGCAGTTTGTTTGCTCGTCGCGATATTTTTCTAGTTCTATTGACGCTGATGATAAAAATCAGCATATTACATGAAGCGTGTTTCCCTAAGCGCTTGAGCATATATGTATTGATTAGCAGTCGGTGTAGCTCCTCGAGCGCCGGCTTCCACTCTGCGTCAAAGGCGTTCGCGATAAGGCCGACGGGCTGAATAGAAGGAGGTTGTGAAAAGCTGATTCATTGAGCCTTCACTTTTTAGATAGAGCGGAGAGTTTATTTTATTCAGCATGTCTGGCAAAGTCGACCCGTCAGTTGGGTTGAAATAGTTTTTTGTCGGGCGTCATCTAGTTTGCCCGGAAGTCACGCTGCGTGTTACAATCGATTGAAAAGTCGATTTCAGAGGCTTGAGGAGTAAAGGCAAAACAGACCCCAGATGACACATATTCCCCCTGGTTGGCATGAATTAAGTTGAAATATTGATCGCATATGTTGACAATGTTCCAACTTGAGAAGAACACTTCAAAGGGAACATGAGAGACTGTAAGAGGGACGGTTCTCATCAGTGCATACTCTGCCATGTTGAGAGGGAATCTACGCGGATGCCCAAATCTTTTTTTGGTAACACTTTTTTTTATTTGGAAATGTTGATGCACTTCATCTGACACTCGCATTGTTTTCTATCTTTTTCTTGACGTGTACAAACAAACAACAAACTCACCTCACCCCCCCTCACCCCCTGCTACACCCACCTAGAGGACAGGAAAATACATGCGTACAAAGAGGTCACCTCATTTCGCCGAGCCAGACGTCTACACACAAGACACACACCTAAACACACACACATCCGGCACGTCTGCGCGCAGACACACCGGTATCACTCTGCACAGCAAACAGTCATCACATCACACACACATATATCCACAAACTAAATGACGACAGGTTTGGCCAGTAGGCAGAAACCAGATCGTCCAAATTGTTGCCGATCCAACAGTCAGATTAATACATGAATAACAAATAAAAAAACATGAATGTCTATTGTGCGCCTCATGATTTAGGGACTATACCAAGAGATACTGCTAGGGGGTATCAGGCATAGTTTTGAGTTTCCCCAAATACGTCAGAACCGGATCCCAGGTGGAAAATAATTTGCTCCTTGACCCCCTCAGCGGGTATTTTTTTTTAATTTTTTTTTTAGATGAATGAATTGCATCAAGTCACCAAACCACATGGACGTCTTCGGTGGGTTTGTTGATTTCCAGCGCAACGATTCTTCTACGAGCAAGAAGTGTCATAAACGCCATGATGTTTTTGTGTTTTTTTGTTATTGTTATTACCGTAAGTCTTTTATGTAAGAAAGACCGGAAGCACCAACACCGGTGTTTCCTTCAGAAATACTCAAGGTGGGAACATGAGAGCAAAACGAGCGGAAAGGGCAAAACCGTCTCCAACACACCAGAACGTGTGCAGCACTGAATAAATATACTGTGCTTGAATTCATACCACAACTCTTTTGATAAAACCACGGAGACCCATGAGTTACAGTCAACACGGCCTCTCGAGCTGCGGAGCAAAATGCCATCAATCTGTCTTTTTGAGCTATTGCCATTGGTGTAAATGTCATTTTTGGAACATACGGCGCTCTTCTACCTGCCTCGACGCCGCAGTGCACACGCGTCACACTGAGCAGCAATACTTCATTGCATTCCCAGACGCTGTCGAGTATGAGCAGAAAGAGATCAGCCAGTCAGCACTATAGCTGAGATACAACCAGTTGTGATTGAAATAGATGGTTAAGGCCACATTTACACATAGCCGGTATTTACAGAGACGAATATTTCTTCCCCTCCGTTTTCAAAAATAACGTTGTAAACACAAGGTCGTTTTCAAAAAAGTTTCTGTTTATATGAACCTGCATAAATACGCCGTCCGCATACGTCCTCATAGGACGCTCACGTGACGTGAAGCATCTTTAGTTGCATACTGTGACGTTTGAAAACCAAAAACTCAGTTTGACCTCGTTCACACGCAAACACAAAAACAGAGTTTTCAGAAATCTCCACTTTGGCCGGAGTTTTTAGAAATGATCGTTTTCCGTGATAAAACCTCAGTTTTTGTGTAAATGAAAGGCCAAAACGCATGAAAATATATATGTTTTCCCATCGTGTAAACGGGGTCTAAGATTGCCTCCTAATGGCTCTCAACATGGCTAACACTGCTAATCGCGCTAACAGTGTTTACCCAATAAGCATATTCAATGTCACACAGTTCTACTGGTTCATGTGAGCTAGAACCCCTCTTGCCTCCTGCGTGTAAGTGTTGTGTTTACACTCTGTACCCACCGGGGTATAGTCGGGTCCACACATCACCACACCGGGGGGCTAAACGGCCGCCTGTAACGGCGTATCCTTCAGAAGTTATCATCGCAGTGATACTTCGGGTACGTGTGTGTGTGTTCTCGGGAGACGGCGTCCAGGGCCGGTTAGTCACACTTAGCGGGATGAGGAGCGGCGTTTAGACATTTTCCCGTTGTGTCTCTGAGCGGAGACAACAACACCCAGAGGAGCAGTCTCAGTTCGGACCCCTCTCCCAAACTGCCACACATGTGCCAGGTCTCTGTATCAGTGGATGTGAGCTTCCTCCACAACATGCTCCTCTTCATCCTTTAAAAGTCTAATGACAACTGTATCCGATCTGCTATTGTGGTTAGTGGTTAGTTTCTATTTATTTCCATGAACTGTAAACTATGGCAACGACCTTGCTGACTGGATGCTTGAAGCTTTAAATTTATTAAATATCACAATTAACATTCACTTTGCTTTCTTTCCTGGTTCGATACATATCACGACACAAAGGCTACCGATCAAGATATTGCGCTACTCTAAGCAAGGCGCCATTCTGTCATTCATTAAATGTAGTTTGAGGAAAACTGTCCTCACATAAAGAACACACCATCATCTGCATAACATTTGAATACCGTCTGAACAATGGGATCTGCTTTTGCATTTATCACTGCAGCATCCAACACCGTAAAACATTTTTTTTTAATCTGAGCACTGGCTGCAACACATTCTTCTATATAAACTACTTACAAAAAATATATAGGGTTTATGAAAATCCATATACTATAAGAAACATAATATAGCGACAGTACACAGTACACAGGTGTCAAAGACAAGGCCCGCGGGCCAAATATGGACCGCCACATCATTTTATGTGGCCCCTGACGGCTTGAAAGACATGTGATCACTAGGGATACACCGATCTGATCGGCGCCGATCCATATCGGCCGATATTGCCATGATCGGTTTTGATCGGCGTTCTCAAAACGGCCGATCATAACCGATCGATCAGATGACGTCACATCTGCGAGAAATACTATCAGAGAAGTTTCAGTCGCGTGCCGCAACTGAGACGGAGCGCCCGCGGAGTGCGGCAGAGTGAGAGGTCCGCGAGGGGATCCTCCCGCAGCGAGCGGCGCCCCGTCCCCCGAGCTGAACCTCTGGGTCAACTCACCGACACTCACATGTCTGAGCCCCTACAGGCTGATATTCACATGTCTGAGCCTACAGACTGATGCTCACATGTCTGAGCCCCTACAGGCTGATATTCACATGTCTGAGCCTACAGACTGATGCTCACATGTCTGAGCCTACAGACTGATGCTCACAGCACACGCGTTCGATCAGGAGCGCGCGAGGGTTTTCATAAAGTTACCCGCTAACTTTATCATAACTCTCGCGCGCTCCTGATCGAGTGCTGTTAGCGGAAGCATTCACGTGACACAACATAAGGTTTTGCAAAGATAGCGGAAAGAGCCACGTGAAACAACATCCGTTTTTCAAAATAAGATGTCGACAAATCATACACTAACATATACAAGTAAACAATGAACTGATTTTGTATATTAATAGATCGTTTCTGAGATTTAGCTTGAATTATGCTAACATTAAAACATTGTTACTGTACCAAGGAAGAGTTTATAAAATAAGTCAGACTTTTGTATGTTAAAAAAGTCCTGTATATAGATTTCCCCAAGAGTTCCAGGAAATGAATAATGCAGATGTGTTCCATATATATCTGAAATCAATCCCCTACAATAACAATCAAACGATTGTAATGTATCAATTAGGACCGTTTTCAAAGTAAAAGTCCTAAATGTTTAAAGAAATCTGTAATTTATTTAATGTTTGAGGTGCTTTAGATGTGTATTTCCTCATAGTCCTAGGCAATAATGCTACACAATAAATAGAATGCTTCAATCGACACCGTAATTGGTATTATGGGATCGGCAGATACTATTTCAGTGATCGGTGATCGGTATTATCGGTGATCGGTATTATCGGTGATCGGCTGACACTGATTTCAGTGATCGGTGATCGGCCCAAAAAACCTGATCGGTGCATCTCTAGTGATCACCTTTTCTTTAAAAAATGTAAGAAAAAATCCTGCGCTTTTATTTTGAAGGTTTAAAATCAAATAGTTTCATGCTATTATATTAGAGATATTTTCTTGTGTACAATATTTCTGCACTCAAATAAACAATAATCAAATGCAAAGAGAGTTATTTAACAATATGTTTGAGTAGTTTATACAGTTAGTTACCGGCCCTTTAAGAGGCGGCCATGATGCTGATGTGATCCATGGTAAAAATGAATTTGACACCCCTGCTCAAGGGTATCGATATTTTCTTATTACACTCGTCTGGTCTCATTGTACTAAACTAAAGTGCCATTAATCAGAAGTCTATACTGCGAGTGTGCATTCTTTTTTTGTGTGTATCTGTGCACTTTAAAGTGGATTATTGTCTATTTTTCACGCACAACAAAAAAATAAAAACGATGAATATCGTTTTATAAATGTTGTCACTTCTCAAAGCTCCTCTGGGGCTCTGGAGCAGCTTTGTCACGTCTGATACATGTTGAGTTGTGAAAAGGGAAGAGTGAGGCTCCAGGTTCAGGAAGTAAACGTCCCGATGATATTACACGACTCACATTTGGCAAAAACCTCTAACGGCTCGGATCGGCACGCAATTTCATCACTTCGATAACCTTGTAGGAAAAAAGTGTTACGTTTTGTGTTCGCACAAAACTTTGGAGGAGAAGTTGTAGATCGCCAAGAAAACATCCAATCACCACATTTCCACTCCGTTTCCACATAACTGTCATCTGTTTGGACTAGGGGTGTCACGATACCAAAAATTCAGTAGTCGATACCGATACCAGTAAAATAACACGATTCTCGATACCAATTTCGATACCACGGTAAAAAAAAAAAAATCCATGTACAATATATGTTAAATATTTGAAAAATAGCAAGACATACAAAACATGTGCAACAGAGCATATCACAACATAATAAAGTACAATTTTTTGGAAGCCTACATAAGGTGCCTTATTCAATTCAATTCAGTTTATTTGTATAGCCCAGTTTCACAAATTACAAATTTGTCTCAGAGTGCTTTACAATCTGTACACATAGACATCCCTGACCCAAAACCTCACATCGGACCAGGAAAAACTCCCAAATAACCCTTCAGGGGGAAAAAAAGGGAAGAAACCTTCAGGAGAGCAACAGAGGAGGATCCCTCTCCAGGATGGACAGATGCAATAGATGTAATGTGTACAGAAGGACATATTTAGAGTTAAAATACATTCAAGGAATCTGACAGAGTTTATCAATAGTTCATATTTAGGCATATTCCACGATGGAGAGTTTGGAGACCTCCCAAGTGGAGGAGTGGGCGGAGTCCCAGCAGGGCAGTGGCACAGCTGGCGACAGGAACTCACGATCCAACCATCGAAGGTCCATCAGCAGATGGAATCTATGCCGTCTCATAGGGTCCGATGACCCCATGAGACGTGAAGTCAGAAGGACTCCGGGAGAAAGCAGAGTTAGTCATGTGTGATGGAGAGATGAAGATTCATCCATAGGAGAAAGAAAAGAGGAGAGAGGTGCTCAGTGCATCCTAAACATCCCCAGCAGCTATAAGCCTATACCAGCATATCCAGGGGCTGGACCAGGGCAAACCTGATTCAGCCCTGACTATAAGCTCTGTCAAAGAGGAAAGTCTTCAGTCTACTCTTGAATGTGGTGACTGTGTCTGCCTCCCGGACTGAAGGTGGAAGCTGGTTCCATAAAAGAGGAGCTTGATAACTAAAGGCTCTGGCTCCCATTTTACATTTTAAGACTCTCGGAACTACAAGTAGCCCCGCATTTAGTGAGCGCAGCTCTCTGGTGGGGCGATACGGTACTACAAGCTCTTTAAGATATGATGGTGCATCACCAATTAAGGCTTTGTAAGTTAAGAGAAGAATTTTAAAAGTGATTCTTGATTTTACAGGGAGCCAGTGCAGAGCAGCTAGTGCAGGAGTAATGTGATCTCTTTTCTTAGTTTTAGTGAGAATACGAGCTGCAGCATTCTGGATCAACTGGAGGGACCTAAGAGATTTATTAGTGCAGCCTGATAATAAGGAGTTGCAGTAATCCAGTCTCGAAGTAACGAACGCGTGAACCAATTTCTCTGCATCTTTTGAGACAAGATGTGCCTGATTTTTGAAATATTACGTAGATGGAAGAATGCAGTCCTTGAGATTTGCTTTATGTGGGAGTTAAAGGACAAGTCCCGATCAAAGATAACGCCGAGATTCTTTACAGTGGTGTTGGATGCTAGAGTAATGCCATCTACAGAAATCACATCACCAGATAATTGATCTCTGAGGTGCTCAGGGCCGAGTAGAATTACTTCGGTTTTGTCTGAGTTTAACATCAAGAAGTTGCCGGTCATCCATGTTTTTATGTCACTAAGACATGCTTGAATTTTAGTGAGTTGGTTAGTCTCCTCTGGTTTTATCGATAGATATAGTTGAGTATCATCTGCATAACAATGAAAGTTTATAGAGCGTTTCCTGATAATATTGCCCAAAGGAAGCATGTATAAGGTAAATAGAATTGGTCCAAGCACAGAACCTTGTGGAACTCCATGACTAACGTTGGTGGTCATTGAGGCTTCATCGTTTACAAATACAAACTGAGATCGATCTGATAAATAGGATTTAAACCAACTTAGGGCGGTGCCTGAAATACCAATCGACTGCTCCAGTCTCTGTAATAGGATGTTATGGTCAATGGTGTCGAATGCAGCACTAAGGTCTAACAAGACCAGTACAGAGAGAAGTCCTTTATCTGCTGCCATTAAGAGGTCATTCGTAATCTTCACCAGTGCTGTCTCTGTGCTGTGGTGTTTTCTAAATCCTGACTGAAACTCTTCAAATAAACTATTCTGATGTAGAAAGTCACACAACTGATTTGCGACCACTTTCTCAAGGATCTTAGAGAGGAAGGGGAGGTTAGAGATCGGTCTGTAGTTAGCCAAAACCTCTGGATCCAGAGTGGGCTTCTTCAGGAGAGGTTTAATTACAGCTACTTTGAAGGAATGTGGTACGTGGCCTGTTAACAAAGACACATTAATAATATCCAAAAGAGAGCTGCCAATTAAAGGCAAAACGTCTTTAAGCAGCCTAGTCGGGATAGGGTCCAAGAGACAGGTAGACGTGTTAGAAGTAGAAACCATTAAAGATAATTGGTTACGGTTGATGGGAGAAAAGCCATCTAAATATATACCAGGACATACAGGGGTTTCCAAAGCCATTCCACTTGAGGACAGATTGGCACTGGTTAAGGGCAAGAGATTATTAATCTTGTCCCTAATAGTTAAAATCTTCTCATTGAAGAAGTTCATAAAGTCATTACTACTGAGGTCTATAGGAATACTGGGCTCCACAGAGCTGTGACTCTCTGTCAGCCTGGCTACAGTGCTAAAGAGAAACCTAGGGTTGTTCTTATTCTTCTCTATTACTGATGAGTAATATTCTGCTCTGGCATTGCGGAGGGCCTTCTTATAAGTTTTAAGACTATCTCGCCAAACTAAGCGGGATTCTTCCCGATTAGTTGAACGCCAAATGCTTTCAAGCTTTCGTGACGTTATGTATGGCTTCATTTAGCTGGGTTAGCACATCCTGAGTTAATATTTCACTTTTCTTTGTGGCAGATGATGCTGACATGCGTATTTGTTTTATCTTATCACAAAGCTCTTGTTTTGGTTTTCCATCAAGTAATGTTTCAGCAACGACACTCATGCATTCTTTGACAAGCCCTCCATCAGTAAATGGCTTTTTGTGTTGCTCCAAAATCCAACAACTCTGAGGGAACTCATGAGTTGTTGGGCAGTGAACGTGTGTCTCAGGGTCCTGGTTGTTCATATTGGGCTGTGAGGCCACTTATTTTCTGTGATCTCACTTCGGATTTGAGTGGGTTTGTTTGTTCAAAACCTTTATGTTTTGTCTCATAATGGCGTTTCACATTGCCACTTTTAATAAGTGCCACGGTTTCTGAACATATAAGACACACTGGTGTTGTGCTCCCTGTGGGAAGTATGAACAGAAAAGAGTCTGTCCATTCCGGAATAAATGCTCTATTTTCTCTGTCAACTTTTCTTTTTTTGGGGAGCGACATTTGTTCCTTATGTGTCCCTCCCTTTCGCTGTCTCACTCGCATTTTTCTCAACTTTCTCTGGCACAGTCGTCCGTTTCTCTCCCTTTGTTTTCTAAATGTATCGCTATCTTTCTTTTTCTTTCTACCGTCTCAATGTGTAACCTGCCTCTAACTTTCTCATATGCGCAGCGCTATCTGTTGAGACGTAATGTTTACCGCCGAGAATGCATAGATTTGATTGGCTGAATGGTATCACGTGGAATGGCTTAACTCGCATGCAATTGGTCTGTGCGTTTCCACGTCCGCTAAACCACTACCGTAAAGACTGAAAAGGCTGCGCCGCGCTGCCGGTTACAAAAATATATATAATACCTCTCCACTTGACAGCTTGCTAGCTAACGTTAACTTCCGAGGAGCGCAGCGCGAGCCCCCATCAGTTCCAGAAGAGGCGCAGCGCCGATGCCAACAGCTGGCATCGGCGCTCACAGTACTTGCGGTACTTACGGTACTTCAAAAAAATAGGTATCATCGGTATTTTGATATTGAGTACCGAAAGGTACCGTAAGTATCGGTTCTCGTGACATCCCTAGTTTGGACGTCGCTCTACTTCACACACCAACCGGCTTTACCTGGTGTGTCTTCGAAAAGGAGCCTTTAAAACCAGAAAACGACCTATATGTGTATACGTGTGTGTGTGTGTGTGTGTGTGTGTGTGTGTGTGTGTAAAAGCATATTTTCCAACAAAGACTTACAGTACGAGATAACGAGCATCTTCAACACAGCTGATAAGTGTGTGTGTGTGTGTGTGCGTGTGTGTGTGTGTGTGTGTGTGTGTGTGTGTGTGTGTGTGTGTGTGTGTGTGTGTGTGTGTGTGTACTGATTCAACTGTGCATGTCTTTGTGTTTCCGGCGTGTGACCGTGGCTGCGTGTGAATTAATGAAACCAGTTGCACCGCGGCGTCTTCAGAAACACCTCGGAACGGGTCCCAAGACTCCCGGCTGCAGCGGCTCCGCGCTCGACATGAAACGTCCGTCTCCCCCGTGTGTGTCTGCCGCGCCGAAGCCGCCCCCTTCACGGAACATTATGAATAATGCACGGCGAATGGGGAAAAAGAAGGAAAAAAAAGCCGCCCTCTCCGCAGCACCTGTATGTATAATGAATGCCGTGTGTCGGGGCCGTTTGTCTGATCAGGTGAGAGCCTGTCGTATATCTTGTCCCTTACGGGAGCAGAGGAGGCTCGCTCGCTTTGATTTCCCTGCGCCGGAAAATGATGCAGAAATGATTTTGCAAATTGATCCCGGGGAGAGAGACGGATGCACGATCAATTGTCGTCGTGCCGTTTGTCGAGGGCCCCTCCTCCAGCCTCTGACGGACGGCGTGTCGATACCCGTATTGCCATTCGGGTCTATTGACCTTTCTCTGAGGCATGTTAGCACCACTTGGCCCGGTCATTATGGCTGTGATCCAGATGCCAGAGGTCGACATCGGGGGAGTCTCCATCCATCACGCAGGGGGAAAGAGAGAGAGAGAGAGAGAGAGAGAAGTTAAGCTGAGCGATAAGGGAGACGCGAGAGGACGGAGACGAGCGAAACGCGAGGAACCGGCGGACGTGATGTACAGATGCAGGTACAGAAGAGATCATAGATACAGATGCTGAAACGTGTATTTGGCCTAAAAACACCTGGCAACCTGCTGGGAATCCGTCTGACACTTCTAAGCATCTGCTGTCTGATTGACGTCAGTACGACAAGTCTTAAAGGAATAGTGCAACATTTTGGAGACGCTCAGATGGCAGTTCAATCATCTCTGTGATTCATTCATTCACAATTTTCTCTCCTCCGTTTCTTCTTTGTCGGCTGATTGAGACGTCAGACGATTTGAAAGTTTTGCCCATCGCCGTCTTGTTTATTTGCGACCACCAGTAACATGAGAGGGCGGAGCCTAGTAGGACTAAATGCTGAATAAGACATTTGTATGCTACAACATTAAATGCACTATAAAAACACATTGTGGCATAATATCATGTTTCGAATGTTTACGAGGGTTATAAATTAGTGTACAAAATGCTAATAATGCACGTTCACTTCTCTTGCTGCATGGTTTAAGTGTGGATTGTATTAGCTATCTTTAGCTCATCTTTACAGGTGATGGTAGGTGTACTTTATTTTCACTTTGAACAGAGCCAGACCTAAAGTTTATTTGACTGAAGTCAGGCCCTGCTACTTTCTAGCCCAGTAGTCGAAGTTGCACATGCAAAATTGTCATAAAACAGTCATATAATCAACCTTCATCATAAAAAGACTTTAATAATACTCATACTACTACATAGGTACATGTGCTAAGAAATAAAAGGTAGAAAGAAAGAGTGAATTGAGTGGTTTCTTCCAGTTGGTAAAGCCTGACTGCATCATGAGTGGACAGTATTTATGGAGCTGCATGCGGTATTCAATAAAGAGGAATATATCGTATATTAATATATTGTACGTGTGGATTTGTATCCTTGCATTTCTGCATGTTGTCACATATGAATGTGTTGAATTGTATTTACTTTTAATACTTCACACAGACTTTAGTTAGTAAATTAAATTTCATGTCATCATATTAATTATTTGCATAACTGGAACATTTAAAAATCATTTTCGTTACCAGCTGCTGCACAGAAAGTCCGAGCCGAGTGAAAAAGTGAACTCTCCTCATGGACTGCAGTATTGCAAATGAGTGTCTCCATCCCATTGTCACTTCTACATGCTCCAACTTCTCTGTATTTTAATGTCTTCTATTTTTATTTCGCTGGCTGTCAGGTTTCCGGCCGCTATGGCGGCAGCGGCTACGTTTCTAAATTAAGCCCCATGAATTATTCTCGCATTGCCTCTTGTTTCTCACCACAGTGAAATGAGGAAGGACATTGTTTGGGGAGCAACGATGCAAAGATGCAAAGATGCATCTGCAGAAGACACGATAACTCCTGTGTGAATAACACCAGGGTAGAAACCACCTTCCTCTGGTGTGTAGCCTCCATTCTCTTTTCTCTTTTCTATTCTTATGGAATTAAAATGTCTTCCCCATTAAATGGACCCCTGCTTAAAAGCATTAGCAGGACCTCGCTAATTCACTCATGCCTATGAATTAGATAATTTACTGGAGTGATAATAATAAAAATAATAATAATGCCCTATGTTAGTGGCTCATCACCGCTCTGCAAAAAGGCACTTACTACTTTCTGCAGCAATCAGGAAATACTTTTCTTTTTATGGCGCAGTGCGTTCTCAGACTTGAGAGACTCGAGAGCGAAGCGTCGCCATGACGGCAAGACGCGCACACCAGGTGCACGAATGAAACGTGCCTCGCTGAGTGCTTCTTCATACATGGTCTGTGTATTAACTGCTGCTTGTATCCAGAACAACGTGCATAGCTTATCATGGATCTGTTGTCTTTACCGTCTGATTACACGCTATTAATTTATCAAAATAATGTTTCGAAATCATTTCCAGTCCCTTAAATTGCTGAATTCACACAATTGTGTTGCAAGTTTACCAAACTCAATGGATGGGTTAAGAGGTTTGATAGAAGCCGGGCTCTTCTTTTCATAGGCGGGTCGATTATTTCCATCGGAAAAATTTACGTTAATGGGAAAAATTAATCAGCAGGAAGAAGTTTAGAACATTTAAAAGGACTCTCGTGCAGGAGCACTCAAATAATAATAAGAAAACTTAACTTTAACAGGAATGGATGTTTCCATCTTGGAAAAGTGACATCCGGTTTGTTATTTTAGACTCAGAGTTGTGTTCTCGGAGCTCAGTTTAGAGTAAAATGTTGTTGTGTCTGAAATGATATATTGATGGATGGATGGAAAGATATGATGTGTATTATCTGTACCATTTTGTTATGCCAATCCATCAAGCAGACACAATTTTCTGAGATACCTCAGCTCAAAGTGTTTAGATCGTTGTCGTCAGTCCGTGCTCAGCGTGAGAAAACAGATGTGAGTGACTGAAAAGTGTCGACTGAGTGAGTCTCGGGTCCGTTGGCAGATCTGATATGTTCCTGGTGATAACTTTGTAATGTTTACCCGGGAATCTTCAACACAGAGAATTATTGTTATTGATAACTTAACCTTGTCATCGTCTCATAAACCACTGTGCAGTGTTTAAAACTCATGGCTCTACAACTCCAACTCGTCTTCAGGGACCCCAAATCCCAGAATGCCTTCATAAAACATCTCCAAGGCAATTGTTTGACAGTAACTTTTGTATATGCACGCTTCATTTTATTCCTAATATGAAGAGTTTAGGAGTGCTTTGAGGTTTGAAGTGAAGCCATGTTGTCCCCCCGGTTATTCTGACGTATAATGAACCATCTGTGCCATCTAATGAAGTATTGTTGCTGTAATCGGCTCATGAAAGGAAGGGAGATCCAGCCCAAGGAAAGTTGCTGCATAAGTTAGGGTGACCAGACGTCCGGTTTTCCCCGGACATGTCATGTTTTGACATCTAAAAAAAACGTCCGGCAGGGATTCCCAAAACATCCGGGATTTTGCTTCGTCGGATATTTGTGTTTCTCTGAGTTTTCACAAACTAGTTTTTACCCCTTACACGTTTTGGAAATGGTATCTCCCTTACGGCCACCTTCTTGCCCGAGCTCTGACGGTATAGAGAACAGCCATTGGTCAACCGATCTCAGGGTTGCCAGATACACGATAATTACCCTCCAAATAATAAAACCATTTTGAGCCTTTGGTTCGATACATTTTCAACCTGGCAACACGGAGCACCTCGCCCACTTAAAACAGGTCAATCTATCCTCTGTGGGGAGGTGTTTCTGACTGGTAAAAAGGCTGTTTGAAATTATTCTTGTGGTATTTTGACCAAAATATGTTACAAACATTACATTAAGACCTCAAGGAACCAGATCAACTTGTGGAAAATGGGCATAATATGTCCCCTTTAAGTTAAATACATTTTTGCAGACTATAGCGCAATTATGTGGAACTTATTAAATTATTGTCCTGGTTTTATTCCCCATCTTAAATCCTTGTATTTATTATTGGGTAAATATCATCCATATTATTTGTATGTGTACCCTGGTTCATCACAATTGTCTTTCATAATAACCTCCTTTTCAATCTTAAATTGCCTATTTCTGATGCTTTCCTCCACACTGACAGCACTGTGCGGCCTTTTATGAAAGCACAACTTTCATGACAGAGTTTTTCTGTTGGTGAGAGCAGAACATGCTCAACGTGTGTGTGTGTGTGTGTGTGTGTGTGTGTGTGTGTGTGTGTGTGTGTGTGTGTGTGTGTGCGCTTCCTCTGTCAATCTTGATTGAACCGTTACAGTAATGTGTGTACGAGAGCAGGGAAACCCACGGAGACGAGCTGCAGCTCTCCTCCCACTGGAAGCTGCAGCTTCTCTCATCTCCCAGCGCCTCAACCTGTTTTTGAAACACCAGGCAATCTCCGACCCCA
The DNA here is from genome assembly GCA_036178185.1 of Liparis tanakae. Classification (NCBI taxonomy): domain Eukaryota; kingdom Metazoa; phylum Chordata; class Actinopteri; order Perciformes; family Liparidae; genus Liparis; species Liparis tanakae. The sequence goes on from CM070106.1 coordinate 12,477,437, forward strand.
AACCCTGGATGACTCCACACACACACACACACACACACACACACGCACACGCACACGCACACGCACACGCACACACACACACTCACAGCGGTCTAAATTATATTCACATGGGTTCTCCCACCAAAACATTTTGAGCATCTGAAAAGTCGTTCCCTGCATTCTTGTAATTTCTTGTGGAAATGTCTTAATTTATAAAAAGGAAAAAAACAGTTTAGATGGCAGGTGACCGTTAAAATATTATAAAGTATAATGAAGAAAGGCTCTCAGGCATTCTCCCGTTATTTTTTTTCCTTCTAATTTATTGTCATATTGGCTGATTTACCTCTTTTCTGTCTTTTGTTTGGGTAAATAACCTTTTTAAATATGCATGTGGCACCTTTTCACCTCCACGATACATTAATGCATCTTAATTAATGGACAGTAATTGCTCATATGTGTCTCTCGGGGAGATTTATGCGCGTGTTGAAAACATTTGGCACGTTCAAAATACATCCCGCATTACATACATCTGTGTTCACCATGAAGTCGAGAAGAAAGTGGTGATACCTTGAGGAAAAAAGTTGAAATAGTATAAGAATAAAGTGGCAATTTAATGAGAATAAAATAATAATATTTCAAGAAAATGCATCAACCTGCCGCATAGACATTATGCTCACTTATCTGCCTCTTCAGATTCCAGTCGCGGCAGATGCAAATCATATTCTTAATAGTGCGTCCATTTCCTTTTCGCCACTCTCTCCTCTCCTCCGTCTCCACCTTCCTCGGCGTTATGCAGCACGGCGGCGAGACGGCTATCTGGCGGTTGTTAATTACAAAGTATGGTTACAGATCACTTTAACGGCCCCCTGACGGCAGATCGGAGCGTTATGAGCGCCATCACGCCGCAGCGGTTTATAACTCTGTTAAACAGAATTCGGCGGTGAGGACTGATCGCACCGCGGCGCCACCCCGCTCGTCTTCATCGGCTTCCTCCACGGGAGGAGAGTCGGGCTGGACTGCGGCTGATTTATGAGGACGATGTCTCTGCTGGAAATAACTTGAGGAAATCTTTAAAAGTTGGAAATGATGCTTTTCAGCTCCTGAACTGAGCTCCTAGTATCACTTTACTGACTTTACCTTGTTTTCTTTTCTTTTCTTCTTTATCAGCCACTTTCTCTATGCAGCGATGTCAAGTATTTGTTCACAACCAACCAGGTAACCCAAAGGTGCTTTGAAGGATTTACACTCTCTTTGAAGACATTTAATAAGGAAAGACACGTTGTGACCTTCATAGATGAAAGCAGCGGTGGCAGCTTGTCTGATACATAACGAGATGGAAAGGGGGATGTGAAGGATGAGACGGTGGACGTCATGCCAGAGACCAGGGAATTTACCAGAAAAGCACTGAGGGGATTTGGGTTTAGATAGGTAGATAAATAGATAGATGTAGGTAGGTAGGTAGGTAGGTAGATAAGTAGGTAGACAGGTAGATAGGAAGGTAAAGGTAGGTAGGTAGATAAGTAGGTAGACAGGTAGATAAGTAGGTAGACAGGTAGATAGGAAGGTAAAGGTAAGTAGGTAGGTAGGTAGGTAGGTAGGTAGGTAGGTAGGTAGGTAGATACATACATAGGTAAACAGGTAGGAAGGTAAGTAGGTAGATAGGTAGATGGATAGATAGGTAGGTAGATATGTAGGTAGATATGTAGTTAGATAGGTAGGTAAGTAGATATGTGGGTAGGTAGTTAGATAGGTAGGCATATATGTGTATTATCTGTACCAGCTTGTATGCCAGTCCACCAAGCAGACATTTTGCTGGATAAGTGGATCAGAAAGCTCAGGGTGTCACTAAAGGCACCAAGTCCTCCTGGTACCATGAGCGTCCAGACAGAACGTCACAGAAAACCACCCAACATATTCTGAGATGTCTTAGTCAGGACCAAAGTGGTGGCTGACTAACACTACCGTCCTAATGCCCGGCCACCACAGAGGCTAAAGACAATGACAAGGAAACGGTGGGATGATGATAGATATGAGCAGCCTGGTTTCAAACAAGCCAACCTGTAATAGACATGAAAGAGGACCGACTCCCTTGAAGGCAGTGAGAGACATGAGAAGAGCAACAGATGAGTGACAGCTACACTTTGTTATCCTCCCATGGGTTTACCATCATAATGATGTGGATTGTGTGTTTGATATTGGGTGCATATACAGTGTGAGCGCTATAGAGACGTCCCTCACTCATTGTTAATGTGCGTCTGTGTTGCAGTGTTGGTGGAACGCGCCCCTGAGTCGACCTGGCTGCCTCTAGACTCCACCACCATGCGTCTCCGGAGTGCTGAGGTGGTACCGCACCTGCTCCAGACTCACTAACCGCCGCCGGGGGTTCACCCGATGGCCGCCCGGCCTCGCCAAGCCTCAGCTCGCCCAGTGCTCAGTGCGCCCTTCTTCGCCCGCCGCTGTGATGAAGACCGCCAGCCGCGCCCAGCCCCGCAGCAGTCCCCCGCTGGGCCAGATGAGGCGCTACACACCCGGGGTGTATCCTTTCCTGTTCCCGTCGATCATCAGCTCCCTGCCGCCGCTGCCGCCGCTGCCGCCGCCGCCGCCGCCGCCGCCGTCCCCGCAGAGGCTGCAGATCCAGCAGCCGTCCAGCAGCGGCAGCACGCCCTCGCCTGTCGGTGAGTACTCACGGCCGACCGCTCGCCCCCTTGTGGTGGATGGCGTTACAGCGCTTTCATTCAGGGGGCCGAGGTTTGCGTCCGGTCCCAGATCTGTGATAGACGTCTTAACGGTGCCGAACCATAACCATCGGGTAGCTGCCAACGAGCAGATATTGTAAAAAGCAGGTATGGGATGTAATCGAGTGGATCTAGAACATTAATGTCTCGGAAAGGAGTTGCGTAACGTTCCGCGTGTTCAGGTGACTGGCTCAATTTGTATACATAAAGAGTGTGTGCATGGCCGGTGAGAGGAAATTGGGCGGAGAAAACTCGCTGGAGGTGTTGAGTTAAAAGAAAGTGAGCTAACCAGACCTCAGGGTGCTAGCTTAACGCGCCCCATCTCTGACAAAGCTGTCTGCAAACAGGTTGCATTGTGGGTAGTATAGGCATAACAATGTTAAAGTACTATAAAATGTTACGTCCCCCATTTTACACATTCAGCTCTTTCTCTGTCATATTTAATGATGTCATCAGTTATTACCTTTGCATTGAAAATGCGGAAGGTTATGTTTTGATCGCCGTGTATTTATTTGTATGCGTGTTACACGCATAACACAAAACGTATTAAATTGAATCGCATGACATTTGGTGGGATGATTGGTGATTATCCGGGAACCGTTTGATTAGATTTTGGGATTGATCGGGTCAAAGGTCAAGGTCACGAAAAAGGTCAACACCTTCTTTTTACCAGTTGCATGCCAATTTTTATCCAATTGTCAACTAATGCCAAAATGTTCATAATTCAATGCCCAATATTGTGATATGTGAAGGTATGCGCTCTACCGAGTGCCCATTCTAGTTTTAGTTTGGGATTATCTAGAAATTATTAACAGAAACACTGAGCTACAAAAGCCTGGCACAGAGTTTGAGGGGCAACATCCCAATTTAGAAGGTCCAACAGAAAGATTGTTCAGTTGCATTATGGGAACTGTACATTATAAAACATAGAATAGAGGTTCGACCCATACAAGGGAAAATAAGTCATCTCGGCCTCCGCTGTTTTCATTACACCGTTTATTTAATTTATTTACTCCCCTGTTTCTCTAAATTACTAATATTATATTGCACAAGATGATGAAAATCTATATTTTGTTCTGAACATTGAGAATTCGGATCTCAGCCTTTTTTCAACATCACTCTAAAAACACTGAGGTGTGTTTTTAGAGGAGTGCTTCAAATCTTTAAAAAGAAAGAGGCACATTGCGATTAAGACGAGTTGCAAAAACAAATGATGGACTCTGCTGGGAGAGGAAGTGACTCAGACAGAACGTGACGATAACAACCTCAGGCAGCAGTGAGTAATCCAGATAGCTGCACGGATGCTGGATTACTTCCTCACTGTTAGCGTCTCCCACTACTGCAGCAATATTTTGACACACTCTGGAGAGCGGCTGTTCTCTTCTTCCAGCCAGTCGTATTCACTCCGTTTTTTTTCTCACCTTCCTCCACCCTCTCAACAATCTGCTCTGGGGGGATCAGTAAGGAGCTCAGGTGAGCAGCTCTGTGTGCGGCTGAACTCTGAAGTGTACATACACACAATGCAGACAGTCAGTTTCAAGATGTGTCATTTTTGTTAAGCAGAATGTGTATTGCTCTTGGGAAATCTCCCTCTTCCACTAATTAAACACAAGCCAAATGTAAAAAGTGCACCATCTCACCACAGAGGCAACGTTTTATGAAACCTCTGCAGTCTATACAGTTCATTTACAGCAAGTTTGCATTTTTTTTGTGCAGAGTTTTAAAAGTTTGCTTTAAAATTAGCTCAACGATTCGGGAGAAACCTAATAAGATCTCCTGCGACCCATCTGTGGGTCCCGACACAGTTGTTTGGGAGTGCTTGGCGCAGACCTTTTCATCAGAGAAATGTAAAGAGGCCAGAAGAGGATCAACTGTAATTGTATATTTCACAAGAACGCTGTTGTTGGAGAAATCTAACCAGATCCCTGACCTCAGTAATCCCACCGGTGACCTCATTAGGGGTCCTAACCCCAGTTCAAAGGAACAGATGATGGTGTCTTCATATTGACAGTCAAAGCACATCAAAAGTGTTTTGTGTAAAAAAAAAAAATATCAATGCACTAAGTCACGTCGTGCATCTGAAAGCTGAAGATGAAAAGAATATCGAGACGTTAATGTGATCCGGCCTCTGTGACTGGGGGCGGGACATCAAATATAGCTTCAGAAATATAAAAAAAACAACACAGTAACAAAAAGTCAAAGTGAGTACAGATGCCGTCTGGTGTGCGTGAAACAGACTCGACGCAGACACACCGCGTCCTCCTTAACGCGAGAGACGAGAGAATGAACCCGAGAATCTGTCTGCGGATTCTCACAGACGACCCGGGACGTGGCGCCGTCTCCCGGGGACGGACTCAAATGCTCGCTGTGGTTGGGGTCAGCGGTCCGGCGCGACCCGCCGCCGCCGCCCGCGTCCACCGGGAGATTCACAAAGGGAAATTTAACTCCGCCGCAAAAACACCCAAGTCCCTCCTGGGAACTGCAGTGGCCCGGTCAACACCACCGAGGGTTAGCATGAGTATGCATGAGAGAGATAACAACAACAACAACAACAACAGCAACAAGGAATAGAGACAAAGGGGAGATTATAATCCAGCAATATTGTTTTGGAACCTTCTCTTTCGAAAACTGTAATAATTAAGTGTCCCTTCAGAAGAACATAGCAGTGGTTTTATTTGCTTTATATGCTGTCATAGAGCCATTTGCTTCCATTAATTTGAGTGTTATGAGCTCCTGTAAAATACATGTACATAGCAACACACTGATGTGCTTTATTTAGCACCCTAATTAAAAGACAATATCCCACATACCGTATTTTTTGCACTATAGGGCGCACTTAAAAGCCTTTATTTTTCTCAAAAAACGAAAGTGCGCCTTATAATCCGAAGCGCCTTATATATGGATTCATTCTGGTTGTGCTTACTGACCTCGAAGCGATTTTGTGTGGTTTTACTTAGCGCTCACGGCGCTAAGTAAAAATATTTTAGTACGACTTTGGCAAAACTACAAAGCCGCACCGATTGCAGCATTAAGGCTACCGTAGCCAGGAGCGTCGCGGAGTAATACATACTGTGCTTCACCATAATACAGGGCTCTCAACCCTCACGCATTGAGCGTGAGGCTCACGCATTTCAGTCTTAATTCACGCTCTCCCGCCACACATCCAATTTCTCACGCTGAAAAAAAATCTCGGCTATTTAATGTTTTAATGTGCCGGCGCAGCGCGCAGACATGAGCCGCAATGCCCCTCACGGTGGAGAAATCAAACGCCCCCCCTGAGTTCTGCTGTGCGGGGGCCACTTATCAACCAATCAAAAACACATTGGCTACACAACAGCCAATCAGAAAAAGCTCACTAGCCCCCCCCCCTGACTGACTTATTTGACTGTTTTGTTTCTCTTAATGCTCCTTATAATCCGGTGCGCTTTATATATGAAAAAAGATCGAAAATAGATCATTCATTGACAGTGCGCCTTATAATCCAGAGCGCCCTATAGTGCAAAAAATACGGTATATATATATATATATATATATATATATATATATATATATATATATATGTGTGTGTGTATATATGTGTGTGTATATATATATGTATATATATATGTGTATATGTGTATATATATATGTGTGTATATATACTGTATATATATATATATATATATATATATATATATATATATATATATGTATATATACAAATATATAAATATTTATACGGACCAAAGCAGCTGTGTGGAGAATTAAAGTGAATATTTTCGTAAGGGGAAAAAAGACAGAAGAGTTACTCTTTCATACTTTATCATTGGAACCGTTTTATTATATGTTGCTTGTCAGATTTTTGGTTTCTAAAGATAAAAAAATGTACAAAGTCCTTCACCGACGAGTTACTACATTGCTCATTTCAGGCCAGCAAAACCAATTTAAACCAAAAATATTGGTCAGCTAAACAACATGAGAGCGAGAGAGAGAGCGAGAGAGAGAGAGAGAGAGAGAGAGAGAGAGAGAGACTCCGTCAGCTGCATCGCATGTTTGAAAGGGAGCGCAAGAATGTTTTTGAGGTCAATTTCATAGATATGGGTTAGAAGGAGTGGGTTGACTTACATCCCCATACTGTTGTTACGTAACTTGGGTCGTTCTTTTTTTAACCTTAAAGACGGTTGTTTCATAAGCAATTTTTTTTCTTTTTGCCTGAGCCTAAAGTTGTTTTCTTTTAATACAAAATGCTAAGTTTCACTTTTTAATAGACGGGTAACATTTGAAAAGTGGATTAGACCAAAACAGGCATTGAAACACAAGAAATGTGAATATTTTGGGTCTTTAGAAATCTTTAATGTGAAACATTGCGTCAGTGTCATTAGCTTAATAGTGACCAAAAAGAACGAAAAAGTAAACCGCAAATAATTAATAAATGCAACGGGAAGACACTCAGAATGTGAAAGATCTGCAAGAACTGTTCAATAACAGAATGGAAAAAACTAAACATCAAAGAAGCATTTTCAATTAAATCGGTGCATAAAAACAGTATTTCTTTAATAAAAAAGAGCTCAACAGGAATCTGTTGTTACACTGATGGAATCGTGCTGTGGAAAAGGACACAATGCTGCATTCATCTATCGTAGCACAGATAAACTTGCCCCCCCTCACCCAGGGCTTAGTTAGGGATCCATCTTGTGACTACCTTTTTTTAATTTGAAAACATAAGGTATTAGAGATGTGTCTAATAAAACATGGATGGACTATAAAAGCAAAGTCATCCCTCGTTTAGTCCTCATTGACTTCTGTGGTGCAGACAAATTGAACTCTATAAATAACTCCACTCACCTCCATTGAATAAATAAAAGAATTTATTTTTGTACAGCGACACACCGGAGGTCACTTTTTTTATTTGTATTTTTTACCCGTTAAACCGAATTTGCTGCTCGCCAGCGGGCGCACATCACGCCGACTGTGCCGCCCGAGCGTTAGCCGGTATTCACACTGCAGCTGCAGCAGCAGCGGGGGAAGCGTACTCTAGTAATAAAACCCCATCTGGGCAACAGTGAGTCGGTGAGATCCGCCTCGTGGTACCGCCACACGGACACACACACACACACGGATACACACACGGACACACACACGGACACACACACAGACACACACAGGGTTTGCCTTAACGCCGTCTTTGCAGCGCTCGCTTAGCGGGCCCATACAACATGTCTGCACAGCACCCGGCGTTAAGAGGGACCCGGCTGTCATGTTGCACTCAAACTCTGCAACTGCACGCCTCCTCCTCCTCCTCCTCCTCCTCCTCCTCCTCCTCCTCCCCCCCCCCCCCACACACACACACACACATCATGAATCCCCTCCTCTTTCGCCACCCCTTCCTTTGTCTGCCTTGCTCCCTTCAAGTCACCGTCTGCCTGGTTGTCTATCAGTGTTTCCCTGTTATTTTAGAATCCATCGCAGGGTATTTAGGTCACATGCGGTTTCTATCCCTGGCAAGGTATGAATAATGCAGACTCCTCTCATTACACCATGCGCTAACCCTCTGGATTGAAAATCAATGTGCACTCAAGTGGCTGGCGAATGAATGGATGTACCGCCGCCAAGGAGGGGAGCGAGGCGAGCGAGGGCTTCGTCTCACGGTGTACCCCAAAGGTTTTAAACCGCATTTCTATCTTAACAGGTTCCAAGCTTTTACAAAATACAATATGCTTTTCATCTAGCTTGGTGCAGCTACGTTCACCGAGGGCTGACTGTGATGGGAACAAGGCCGGCAGAACTGAACGTCCAAAAAAAAGAAGATTGTTGGTCATCGGGGCAAAGCGTCGAGACGCGTCTGAAACCCAGAGCGCATTGTCGGGGCCGTATGACCGATTGAGGAATGAGCTGGGAGTTTTCTTTTTTTCTTCTTTTTTTTGTTTAACCCCCTCGGTGTCCAACCTCTCAGTGCACTCCCTCCTCCAGTTCAACCATAGTTCACATTGCCAGGAGTCCCCCCCCCCCCCCCCCCCCCCGCGCGTAGCACTCGGAGAAATCCTTCGCATACACGCTGCCACACATTCCTCACATAGCCTAAAACGCTTTTACGACATCATCCACAGTTCGTCTCGAGATTTTTTGGAAAGGTGCCCGAGCCGCTGCAAGCAACACCAGTTACCCACTGTGAGTACATCGGCCATGTTTTTTTTTAATGGGTGAGACCCCACCCGACATCTGGCACACATCTGGAGCTGTTTAATGAGAGGCTCAGTCTGCCTGACTTTTCACTTGGAGCCCGCCATCATTCTGGAGTTGTCGAGACACTTCAACCCTCATCTCCTCTCCGGCGATGTCGATACACGACTGATAACGCTCCGGGAAACCTGCGAGGGGGGAAATGGAAAAAAAAGGAAAAACTGAGCAAAACTAATTGGGGAAAGCTTCAATTTGGAAGTACATCTTGTGGTGTTTACTCCCCAAAGCAATAAGCAACCTGTGAGGCGAGGTGTCTTGATTACAGAGCTTACTGTAATTTATTGATATGATTTCCTCGCAGCCCGAGCGCCGTGTTTGTGTCTTTTGAGACTTGAGGATTTGCTCGATGACAGGGAAAATATTGTTGTCTGGGACTGAATCCAAACTCGTCTTTTGATTTTATCTATGGAGAGAAAAAGAAGAAAAAAAGAAGCTTCTTCGCCAACAAACATACTATTTAAATTCTTTAAGCAACGTGTTTTTGTGCGAGGTAAATATCCAAATGCACATCTTAACGTGCGGCCTCCCCCTGCCTGTGGTCACAGTGCATTCTCCACGGTAGTCGCCCGTAAATCAAGAAAATGGCTCCTTTTGTATGTTCATTAATAGGCACAACATGCGTCAATACAAGACCCCAACTATTCTTTGAATGGACTTTGATTGAAAGCCGGCCTTTTTTAACAGCGACATTCTTATTCTCGCCCTGTAGCAGCTTGTCTAGCTGTCCGCGCTCTTATTTATTGCCCCCTTGAAGACGAGACAATGAGGGAGCAGTTCTCAGAGCCGTGTTTGCATTGAGAGGCCCGCAGCACAAAGCCGCCGGAGAGCATCGGCATTGTTCCACGCGGCCGGCAGAGACGCGGCCCCGGCTTCAAAGATCGCTTCTTTTTTTTTGCGTTGGTGGTGGGTGGTAAGGGAGTGGAGGAGGAACCCCCCCCTTCCCCCCCAAAAAATTAACCGTGAGGAGTGGATTTCATCACAGGAAGGGATGTGGGGGGGGGGGGGGGGGGGGGGGGGGTGCAAGCGAGATGGGGATCCAGGAGTCAAACGCAGGCCAACGTGAACTTTCCAGAGCTAAATTTGGTTCACATGTAAAGGAAGCTTTACCGCGTTCAGGTTCTGTGCCCCGCAGAGGATGCGAACGCCTTTTAAATATGGCCGAGGCTTGAGTTTCAGATGCATGATTGCAAGGAAGTGTGTCCTGCCGTTGCAACTGAGTTTTTTTTTTTTCCACAAGAGCCTCAAGTGGAAATGCAAATAGAGTCGGAGAGTCGCGGAAAAAATAAGGCGCGAAGTCCAGTTTTCAGTGTCCCCCCCGTCATTTGGAGTTTGGAAAAGAGTGGTATTCTTACGCTATACCACAAAGACGCTATTGAACGCGTGTCCGTGAGTTGTGTGCGTGAACCTGTGATGATGAGGCAGGGAGCCCGAGTCTGCACTCAGAGAGAAGTCGGATGTTTGCTCTCATTCATCGAGAGCCAATGGGCTCTACTCGGCTAAATGGCTACGGATACTCCACGACATGCAGCCAGACTCTGGAATACACAGAGATGGGAAAACACGGGGCTATCAAAGGAAAGGGCAAACACATGGGTGCATATAAGAAATGTGCACAAAAACACACACAGACACGCACACACACACAAACACAGGCACACACTCCTCCAGTTGCAAAAATAGAAACATAGTGTCTATAGAAGTCGATGAGAAAATGATTCAACTTCTCACTTGATTTATGATTACCTCAGTAAACAATGTTAACATGAGTCAATTACTAGTTAAAGTCTTCTTTAATATAGTAAGTTATGGTCCATTTAGAGGAAAATAGACCATGAAGCCGGGTATTATTTAGGGCTTGACTACGTTGTATTTGATAGGTCAATACTAACAACATTGTGCCTGTTTCTGTTTTATAATTGTGTCTATTTTACAGTCTGTGTTCAGTTTATAAAATGAATTCATGTGTTATTGTTTGTTGAAATGTTATTCAGTGTTAAAATGTCTTTAAGACGGCAGTCCACAAACCAATGGGGGACCGTGTCCACTTCTTACATACAGTCTCCATTGCTGATGCAATTGCCGTGCTCGGTTTACATTTTGCCTGCTAATAAAGCGTCAGATAATCTGGATTAACTGTTGGCTTGTTTGGAACTAGTTTTGATTTAACGAGTGATTTCACCACAACCTAGGTATGATGATGTTGTGATGGATAGAAATGACTTGCAACAAAAACAAGATCTGACTAGCGGTGAACCAACGATCAACGCCTTCCACGATGTTAATTATTTTATTCTAAAACATCAACGCATTTCATCTACAGCACGATATGTGATTACTGCAAATTAAAGCAATATTTCAAACCTTTGGTGTGGTAGTCGCTGCCATGCTGCTGCTGATGCTGCTATAATAGCATTACAAAGAGCTCACCTCCACCCGAGCATCCACCTGTAGACTCTGGAATTAATTATTATATTAATGTGGGATATGTGAAAATCGTTGGATGCGTTACACACAGAGCTACTATTACTTTCTTTAAAGAAAAAAGGCATCCCGCTCACCGCCTTGGCACTAGCCGTTGGGAGATGATGTAAATCATGTGAATGAAAACGTTGACATGAATGTGAAATTGAAGGGAACACTTGGTTGGATTCATCATTTAACGCCAATATATGTCCCAATAAATATACCCCTCAAGTAAATATAGAGATCAAATGTGGCTCGGCCGGTTTCCACAGAGCCACGCTGTCCCTGATGTGATCCATCACGCCGCGGCGTACACACCGAGTGCTTGTGTTGTGCTGTGCGTCTGCCTCGGGCGAGCCCTTTGTGTAGCCACGCCGCGTTATTTGGCCCCCGGTCACAACTCAGCTCCCAGCTCCTCGATCACATTAGGCTGAGCGCACTCGGCGAGTATCGGCGGCGCCTGAATGCGGGCTCGTTGGTACGGCGCTAGTTTGAAGAGATAGCATCATCGGGACCGGAGGGGCATTGCACAGAGGCGGTTTTCTTCGGTCTCTTGGGTTTTTTTCTCCTGCTGCTTGGCTTCAGGTTCCAGGCGTCCACCAGGACACACAACCCATGAACAGATCCCTGTAATCGAGTGAGTTTGTCTTGGGGGAAGGCCAGCAGACTGTGGAGAACACAAACAAAAGGTTGTTTATGTGCGGAGGCTGTTCTCTCAGAGAGGGAGCCGGGGCTGTTTGTGCCGATGCAGGCAGGCTTTGAAAGGCACTAAGCCTCATACTCCTGGGTTCTGGTGAGCAGCGGCCCGACCGATTAACAACCGCTGGATGCATGGAGCAGAAAACAGCCCAGAGACAAAAGACAGACCAAGAACAAACAGCTCGGTGACAGATTGGTAGTTTCACTCGTAAAAACAACATTATGCTAAGCTGCTTCAACGTCATTAAACAATTTCAATAAGTGATGACAGACAAGGAAACACAAAGGGGTGATATATTGACTGGTTATTGATTGAAGATTATTTTTACATGCAATTCTTCTCTGTCAGGGCTATAGGAATAGTACAAGAGTAGCGGGGACATTTCGTCCTGTGGTCGATCGACCGCTAAATGGCGATCGTTGCCAGACGTTGTCAGCGTGTGTTGTCGAAGCTCGCCGTCGACAGCGGACGCTGCGGAGACAAATGTCCGACTAGTTTGAGAACTCGCTTGTTCTTTCTCCGGTGCGACGGGGGCTTGTTTCCTGTAAACATTGTTAGCATTCAAAGATGCAAGCTAGCTATCTTAATGGACAGCTGGTTAGTTAGCTAGCTCGCATATTAGCTGTGTTCGCCCTCGAAGCTAACCAGCTCTCCGCTAACATAGCTAACTTGCATATTTGCTGCGTCTGCTCTCGAATCTAATAACTTACCAGCTGTCCGCTAACATAGCTAGCTTGCATATTAGCTGCGTCTGCTCTCGAAGATAATAACTAACCAGCTGTCCGTTAAGATAGCTAGCTTGCTAATTTCCTAAATATGTTTAGGCTGCACTTGTAACAAATATATGCCGGACATTTTGTTATGTTTCTACTCCACTGCTCGTCTTAGTTGTTATCGCTAAACCTAGACTTAGTAAGTCTGCGACATGGTGTAAGTCGGTTTAACTAATAAATAATATACACTTTTATTAAGTTTATTAACTTATAATAAGGACTTTATCTCGATGACCGCCGCTCTGACCATCCTGCTACGATGATTTGAATTGGAATATCAGTTATATTCCTATTCTATCCCCTATGGTCAGGGCAATCTCACAGAAGAAACACCTCACTTCTTCAGTCAAGCTATTTTCTATCAAAGAGATAATAAGTCCCTTCATTCCCCAACCCTCTAACGCTCCCTCCAAAGCACTCTGGATGCCTTCGGCAAAAGACCTGACCCGGTGGATCTAATGGAAACCCCCTCCTTGAGAGGGCTGTGAGCGGCAATATTGCCAACTATTTTTTGTTTTTATTCTTCACACAACCATACCTCCATCAGTGTTCGGGTGCAGCACCGTATAGAAAGACGTGTATGCCATTATCTGTTACTTTAGTCAACACTGAATTCACTTTAACTCTTCACACAGAAGTCATCTAGAACTGAACTGTGGATCTCTTTTCATTGCTTTGACACAAAATGCATTTAATGTACAACATTGTTTTTTATCCTTCAACCTCTTTGGTCATGTAATCACAACTGAAACCGAGCAAACGGTTGCTGACCTAGCTCTAGTTGAAAGCTCCAGAAAAAGACAGTATTTGGGCCTTGGGTAAAGATCATTTTAGTTACCAAGGTCAAACATTACCTTTTGATCCTCAAAGCATTTCTTTTATGTAAGAACAATATCTTTTTCAGATTTATGTTAGGACCCTTTGGGAGTTGAGAACATCTGGTCTGACGTGTCGTTCCAGTTTCTCTCTGGCCTTTTGAGGCATTTGACCTTTAAATGCTATCAAGCTCTTTTTCCTAAATTAGGAAGACGGTGAGCCCAAAAACAAAAAGGGGAAATGGAGAATTGTAGAAAAGCAGGGCCAGAGAAGAGAAGAACGAGCTCAGCAGAGGGAAAGTTTCACGGTGGTGGTGGCGGTGGAGGGATGTTAGCCATCCTCTGGGCAGGGCTCTGGTCCGGGTCCCTGTTGGACCTCAGGAAGGCCCTTCTGCATTCCTGTCCTCTGGGTGACCCCTCCTCTAGGCCCGCAGGACTTATTGGAGTAATCAGCCCCTGTCAGCACCTTGGTTATGCTGCATGGACTCAATCCAATAAATGTGAATGCGATGTGTAATAGCACCTGAAGAAAAGTAAGTTTGTTTGTTTGTACTGAAAGGAGTCCCTGAGAGTTTGTTTTCCTTTTTGTCCCTTTTTTTTCTGTTTTATGTTTTGCTTTCTCCCCACAGCCCGCTGTATCAGGAATAGGAAACGACTAGAGGGAAGAGAAATCCGAGCCTGTTTTCATTGCGAAACCAGCTTTTTTCGACTTTCATGAATAGAATAAAGCTCGGTAATACGTTTCAGGCGGATAGACAAGTGTATAAAGAGGGGAAGAAATTATAGTCGCAACGGTTTTTGTGCCGGGATTTCTGATAAAGACGTGAGTGAAAAATCAGTCGGTCGATGTGTCCGCCCATCCTGTCTGGATCATAATATTTTGAAAGCAACTGACAAGACTATTTTGCCCTTGTTTCTTTATTTTGATCCTCTTAGGAAACACGCTTCAGCTCTGAAGATGTGGGGGAGACAGAACGCGAGGCATATTTTTTACCTTGCTTTATTCACACAAATTGAACCCGCTGGACTGTTCCTACAGTTATTTCACAAACAGCCAGTGTACCAAATGTGCTGATTGATCTGGCAATCTGTGCTGTCTGCGTGTCTGGCTGCCGTCTGATCTCACAGCTCCCCGGGAATTCTAGGTTTATCTATTTCCTTCATCCAGTCCTGCACTGATTAACAACAGAAGAGTATCTGCTGTCTCAGAAATGTGAGTTGGACTGGAAAACATTGCTGGAATGCCTCCGGTGTGGTGGCGGGTTGTTAAAGCTAATATTTGTATATTTCATACTGCATACAGACAAATGTTTTTTTGGATAATCACACCACACAATAAGAAATGCTTCTTCTACTGTATTCTGTACGACACACGCTTCTGTACATTTTCTGCTGCTCATTTTAACAGCTCATTATTTGACCACTTGGGCAATGGCGAGAGTTCCTAACGAGTTAATGGTGGAGATTTGGGCAATTTATCAACAGTTGAAATCATATTTCATATAAAGTGATCTTTTAAAAAAACGGAGAAAAACTGTGTTTTACAACACTGTATGTTGCCTTGTGCCCCGTGGCTGTACGGTCGGTGTTGTTATTGTATTACTGTACCGTGATGCTGAGAGTCTTTCTCTGAAGACTTGTGGGGAGAAAACGGCAGGAAAAAAACGGCTCGCTGAAAAAATATTGATTTTCTGGCACCGTCCTGCTTAGATTAAGAAATGCCAATACGAGGATTCCACCCCGACTCGTTGGTTCACCTCGAGTTCACATGTCATTTTCTATAATTCTGACAAAATCAAGATGCTTAACTGTGATGTAGTTAGCCATGCCGGGCGGCCCTAGGGCTTTCTGATTAAATTAGGCGTCTGTGTTCTGCCATTTGGTACCAGCCTGAAGTATTCCCAACACTTAATAGAGGCAGAAGTTATTTACTGTTTTCAAAGAAAACAAAAAATGAACAATGCGGTTGTTCATAAATTCAGCAATTAGGAGTCTCACAGTTTTCGTACAGCTAATGTAATGTTTATTTTATCCTAACAAGCCATGCTGTGGCTGCTTAAGCACATAATACATCAGCACATTTTACACAGGGTTTAGATTCTCAGGCTAGTCGGGCATGCCTGCTTGACTGTAACTGCAGTAAAGCGTTGCAGCTGCAACCAGTATTTAAATAAATGTACAATATGTGCTGGATAACTATCATAGCTAATAAATCACACACAGGAAAAGGTGTAAAGAAATCAAAAACACAACGCCGAATTGGACCGAGAAAGAAAAGGCGATGCCGCAAAATAAATGTAGAAATAAACCCGTTAAATATGACCTGGAGTTCACGGAAGTAGATTTTTAATTATCTTTGTGCAAATGGTCTTTTTCACGGTTCAGACATTTTGACTGTGACACAATGAGACGGCAAGAACAAAAACAAGACCCTGCAACGGAAGCAGTTGAATTGAAATTCAGGCATTATTATTACTATCTCTTTACTTCCATCTGTGCTTTAAATAGTGTGACGCATCAAGCCGCTGCTGTTAAAAATAATGTAACAATATATTTGAGATAAAAGAACCAAAGAAAGGATCTCAAATATATTTCAGGAAACAAGTGCTTTTGTTTCTTTTCCCCCGATACCCCCCTGAGCATCTACAATGTAAACCCATCATCATCATCATCATCATCATCATCATCATCATCATCATCATCATCATCATCATCATCATCATTATCATCATCATCATCATCATTAGACGTTCAGAGAAAATGAGAGCGGGATGAAAAAGCAACACAGGTGAGAGGGAGACACACAGGCTTTAACAGGAAGACTCGTAAAACACGGTCCGACCAATGATGTCACACAAGTCCGCCGATGAAGGTGAGGGTAGCGCTACAAAGATCCAGCAGAGGCCGGGAAGAAGAAAAACTGTAAGTTACAACATGGATGGAAACGATGGTGGATTTTAAATCCTTAAAAAAAAAGAAGATAGGGGGTATATTCAACAGGTGTTAGATATCAAGGATACATACATTTATTTTTTACAAGGAAAAAAATGTGCAAGCAAGATGACACGAAACATATTTAGGTTTTTAATACATGTTATTAGCACGCTTCAGAATTTTTTTAATGTTTTTATTTTGGACACTGTTCTTACAGTCGTTATGCTAAGCTATGCTAACGGTGTCCTAACTCCATCTTTGCACTTAACGCACAGATTTGTGTGTTTTAAAAAAGAAATTGATCCTAGTTTCACACTCGGTCACAACGGGAGTGAACGTACATATTTCATTACTTCGTTCAGCCGACTACAAGAAACCAAACTCGTTTACCGTCTATTGTCTGTGCATTGCACCGTGTTTTCACGAGTGTGTGTGTGTGTGCGCGTTCGAGATGGCCATCAATAGGCCGAGAGTGGAGGGAGAGATTAGGCAACTTTGAGTGCTAAGCCCTGTGAAATCACGGGCCCAGGGGGTGAGGTGGGGAGATAGGCGAGTGCCTCTCTGATCAGACGGGCTGTGGCTCACCGCGTGAAGCCGCCTGAATGCCCGGTAATCCCTCCCAGAGCCACGGAGAAGCCCGCCTGACTGATGGGTGGCTCCCCTCGCCGCCAAACACCCGGGCTTCTGCCTCGACGGTTCACCGCGGCCGCGACCGGGAAGCCTACCGGCGGGTTTAGGAGGTAAGGGCTGAGGCGGCGGCTTAGTGGGGGAGAGATAAGGAGAAGGTTGATTTTGCTGTCAAATAAGCAGCGCCGTCGCAGCGCTCTTTGTCCAGCGGCGCCGCTTCCCTTCCGGATAGCTTTAAAGTCAATTAAGAGGCATTTTCATGGAGATACGGACAAGTTGCATGACTCGCATTATAATTATCCACGTGTGTTTTAGTTCTATTTAGTCAATTATTGCAATACGTATTATTCAATATATAATATACAAAACAGAAAGACTGAAAAGGTATAGGTAGAAGCAAAAATGCTTATGTATTCCTATCCTAAATTATTATTCTCAAATAAATCAGAATAAAATACAATTTGAATAGAGACTTCTACTATTAAAATGTAGTTGAATTCTGAAACTAATAAAAATAAACCCAATTCTGAACCTTGCAATGCATTTTGAAGCCTTGACTTGAATGCCATGTCTTCTCTCCTCCATTTGTCTCTGCTTTTATATATTCATCCCATCTATCGCTCATCCGTGTTTGACTGATCCGGTTCTCGGTCGCAGGGGAAGCTTATCAAAGAGGGCCAGACGTCCTTCTCCTCACCGCCGTCCTCCAGCACCTCGTGGGGGAAGCCCTCATTGTTCCCAGGGTGGATCGGATTCCTACTCCCTTCAGTGTGTGCTGGCTCTGTCATCCACAGGGAGCTGTTATCTATCAGATGAGCACTTCCACTTCAATTGTCTCAACGTTTTTATTTTTTTTAATGAGTCTTTAGTATGAAGTAAGTTTGGTGGTTTTGGTTCTACTATATGCTGTACGCCTGGGAATACTCCACAAGTGCATTGTGAAGCTTGATTTTTTTTAAAAGCTCCCTACTATCAACTTTCATTGTGTGTAGATGTTT
Organism: Liparis tanakae; assembly: GCA_036178185.1. Lineage (NCBI taxonomy): Eukaryota > Metazoa > Chordata > Actinopteri > Perciformes > Liparidae > Liparis > Liparis tanakae. Next base: position 12,495,680 of record CM070106.1, read on the forward strand.
TGCGCCTCCTGTGGACAGAAGTGGTAGTGTTTTCGAACAAAAGGGTCCCCTTTAAAAATATTAACTATATCAAAATAGCCAATCCTCTTGCGGATGATCTTGTTTACTCATCTAAGGCACATAGACGCATTAGTATTCAATTAAAACTATTTAAAAGCTCCTCACAGTAACTTTAAAAAAGGCAGTTGCAAAAACAACGGCGACATGATACTACTCCGGCCTTCCTCACGCAAGTAAGTATCATAAACGTGCCACAGGGCTTATTCTCTGCAATAATCAAATGAAAAAATCCAATTGGCTTTTTGTAGATGGAACCAGTGTGATGTTAAATTCCAGGGTTGGCCCTAGGCATGCATTGGCCATAGGCATGCATATATATATATATATATATATATATATATATATATATATATATATATATATATATATATATATATATATAGAGAGAGAGATAAATGGATATAAAATGTAAACAACCAACTGATTACAAAATTACATTAACACAATTCCAATAAAGCCTTTGCTGTAGCGTGAACAAACAAATTGTGTTGGACTGATTGCATTATATTGCATTACCTTTGATACAACGTGGAGAGAGAAAACACAGCCACACAGTCGTGTGTCGACGCACAGAGACGCTCACAGTCTTGATTGGAAATGAAAATGATCCGTCAGCCAGTGTTTTGCAGGAGACAGAAAAGTAAACAATGGAGGCAGTCGCATTAAGACACTTAGACAGAAGTGTAATTACTGCTTCTCCATCGACCCAAATTTCCAGCAGGGGACCCATTGCTGAGGGTACTTAGCTGTTAGGAGTAAATGAGCTCACTTTATTGCCTTCTAGTTTGTAATGGGTCTCTCTCCCATACCTCTGGCCAGCGGTGCACGTCTTTAACCAATCACAATCAGCCCGCGCAGTCAATGTTTATTAGCTATTGTCTTGTACTGAGCAGACAATAATGTGCACTTGACTTGAAATGCCCTGTCATGACCACGGGAGGCTTGTGCTTATAACTTCAGCTCAGCGCTATCCAATCTCTAACTGTGCAGCTGAGAGGTGGAGGTGGTTCACTGCATCTGTTGATCCGGGTTTCACACACAGCGGCCGGCTGAATGTCGCCGTGCGTGTGGTCAAACATCTACATTATAACTGCAGCACATACTCCTTCTCGTGGGAGTCTTTATTTAAGATGCGATGTAGAGCAGTTGGCCGTCAACACATGAGTAAATGTGGTGCTTTTTTATTTTGTCCAGCTGAGTTATGACCAAAGACCTCTGGTACATGCTAAACTGAGATAATGTTAGCACGCTAAGCTAAACTAGACATGCTTAATGGTGAAAATCGTAAAAGGTGTAACCAGGCTAAACATGCTAAACATGCTATACATGGACACATAATGGTTCTGTAAAAGGCTTTGTGGTTCTATGAAGGACCTTCACTTACTGAAGAAACATTTTTTTTCATTTGAGGCACCTTTATAGGTTCTTTGAAGAACTCTTGAAGGAAATGTTTTTTTTAAAGAATCCTGGTTTGAAAGATTCTTTGTTGAACCACAAATGGCGCCTTAAAGAACCATTTGTTTTAAAGGTTCTTTGAGGCACCATTATAGGTTCTTTGAAGAACTATTTAAGGAAATGTTTTTTTCAAGAATCTTGGTTTGAAAGATTCTTTATGGAACTACAAATGGTGCCCCACTATGTAACAATTCCTACCTTAAAATAACAGCTTGAAAGAAATTGTGCCGCTACAATGACTTTTAATATGGCGATTTGCGCCTCCGCCACTGACATCGGGGGTCTGTGGGGAGAAAACCCAACTATGTAAGATTTTTGAGCCGTCCAGTCACTTCGACCTGCTTTCTGTCAGTGATTACCCAACGTCACATAGTCCAGTCCACGCTCACAGGTGACTTTTTATTTGCTATGCGACGCGTACAGACTATACGATCAATAACAGACATTTAGTTTAATAAAAGAACAAAGACGTCTTTAAGAAAGGGACCTGACATTACTTCTGCTGTCATCTGGAGGATAAAGAAAGTTACAGGGGGGCGGGCGGAGATTTTTTTATTCAATTCAAACTCAAACTCAATTTTTATTTTATTCAAACTCAAAAGAGCCATATGCGTCACCGGAAGAGCCATATAGGGCTCGAGAACCATGGGTTCACGACAACTGATCTATTTACGACACTGAAGTAAACGTTAAATACCTGAAGGGGGCGCTACAAGGGAACAACTACATAGTGGGGCTTTAAAGAACAAAGGTTACGGTTCTTTGAGGCACCATTATAGGTTCTTTGAAGAACTATTTAAGGAAATGTTTTTTTTTTAAGTCCCTGGTTTGAAATGTTCTGTGTGGAACCAGAAATGGTTATTCTATGGCATCACTTCGAAGAACCATTTTCGGTTCCAGGTGGCAGCTTAATTATTCTGTGTGTACTAAGCATGTTCCCATTATTATTTAGCATGTGAGCATTCTAGCATCAACATTAAGCTTCAACCACTTTGTTAATGTTGCGACTGCAATCCAGGAGAAACCCTTGAAACCCGTTTCCCCTGCAACGTAAATGAGAATGCAGTCGGGTTGTATCTGCCACGATGTCAATCTGAATTGTATTTTTTGGTTTTGCGGCTCTGCTTTCTGTCCCCTTTCGTGAAGCTTAAAGCCGGGAAGCATCCTGCAGGAGGATGCTGGGAGAGGACGGCCGGCTGAAGGAGAGGGAGAGAGGGATAGAGAGGGAGGGAGAGAGAATCACACACAGGCTTGCATATTATTAATCTTGTCTATGCTTAAGTATGCAGGAGGTGGAGTCATGATTATGTACAACAATATATGGACAACATAGGAAATAAAGTTGTAGGATATCTACTACTACGCATTTCTTTGGGAGGTAAAGCTCCTCGTCCCGAAAGCAGTTGAGCATATTTGATGAATTCATATTGTCATTATATAATTAATACTTTAAAACTTTCAGATGGAGCAAACACTGTTTATGTCGCTACAGAAAAGCACAGTTCAATGACGAACATCTCTTCTTCTTCTTCTTGTTCTTCTTCTTCTTGTTCTTCTCATTCTTGTTCTTGTTCTTGTTCTTGTTCTTGTTCTTGTTCTTCTCAAGGACCAAAAACATGTAACCAGCGTCACTGGTTATGCTGCTCCATACTTTGTATGACCTCCAATAATAGAAAGAATGTATTCTATTATAACGCAGATGCACTAGACTTAGTTCAGGGCTATTTCTCTGTATTACATCATATTATAATCCCATTTGAGGCCCACACTCATTTTCCTACTTAATAATAATAATACAATTCACATTACATTTGAGTCAATGTTACTGATAATTCACTCGACCCAATGGAGGCATTTAGAATCTGAAATATTATATGAAGATTTTTTAACAAAGGAACATTAAATCCAGTTCACAACTGTTTAATAATAATAATAATAATAATAACTTTATTTATATAGCACCTTTAAAAACAATGTTTACAAAGTGCTCCACAGAGAGTCAAAGCAAAACAAGTTGAATAGTAAGAAACCAATATTACATTTGAAAAGTATATATTAATATTTAAAAATGAAAATTAAATTCAAAAATATATATATAAAAAAAAAAATATATATACAAATAAATTTAAAACAGACAAACTAAATTAAGGACTAAATTAAGAATCTAAAATTGTAGAAACTAAAACAAAAAAGCCGTACAGTCAGCATGAGCTGAAGTCTGTGAGAGAATGACTCTACATCTCACTGGATGTATTATCTCCGTAAACATTGTGACCATGAGTTCATGGTTTCAAGTGTTCTTCAATATGTTAGCCGGGGCTGCCCTGTGATTATGGTTGTGAATGACAGGTCGGTTCCGGTCTCCACGTCACTCCCCCGCTGTCACATGGTTCCTTTCTTTTACTCGTTGCAAAAATAGAAAATGGCGACGGTCAAAAGTCCACAAACCAGTGGAAGATATCACGGCAACAACGTCCACGTCTTATATACAGTATGAGGTATTACTTAGAGAACAGGTGTCAAACACAAGGCCCGCCGCATCGCTTTATGTGGCCCCTGACGGCTTTAAAGACACGTGATCACCTTTTCCTAAAGAAATTGAAGAAAAATATCCCGTGCTTTTATTTTGAAAGTTTTAGATTAAATGGATTTATGTTGTAATATTAGAGACATTTTCTCATTTACAATATTTCTCCACTCAAATAAACAATAATCAAATGCAAAGAGGGTCATTTAACAATATATTCAAGGAGTTTTTAAAGTGTTTCCGGCCCTTTTAAGAGGGCGGCCATGATGCTCATTCGGCCCACGGTGAACATGAGTTTGACGCCCCTGACTTACAAGGTCAAAGTGTGAAGCACTGGCATTAAACAAGAAGTGCAAGTAGCCGCCACCTCACCGGGCTTCCAGCTCCACCTATTTCATGCATGAATACGTCTCATTCTCCTGTGAAAGAAATACAAATGTGTATTTTAAATAACGTTCCCATTATATCCACCGTGAAGCCGCAATATGGTCATTGTGATTCCTGTTGACTCCATACACTTTGTGTACGCATTGTGATGTAAAGTGCCGTAAAAGAGGTTTATGAGGTCACCTTTCAGGTCTAACAACCCCCGACGTGCTTTTCTCAATCATAGTCTGCTCCGTCGTACAATAGTGGAGCCGTTTAAGGAGGTGTGAGGGGGGTGGGGTGGGAATAGCTGTCCGTAAGCGATCCACAGTATTGAGTCTGTGTTTTTATTATCGTTGAAATATATTATTGTCTGAGCCCTTTTTGCAGAGTGAGGCGGAAGGGGAACGCTGGGAGCTCCCCTCGGGGTCAGGGGGTCACCGGGAGCCGGTGGGTTGCAGGACTGTAAAGTGACTTCCTGCGTTGTTATCGGAGAGCGACTAAACCAAACACAGACACCGCACCAGTGGGAAGAGTTCACATGCAGCGCAGGTCTTATCGCAATTAGTCCGGCGAGTTTTAATTCCAGTGTTTTTATTTTTAAGCTTTTGACCACGAGCTTTTGAGCATTTTTTGTTTTAAAGGACCCATCGTATGCCCATTTTTCCACAAGTCGATCTGGTTCCTTGGGGTCTTAATGAAATGTTTGTAACATATTTTGGCCAAATTACTACAAGAATCATTTAAAACAGCCTTTTTACCCTGTCAAAAACACCTCCCCACAGATTGACCTGTTTTGAGTGCCTGTTCCTTTAAATGCTAATGAGCCAGCTTCTCCCTCCAAGGCAATGTAGCCAGACTCCCTACATGGGCGTGCTTCAAAATCTACGTAGACGTAGCGTTTTTGTGTTGGGAGACATGCCGGATACCCAAATTAACGTATAGAAGCACTAAAAAAGGGGAATTTTCATAATATGTCCCCTTTAATGCATTTCGGTGGTAACCCAGATATATAAAAAAATCCCACGTGGAAGTTCCTACAGAGTGTTTTCACTTTCATTCTTTTGGTCACTTTGGTTACGCTGTTGGTTCAGGAAGTTTAAAGTTGTCATAGAAGAAGAAGTTTGCCCCAAAGTAAAAGTCAGACGTTATTACTGAGTTGAAGGTCCGTCCCGCTCGGCCTCTACACTCTCCCTTTCCTCTGCATCTCAATGTCAAACTGCCCGTTTTGGTCCATCCGTCTTCTCCTGATGGGAACATTGACTTTTTTTCTGTCTTCAAGTGCAGGCAGTAAAGGTAAAACAGTGCATATGCTCATTTTTTACTAACTTTTGGGGGGACTGCTGTTTATCCGAATGACGGCATGCAATCCCGCTGCAACGGATAATATAATAAAAAAACTACACACTTTCAGAATAAAGCGTTGTGTGTGTTGGTGGTTTTTTGTGCCTCTTCAGACTCCCGGCTTTATTCCGGCTCACAGCTTTGTTCGGCTGAATGAGGGAGCCGGAGCAGAATAACACAGCGCCGTACAAATTATTATTATTTTTTTTTCCTTCTTGTGTTTTGTTATTGACCGTGTGAGAGGTCACTCCGACATGTGCCTTCGCTACAAGCGCTCCATTTATTGTTAAAAATGTTAATTATTTTTCGACATGGTCTGATTTAGTTGGTTACTGACGGATTGATGGACTGGAGGGGCAGCGCCACGCTTGTGGAACGGTCTTCCTGACCACCTGAGGGCAACTCAGACACTGAACACTGAAACCTTTTTTATTCAGGAAGGCATATTTTTTACCTTGAGTTAGTTTATTGTCAACTATTACATTCTTCTTTATTTATTTATTTTTATGGGTTGCTTTAACTATGTTTTAATCTGTTTTATTTGTTTTCACTATCTGTTTGGCACTCTGAGATTCTTTGAAGGAAGAGTGCGATAAAAAATAATATTATTATTGGAGTGACAACATGAATCAATGCTTTAAATATAAGTTATTGATCCTCTGCCCGCTCACACCTCCACATAAGAGTCAGAAACAATTATTAGATACGTGTGTTAGACAGAGAATTTGACTTGGCGGCTGGTGTGTACATTAGACAGACAAACAACAACAATCAACATAGTGCAAGAATTTAAACATTACATTTATGTATAAGATCAGATAAAGTGTAAAAACAAATAACAGTGCTGTGCCCTGCAAGTGTTAAATATAAAGTATAAAGAGGTGAAGGAACACACATCTTCAAACCATCTATATCTGTGGCATCCATTTTTTAATAAGATTACAAAAAATTGAAAACGGGAAGGTATTTAAATCCGCCGACGCTCCTTTACGGCTTCGACGTCATGCCGACGACGCGCACCAAAATTAATCCTAATCTCCAGTTTCACCGCGTATCGCGTTGCCGACACAAAGGCATAATTCTAATCCGCGCGTTGGAATTGATACACAACCGGAGTGGAAACTATATTTGCCTCTGCCACGCGGCTTCAATTAAATTACCAATAGGCTAAGTGCAAGTGTAACTAAATATAGCTGTTTGAACGGGGTTTGACCCGCAGAGGAGCGGCGGCGACCGAACTCCACCGCGCCGCCGCCGCGCTATGAAATGAGGGAATTTGAAGTGTGCCTGAAGCGGCGGGTCGCGGCGGTTCGGCGATCCACTTGCCCGGTCGTGTCGAAGCTGTCAGGCTTTGCCCGGCCTTATTAAATGATCAGCGGCGCTGTGTATTGTCACAGGCCGGTGGGTTTCTGGCAGCGGCGGCCCGCCAAGCTGCGAGGCACCGATGCCAAAAAGCGGCTTATCTTGATGGACGGGTTCATTATCACCTTCTAATTACAGGTGGATTTTCAGGTGTATTCATTACCCGCGCTGACCGGGGTTGTGTGTGTGTGTGTGTGTGTGTGTGTGTGTGTGTATGTGTGTGTGTGTGTCCGGGGGTTACTGTTACCACAGCTGAACTGCAGGGGGTCAGCTGGTGTGTGTCGGGGGGGTCCAGGGGTTCCTGTTTCAGCTCTGCTGTAGGCGCTCTGCAATATTCATGAGCTCCGTGGGGATCGGTGTGCCGCGCGGCGCTCGGCCCGCCGCCTCGTCTCAAACTGCCGGGGTTACTCCCTCAACCACGAGCCCAGGTGTTGGTGTGCGTTTATACACAAGAGTCTAACTCTAACATATCCTTTTTTTCTTCATTCTTGAGTTTTTGAGTTCATGCAGTTGGAATTGAAGCTGCTGGTGGTCATGTATATGGTCATATTTGTTGATCCGTACCCAAGCGTTCGTTTTTTATACATTGCATTAATATTGTTCCTTTTGGGCCACTAGGGGGTGGTGGAAACGAGCCGCGGACTCTCCATCGACATATCACTTTTCAAACAGTTCCACATCCTCACTCACAGATTAACATTATAATGAATGAGTCTGCTGACCATCTTAGTGCATTTACGTCTCTTTTAGCTCTGTTTTTGGTCTCTACCAACAAGTGTTCAGATACATATCTGACTCACTGAACACTGCACCATGTTCACCAGCTCGTTGCTGGTCGGTGCCGAGCGGGTCGTGTGCACTTCGTTTTAGACCTTTTTTTTTTAACTACGCCAATGGAGCAAAAATAATGAGCTAAAACTGGCAATAAAGTTCAGATTCGTCACTATGAGGGTTTAAGGCCAGGGCCCGAGGCTAACCCCCCTCCGTGTGCTCATAGTCTCAGCTAAGCCCCCCAGACCCCTCAGGTCCCCAGAATGAGCCGGACCACTTGGGACCCCCTTTGCGTCTACCATGCAAAGGTCCCTGGGCCCTTCAGTGCTGAAAGCCTAAGCTCACCACTAGGGCCCCTGCGCCCCAGGGTGCTTGTAAAAAGACCCCATTCAAAACGTACTTAAAGACCCAAATGTGAAAGTACTCATTATGTATAATGGCACGTTTTTAGAATAATGAGGTCAAACGTTACGTCCTTAGTTACAGTCCGCTGCTCATGTGCGACTTGTTTGTGCGGTCTCTCACATTCCATAGTCTTGAATGTGGGAAGAACATTTTATTGATGCACAATGGACGGAGCAGAACCGGTGATAGAGTTTCAGTAAATTAATCCGAGAGACATTTAACGACAACAAAACAATATCTGAATGTGAGTAAAATCTCTCACACTGATGATCGCTTAATCTGGTTCCCAGGCGTCTAATATCCAAGGATTTTATTCAAGGTTTTTATCGTCGTTGCACAACAGATGAGGCTTGGTTAATGTATGTTTTGGGTAAAGTATTATTTTAATCCTAATAAATGTACAGGGTCCGATTGAGCTCCTCTCTGGGGATAATCCCACCATGTAGCCTTGGAAGGTGACTTTCAACAATGTCAACCATTTTCTATAAAGACATGTATTCTTGTCATATTGTCGATTAAACACTTAAGTCATATTATAAAAGTGTCAGAGGAGGTTTAAAAGCTTCATAAGGTCTGACCCCCACCCCCGGTGAAACGCTGATGGAAAACACACAGCTGCTGATATCTGATTTAGCGATAAAGACTTAATTCAGCTTATACAGAAGTAACATTATGCTTGATCACCTATTATATGACCTTGGATTAACCCATCACAAGCAACATCATATTACAAATGCTATTTGATTTATACAAAAACAAATGACGGCCATTCACCTGTAGCGGTCCTCACGAGTCATTACGCGGCCTCCCGTAAGCATATCATGCATTACGATGATTGATGTAATCAGAACATGATTTCATTAACATAATGTGCATAACAGGTGGGAGGTTGAATGCTTATCTACTGGACCCTTTAATGATATACTAGATATATATATATATATATATATATATATATATATATACGATTATAATGGACGCATCTTACTTATCGTAATGCATCCCGATGCCGCGTGCCACGCAATCAGCTTCTACTGTGCCGAGTAAAGCAAATTATGGAAAGCTAGCGTGTTCGCGTGACTCATCGTCAACTCGTGCGTTTGCAAACCTCCGTCACCAAGCTTTCCAAACATATTATCCTTTGTCCTGCGACATCTGCATCCGGAGAGGCGTGTGAATCCATATCTGAGCGTGCACACGGTTGCTGTTTTAAGCAACTCGAGGATGGAATTAGAGGTTTGTGTGTGTGTGTGAAATAAGCTAGAAATGTACAATTTCCTTTGCAATATATATTGAAAAGATTTTTTTTTAAAACCTTTGTGTTCTTCTAATCAAACTTAAAGTATAAATCTGTAAACCTCCCCATAACCTTTAAGTTTTCTCATTGTTTCGCGGTGTAGACGGGCCGATCCCTCTGGAGCATGGGACGGGAACAGCTGTTGCTGTATCGCCCGCAGCCGCATTCAGACCGGCGTCAGCGCTGATAGATATGTTACCTATGGCTTGATTGAGAGTGCAGAGAGTGCTTCTACTTTGTGATCAGATATGAGACGCATAACACAACTCCATCATGTAACCGTAAAAAAAAAAATATATATATATATATATATATATATATATATATATATATATATATATATAAATATGTTTATACATATATATGTTTATATATATATATATACATATAATTATATATATATAGATACATACAATCATATATATATATATATTTATATATAAATATATATAATTATAGATATATAATTTTATGTATATATATCTATAATTATCTATATTTATATAATATATATGTATATAATGATCTGTTCGTTAATTTTTTCAACTCTTTATTTTACTTTTTTTTAAGTTTCTGAAACAGTTTTGAATGTGGGAACCAATATTTTCTTTTTTTAACTTTTTGGAACTGAAAATATAGAATTGTACTTTTGTTGAGCCACTGTGACACAACCCAACTGTTGAAAGGAGTGCATTGCGTGGACACGGGCCACAGTTAAGCACCTTGTGAGCCTGAACTCGACACCCTGGACGCTCCCGCGCACTATTTCTTCTCACTTCAGTCAAACCTCAGGACACAGTTGTTTTCATTTCCCCCCTTTTTTAAAGATCTTAGAGTATAAGTAGCAACGCTTCAGTGAAGAAAATACTCTGGTACTGGTACAAGTCCTTATAAGCTCAGACACAGAAGTATATTAGGCTAAATGTAGTTACATTGTGAAAAGTATAAGTGCTCATTACACAGCAGAATGGCCCATTTTAGACCATTATATTATCACATCATTGTTATGATGACATAATGCATGAGCAGCATTTGTATGTTGAAGCCGAGTTTGAAGTGGTTATATACCGCTGGCTGGTTTACGATGTAACAAAGCATCATCCTGCTTTGTAGATAATACATTGTGTTTTGTGCGTAAAAATCCTAATCAGTTAAAAAAATTATATATAGTGCACTGATGAGATCATGATTTTGAGAGAATGGAGGTTTTTTTGCAGCCTTCATCTCTTTCAAAATGAGATGTGGAAACCTTGTCCGGCAGAATAACAATCAACTCCGACTTTTGTTTTGAAATGTAGGACGTGGTTCTAGTATCCTTCTGGATGGTGTGTATGACCTCATGTAACAATGATGTAACCGTGCGTGTGTGTGTGTGTGTGTGTGTGTGTGTGTGTGTGTGTGTGTGTGTTTGTGTTTGAAAGGACATGGTCACAGATGCTATATTCAATTAACAAATTAAAGTGAACACCACACGCTTTGTTTTAAGAGGCCTGCTGTTTTACTTTTCAAGACATGTGACTGATTGGAGTTTTCGCTCCTTCCTGTTTGACTCGTTCTTTTTTGGGGGGATTAAAACGGGCAAAACAACTTCATCCAAACAAAGAGGTCACGGACATCGGTATTTTTTAAAGTCCTTGCCACAGCCAGAATGTAGAGGAGAAGTTTTGAGTGGTAGAAAATGGAACTACTCACGTAAAGTACTTCAAAACTGTACTTGAGTATAGAACTGAAGTAAATGTAAATGCTTATGTGGATTATGATGCATCAAAAATGTTTTTGACAGATTTATAGTTGTTTACAACAATGCAATATTTCATTTGAGTTGAAATTTACTACACAACTTTTTATATGATGGAATTACAGCTCAGTTGCAATATTTTATTAAAAGTGATTCAGTGGCATGTAGTTGCAGGTTATGTGTGATCACTAAAGGGACATGAGAACACTTTATAGTTGTCGTAAATTGTATTAATTGCAGCGATCACAATCATGGGATTTAGTGTATTTTTTATCTCTTCTCTTTTTCATATAATTATTATTATTATGTTTCGATGCTGAGCCATGTGTCCTCTCAGGACTAAGCTACACTCGCACTACACGTCATATTTTCAGTCTTCGAAGACACATTTGAACTAATTATGTTTATTTCTTTACACATGTAGGTAGAGTACACGCTTCCTTTAAATGTCCAAAATTCAAATATTACACAGTGATCATCATTACACATTGTAATGCATTACAGCCATGGCCCCATTCACGGCCACTGCATGCATCTATTAAGATCAATGAGTTTACATATGATTATACATCATAAATATCATCATTAGTGCTTCCGGCCATCATGTGCATTACCTTGAAGACATGCTGTGTTTTAAGTGAGATGTGCTACTGTGTTTCAGGGTGAACCACAACTCATTTTTATTTTTTTCCAATTTTTATTACGACTTTGTGTCACTTTAGTATAGAGAAAAGGGTAAAACAGGAAGCTCCAGATCTGTCAAAATAAAGTTTCCTTTTCCTAATGGATGACACTGAGCAGACAATCTGTCCCTATTTATTTTTACGACATTAACACAATACGTTTATCTGTAATCGTATTATATAAAGACATACATACCTACTGAACATGTACATCTCTGTAGGAATGAAGCGTTTTCCTTCCACTGCGCGTGGAAAGCAGCTCATCTAGAGATGACGTCATCTTTCTCTTTAAAAAAGAAAAAATCTAAAGAAATCGCTTGAATTTTCAGTGACCCTCTTGTATTTTTTTTCTTTTCCAATAATAAAGAAGAATATAAAAAAATCGATATATCTATTTATTTTTATTCTGTATTCGTCCGCCTGCGATTCTCCGCTCCGCCTCGTTCCGCGCCGCGGAGCTGCAGTGATGTCAGCGCGCCTGGGTCATATGAAGGTCAGCAGCCTCGGAAGGGTTCATGCAAAGTTCACTCGCATATATTAGGCAATTCAATCTTTCATTCTCGGTGGCAAAAAAAAAAACTAGTTGGAAATGAGCTGCACGCGGGGACGGAGAAGCCATTCGTCATCGGGAGAGGAGAACGAGCTTTTTAAACGCCGTGCGTCTTATTATTTTGTTGATATTGGAGAAGAAATATATCCTCCAAGCTCGTGCGGGATTTGACGCTGCTGGCCACCGCGGGATTTCAATGACAACACGTCGGGATATTATTCTTATTACTATTATGATGACCATGAAGGAGACCCGTCCACATGTCCGCGGCAGCGCGCGGACCGGACACGACGCGAGGAAATGGCAAATGAGCGTTTAGAGCAGCCGCGGTGCGTTTTTGGTCCGAAATAATAATTCATGATTCCGGTGCGGGACGGAGCAAAACAAGAGGAGCGCAATCTGCCGTATCAAGGAGAAGAAGAAGAAGGAGAAGACGAAGAGGAGGAGGAGGAGGAGGAGGATGATGATGAGGAGGAGGGGGGGAATCAGCAGAGTTTTGATGGAGTTGTGTGCGCTCATGTCGGTGATTTTATTTATCCATAACGCACAAGACGTATAGGTGAACGACGCAGCCGGTCATCATGTTCGACTGCATGGACGTTCTGGCCGTGAGTCCCGGGCAGATGCTGGATTTCTACACGTCCAGCCCGTCCTCCTGCATGCTGCAGGAGAAGGCGCTGAAAGCCTGCATCAGCGGACTGGCGCACAGAGAGTGGCAGCACCGGCGGAGCGCGCACTGTAGGTCCAACTTCTCCTCGACTCTTGTGGTGTGTGTGTGTGTTCGTGTGTGTTGCTGCTGTGCTGGTTGTTAGCCTCTTGAGTGGTTCTGAGTGCAGTCTAATGATGAGGCACAACAAGTTTGCCGGTAAAAAAGGGGGCCCCGGTTCTCATAATTTTACTGGTTATTAATGATCGTTGCAAAATCAGAAAAATTGCACTTTCGTAGTAGTTGGAAAACTCGTTGGGAACTGGACCCCTGAACGCATCACGCGCTGCATAAAACAAACAAAACGATAGGATTAATTCAGAAGAGGTGTATATTATGTATTTATTTATTTTAAAGAGTGACAGGATGTTTAAAAAAAAGGTGCCATTTTGTGAGGACAAAAAGAGAAAAACAAGTTTTTATTTGTTAGAAACTTTTTTTTCTCTCTCTCTCTCCACCCAAACGTCATCTTTCACCACCGTTGCGCCGTCATACATTCCCAGCAGTGGAAGCCGCTGATGTGTATGGCTGGCTGCTCTCAGATCAGTTCAGAGAGCGGCGGCGCTGGAGGAATGCGCAGAGTAAACACGGGCGGCGTTTGCACACCTTCCCCCCCCCCCCTCCCCTCCCCCCTCCTGTCATGCGCGGTCGGGGGGAGGGGGAGGAGGGTGGCCGGCGGCGAGCCGCGACCTGCGCTCCGTGACACTGATTTAGACAAATGACCCCCGCGGACTTTTTCCAACAAGATTATCGCAACATGTCAGCCTCTCCGTGTTGAATTAGGCCGAGGCTGATCGATGGCTGCCTCAAGTCGGTTGTCCAGGAGACTAAGTGGACACTTTAAGGGCAGCTGCATTCCTGGTTATGTCAGAACTTATAGGTGATAACATCTGTATCACATTAAGAGCGAATAGAAACGCATCAATGCTGGATAGTTTGCTTAGAACGTATATTTAAAATGTATTCCCCCCCCCCCCCCCTCAACTTCATTTGTTGTAAATATCTTGTCCGAGATCTGGATGACTTGCTGAGCTCGTGGGGCACTTGTCAGTGTTTGTTTTTCCCTGTCACCCTGCTGCTGCTGCTGCTGCTGCTGCCGCCCCGTGATTTATCCCCATCTGATAACGAGCAGCCTCCAGCTGTCATTCCTCAGGAAGTGTTTGCTCAAGGGCAACCGGGCAAAAAGAAAAGGGGGCTCTTATCAGTGGAGGGAAAGCGCACGGAGGACATGTTGCCACTTTAAACGCTCCGGTCTGCTGCAGGTCAGGGTTCTGACAAAAAGCTCCCTGAGAGCTAGACCTACTGATTATTTTTATTTTTTAGATTGGCCTCTAAATTCAAGTTATGAGTTCCCAAAGTGAAAATTTGCAATTTTTAAATATTTTTATCCAAAAAGCCACCTAGAATAACTTCATTGCATTTCTAAGAGAGCTAGAACATCTGAATTTGTGGCATTTTTGCTTGAAATTTTAATGATGAATTACAATGTGTTTTCTGTCAATCATTAGTTATCATCTAATAATGTTTAGCTTTTGAGACCAATAATAATGATACAGCAGCGTGTGTAATATATTCTTTCATTGTAATCGGATAAACTTGTTGATAATGCTTGTGCATGGAAATAATTTAGTGATTCATTCACGTATTAGAGTTTGTTCACTAAATGTAAAAATATATTTGAAAAATCTGACGGATTTAAAAAAAAATTTAAGAAATTGTAATTCCATTCTTGCAGGTGAACTGCATATCTTTAATTTTTTTGTTTTATATTTTCTTCCATGTGAAATTCCTCCATGAAATGAAGATTATTTTGTATTTATTTAATGACGTTCAAATTTCAGTCAACAACCCTCAGTAAAATCTGCTTATTCTCATGTTCAATATGAATCCCCTATGGTGCCTTATATATATTCCATAACCTTTTTTAAAGTCAAGTAGAAAAACTGAAATTAGCGGCAAAACACTGAAATTTATCACCCATGCAATCACGCTCGATATAGTTTGTAGTTTCTTTAAATACTTAAAATAATTAACTCACAGTCAGAAGAGAGCAAATAACACGTTTGGCTTTGTGGTCCGTTAAGAATCAACTTACGCTGTAAATTTTACGTTTTTTAATGCGTACATTTAAGGATTTACATTTTTATTTAGAAAGTGTCAGTCAGGTAATAATTGCAGAAATAAATAAATAAATTGACGTGCGGTTTAAACAGTTGAAGAGCAGCTTGTCAAACGGTTTAGGCGGTGACCTCTTCGACAGGCCCGAAGCCGAGCATGTACCAACACAGAGGTCGTGACCTCCACGCACCAAGTCAAAGCACTGCTGCTGCCCTCCGCCCTCACAGCAGTGACATCTGATGTACGTACGCTGACCGTACGCGGCTCTAAATGTAACGAAAGAACATAGTGTTGATGTTTATTTCATGTTTTCTCAACACAAAGTCGTTCTGAAACCGCCGCTTCGGCATTTCAGACCGGACGCCTCTGCCCGCTTCCTGTTTGAAGAAGGCGTCCCTGTTTAAATTAGACTTTGATTTGAGAGGAGCCTCTCTCAGGGTCAGCAAAATGTTGGTTTATTAATTTATCTGCTCAGGATAATGGAAACCTCCTGGGTGTTAATTAACCGCATCGACAACGAGCCGACCCATTAATGCACTTCCTCTCCCAGTTTAGATGCCAATTAAGAATGATCAAGGACCTCCTCTCGCGCGGATGAAAAGAAAAACGTGAGGAATGGCGGCGCGTGCTCCACCCGCGTCTTGCGAAGACACAAAAGAAGTTGCATCCAGGTCGTCGTGTGTATATAAAAAAAATCTAAAAGCTATCAGATAAATAAGTGGAAAGATGATCATCTCTAAACGCCTTTAAAAAAGAGAGAGCCGGAGTGTGATATGATGTATGTGAGCACGGCTAACGTGTGCTATGGGATAATTGGGGTCCTTTTTGTCTTGAAGGCTTAAGCGCCTCTGATATGGACATGAAAAGCCATTAGCACAGCTTGCACAGCGAGCTAATTCAGTGGGCGTGTGAAATGAAAGGCGGACGGGGGGAAATAAAAAGCGGTGTACGACAGTGGAATGAAAGGGGGAGCTCTCTGATGCCAGCCGTGTGTAATCGACATGATTAGGACGGCGGCGGCGTCCCACCAGCAGCGACGCCGGCCTTCTCAATAAATATCAAATAGTCCACCACGGCAGCAGAAAACAGCAGCGTTTCATGTTTTATGTTAACATGGTTTTTTCCATGTTTGTCCAGCTGTTTAACTCTGAAATATATATATATATATATATATATATATATATATATATATATATATATATATATATATATATTGGCCACGCCCATCCCGCAGCGCCTCACTTCCTCACTTATATATTTATTCATTTATATATATATATATATATATATATATATATATATATATATATTAATTTATGTATATATATATATATATATATATTTTATTTATATATATATATATATATATATATATATATATATATATATATGCTTTAATCTGGGTCCAGTAGAGGACTGTGCTTTGTCATGAGGGTTTAGTTGCTGTTTCAGAGGCTTTTAAACCCTTAAAAAAAAGAATACACTACATTTTTTGGCACGACTGCGAGGCGAGAGTATCTGTGTAACATTCAAAGTGCTTGACATGAATCATAAAAAAGCATCAGGACGAGTTATGAAAGAAACCAAAGGCAGCTAAGAGTGAAGTCGTCTCACATGCGATGTGCAGAGAGACAGTAAGCAGACGTGAGCCGGCAGAGAGGCGGCCGAGAGGTTCAGGGTCCAGAACTAAACATGTATGACTTGTGATCTTTAACATTTCAGGTTTAATTCTCCTTCAAAGAAACAAAATCATTACAATATTTAACATTATTTAACAAGGAAATAATACGAGGTGTGTCATATGTCGTTGGAGTCTTGACCCTCTTTGCACTTTTTGAAGAATTCATTCAGATCTTCAAAAGGGATTTTTCATTTATCGTTTTTCTAAAGAACAGCTTCAAAACAGCTCATTTGCATATTCATTATGAATTGCTTGTTGCTCATAACAACCCAAACCATCTTTTTTTGTCTGTCTTTACACAGACTAGAAACAGTTTGTGACAAAACATCCTTTACAAATCTTAGAAACAGCCTCAAACATCTGAACAATCACATAGATACATGATTATAACATGGATTTCACACATTTATATTTTCAAAAAAAGGAGACAGCTTGAAGCCAGATTTAAATTATCACGACGTAATCACGAGAGTCAGACTCTGGAGGATGCTGCAACGTGTTGGGCTCGAGTGGAGGATCAACCTCAGCTGTTTTTAACCCTTTATTCTGTGCACATTTACCTCAACATTCAGAGAGAAGGTTTCTTGGGACTCGGGATTAAATTATACTCGGCTTTAAATAACACCATCTTCTTCGTGAGGAGGAATATCAACATGATGAAAGTCTAGCACAAGCAAAACTTGCTTTTACCCTCATATTTTAAATACCTTCGCGTGTCACGAGCCTCTAAATACAACGAGAGTCAACATGTCCGGAGCTGAAGAGAATCGCTCGATGCGTTTCCTCGTCTCCGAGTGTCTTCTTGTATTTGATTGGCTCCCTTTGTTGGCCACGCCCATCCCGCAGCGCCTCACTTCCTCACTTTCTACCGCCGCTCTGCGTTCACATCCAATCCGCTTTTATGGCCGTCTCGGTTTCTCTCTCGCTTCTTACGAAGGCTTTGAAGTGGCCCGGCACCTGTTGAGTCCGGCGCTGCCGCTTCCCGTCGACGTGTGGCTTGAACTCGCCAGCCGCCATCATATCCAGGGGGTCACCGCGGGGTCGGGTCAGGGGGGGCGGGGGGGGGATATTTAAACCCATAAGCCTGGTAATGCCTCGTCGGGACAATAATTGGAGTAATTTAGTCAAAATTTGATGTTTTTCTCTGCCAAAATGTGGATTTCGAAGCCCTGATTAAAAAAAGCAGATCCTCTCTCCTCTTTCCTCTCTCCTCTCTCCTCTTTCCTCTCTCCTCTCTCCTCTCTCCTCCAGACATGAAGTTAAATGACTTGTTCCACATTGTTATTTTCTTTTCCTTGAGTGTTTAAAGCTCTTCTAAATACCCCCCGCCCCCCCTCTCCTTTGTAAAGCTGCTTCTCATTGGCTGTACTCTGTACTCTGGGTGAACCTTGACCATTTCCTCTGACTGGGCCTGCTGTATGTGAGCTATGCAGAGAGACGATGGAGCGTCAGCTGAGTGGAGGAGGAGGAGGAGAAGGAGGAGGAGGAGGAAGAGGAGGGGGGGGGTGTTGGATCCACCGACTGGGAGTAATATTCCTCTAATCCTCCCGGGCTATATGCCCACTGCTCCACACCCAAACCACCACAGCTTTCTCTTTAACACAAACCAAATACACAAATACCCCGAGGAGCTCCAGGAAATGCCTCTCTTTATCTTCATCCCGCCTCTCTTTTTCTCTCTCTTCTTCTTCCTCTTCTTCTTTCTCTTTCCTCGTTTCTTCTTTTTCCTGATCATTTATTATTTGTCAGGTTTAATTCAATAACCGCGACTTATGGGTTCTCGTCTTTTCAATTGATTTTTAAACTAAAATGAAGCGCTGCATGTTTATTTATTTTTTAAAGCGCACCTGTCCCGTCTCCAGCAGAGAGGCAGCTCGGTCCTCATTTTTTAAAGGCGCCGTCGTTGCGTTAAACCGCCCCGTGTGCGGCGACAGACTTCGCTTTCGGGGTTCTTCGCCATCTGTCGGTCTCGAGGACCGCGCGGGGAGAGCTTTACATGTCACTGGTTTCCAGACTGGGAGAACTGGATACAAGGAGCGGGGAGATGGCGCCGCAGCCCTGCAGGTCGTTTCTCCGTGAGCGTCCTGCTCCTCGCGGCCTGGCCCAGCTTCGGGGTCCGGGGCGCTCCAGCTGACTGCGTGTGTTTCAAGGGTTGTTGCCAACAGCCTGTAGACAATTCACCAGTAATGGCCTTTTTTAGAGCTGCGCTGGCTTTGCGTCTCCATCCTGCCCCCGTCACGGAGAGACACGCTTCAACACAGAAACCATTAGTTCAATTTTGCTAATTTTTTGGGGGGGTATTGACGAGTATTGGCAATACATGAGCACGCAATAATAACTTGCGTGCACATTTTGGCAAACCTACAAACATAATTTCAAGTCTGATAGGCGGTTGGCATCCAAGACGATTGGCCATCTGAACGCTGTTCTTCCAAAAAAATGTCGCTGACATCTGGGAACATTTAAATATTTTGAGTCGGGCAGGGCAGAGACACAAACGTTACGACCAGACAGGTTGTATGGAACGGGCTCCCTGACCACCGCAGGGCAACACACACACACGCACGCACGCACGCACACACACACACACACACTGGACTCTTTTAAGACTGGCTTGATATCCCTTTTTATTCAGTTGAGTTTTATGACTCCATATATGATTTTTTTTTATTATAGTTAGTTTTAAACATTTACTGTCTCTGTGGCAGTCTGAGATTCTTATATGAACAGTGCCTTACAAATAGAATCCATTATTACTATTATTTTTTTAAGTTTGGAAGCTATCAGAAAATGTGATGAAATCACATACTGACCGTTTGATGTCAAAATGCAGAACTGCGATCATTACAATAACATTTATATTATATTATAATACACAAGCCAGAAGTTGTGATTATGAGGAGAGTGATGTACGAGCCTCTGATCTGGTGTTTTTGTCGGGTGGCTCCAATTTCGGGCGGCGGGTGGAAAATTAGGGCAAAAGTGGTGTTGTCTTTGCATTAGAGGGTTAAATGGAAATTAGACCCGAGTTAAGATAAACTGAAATAGCCACAAATTACAACCACAGTTACAAAGTAGAGAAGAGTCATTACGTCACGTAGCAGTTAGCTTCCGTTAGCCGGGATGTAGAGGTTGTACTTTACTGCTCGTAAACTTTTTTTATTTCTAAGTGGGACATTGTGTTATTTCTTCATTCAAACGTTACATTGCATCACTTTGGTTATGATTAACTTCTTCTGACGGAGTCGAGTGCCTCTTATCAGATGAGGACACGAGGAGATTATCACATCTTTATAAATGTTATCAGTCAAAAAGTCAAGTTTTTACTTAAATTTTTTAAGTTTAACATAATTTCGTCAGTTGTTTCCATCGTTGGCTGATACTTATTAAATTAATATTTGTTATATCTGAGCCTCTGGTGTCAGCGGGCTCAGTCCCAGCAGACGGGCCAATCAGAGGGGCCGTGTTCTCTCGTCTTTCCCGTCTTCCAGCTTCCAGGGAGTGTGTGTGTGCCTTCCTGTTTGACCCCGGCTGCAGGTTCAGCCAGAGGCTACGGGCTTCGGCAGCCACGGATTTGTTTTCTTCTTCCTCCTCTGGCTCTTCTTAAGCCAGACTCGCCGTGTGCGCTTGTCTGTCGCCAGCCTTCATTCCTCTAATGGCGCTTTCTGTGTATGTTAACATGCGGGGAAGTCGACTCCAAGTTTAATCATGCAGAAAATAGAAAAAGGCTCCCCTGCACCTGATAGGGTACAGGTACCCATTGACCACCCTCTCCTCACACACACATACACACACACACACACACACACACACACGCACACACGCACACACGCAGACACTCAGACACTCAGAGGGGCATAATGAATCTACGCGTCCCATCTGTCTGCAGGTGGTCATCCCGCCTCCCAAATAGGCGGCGGGGCGGAGCTGTTGGCTCGATGTGGGGCCGCCCAGCCGTCACCAACGCTCCGTATAGCGCTAACAAAAAGTATTTTCCCCGTAGATGTGCGTTAAAGTGCGCGGCGCCGCCCGGGGACGGCTAACGCACATTCAGCTTGTGGATGGATATGTTATGTTTACATGCATGTTACATTTATTTATCCGTGTCGAGTTTTCCGTCCTTAACATTAAATATAGTGTCAAAAGTATTTAATATAGTATATAAAACAAACTGCAGGAGATCGCTGGAGATGCTGACAAACTCAACACTTTACTTTGTTTTCCCCTTTTATATTTAGTATTAGTATTTTGTTTTTTGTTTTTTTAGTATTTATTTTGGTGTTTTATAATTATTTTGTATTAATGCTCTGATGTCCACCGCTGCTGTGATTTTGAAATTTTTTTAAGCAGTTTTGCGTAAACCTACCCGGAAACATTTCCCAGGTTGCTTAGAACCAGTGTGCGTTATGGACTTTTGTGCATTTTACAAAGATGGAGATACAGAAGTGACACTAGACAAAATAATACTTCACAAAATAATACTCGATGTCGAACATCAGTTTTCCTCTATAGTACTTATTAGGTTAGCTTTACTGTGATTGTTGAAACTAAGACGCCAAACTCCAGTTATTCTTCTTACAGCTTCATTACATTTCATTTAGGCTGACACTTTTATCCAAAGTGACTTGCTCAAGGACACTTCGACCAGGGCGGGGCTTGAACCGCCACCCCCCTGATTGTAAGACGGATAACCGCCCAGAGCTTCAGGTGCACCCCCCCTGCAGCAGAGCCCTCATGTACATCACGCCTGGGAGGAGACGCGTTGCGATCGTATTTGCGATGTGGCTACGGAGACGGTACGAGTATAAAGACAAGCTATAAAAAACACATTTGGATACGACGCTAGCCTCGAATAGATACGCGTGAAAAGGGCCTTAGGCTATAGGAACACATTATAGTCCTGAATGTTTTGGTATCAGTACTGAAACCCCAGCCCCGCGTGTACACTGCATTAGTTATACTCTTGTATGGACTGGCATGTCCCCCCCCCTCCCCTATCAGATGGCTCTGTGTCAGACCACTGGCTGGCCTCCAGTACGGCGTCTCGCCATACATCTGCTTTGTGTGCAAGCTGCTTCTGAAGACCGCTCTCTGCCAACAACACCAGGGGAAAGCCTCTGGAGCGAATGAGACGACTTCCATGGAAACCAATGTCCGTCCGTCTGTGCTCGTCCGTGAATCCGGGTCGCACAAAAGTCGTTTAAAGAATGGGGGAATAACGTAGCCTCACTGTTTTCTCTCTGATGAACGCCTCTTGAAATTCAGAGCATGCTAACTTTTTTGACAATTCCCAACGCGGCATCATTATGTCGCCTTGCTCGCCGCCCCAAGCTGCTCCGCACGCCCAGATGAGAGCGGGAACTGAGATGTTTATGAATCGTCTCTTTACATTACATCACATTACATGTCATTTAGCAGACGCTTTTACCCAAAGCGACTTACAATAAGTGCATTTCAACCTAGAGTACAAACTAAGAACAACAAGAATACAGAAAGTAACATTTCCTCAACATAGTCAAACTACAAAAGTACCACAATAAGAGATATTTAACAGCCACTGAAGTGCTAATCTGTGTTTTAATCCAGATATAGTCGGAAAAGGTGCGTTTTCAGTTTCCGGCTTCCCAATTCTCAGTTTCCGTCTTCCCAATTAACCTCGGCGGTCGTCCCACATTCTCCTTCCTTATTACCGAGGTGCCATTCGTCCTCACGTACCGTTCTGATGGACTTTGTTAAGTCTCTTCCCCTCCGGAGCCTCCGTAAGTTTCTTTTTTCCGAATGCAACGCTGCAAATTCAACATGCGCAAAAAGTCACACAGGGTGACCGTAGCCCGAGATTAGATTAAAGCGCCAGGGAATTCCATGCGAGGACGAGGGTCCAGTAATTATAAGAGCGTGTCCCTTACCATCAGTAATTGAGTTTACTCTGATGAAGTACGGAAGAAAGTAATCTAATCAGCCGAGAGACTGCTCTCCATTTTCTATGCTGATGGGCTGGGTGCACGTGGACACACAGCGCTTCAAAGTCTCATACATTTTTACTAAGTGTGTTATGATTGCTCTATCTTGGAGTACTCGTTTTCTTTCTTCCTCTAAATTACAAGCACATCTATTATAAATAATACAGTTTAATGTCTGCTACCTGCTTTCTGGCGAAGCACAATATGAATTAAAAGTAGTTTTCTCCCCCAGAGGACTTTTAAAACGTATTTCTTTCATCTGCCTGTGCACCACTTCCTGTTCAATTCACTTCAGTTTATTTGTATAGCCCAATTTCACAAATTACAAATTAGTCTCGGAGTGCTTTACAATCTGTACACATAATAGACATCCCTACCCCAAAACCTCACATCGGATCAGACCTTGTTCCTTGCAGTAACACGGTCCAACAGATATACAGAACATTTTGACCACTTAGTAAAAAAAAAAAGCTAAATGTATTTGGGTATGCAATAACATGGTGGTGGATTTTCGAGATGCTCTACATGCCACTGGTCTGCAGGCGGCACCGCTCAAAGACGCACAACCCGGTCTCACAGAAATACATGAAACCTCTTAAAAGGAGGAATGCCAATGGAAAGTGGATTATGATCCTTTTTTCTGTGGTGGAATAACCAAATGACCCCAGATTAGTGATGGTTGTGTGTAGGGATGCACCGATCTGATCGGCGCCGATCCATATCGGCCGATATTGCCATGATCGGTTTTGATCGGCGTTCTCAAAACGGCCGATCATAACCGATCGATCAGATGACGTCACATCTGCGAGAAATACTATCAGAGACGTTTCAGTTGCCGCGTGCCGCAACTGAGACGGAGCGCCCGCCGAGTGCGGCAGAGTGAGAGGTCCGCGAGGGGATCCTCCAGCAGCGAGCGGCGCCCCGTCCCCCGAGCTGAACCTCTGGGTCAACTCACCGACACTCACATGTCTGACCCTACAGACTGATATTCACATGTCTGAGCCTACAGACTGATGCTCACATGTCTGACCCTACAGGCTGATGCTCACGCTACACGCGTTCGATCGGGAGCGCGCGAGTGGTTTCATATTATGAAAACCCTCGCGCGCTCCTGATCGAGTGCTGTTAGCGGAAGCATTCACGTGACACAACATAAGGTTTTGCAAAGATAGCGGAAAGAGCCACGTGAAACAACATCCGTTTTTCAAAATAAGATGTCGACAAATCATACACTAACATATACAAGTAAACAATTAACTGATTTTGTATATTAATAGATCGTTTCTGAGATTTAGCTTGAATTATGCTAACATTAAAACATTGTTACTGTACCAAGGAAGAGTTTATAAAAATAAGTCAGACTTTTGTATGTTAAAAAAGTCCTGTATATAGATTTCCCCAAGAGTTCCAGGAAATGAATAATGCAGATGTGTTCCATATATATCTGAAATCAATCCCCTACAATAGCAATCAAACGATTGTAATGTATCAATTAGGACCGTTTTCAAAGTAAAAGTCCTAAATGTTTAAAGAAATCTGTAATTTCTTTAATGTTTGAGGGACTTTAGATGTGTATTTCCTCATAGTCCTAGGCAATAATGCTACACAATAAATAGAATGCTTCAATCGACACCGTAATTGGTATTATGGGATCGGCAGATACTATTTCAGTGATCGGTGATCGGTATTATCGGTGATCGGCTGACACTGATTTCAGTGATCGGTGATCGGCCCAAAAAACCTGATCGGTGCATCTCTAGTTGTGTGTGGTGGTGGCCAGAGGTCAAACACAGACTCCCAACCAGGAGAGCTGTGCGTGTCCCCAACTGCTGCTGAATTACATTTGTGATGTGTTAATTATTTAACTTAGTTATGTTCTTATTCTAACCCCAAACATGATGTTATTCCAAAACCTAACTTTGATTTTAGACATTTATTTACATGTATCCAGCCTGGTATTCAGATATATTTCACTGCTTCTGTGAACTTGGACCTTTGGTAAAACCAATTTCAAACACCAAAACAGTTCGTCCACATGAGTAAAGGAGATGTGAAGAAGTTATAGAGAGCTGAGAATATTCTGGAATGTTTGATGTACAACACATGGGTATGTGTCATATGCAGAAGCCTTTAAAAGGGTAAATTTACCTTTTTTTGTAAAATCGAGAAAAGAGCCCAGACTCCAGACAACATGCTGGCGGTAAGCATGTTCAGTGTGTTAGCATGCAGGAGGTTTGAATGCTCTGAGTTTTTCAGGTTTATGTCATAAACCAAACCATTTTATCCTGATTATAACAGACTTACCGGCCGCTATCGGAGCTCAGAGACTCTGTATTTCAACCTCCTGCCATCAAAGGAGGGTTTCCTGAATTTAGAGTGTACTAATAATACCATCGGCGAATACTTTTCTAGTTCCAGGTGTCCGAGGGAACCATTCAGTCATTTCTCTCTTCTCTTGTTTGCGTTTCCCCCGCAGCCATCGAAACGCAGAGCACCAGTTCCGAGGAGCTGGTCCCCAGCCCGCCGTCCCCGCTGGCCCCTCCCCGAATCTACAAGCCCTGCTTCGTCTGCCAGGACAAGTCCTCTGGATACCACTATGGTGTCAGTGCATGTGAGGGCTGCAAGGTAGGACCCCCGTGCACCTCCTCACACTGTGACAGTCTCTCTGAGAGCCTTGTTTTCAAAGTTTCTTTATCAACTCAAAACAGACACTGAACTCACATTTCCACAGATCCACGGCGATCTAAAGCACCAGAGAAAGCTTTTGACCCCTTGTTGGGGGTTTGTTCGTTAAATGTTGTCGATTAAACGACTGAGTGTGCACCATCAGACCTAAATAACCAAATTCAAGGGGTCATTTATGTAGAAAATATTAATATTTTCTCATGAATCAATAAAGTAAAGGGCCTTACATTTAAATGGCTTTAATATTATAAGTAAAAGTGATTATTTTTGTATTAAATCTGTATCTATATACAGTATTATTAGAATATTATTGTTAAAAAAAATAGCGTCACATTTATTTGAGTGACCATCAGTCTGTATCACAATGAGACCGATGTGTGGTCAGGTTCTCTCATACCTCTCGAAGGAATTAGGAATCTATATATATTTTGTTTTATTGTTTTGTGCTGCCTTATCTTTTGCAATGCCTTCAGTGCCGCACCATTAATGCCATTTGCCGCATTGTTTTAGCCGCAGAACGCTTTTACAAATATAGCCAAGAACGAAAAGTAAATTTGGGTTAAAAACCACAAGAGGTAAGTGAGGAAAACTCATTGTTTGCGTAATTTGGGAGTTGCCAATTTAATTTCAAAGCTCTACTTTTAGAAATTCCTTGCAACATCTGCCCTGCCAGCAATTGTCTGTCCTGTCTCCCACTCGCAGCAGCTGTTGCTAGGTAACCACTCATGCCCGCATGCACGTAGACGCATATATATATATATATATATATATATATATACAGGAGCCCGGTCATTGCAAAGGCTGCCGTACTTTTTTTAAAAACATGTAAAACTGCTCCAAAGAAGTCGAGCTGTACATCGCTTGGTGGGATCGGTGACACGTTGCAGTGGTTTCCCTCCAGGAGAAACGAACGTGTATCCTTGCAGACGGCCGGCGTGGTTCCTTCGCGGGCGACGCCGTTGTCTCCCGTGCAACCAGCCTGCGACGCCCTCCCTCCTCCCAGCCGCTGTAATTGAAGCGGTGGTATGCCAGGAATCTTTTGGCGCTCTCGGCCCAGAGGGAGGTGGTGATCGGCTCACTCACCGGGCTCTGGGTCAAACTAAGTTCTCCGCGGGCTCCCAGCATAAGCCTCGTCGCAGAGGGCCTGTCGTGACCTCTGACCTCCACGCTCTGGCCTCTGTTCAAAAGGTGCAGTGTGTGAGACCTGGCCGTGATTCGAGTTTAAAAAGGTTTACAACAAATAAACTAACATTATGGTTAGTGAACATGTGAAGAGGTTACATTGTTCTGTCAATGACTTGTAGGTGTTGTGTTGATTTCTAATTTAATGAGCAGGCTAACCAGCTAACCTGTCTTGTAATACCAATCGTACCTCCGAGAGGCGAGAGTGAGTCACTGTTTGATTTAATCAAAAGTGGCAAAAAAACTGACAAAACTCCCTGTATTTTGTTCTTTCATCTTCCCCGCCACCAGGAGACTAATTCACCTAGACATTACTTGTTAGCTATCGCATCTAGCGCATGCTGAATTTGAGTTGCTAAAGCTAACTGTAGCGAAGGCCCACGCTCTCCTGCTTAAAATACGCTAATGGTGGATTTATCTAATGAACAAACTCTGCGTCCTGGAAATGCCCTAGCTAGTGAACGTTATAACATGACAGTGTTGATTTGACCGTCTCTCAGAGTTTCTACAGTGCGGTCGAGGTTAATATACTATTGCACTTTCTTTTTTCTTTTAAATAACTGATAACTGTAAGTATAGATTGTACGGACCAAGTAGTATGGTTGAAATCTGCCCCCATGTTTGTTTGCAGCAGATCTTACACACTGCACCTTTCAGGACAATTTACGATAATGAAAACAAGAAAATGAAGAAGATATCAGGGCTGTTCACGGAGTATATACACACAACAGTTTAGTTTGGGCACAACAAACTGGGACTGAGCACCCCGAGTGCAGATCGTGCTTCCCTAAAGACGGATGCAGGTGGTGCATAAAGTGAAATCCGCTCTGGAGAATGCAGCCCATATGGTTTCAGTCCATCCCTCTGCTCACTGCAGAGCGCTGATGTAAAAATAGTTAAATTCATGGCAGAATGGCCTTGATTATTGCGACATCCTGACTCGAGAGGATTAAGCAGCGGATTATAGTTTTTTTTCTTCTTCTCCCTGTGTTGTATTTCTGTCTCCATGGCGAAGGCATTGTTTGCTGTGCAAGGGGCGAGTCCCTTCCATTCGGTAGATTCAACCAAGCATGCCGTACAGCTGTAGGCTTTTAGCCGGCAAGAAGAGCCTTTTACTGCCCAGTGAATGTGCCAATTAGAGCCACAAATCGACTCAAAGACACAACGTGTGTGTGTGTGTGTGTGTGTGTGTGTGTGTGTGTGTGTGTGTGTGTGTGTGGGCTATGTGGATATATGTGAAGCACTTCACAAAAAACAGAAACGAGCACATTCACATGCATGCACATGTAGCGATAATACAAATAATCAGTCATATAGCCCATATTAGCATCAAATTATTGATGTGAACTTAAAGGACCACTCGGAAAAGTAATTATTAATAAGATTATAAAAACACTCGCACTAGCTGGGTTATTATATATAATTTATCGTATTATTATTTTTTACAACAAATCATTATTTATTTAATAATCCCGAAACAGAGTGAAGCAGAACCAGATCTTTGGTATTCTCAGATGACAAAAGGAGTTTATTTTGTATTTTTATGTCAATCCACTTGATATTGCACAAAGAGCAAGAGGAAAAGCAACATGAATGTAACACAATAGGTACAGCAGTAGTGCCACTTTGACAGGGTTTGATTATTCTGTTGTGAGTCAGTGTGTGTGTTTGTGTGTGTGCGTGTGACATTTATTGTGTGGACGGAGCTGATTTGAATTGTTAAAACCGGGTGCAGGCATATGGGCCTCCAGAAGCACATGCATATGCAACAGATGACAGTTCCATCCGTGTTGACCCAAAGTCAAGAAATCCTCCAAAGTCAAGGGAGCCTCCTCCCCCCCCCCAAAAGTTTATGCAACTTTTATTTGAGAGGGATTTCTTTTCTACCTCTCCGGTTCATCCAGCTGACAAACACAAGAAGGGAGAAAGGGGAAATATCTGGTTATATATTTGGCTTTCCAAGCATGAGGAACTGCTGGCTATCAGATGTCTGTTTACCTGTAGTAAACAGACCTCATATTTTGGCAGAATTTCCTGCAGCTAATGTTTCACTCCTAATCAAGTCCATCCAAAAGTCTCACGGTAGAGTAAACCTCGAGGGCTGTCACAGGCCAATCATCACCAACCGTTCCAACTCCAGAGCAACACACTGTAAGCAGATTTAATTGTGTTTGACTTATTAGTCGCCCATGAATATCAGATTTGAGGCACTTTCAGACACAATATGACAACCTGTGTTCTGAAACGCATTATATTAAATGACTGGGAAGCTTATTAGACATTTTGAATGCCAAAATAAAGCAATGTGGCTCCTCCTGAAGAGGTCTTGTCTAATTTGAATAAAGCAGGGGTGTCAAACTCATTTTAGTTTGTGGGCCACATCCCAATATCATCTCAAACGGGCCGTACCGGTAAAACCATTACATTACAAACTGTCAACAACAACACCTCCAAAAGGCTCCCTCTTTAAGTGTAAAGTACCAGTACATTTAATAAATGTTAACAATTAATGAACAATTTATTTACAAAACAGAGGATGACATTTCTCTCTCTCTCTCTCTCTCTCTCTCTCTCTGCTACGATTAATAACAGAGATCAATAACCTGCAATCAATTCATTCATCTCCCTTGTTCTCAGTTGTTCCTGCATGTTCTTTTGTATTTTCTTTAATATTGTATTTTTTGGGAGCACTGAAATCTAATTATTTAGAAATACTAACTGGTCCATTTTTCTCACTCTTGCAATTTATGGAGAAAAAAATTACTTAAATTAATCTCTGTATTTTTCCCACTTTGCAAAATCATCCAGAGTGCCGGATCGGACCCTTCGTTTGGCACAAATTATGGACGATAAAGCGAACTAATGTTGCATAGTCTGAAATACTAATGTCTGAATGGAGGGATGAAGACAGCAATGTCAGAGGCCGATATCTAAAAAGCGGGAGTGCAAGAACAGGGAGTCGTCGGTATGAATAGACCCCACGGGGGGAAGAAGCTTAGAGGCTTGAATGTGTGCCGAGCACTTTACAGAATGACATCTTAACATTGCTTTGCATAAGCCCCGAAACGTCCAGAAAGAAAGGGAGGCTTGAGTCTGTATGCGCGTGTCGTCAGCGCTGACAGGCCTTTAGGAGCCGGGACAAAACTCCTGAAACCACCCCCTGCCCCCCTCCCCCCCTCTCCCTCTCGTACTCGGTGGGTCCCGAGGCGTTGACACAGCAGGATTAGTTTGACAGAACTGGTTTGACAAGCGGGAGACCGTAACCTCTCTGAATAAAACACAATCCAGAACGCTCACGCTGGAGCAGAAACACCCCGACACGTCTGAACCCTCTGCTGGTCCACCTCCAACCAAAAAGACTTAGTCACCTACACATCTGATTTATTAACTAATAATATCTCATTTAAAGTTAAGTTTCGTTGGCAACGCTCTGCTGTTAAAGGCGATGGCCTTTTTTAAAGGGGACATATTTTGCCCATTTTTCCACAAGTTGATCTGGTTCCTTAATGTAATGTTTGTAACATATTTTGGTCAAAATACTACAAGAATCATTTCAAACAGCCTTTTTACCCTGTCAGAAACACCTCCCCACAGATTGACCTGTTCTGAGTGGGCGAGGTGCTCCGGGTTGCCAGGCTGGAGATGGTGAAGTATCGTACGTAAGGGGTAAATACTAGTTTGTAAAAGCCCAGAAAAACACAAATATCCTGCCGAAGCAAAATCCTGGACGTTTTTGGAATCCCTGCCGGACGAATTTTTTAGGTCTCAAAATCAGGACATGTCCGGGGAAAGAGAACGTCTGGTCACCCTAACTTATGGCGCCAGGTCACCGAACCCTCTCTAAACTGGGGGGGTCGAGTGGTGGTGGGGTTCCAATGCCAACATCTACCTAGACGTTGGTCTCAAGCACATCGTTTCTGACATAGAGGAACCACAACAAGCCGCGTGAGTAGTTTTTTTCCAGAGTTTTTGTGTTGGGAGACATGCCAGATACCCAAATTAACGTATAGAAGCACTAAAAAAGTGGAATCTTCACAATATGTCCCCTTTAAGCTAAGCTAGTAGCTGTGCACTGACAGCGAAGAACCATGAGAAACGATCGGAAGGGAAATGATAACTGACGTTAACGTGTGCCGGTTATCCAGATGCTTTTGGTTTATTAAGGCTCTGCTTATTAGATGAGTGATTCTTCTGGAAGAACTAATTAATCCTACTTAACAGTGACGAGTGTCAGATTAAGAAGGGAGCCGCCAGAATGTGATCGTCCGTCACAAGTCAGCCGATAGCCGGAGATTGCGGAGCGTGAATGGAAAGCTCGCCGCCGCAAATTAGAAATATGGGCGAAAGTAATGCATTGAAGCAGTTCAGCGTCTCCTTATTTCAAAAAGCCCCGTTTAATCTTTAAATCCAGTGCGCGTAAACAAGTCCATGTGCAGCGGGCAGAGATTCACGTGGACGTAATCTATTGAAAGCATTGATGTATACTTTAAGTATATTTGTGAAGGTCAGGTTTTTTTTATTTTATGATTGACTTGCTGCGTTTGCCGTCGCTGCGCTAAGCCCATTTAAATTTAATGTCAAGTCAGAAGATAAATATGTTCCGCTTGGTGTGTAGGCCCGTCCTAATTCTGTTGGGAGATGACTCATTTTTACAAAGATGGTGAGGAAAGAGTTTTTATGGAGAGATGCAGACGCTTTTATCCAAAGTGACTTATAATAAGTGAATTCAATCAAGAGTACAGACTCAGAACAACAAGAATCCAGAAAGTAACACACAGTATCTTCAAGAAAGTCAAACTACAAAAGTACCATGTGTAAGAGCCACTGAAGAGCCACTGAAGTGCTAATCTGTTGTGTTTTTTAAACATTAACCAGTTGGAAGTATTGCAAAAACTAAGTAAACTGATCAAGAAGGTTAGGTTATTGTGAATGCTGCTAGTAGCTGAGTCAACATTTACTGTGAGACATTTTTATATAACTTATAATCCATAAATTGGGATATTTTCAACGGGGTGGGTTGTGGCTGCATTACACAAGCACATAGCCCAACTCAACATTTACTCAAATTAAATGGTCATTACATTTTTATTTTTATTTTCAGGAAAATGAATGATATGAATGGATAAATCATTAAAAGAGTCAAAAGATGAACTTATAGAACATGTGTGGTTGTTGGGCAGAACAACCACACATGTGGGAACTGCACATCTCAACTTCTGGAGTTGAGATGTGCAGCTTTTGGGTAACTTCAAAGAAAAGTTCTCAATAACTTTTCTTTATTATTTCGCTGAGTCTGAACTACTTAATTGTGTGATGGCAGACAGTATTGTGCACACTGCTTTTGAGACATCCTGCTGACTAACACAAACACAACAACACGACTAAAAATAATAAACCCTCTATGGCGTCGGGATGCATTATGCAGGAGTTTTTTTATTATTATCTGGGAACAACAATGCATATGCAGATGTAGGATTGTGCACTCTCATCTTTGCAGTGAGATGGGTTAGTTTAAATACGTTTATAATCGGTCACAAAATCCACCTTTTAATTGTCATTTACGTTAAAATAAACTATTGACCGTAGTTACTCGTCCTGTTTTATTTCCCTTTTAAAACCCTAATCGTCACACACCGGCAGCGCCCTCCTCCCATGGGCTTTTCTTATCTTGATTTACCCCCCTCCCCCCCGCTGTCGGTGATGATGAAGAGGATGAAGAGCTCGGTTGAGTTGACGGTTTACTGCGGAGATAGAGGGCGAGAATCGAGGACGTGGATCTGCTGGGGCCCTTTTCTTTGCCTACGCGTTTTGCCTGTCACCATAATCCACACAGCTCCCCCCCCCCACACACACACTCTCTCCCCCCCTGGGTGCTAACACACACACTTCATAATGTGATTTGTCAACAGTGTACGACATGAAAGAAACCGGAGCGTTAATAGAGAGAGGGAAAATCAAACCGAGGGTCGACGTTGCAGAGGTGTGACAGGAAATAGATACGACTGTTACACCACAACGTCCTCCTCCTGCTCCTGCTCCTCCTCCTCCTCCTCCTCCTCCTCCTCCTCCTCCTGGGTGTATTGTCTGGAGTGTGCCGATGTGGGTTTGGTAAAGAGCTCGGGTTGTGGAGGACGTGTGAAGTGAAGTAACATTACGCTTAAGTGTCCTTTTACATGCTGCCGAGGAGGCTGCTTAGCACCCGCCTGCTAAAAGAGCTTTTATTGCACTGATTGCTGATCTTTTATGTCTACGTGTGTTATCAAAGGTTCAGCGTGGAGCTGTTATTGCAACGCATGACTTCCTTTTGGGGCTTTTCATTTAAATACATCATTCCTCAATCATAGGAAACTGAAGTTCAAGCATAAGTCAAAGGGATTTTTTTTTGCAATCGTAGTTTGAATTGTATTATTATTTATCTCAAAGACAAATTATATTCAGAAACTAGTTCAGTCAAAAACAATCCAGGTTCAAGAAGGATTTTCACTTTCAAACCCAAGCAGATGCACATAAGCTCATTTTAAACTGCAAAAAATGCTTTATTTAGTTGGAAATAATGACCTAAATGAATAAAAACAACAGAGAGACGTGTGTGTGTGTGTGTGTGTGTGTGTGTGTGTGGGGGGGCACCTGACAACACAACAACGTCACGTTTGGTTTTGACGTATCGCAAATATATGTTTTTTTAATCTTAGCGTCGGCACACTTTCAGAGATCAGCTAACGACTCTATGACACGTGTTTAAAACTTCAATTATAATCTGGGCGGTAAAACGCATTTCAAGAAAACTGATACTGTGGTTTACTGGTCAGGGTTGGACTGACACGTCAGACTCATGTCTGGAC
This sequence comes from Liparis tanakae, assembly GCA_036178185.1. Classification (NCBI taxonomy): domain Eukaryota; kingdom Metazoa; phylum Chordata; class Actinopteri; order Perciformes; family Liparidae; genus Liparis; species Liparis tanakae. Next base: position 12,529,412 of record CM070106.1, read on the forward strand.
CTGTGCATCATGTCAACTTCATGTCGACCCTTCTCCACATAAAGTGGCTACGGAAATAATTCAGACCCCTTTAAAATGCTCACTCTTTGTTTCATTGAAGCCATTTTCTAAAATCCCAAAAAGTTCATTTTATTGCTCATTAATGTTCACTCAGCACCCCATCTTGACAGAAAATAACTGAAATGTAGAAATCTTTGCAATTTAAAAAGAAAAACTTTAACTGGAATACCATATGATATTTCAGTTTTTCTTTTTTAATAAATCAGCAAAAAATTCTACATTCCTGTTTTTTTCTGTCAAGAAGGGGTGCTGAGTGTACATTAATGAGTAATAAAATGAACTTTTTTGATTTTATCAAACCAAATCTGAAAGCACCACCCTGAAGCCGGCCAGACTAAACGTCCGTATGCTGTTGCTGTGAGTAGCTGGCTGTGAGGGTGGGACCGGTCAGCGACGGGCCCGACCCTGTGTGGTGCGAGTTTGTTAAAGTGTTAAGTGAGCAGCACGGAGGGAGAGAGAGAGAGAGAGCTTTTTGAAGATGGCTCCGGATCGCTCCGGGGGTCCCGGGGTTGGAAAGACGAGCGCTGAATGGCGAGCGGCGAGCTGCAGAACGGGGCCACAGTGGGCCGTCTGTGGAGGACCGGGCGACCTGAAACCCCCTCGATTGTCTCTCTTTTATTTTTTTGTATGCCTCTCGCTCCGCTCTCCGGTTCTCTGTCTCTGCAGCTATTCAGAGCCGGTCGGGTGAGTCACACAGCTCCTCTGTTCAGGCCTCTCGCTCGCTGCTATTTTTTTTCTTCTCTCTTCATCCTCTTGTTCTCTTCTTGTTCTGTTTTCTTTTTTTTCTTCTTTTTTTTACTTTCCCCTGATTCGCCTTTCAATCTCTTCTGTATCTCGGTCCATCTGTGCACTTCAGGTGCTTGGATGGACAGATAAGCACTGATTGGGTTTCGGGGGTGGGGGGGGGGAGGCAGAACAGAAGAGTGGGGGTCTGGGAGAGATGTCTACCTCTCTTCTCTCTGTGTGTCGTCGCTGGTGACTGCTGCTCTGTTTTGTGCCTTATCTGTGGAGGTCTCACGTTTGCCGCGGTAACAATGCAGGTCTTTGTGCGCCCCCCCCCTGTCCCGTTGTTCTGTTTCTCAAATTGATACGATAGGTGAACCACAACAACACAGACCCCCCCCCCCATCTCGTGCCCCTCCCCCTTAGCCCTTAGCACGTATCCTCGCTGGAGGAATGCGGCCGCCTATAAGTGTGAACGCCGTTGGTTAAAACGCTCGCTCATCATCGCGATGGCGTCGACGTGTCGGAAGCGAGCGGCTCGAGAGAATCCCGGAAGTAAAAAAAAAAGGGAAACGCACGTTGTTATGGTTACTTTCCTGCTGTCTGCTCCCGCCCCCTTGGCAACGACCTGCGCTCACAAGTGGTTACACATCCCACGAATTATTATTGGCGTACATTTTTTTTGTTTATTTGTGAAGTACAAAGCGACTCCGGAGCAAACTCATGCTGCGTATGTTTCAGCTCATTCATCTCACACGACACGCCGAAGTTTCAAAGTCAAAGTGATTTTTTTTTTCAATTAGACAGAATTAAAGAATTTCATCTTAGCTTATAATCATATTAAAGGGTGAATAATACAAACGCTCACTAACGCTTTATCTCTACGATAGATTAAAAAGTACTTCGACACACTGGATCCAGACCTAAGGAGTCACAAGATTATTAACGGGATGGAAAAGCAAATAATATTGAAACACACAGTAAGTGTTTATCTTTGTCACAAGAGTCAGACATACAGTGGGTACGGAAAGTCTTCAGTCCGCTTTAAAATGTTTCACTCTCTGTTTCATTGCTGCCATTTGCTAAAATCAAAAAAGTTAATTTTATTTCTCATTAACGTTCACTCAGCACCCCATCTTGACAGAAAAAAACAGAAATGTAGAAATTTGTGCAAAATTCTTAAAAAATAAAAACTGAAATATCAGACGTGTGCAACCATTCACATTATTCTGCTTCAGGAAGAAGACACGTCCTCCACATAGTTAAACAAATATTTTTTTCTTTTCATTATTTGTCTTGGTTAAATTAATATGAGTATTTTTTTTCAAGCCTTTATAATGACAACAAGTTCTCTTGACACAGTCAACGACTTCTCCCCGTTTATTTCTCTACGACGGGACGATAACATTTGAAGAAACCGGCTTCACTCGTTGTCCGGCCGAGTCCTCTTCCTGAACCCGGTCGTCTCGTTCCAGTGAACTGCAGGTGTAAGTAATAGCCTGGACTGGATGAATATCACCCCCTAGCCCCCCCCCAACCCCTTCCTACTCTCCACTCTACCTCTCCTCCTCGTTTTTCTGGACCCCCCCCCTCCCCAGGGTTTCCAGTGTCCTCTCCACTTTCCACGGCAGTGATAAGATGTCGACACGATTAAGAGCGAAAGCTAATCCGCCCTCCCTCTCTCTCTCTCTCTCTCTCCTCGGCTGTACTGAATGCTCAGGCGCCACAAAGCAGCCGTGGCCGAGAGAGAGAGAGAGAGGTGAGGAGGAGGAGGCCAGGTGGACAGGGGAGGGGGGGGGGGTTGGATTGTAGCTAAATAATGAATGGGCGGCACTTTCGTTTTTTAATCTGTAAATGAGAAGGCCTAAGATGGCGGGGCCGCCGCTCTGACACCCGATCCCCGGCCCATTAAGATAACAAGATGTTGGATAATGATCTCTTTTAAGGTGCAGTTTATCAGTCCGGGGGAAGTGGCCTCGTCTCCCAGGTGGCTGGGCCCATGTCCCACGATGCCCCGGCGTTACAGCTCAGCGGGGCCTTATCTGGCGTGGAGAGAGAGAGAGAGGGAGAGAGTTGTGGCGTGAAGAGACTAGTGCGACGTCGTTCAGTCAACGTCTGCTTCTGCTGTATTGTGTGATATTAATCGCATTGTCAGCGTCGGTCCTGAAGGTTTGTATCGGGTCGATGCGAAAGAGCTCCGCCAGGTGAGTCCTTCGAGCGGCGGCGTGCGCAGGCACTCAGAGTCCTCGTGTGAGGTCGTTCAATCCAAGTTACACCCAGAGGTGTGCAGCGGCGTGCAAACGGGCGGGGCGGGGGGCGCCCCGGTGGGCGTTGGCGGAGGAGGGGTTCGGGAGTCCGCTCCGCGCCCCCACCGGCTTGAATGAGGAGCAAAGAGTCGACTGCAGTGTCCTGTGGTTGCCTCGTCTAATTCCATTGGTTCTATTTTCTTATTCTCCATAGAAGTTATGCAGGACCCATTTTTACCACTACTTGTTTCAATTTACTTCAGTCTTTGTATAGCCCAATACACACACTTTACAATCCGTACACATACGACATCTCTGACCTTTGACCTTTCACATCGGATCAGGAAAACCTCCCAAAAAATTGAGAAAAGGCAAACTGAAGGGGAAAAAGGGGAAGAACCCTTCAGGATAGAACAGAGGAGGCTCCCTCTCCAGGATGGAGACAATAATAGACGTCATGTGACCAGAAGGAATCATTAGAGTTACAACATATTCAATGCGTATCACAGAGTGTATGAATAGTTGGTATTAGGCGTGGACCACGATCCAGACCTCCGTGATCCATCTCCCACGTGTGAACATAACGTAGAGTAAATACAAAAATACAACGCAGTTACGTCATCAGAGTTAATTCAATCTATTCCACGTGGGAAGCTGCCGCCTCTCCTCCTGATTTCACGTAAATTGCTCTTTCTTGTCCTTTGGGTTCTAGAGATATACTTCTAGGTGTCATATTGGAGTCAAATCTTGTTTAAAAAAAAGAAGTTTAGTCTGGCCACTGAAGCTATGGAGCGGCTTTAATGCGACACGTTTAAGATAACTTGGAAGAAACGAAAGCGCTTGATGCTGCGGATAGAACCGGCGGGAGGGTAAACGGAGTTCAGCGACTCTGCATCCGTGTGTTGGAGGTGTGATTCATTCCCAGCGTGTCCCCCACAGCTGAAACCTCTGATCCTATCATTTATTACCCCCCCCACACACACACACACACACACACACTCCACCTAGGTAAACACCTTTTGTACAACACTCGGCTCGAGGGTGTCCTTTGGTCGCACATTGGTACGCTTCAAATGAGGAAACCCGGCAGACATCAGAGCGGGCCGCGCAGACTCGGGCCGACGCTGGTGTCCTGCGGCGGAGAGGGGGAGGAGGATAAAGGAAAGGAGAGGCAGAAGAGATGGAGGAAAAGGAGGAAACACAGAGGAGCAAACCAATAAGACAAAGTGAGGAGCAGAAGCAGATGTTGTGGCGGTGCGACTCATCTCGGACACGGCGGCTCCCCGGGGCGTGTCGGGATGAAGTGCTCTGATGTCGGCATCTGTTCACTCCTGCTGCCGGAAGCTGGAGGAACACGGACGGCCTTCTACACACACAACTAGGACGGGCACGTGGTAGAGCGCATACCTTCACATATCACAAGATTGGGCATTCAATTCTGAACATGTTGGCATTAGTTGCATGACAATTGGATAGAAATTGGCCGTGCTATGGTAAAAAGAAGATGTTGACCTTGTCATGACCTTGACCTTGACATTTGACCCGATCGATCAAAATCTAATCAAATGGTCCCCGGATAATAACCAATCATCCCACCAAATGTCATGCGATTCGGTTTAATACTTTTTACCTTAGCGCGGTCAATTTGTATCCAATTGTTATTGTCGACCGTGGGCCCCTTCTAGTTGTTTCAGTTTTGATCAAATTTCAGCTTCTCATATAATGTGTTAATAATTCTCTTTTCACATTGTGTTTGGTCCTTGGTTGATTAATTAAATTACATATGAAATACATGATTTAATAATAGTAAGTTCCCCCAGATTCATAAAGAATGATGTCACTCACCGTAACATTGGATCTAGTGAAGCTCATAGTTTGGGGCTCGTTTCCTTTCCCCATCAGTTTGCATATTTCTCGTGATATATCAATAATGCGGAGATGGGGACGTTTAAATGAGATGCATTGCAGCTCAGTCGTTGAACTGCCAGCCAACCCTTCCCCAAATAGCTGAAGCTCACAAAAATGCAAATCTGTCTTTGGAACCAGTCTGCAGCACAAGCACAACACACACACACACACACACACACACACACACACACACACACAGACACACACACACACACACACACACACACACAGACACACACACACACACAGACACACACACACACACACTGCAGCAGCAGCTCCAGCTCCCAGTGAAACCCCCAGCACACTGTACAGCCCTTATCTCACACACACACACACACACACACACACACACACACACACACACACACACACACACACAGACACACCCACACACAGGGACGTAGATTTCCAAGGCTAAGTGACCTGCATGCTCTCAGCTTTGAATGACATAAGTACTTGAGTAGCCTTGGGTTCTGCACCCAACCTGAACACACTTATATGGCGGCTGATGGCGACGCACGCCGCCTCCGTGGCCGTCCATCAGCCCCCCGCGGGTAATGTGTGCCCAACACACTTGGCTTACATCAGCCGGGATAAAGGCATCTATTAGGAAAAATGAATAATACCACGCTGAGAGGAGGTGACCTCGGACCGATCGCGCGTCATCGGCGCGGGCGCGCCATTGGCTGCTTTCGGGCTGTTACCGGTGTGACCGCGAGGGGGGTGGAGGTGGGGGGTGGGGGTCCGGGAGGTTGACGGATGCTCGAGGCCGAGGCGAGATGGTGCTACAGAGTCAGCCGTTTCAGTCCCGTGATCTAATCTGTTACCCATCGCGCATCCTGCTTCACTAATGAAAAGGCAAGGTCCCATCCGTCAGAGGCAGCTATGGTAAATGGAATTTTAACCCCCCCCCCCACCCCACCCCTCCAACGCCCACCCCCCGCTTCCTCATGAAGAACCGAGCTCCTCCGGCAAAAAAATAAATAAAAAAACGCCTGCAAACATGTGCAAAAGGGCCTGGATGATGGACGATGGTTCCGAGAGACCCCCAGAGCAACGGCAAATGGAGAGCGGAGAGAGAGAGAAAACACACACATCTGTGACGACTCCCGCTTCCTCGAGATGCTCTTCTGCTTTCTGTCACCTTCCCTGGGAAAGAAATGCAGCCGAGCTCGGCCTCCGTGGCCGCGTGCCGAGAGACCTCTCAGGGGCCACGTCCCCGCATCGCACGCCACGCGGAGACGTTTGCTTTTCGTACGAAGGGTCGTCGGGGTCAGAAGGACTTTAACAAGTGTGAGCATGCTGCGTTGTTTTATGAAAGCTTGAATTCACCGTGAATATTATAACGGAAGGTAGACGTGACAATAAGCTGCTAATAGTTGTGTAATATATATAACACCAACACTGCCGTCTACAACATAGGAATAATTGAATACGTGATTCATACGCTGCAGTGAGCAGCAGCATCAAATATAAAAAAGCAAATGCCAATAAAGCTGCAATGATTCTTTTTTTAATTACAGTGTTTCATATTCGCCTTTAAGCTTTTCCGTACAAGTCGAAAATAAACACGGATATTCCCAGTGTTGCTTTTAGACATAAAACTCTTTTAATCACTTGATTAATTGGAGATTGGGTTTATTTAATTAAACCCTTTGTAAACGCGTGTCCTGTGGGTTTTGTGGGCCGGCCTCTTCACACACACACACACACAGACACACACAGACACACACACACGCTAAAGCGTTGTTTTAGGTCTCATAAGTCGACTTTTTACATCATAACCGCAACTAAACTTTAATACAAATTCAAGGACGCTCATTCCTCCGTTGACTTTTGAAATGAAAGGATCGAGGCTACATTATTAAAACATTCTGATCATTCTCGGCTATGTCTACGAGGGAAACGTGAATCCCTGAGATCCCTCCCCCCCCAACGACTCCTCCGCGCTCACAGGAGCAACACAGGTTTTGTACTTATGTACTTATATCTCTTTTGACACTCCAACAATTGAACCAGCCCAATTAAGAGCTATTATTTAACCGCCGGATCACAATGAAAAGCGTTCAAAGTGTCTTTGGTCTTCTGCCGAAGCTCAATGTCACCTTCAGACGTGAAGCTCCGCCCCCAAAGTCCTCTCTTATTCTTCCGCAGCAGCATCAGCGGCGTTTGATACCCCGAGGTCCTCCGCTCCCTCTGTGTTCCCACAAGTGCTCTGTTCCCGAGGTTAAATCCAGCATCTGAAGCTCCTCGGAGCTCCCAGCAGACACACACACACACACACACACACACACACACACACACACATATATACACACACACCTCTCTTTTCTCTCTCCACCTTAACGGCGACTGAAAAGACAAAAGAAACACCCGGCACATTGTTGTACGGGCCGCTGTGACGTTACAGGATGATTTTCAGTGGCGCTGAGCGAATGTTTACGGGAGATTAGAAAGAGAAACAAGGTTAACGTGTGTGAGAGTCCTCTTTTCATGAACACCCCCCCCCCCTCCTTCTTTTCTCTTCTGTCTGTTTCCTCAGGGTTTTTTCCGCCGAAGCATCCAGAAGAACATGGTGTACACGTGTCACCGGGACAAGAACTGCATCATCAACAAGGTGACGAGGAACCGCTGCCAGTACTGCCGCCTGCAGAAGTGCTTCGGAGTGGGGATGTCCAAAGAGTGTGAGTTGCACACCCGATCCACACGGCGGGCGCAGTTGGAATCGGATTATAATATCGCCACGGGTTTGGAATACGGCGCAAACAAGAATACAATTCACAGGGATTCATTATTTATTTTATTTTTTTTTAGTTTGGGCGACTGCTTGATGATCGCGTTGGATTTCTTTCCCATTGCCATCTCTGTGTTCTGGTATCGATAAGCGACACAATCCATTCTCAGGGTTCGTACGGTCGTGGAAAACCTGGAAAAGTCATGGCATTTTAAAATGGTCATTCCCAGGCCTGGAAAGGTCATGGAAAAAACTTAAATCATCATTTTTGAAAAGTCATGGAAATGTGTTGAAATCACATAATTTACGCCGAGTTTGAAATAATCTATATATTTTTTAAAGAAAGACGCTCAAAATATAAGCCTGCGATATCTCTCAATACACAACATTTTCTACATGTTTCATGTTTATACCGAGATTTCAGTTTGGTCATGGAAATTTGGTTTAAAGTCATGGAAATCCATCGGTCTAAATATGTAAAAGCCCTGCCTTCTTCTTTTTCTTGATATCCTTGGTCGTCTTCACACCTGTCTTTAACATGTGCCTCGCAAGAGGGCAGCTCAGTAAAGGGAATGGCCATGCTAGTCATACTCATATTTAAGATGTTCTTATAGATTTACATCCAACTGGGCCTTATGAAACATGCAGGAGAACATGAAGAGTCTCATTTAGACTCCTTTTATGTCTTCAACATCAAACGTCATAAAACGGGTACAAAAAGAAAAAAGAAGAAGAAGAAGAAGAAGAAGAAGAAGAAGAAGAAGAAGAAGAATAAGGAGAATGAGGAGAAAGAAGAAAAAGGAGGAGAAAGAAGGAGAAGAAAAATAAGAAGACAATGGAGGAGGAGGAAGAGAATGAGGTGAAAAAAACGGAATTAATTACATATTAATGCTGAATATCAAAAATAATCTTTAGGATTATCAATAGAAACAAATTGAATCGTTTGATTTAGTTTAAAAAGACTGCCTCTGGTTTCATGAACCTCTAAGTGGGGATGTTCATGTTCATATTTTATTTACATTATCATGCAAACAGCTCCGTAAGAATAGTCGCTCATTTGAAGAAGAAACTCGATGTTGTGCGTGTGACCGTCGTCCCTGTGAGTCACATGTTGGATTATCAAGGCGAGGACGCCACGCGGCCGCAGGAAGAGCTCTCGTGGATTCTGACAGCTCTGTTCCTGTCAGCCGAGATCTGGTCCGGTGTTATTGTTGTGCGTATGACGCGGGGATGATTAACCATCCGAGTTGGAGCCGCCGCGTCTCCTGACAGTCGATCCGCCGCATGCATTATTCAATCTCATGTGTGTTTCCTCTCCCGGCTCGCGTTGCACCCGGCGAGGAGGAGTTGCATCACTCGCAACATGTTGTCCAACACCCGCCCGGCTGGGATTTGACGGATGACATGATGAAGCCCATAAAAAACTAAACGGGATGCAGAACCTCTGCAGGAACCCCCGCCCTTTCCCACCCCTCCTGCTCCTTTGTCATCCATAGGAACAGTTTGCATTTCACAGGTTATTGGCATCTTTTGATTGCATCAGCATTTATAGCTCAGGTCCACGTTGTGCTCCATTAGCCTCGGGGCTGGGGGTGGGGGGGGGCATTCCTTTCTCTTATGCTGTTTCACACCTCAGCAGAGGAATCATGGAAAAGATGATGTCTTGATACCCTCAGGCTATATCACCTCCCCGCCCCTCCACACCCCGCACCTCCCACTCACACCCACAGGGCCGTGAGATGATGAGAAAAGGGGGGGGGGTCTAAGAGACTTGAAAGAAAAGAGACTTCTCCTTCTGTATCCAGCAGGGGATTCAGATCCATCCCAACGTTCAGCGGGTTTATGGCTTATAATACACTCGCCCACTAAAGGTGATTTGAGTCAGCTTACATATCAGAATCCATGTACACTGGAAATTGTACATATACATATATATATATATATATATATATATATTTATATATATATATATATTTATATTTATTTCTAGTCACGTAGAAATGTTTAGAGAAAAAAAAATCATTATAAATTGTCTGCACGCCACCGATATTCACGTGGGCGTGGAAATCTGGTGAATAGTTGAGATATGGAGCAAAATGTTGTGCAGACTGATGACTTAACTGGGACTTTTATAATTTAATGAGTGTTAAAAGTGATGATCGCTTCAGAGCTGCAGCCATGTGGGCAATGTGCAGCGCAGAATTTCAAAACATGCCAGAGATATTTTTTTTATTTTTTTTACTGGGTTTATTTAATAAGGGACAATGCACATTAATTAAAACATTTCAGTAAATGTGCCAAAGTTAGCCAATAAGGTATTTTTCATCTTTAGTCCCGTTTCTTCACTTAATTTTTCTCATTTATGGACTAGAGAAAATCTCCATCTACTCAGGAGTTTCTCATGACACTAAAATTAATAAAACTACTAGCGGAGCTAAACACGATAAGCCCTTTCGTGTTAATGCATTGAATGACCACGAGTTCTGTGAAAGGTAAGAGATACTCATGGTGACAGACTTATGAAATCATCACCCAACTTCTTAGCCCCCCTCAGTCCTACTGCGCCCGTCAAATATCATAAAACAACGGAACATAAAGCTGCTATGCTGCTTTAATAATTGCACCTATTAGCCACTGCTGTTCCTAGCATATCATGTTAATTATTCAGCTAAGCAGACATGTAAACATATAATCCGACAGTACAGCGACACATATGGCCTCCATAGGCTATTTAACAGCTGAGGAACAGGTGCGGGAACATCTGCTTTTGGACACTGGACTCGTGCTATCATGTGCCTCTGGAGATTAATGAACAGCTACTTAGTGCAACACAAAGGGGAGCATTGTTTTATGAGTGTGTGTGTGTGTGTGTGTGTGTGTGTGTGTGTGTGTGTGTGTGTGTGTGTGTGTGTGTGTGTGTGTGTGCGCTGCACCAGGTATGCGATTGAATGCGTCATTACACAAGTTGTCTCTGTACTTTTTCAGTGGTAAGCGATCATGAGCCTCATGAAGTCATGAGCTCTGACGTGAACCGCTTTTAATCTGGTGGATCTGCAGAGAAGGGGGAGGAGGAGGAGGAAGAAGAAGACTGCACTGTGTGTTTGTTATTAATGTGTGCGTAAGTGTGTGTTTTGTCCACTTCCTAGGGCCTCAAATATTCAGTGTCATGAGACGATACAGAGGAAAAAAAATAGATTTTAGCTGAAATAATCTCTTTAAACAACAGTCCGACATACACAAAGGTGAATTGTGCATCCTCGAGTTTAAAGTGTGTCTAAACTACATCCTACTTCTTGTCACTTCCTGTCTACACTTTACCTGCTTTTTATCAAATATCTGTTCAACTAATTGGAAAATTCTTTGCTTTGGGATTGAGGTATTCATAAATCTTTTTTATTCATAATTCTAAACCAGTTGGCTACTTTACTTAATGTCGTAAATCAATGCTTCACGATCTCTGAGCTGAAATGGCGGGTTGAGCTGCGTCTCCGCCACACTGAAGCTTTAAAGGGACCTTGTCCACCTCTCAGTGTCAGTGGGAAGGAAACAACAGGCGCACAACGTAACTGCTGGTGTTGAAGCACAGATTATGGTGAATTATGTGCTTGGCGTTCGCTCGGTGAGAGCGGCGTCTGGAGTGCCGGCTTAGTCCGCCGCTCCCGTGACCCGGCCCCCGCTAAGCGGATGAGAATGAATCACGGATGGACGTTCTTAGTTTCTGCTACTATATAATAGATCGTTGCCTCGGTGGTTCACGTTTCCACAGTGACAAAGTGAAGCAAAAAAAAAGAATATATATATATATATTCAACGTCTTTTTCTCGTCCGAAAATCCGAAAGTAAATTAATGATTAATTTCTCATAAATTTGCGACTTTAATGTTGGACATAATGAGTTTTTTCATGAAACATTCCCCCCTTCCCTCGCTCTGTAATCATTTGTATCCATGAAGACCCTAAAACGCCGTCATACCTGCACAGCTCCAGGATCAGCTGCTTCAGACTATCGTTGCTTTCTTCTTTTAATCTCATCTGCGTGAAAAAGCCTCCGAACCGGCAGTCGGACCAGCGTGAGATTAATGTAGCGGCGTGTGCGCCTCTCTCATTATCTTCCCGCTACGAGGTCATATTTTCACAATGACGGTTTCCCATCTGACAACCCCCCCCCCCCGTCCCATCAGTACCATTAGCTTAAACCCAACGCTCTGCTGGGGGTGAGGAATGGCCCCGGCTGCTCGACACCCACCTGGTGAGCGTTCGGGAGCCGCCGCGTTAAGTGCCGTGGCGAGCGGCCCGGACGGCGTCGCCGGGGCTCAGACGGATCGTGTTTATCTGGCGCCGCATCTGTTTGATCAGAGACGCCACGACGAGGAGCTCGGCAGCGAGCAGACGGGGGGCCACGAGGTTTCTCCAAGCGGACGACCGTCCACACAAGAAGAAGAAGAAGAAGAAGAAGAAGAAGAAGAAGAAGAAGAAGAAGAAGAAGAAGAAGAAGAGGAGGAGGAGGAGAAGACGGCAACTACGACGATGAAGAAGAAGGAAGAGGAGGAGAAGACGGCAACTACGACGATGAAGAAGGAGGAGAAGAAAAAAGCAACGACGATGAAGAAGGAGGAGAGGAGGAAGAAGGGGAGGAGGAGAAGAAGATAAGGGATTAGAAGGAGGAGAAGAAGACAAAGGCGGCAACAATAATGATGGAGAAGAAGAAGAAGACAACAATGGAGGAGGAGGAAGAGAATGAGGTGGAAAAGAAGGAGAAGAAGAAGAAGAAGAAGAAGACAACAAAGGAGGAAAAGAAGAAGAAGAAGCTAAATAAAGAGGGGGACAAAAGGCAGAGGAGAGGAAGAGGAGGGTCTCGGGCTTGGAGAGTATTTAACTCCACTCAGCGGCTCTTCATCCCTCGGTCTCACCCTCTGGAGAGCCCTTCAGGAACACTCGTCATTCACAGCTCCCCCAGAGGTTTACCGCCGTGTGTTCGACGGCTCGGACCCCGACTCACAAGAGGTTCAGCTGCTCACCGACAAGACTCGTCTCCACCCACCAGGTCAACAATGTATTTAAAAAAACAACATGATGCAGGGAGAGAGGCTTCATGTGTCCAATAACAACCACTCAGCATATCGAGTATTGTTATATATATATATATATATATATATATATATATATATATATATATATATATATATATATATATGTATATATATATCATATATATCTATAATATATGTATATATATATGATATATATATACATATATGATATATATATATATATCATATATATATATTTTATATTATATTTAAACCATGTATATATATATATATATATACAGTATATGATATATATAAATTAGCATGCCAAACCATGTTAAGTCACGTGTGGACCAGCGAAGACAGAAGTGAAGATACATTTTACCAGAAGTGATCAGGAGCCCTGATGAGAGTCCCCCCCCCCCCCCAACCCCCGGCCCCCTTATGTGTGCATTAAAAAGCTGTATCTTTTCATGGCTTCTTGTCCGATGCATCATTTGGATGTATCTGCTCATGCTCGCAGTAATTTGCTTGGAGTGCGGTGGTAATTGATTGCCCCGAGGGGGGGGGATCTGGGGGGGGGGGGGGGCTGCGCTCACCACGTCGCTTGTCTTCCCGAATCACGTCGCAACCCCCCTTCGCCAGACAGTTTGTCACCGCGCGATGACAAACGACACTCAGACTCACAGGAACAGATTGTGCACCATCCCCCTTTTTCATAGCATTATTCCGTACCATCCCCCCTTCCGAGGGGCAATGTGTGTTTTTGAGTGTTTATTTTTTTCCCTTCTGTGTGTGTGTAGAGACGACTCGTGGGTTTTGCCCTCAACCCACCACCATGGTTGTGTGTTACTAACGCACTGACGGCAAACACTGGCATTTAAATCATTCAAATATTACATAGCCTGCTTTTTATTTTCTCTATTTTTTTATTTATTTCAGCATCTTTTTCTCTGTATTGTTCTTTCAAACTCTTTTAACTGTTGATGTGTTTTGGCCTGTTATTGCCAACTTGTTTTAATCGACTACTGTACTGCACTTTGTGACACTTTAAAATAAAATAAAATAAAATAAATATATATGTGTGTGTATATATATATATATATTTATATTATATATACATATACACAACATATATGCAAATACAGCAATGTAAAATTAAATGAAATATAGACATATAAATATAAATATAGACGAATAAAAGCCATGAGACGTTGCTCTTTTATACTTTACACTTCACTTCATAGCTGCTGTTATTAACGATAAAAAAGATGCCCTTGGGCCGCGGCCGTGAGAAAATCCTCACTCACTTGCTCTGGATACACAAGGTAGGTAGTGATGACATGAGGTAGTTATCAGTGATCAGTAGTAATACTAGGTCTGAAATAACTAGTACTATCTAAAAGTCCCCACTCGTGGGCGGAGTCAACAGCCGGCCGTCATAGCAGGGAGGACACTTAAATACGAGGACAGCAACGCACCTTTACACACACACATTCATGAAGTTGTAGCGCGTTCACATGAAAATGGACAGAAATATCTGTGACGAGTTAAAGCAAGAGAGAGAGAGAATCTGGTGACGTCTGCTGGCAGTTTAACTGTCAGTATTTGTGGTGATGAGATGGATGGAAGCAGATTGGGTTGTATTTACATAATATATTCGTATTTTCCTTTTGCTAACGTTAGGTATTTACCCAACTAACGGCCGTATAGAGCAGCTTCGCTGAGAGAAAGACAGGTCTAAAAAGAAAGTTCATGCTCTATTAATGGGTTTAATAATGAGCCAAACAATTCACCATAATCTGGTTTCACTCCTCCCATCTGAGTAAATAGACTCGGGAGCTCCCAATTGAGCGTCTGCATCATCTCATTTCACCTTTTTCAGCCCCGATTTAAACATTGATCTCACTTTGTTTGCTTTCCCTCGAGCCTTTTCTTGTTTTTGAATCCCATATCTGATGGCGCACAACACGCACAGGTCTCTGAGTCGCTACTTCCACTATCTGCTTCATCTGCGGCCGCCGTGTTCAGCTTTTCTCTCCGATTGAAAAGAGGCCCAAAGGGCTCTCCGGCCCCTCTATCAGTACCACCCCCCCACCCCCACCCCCAACATCGACACCATAAACCAACATGAAAGACGCGGTTAGGATCCGTTCTCCCGTCACCAGTTTCATTTTACCTCCGTGAGGATTAGCGTTGCCAGGTACGACACAGGAAGCACCAGTCAGCGATGTCGGCGCTGCAGTGTGTGTCGGGTATCCCTGGAGTGTGTTTAGTTAAACTCCATCATCGCTCCCCTTCATCTTGAATCCCATTTTAATGAATCAACATGGTCAGTGTCAAGGTTAGCTTCTACTCAATGCATCATCCCCGTGGGTACGGAAAGTATTCAGACCCTCTTTAAAATGTTCACTCTTTGTTTCATTGCAGCCATTTGGTAAAGTCAAAAAAGTTCATTTTATTTCTCATGACCCCATGTTGACAGAAAAAAACAGAAATGTAGAAATTTTGCAAATTTATTCAAAAAGAAAAACTGAAATATCACATGGTCAAATGTATTCAGATCCTTAAATTAAAACATTTAAAATTAAAAAGTAAAAAAAAAAAAATATATATATATAAAATGGTCATAAGTATTCAGACCCTTGAATTAAAATAATTTTAATTTAAATTTGAAAGAAAAAATGAAATATCACATGGTCATAAGTATTCAGACCCTTTACATTTAAATCAATTAAATTTAAAGGTTCTGAATACTTATGACCATGTGATATTTCAGTTTTTCTTTTTTAATAAATCAGCAAAAATGTCTACATTTCTGTCATATTTCTGTCAAGATGGGGCGCTGAGTGAACATTCATGAGAAATAAAATGAACTTTTTTAGATTTTAGCAAACAGCTGCAATGAAACAAAGAGTGGTCATTTTACAGGGGTCTGAACACTCTCCGTACCCATGTCTGTATACGTGCTCACCGTACTATGGGCATTGAGGTCACGGCTGCAGGCTGAAATGAATGGAGAGATTACTGCTGCGACATTAATCTGCAGGAGTAACGTCGGATGGACTCGTTCATTTTGATGCTCTGAGTTGATCCGCTGAGACGTGGCCGTCGTACGGAAATGTGTCGACGTGTAAACAGACACTCGCGGCATACGGTCGTCGAGTGCGTATCATTCATGTACGACATCTGCACATCTTGACTGAACAATGCGCATCGATCGCCTCGAGAGGGACGACTTTAAGGGTGTGAAGCGTTGTTGGCAAAGCAGAGGAGGTCAACTCCCATGAGGGGTTAATGCCCGATGCGGGGATGAGCGCCGTAAGACCCCACATGACGGTCCCCTTTGCTCTCTTTCTTTTCATGAGCTAGGAGCAGCACTCGGCACAAGCCTATTTATGTATTAACCTCTGCCCCCTCCTTTTTTTATCTTGATAACCTGTTTTTAAACTGTACCTAATACTGTATATTCTACCACCTTATGCACAGTGTGTTTTTAGATTTTTTTCTTATTATTATAGTGTGTTTGGACTGTTGGTCGAGGGACAAATGGCAAATAAAAAATCCTTGAACCTTGTAATCAATGTCAAGTCCACAATGGGTCCTGGTGGGCAGGAAGTAGATGTAAGCAGTTTGCTACCACTCTTTAAATTAAAGGTTATGCCGGTATTTTGGTAAATTAAAAATTGTACCCAGAGACAGATGACATCCGTCTCTCTCTCTCCCTCTCCCTCTCCCCTCTCTCTCTCTCTCTCTCTCTCTCTCTGCGTCCAGGGGAACAGCTGTAAGCGTCACCCGGTGTGGAGATGCGTCCATTTCATCCTCGATCACACGTCAGCTCTCGAGAGTGTGCGAGATTAAGAGTGTGTAGAACAAATCGCACTAAATATAGACGCTGTGAGTCAGGGCAGCACACTGATACACAAGTGTGTGTGTGTGTGTGTGTGTGTGTGTGTGTATGTGTGTGTGTGTGTGTGTGTGTGTGTGTGTGTGTGTGTGTGTAAGTGAGAGGCTTTAACACTCATTACGCCGATGCCTCCCGACAAGCCAAACAGAATTATTCTTCATGGCGGCGTTTAGGAACGACTTCCATCTGAATTAATTTGATTGTTTTGTCCTCTTAAACTCGAGGAATCAGCTAGTAACGCGCCGCCGGCTCGCCGCGTGACCTTTTTAAGAAGTGTGAGCAAACAGTCGCCTGTTGACTCCCAGACCTGCCTCAGCGTGGTGCGTGCGTTCACCTGATGGAGGCGGAGGTGGAGCGCTCCCTCTCTTGTGAGCCGTAGCTCTCAGAACATCTGGATGTCTCATGGCTCTCCTGCTGAGCTCCTGTCTCCTCTGGGGCGGCTGGTTTCATGAGCTTCAACTGTTCAACTGTTTTCATTTTGTTGTTGTTTTATGTTTGTTATTGTTTTATTTTGTTATTATTTTATGTTTGTTGTTGTTTTATGTTTGTTATAGTTTTATTTTGTTATTATTTTATGTTTTTGTTGTTTTATGTTTGTTATAGTTTTATTGTGTTATTATTGTATGTTTGTTGTTTTTGTTTGTTATTGTTTTGTTTGTTGGTATTTTGTTTGTTATTGATTTCTGTTTGTTATTGTTTTATGTTTCTTATTGTGCTATGTTTGTTGTTGTTTGTGTTTGTTATTATTTTATGTTATTGTTTGTTATGGATTTCTGTTTATTATCATTTTATGTTTGTTATTGTTTTATATTTGTTATTGTGTTTTAACTACATGGTCCTTTTTATAAAAAGACAATATTAATGTGTACTTATATTTGTTAATGTTTTATTCTCGGTATCTACGCTTTCCAAATGTTGGTGAAGTGTAGCTTAAACCACTTCTCCTATATTCATGCCATTTATTATTATTATTCGTTCAGCCCCAAAAATTAAAAGCATCCAAGAAAAAAAAAAACATTCCCATCAGTCTTCGATTCAGACATATTAAGAATCTTCTATTTCTTGTAACTCACATTCCACAATTATTTTTTTAAATCAATTATGGTTCAAATATGATTTGTATGAAGTTTTAACAACAAAAATACCACAAATACCTTATAATAATGTGAATTGTATTGGCTTGGGGCTCTACAGTCACATAACAATACTGTATGTCCCATCCAGCCGCCTTAGTGCAACATAGCATCACGAGTTGGCTCTAGTGCGTCAACATAAAGGGGCTTTATCGTAAACTAGGGCATAGGATGTGTCTGTTGTGTTGTCAGCCAAGCAAGGTCCCTTGTGTGTTTCCTCACTGGCAGTAAGCCTCTCTCTCTCCCCACTCTTTATTATTCTAAAGGAGGTGCATTGCAGCTGATCACAGATCTGTGCTGTTGGGGCGATCACGCCGTGCGTCGAGTAATGAAACCTGGCCGGGTTGTTTGAGTCTCCTGCTGCGACAGACTTCAAAGATCTGCACTTAATGAAGCCGAGGACTCGGCAGACTCCGGCCTCTCGGGGTGCGCTTTACGCCGAGTACAACGACCTGGGCCGGGAGGCTGCTCCCGCCTGTTTGGCGCTGCGGGGCGACTCCCCCCGGAGGCCTCATTTTAAGATTCTTTAAAGCATTTCTACATGTGGTTTATTACTCAGCGCTGTCCTGCTGCCACAAGCCAGAGAAGAGATGATAAACAGTAGAAGAGGTGTTCATTTAGATCACGTGTCAAACACAAAGCCCGCCACATCATTTCATGAAATGCATCTGATCACCTTTTCTTAAAGAAATGTCAAAGGAAATATCCTGTGCTTTTATTTTGAAGGTGTCAAATCAAATAGATATATATATTATAATATTAGAGACATTTTCCTACGTACGATATTTCTACACTAAAATAAACAATAATAAAATGCAAAGAGAGTCATTTAACCACATGTTCGAGTAGCTTATAAGTTTATATGTTTCAGTTACACCGGCCCTTTAAGAGAGCGGCCATGATGCTGATGCGGCCCATAGTGATAATAAGTTTGACTCTCCTGATTTAGATCGACTGAAAAAACACATTTCTTAACACGCAGATGTATTTTGGAAGATTTTCAAAACATACATGGTTTAAACTTTACATCCAATCTTCTATTTCCTTGTTTTTGTTTGCAGCTTATTACTTTTAATCAGTGAAATAGCCTCAAACCATCAGGAACGCTACGAGCATCACGACTCACCCCGACTTTTACAAGATGGAGATAATTTACTAATAAATTGCTCAAAATCTAACCCCGGACTTTGATTGGTCGTTCTGACTTGAGTTGAATCTTTAGAGCTGACCTTAAAGCCCCACTATGTAGTTTTTCCCTTGTAGCGCCCCCTTCAGGTATTTAACATTTACTTCAGTGTCGTAAATACCCAGTTACGATAGACCAGGTGTCGTGAACCTCTGGCTCTCGAGCCATATATGGCTCTTCCGGTGGTGGTTAAAAAAAGGAGTTAAAAAACCCATCTCCGCCCGTAACTTTCTCTCTCCTCCAGATGACAGCAGCAGTAATGTCAGGTCCCTTTCTTAAAGACATCTTTGTTCTTTTATTAAACTAAACGTCTGTTATTGATTGATCGTCTCCACAGCAGCATGTCACTGTCTCTACGCGTTGCGTAGCGGAGCAAATAAAAAGTCACCTGGAGCGTGGACTGGACTATGTGACGTTGGTCATCACTGACAGAAAGCAGGTCCAAGTACCGGGCGGCTCCAAAATGTTACATAGAGGAGTTTTCTCCACGCAGACCCCCATGGCAGTGACGGAGGAGCAAATCGCCATATTAAAAGTCATTGTAGCGGCACAATTATTTTCAAGCTGTTTTTTTAAGGTACAATTGTTACCTAGTGTTGCTTTAATATAGATAAGCCTTGTTAAAAAGCATCAACAAAGCTTAAGTTTATTTATTTATCGAGCCACAAAAATCCCACAATCCATCTGTGAAGCGCCTGACACTGTTGTTGTCCTGACGCTGCCAGAGGCCCCGAGCTGAGCTGAAGGAGTCAAAAACTTTCTTTGCTTATGTAACAACTCAGATTCTCTCTCGACAACTTGCTGCGTCTCTGAAAAGTATCCAGGAGGAAGTTTTCGCCTCGCATTGTTTTCAAGTCCAGACTCTCCTCTTCTTCTCCCTCAGCGGTTCGAAACGACCGGAACAAGAAGAAGAAGGAGAGCCCCAAGCTGGAGCTGGCGGAGAGCTACGAGCTGACGGCCGAGCTGGAGACCATCATCGAGAAGATCCGCCAGGCCCATCAGGAAACCTTCCCCTCCCTCTGCCAGCTCGGCAAATACCACACGGTGAGTTTAAGGCCCGTCGGGAGCTTCCAGTGAGACCCGAAGCAAAGAGGTCAGCCGGGCTGGTTTCTCCTTTCTGAACCGTAACCGCAACGACGCGTCTGTGACTCCTCGCCGGGGTTTCACCGGCGCTCCTGGGGGGGGGCATTACCCCTCTCATCTCCTGCCATCAAGGCTGAGAGGTCTGTGCCGTCCCTGACCCTCCCTCACACCCTCAAACGGGCGGCGCTGAACCATCAACCCGTGAAAAGGGGCCAGATAGCGAAATCCGCAGCGTGAAAAACTTGGAGGTCGCGCAAATTGTCGAGTTTTTTTTTTCGCGACGCTTTGACAGGCCGACGAATCAGAGCGGGCGGGGACCGCTGGCGTCGCTTTCGATTGACACGTCGGCGTGGCAGGCAGGGGGGGGGGGGGCTGACGGCGTCTAAATGTGTGTTTTTTCAGATGACATATAGATTACACGCCAGTGTGCCGTGATTGACAGTCTTCCGTAGGGAAGTGTGTGTGTGTGTGTGTGTGTGTGTGTGTGTGTGTGTGTGTGTGTGTTTAATGATTTGCCGGTGCTAGTTTTGGAAGATCCCACGACACCCGTCAGTCATGTCGAATACCGCGTGGACAAAAAATACGCGGAAAATCATCCTGTCCAAGTCATTGAGCCGCCATCTCGTCACCACGCTGGTGACGACGAGTAGCCGCCAGCTCTCCGCCGTGTGCGACGATGACGATGATGTCGTCGTTTGTGTACAGTAAGCTCCCATCTCCATAACTCTTTTTTCTTTTCTTCCTTTCAATCCCAACACAAAGCTCCTGAGCGCTGTAACCCTCTCTACTCCCCTTCATCCCATCCCCTCTCCCACGAGGCACCAAATAAACTGCCTCTGCATTGAGGCGCAAATCCACCGCTTGATACAAAAAAAGAGGACATAATAGCAGAACTCTCGCTCCCCGGTCCGGATGTATAAGCCGCTGTTTGCTGTTTGTCGGAGTGGCAGTCGGGCCTCCGATAACGCCGTAATCTGGATCAGTGGTAATTACGCTCGCCGACTGTGAGAAGTTCCTCATTATTACAAGCGATTGGATCCCGATGCGCCTTTTGAGTCCTTCCTCGCCGGATAAAAACAGAAGAGGAGCTCCCGCGCCCCCTAGATTAGGTTAAAGCTCCAATTATGTGGTGAGATATTCAAATCCTAGTCTGCGGTGATTCCGGAGTTCATTGGCGGGTTAGCGGCGAGCGAGAGGGGCTTAGCGGCGCCGTGAGCAGCGCCCCGATGACGGCGAGAGGGATGGAAGACGAGCGCCGAGGTTTTCAAAAAGACCAAATGAAACATCTGGGATCTTACGGTCCTGGAGAACCTGGAGAAGTCAAGGAATTTTTTTTATTGTTATTTCCAGGCCTGGAAAAGTCCTAAACTGTTGGGAAAGTCATGGAAGTTTGTTTTATTCATACATTAATTTACACAGTTTGATTAAAGGAATAAAGATTTTTATACTTATTTTAATCAAAATATTGCATCTCATTTGTGTCATTTAAGGGATTTACTCATGTATACACCGAGATTTCACATCATGTTTGGTCATGGACATTTAGTTTAAAGGTCATGGAAAGGTCACGGGAATCTATTGGTCAACATGCGTATGAACCCTGAACATTAGCGCTTGGCGGCGGGGGCCGCTGCTTGTACAGTGTACCCCCCCCCCCGGCCTGGAGATATTATTCACATGTCCACCGTCGCTATTCGTCACCGGTGTCAGCTTTTTCTTTTCTTTTTTCCCACCGCGCCCCTGACCACGAGTTTTCCACGCCGCCGGCTTCTCTTCCGACGTCGCCGCTCGTCCAATTTGTTTGGATAAATGTTCTTAAATGAAATTATAATTCCCCGGCTACCTCCTTGTTTCGCTCTATTGAATTATGGGACTGGTGTAATTTACTGAGATTGCAAGAAGGGGGGGGGGGTACAAATATCAAACTGCAAATTATCACACCCTCCTTCCTCCTCGGCTCCCCCCTTTTATACTTTCACTTCTCTCTCCACCCAGAGGGGAGAGCAAGATGAGTTGCTTTAATATCGGCCACCTCCACCCCCCACACACACACACATATGTTCATTGTGCAAACACATACACACACACGTCTGGGCACCTCCTCCTTCCCCATCCTGGTAGATGTCAATCAGTGGAATGTGCGTCCGTAGTGCCGTTGTGTCGACCGCCGCTCGTTGTCTGTGATTTAAGCGCGGCCCTAATGCGCCTCGCTCTTAACCCCAGATCATATTAAATGATCTCTCTCTCTCCTTCTGCCTTTATATCACCTTATCTCTCTCTCTCTCTCTATTCTTCTCGGGGGGGAACGATTGTTTGCTCGTGACGGCGTTCAACTGCCTCCCACGTAAATCTCCGGGGGATTGATGGAGTCCCCGTCGGTCCAGCGGGCCGCGGGCCCATGTGGAAGTTCGCCGACGTATTAAGTAGATATTTGATTTTCCGTAAAGGAAGTCGTGTTCGTTGGTCGTCTTCCCCTCCAGCTTCTTCCGCTCCAGACATCGTGTCGTCCGTCGTTCGTTCTTCTTTCTTTCAGTTTTATGAAATTCAAATGGAAGACTTTACGTTCTAAGATCTGAAACTCGAACACGGTCTTTTAAGCCGATTCCAGTCCTCTCAGGCTGTGTACACGCACCTACTAGATAATTAATTTTTCAGTATTTATACGCGCAAATATTATTCAGCTTGGAGAACATATATAATTTAACAGTGATTTTTATTTTAACTGAATGGCAGATTAAATATGAAACTCAAATAATAAGAAATGGAGAGACTTTCTTCTAAAGAACAAGAACTCACAGATCTTTAGATCCCTCTTTTCCCATACTTCCTCCATATGAATGTGATTTATTGGCATAAGTAACCTTAATTATACGTATTCAGCATAAAGGGAGGGATTACATAACACCCCTGTGACTAGAACTCTTCCAGTCCGTCTTGTTTTCTTGCTGTGTTCTTCTGAGAGCTGCGGGGTGGACGCTGCTTCAGTTACAAGTCAAACGTCTTGATTTAAGATTCACTTCATGCTACGGATGATTTTCTTATTTATGTCCAGCTGCAATATTCCCTTTCTCTTAGTTTTTCAAAATCAAAGTCTACGTAACGGTCCATTACAGCAGCGCAGAGGCTGTGTCTCCACATCTAGAGGCCCGTGAATCACGGCGTGTACACACAGCGCCGCCCTCCTGCCGCCCGGCGCCCTCCAGGGGTCGTTTGTTTGTTTGTTTATAAGCCGATGCTCTAGATGTGAAGTCAGACTCTCCTGAAGGCCCGTCGGCTACGAGGGGAAGGAACCAACACAGAGGTCCACTGGGGATCTGTGCAGGGTACATGCTATCTGTTGTGGATGAAGCCCATGGCATATCTAAGGGTTCTCCGTAGAACCCCCTGGGTGGGGTCAATATGGGACCTGTGGCATATCAAAGGGTTCTCCGTAGAACCCCCTGGGTGGGGTCAATATGAGACCCGTGGCATATCTAAGGGTTCTCCATAAAACCCCCTGGGTGGGGTCAATATGAAACCCGTGGGATATCAAAGGGTTCTCCGTAGAACCCTTTGGGTGGGGTCAATATGAGACCTGTGGCATATCAAAGGGTTCTCCGTAGAACCCCCTGGGTGGGGTCAATATGAGACCCGTGGCATATCAAAGGGTTCTCCGTAGAACCCCCTGGGTGAGATCAATATGAAAGGGTTCTTGGTAGAACCCCCTGGGTGGGGTCTTGGTCCCGCCCTTAGAAGGTGGATCGGTTCTGAATACATCCTCCCGGAGAGGGTTCTCTGTAGAACTTCTCCCAGGGGGTTCTAGGTTCAACCCTCTGGGTTGGCTCTAGGTTAAGAACCTGTTGTGGGAACCAGCAACCCACAACAGGTTCTCTTAAGATGAAGAACCCAACCCGCTTCTAGTCAGCCGCTTTCTTTCTGAGAGTGTGTACCAGTGTGTGAACTTCAGTCGCCGTGTTGGTCACGTTTAAAAGAAATGTGAAATAAAAACGATAATCCAGTTTAATTTAAATAAAAAAGCCCAAAGCGCCCGCCGGTTGGCCCCGTCTCGTCCCCCCCGCGCTCCTCCGCCCCGTGGACTCGGTAGAGCCCCGCCTCCTCTCCTCCCCACACCGGTGCCGGTGTATGTGCCGGTGCCGGTGTGTGTGCCGGTGCCGGAGTGTGTGTGCGTGTATATGTGTGTGTGTGTGTGTCTGTGTGCGTGTGTGTGTGTGTGTGCGCTGCGTCCTCGCTCCATGTGGAGACTCACTCATGTGGAACAGATGGGCTATTCCATGTAAACCGTCAGAAAACAAACAAATGATCATCAGGCGCTCCATCCCCACCATCAGCCCCCCCCCCCCCCCCCGCCCCCCTCCACCCAAACAATTCCCCAACTGCTGCTCCTCTCAATCCGTCCATCACAGCCGGCTTCTGCTCCGATGGCCTTTTCCCCTCTTTTCTCTCCTCTGCCTCTTCTCCTCCTGGCGGTTTCAAAGCAGCGCTTTGTTTGAAATGGATTTTGAAGTCTATACTTCGGTTTGAGGAAAAGAATCGGAGCGTCTTCAGTCCGGGATATTACCGGAGAGGTCGGAGACTTAAGTTCTACGGGAATCGCTCAGCCTGAATGGAAAGAAATGTTCCTCGTCGTTACTCCGCTTTGTCAAAACTGTGTCTACTATTTCATCACACGATATAGACTAA
The DNA here is from genome assembly GCA_036178185.1 of Liparis tanakae. Lineage (NCBI taxonomy): Eukaryota > Metazoa > Chordata > Actinopteri > Perciformes > Liparidae > Liparis > Liparis tanakae. The sequence continues at coordinate 12,554,104 of CM070106.1, forward strand.
ATGATGAATATCTTTTTTTATTAATTGATTAATTAGCACAGTAATCTCTATATTCAGGCAAATGCTAACTTTGTCCACTGGGGACAAACATGATGAGTCAGAGGATCGGACCGGGTTCTCTCTTAAAGGGGAAGTTCACCCCAAAATTCGAAAAAAAAAAAAATATTTATCCTCCGAACTGTCGCGCTATGTATTATTACCTTCGCATTGAAAATGCAGAAGGTAATGTTTTGGCCGGCGTGTATTTATTTGTGAATATGTCCGTCCATTTGTCCGTTTGTCCGTCCGTTATTCGTAATCCGTAAATCAGACAAAACTGAGCCGATTCTTATGAAACTTGGTGGGATGATTGGTCATGACCCAAGGAACAATCTATTCGTTTTTGGGAGTGATTGGGTCAAAGTTCAAGGTCAAGGTCACGAAAAGGTGAAAAACAGAAATTGGCATCCGATTTGCGTGAAACTAGTGCCAAGATGTGCAGAATTCAATCTTGTGATATGCGAAGGTATGCGCTCTACCGAGTGCCCATTCTAGGTCTTGATTGTTTTGGTGTGAGTTGGAGATATTGGCTTTCGGCAAATAAAATAACAAATACATTTTAAGACATTTGGGGTCATGAGCCGGTTGCTGAAGTTCATTCACAGGCCGTGTCTAAACACGCCGATCGAGTCGGCGCACGCCGCCATCTGCCCAATGATCCCCAAATAATCACCGTCGTTAAAAGAACGTATCGGAGGTGGATGACACCGGCTGTCATGTGATTCTTTTTGATCAAATGCCAACAAACTGATGACGCATCACTCTCACCCCAGCTTTCAGATCATGAGAAATAAACATGAATAAAATCCCTTCCCTCCTCCCTCCCACAATGCCTCTTGTTTCTCACATCCCTAATTGTCCTCCCTCTCATCCGTCATCCCCTCTCTGGTGTCTTACACCACTTCTACTTACAACTTTTGACTCTTTCCACACGTTGCATTGTGGGTCTATGTCTCCTCCAGTGTGTGTGTGTGTGTGTACATCTTCTGGACCGCATCGCCGTATTAATGGCGCCTCTGGCTTAAAAAACCCCGCCTTGTGCTACCTGTCAGCGCTCCATTCTGCATCCCTTCCTTGCAGAAGCATCTCACTGACACCGTCGCGCTCATTACCGAGAGGGCCGCCCGGCGCCGCTCGGCGTACGCTCGCAACAACAATCCTGCCGGCGCTTTTTTTTTGAGAGCTCGGGTCTCTTCTGGAGCTTGTTTACGGTGCGTGAGCGCGACGTACGGAGCGGAGTGAAGAGGAGATCGTTAGCAGCAGTCTGTGCGATGACGAAAGGAGCTGCCTCTTCGCCTGACGCCTTGCTCTCTGCTTGAATATGTGTGTGTGTGTGTGTGTGTGTGTGTGTGTGTGTGTGTGTGTGTGTGTGTGTGTGTGTGTGTGTGTGTGTGTGTGTTGCAGAACTCGAGTGCAGACCAACGCGTGAGGCTGGACCTGGGCCTGTGGGACAAGTTCAGCGAGCTGGCCACCAAGTGCATTATCAAGATTGTGGAATTTGCCAAACGAGTGCCTGGCTTCACACTGCTGACCATCGCGGACCAGATCACGCTCCTGAAAGCTGCCTGCCTGGACATTCTGGTGGGTGCTTTTATTTTGAAGGTGTTGTTTGTGAGGGCTGTTGTTGAAGGGGCTGCATTGTGGTGTAGCACGACCAGATCACGCTCCTGAAAGCGGCCTGCCTGGACATTATGATGGGTGCTTTTATTTTGAAGGCCTTCTGAAAAAAAACATTCTGGTGGGTGCTTTTATTTTGAAGGCGACGTTTGTTGAGGGCTGTTGTTGAAGGGGCTGCATTGTGGTGTAGCACGAGGTGTCTCAGCACACACGTAATGGTTTGGCATACAAAACTCAAAAGCTTCTTTTTTTAACTTCTGACATTTTAATTTGATTATTTGAATGATTAATAAAATACGTAATATTTCCAAAAGATCAAGAATTAATGTCCAATGCTCCTTTTTCTCTTGATTCTGTCGCACCAGCTGAATTAGTTCCACATTCACTTCAATTTCTACCCCGATTCATTTTCTAAAATTAAATATTTGTACATATTTTCTTAGAAAAACATAACGATCTGGGAGATGTCACAGACCGCCACCAAGTTCCAGTCACCTCGGCACGCATCATCTCTTGGAAACTAAAAATGTCCGAGGTTAAAAAATAGGAACCAGGCAATACAGCTGTCTTCAATTTTAATGTTTTAATCGTACATTTGTGACAAATGCCAAGAACAGACCGCTGTCGATCCCCCCCCGCCCGCAGTTTAACGTTAACCATCACAAGAAATAAAGTTTTACTGTCGATCAATATCCGGCAATATTCAGTAAAATATGCCGTTCACGGTTTTTCTAGTCCCCGACAACCAATCCGTGAATTATAACTGGTTTACATTAAGCTCTCATCTTATATTACATCATTCAAACTACCGTGGTTTTCTGACTTCAGAGTGGTTGAAATTATTTTTGTTGCAAAAAAAAAGACAAAACACAGGTCCAGGTGTGTGTCCTCCTGCTCGCCTCAGCTTGTTCCACCCAGTTGGGATTCTTAATTCTGGCCGTAAACTAGAGGGACACTTTCCTCATGTTTGCTTGGCGCGTGGCGTTCAGAGGCCCCGCCTCTTTCCTCTTACCCTCTCATCTACACCTGGTCGCCCGCGGGGACCAGGTGAGTCGCCCGCAAAGTCGCCCCCTGGTTTAGATGCTTCAGTAATAAGCTGAAAATAGATAACCACGGTTATACAAACGCCTCTCTGTACCAGACAGTTGTCTCCCTCACTTTGTTCTCATATTTATCGGGTGTGTGAAAACCCATGAATTAGTTTGAGTGTGTGGCGAGTCAATAGCCTCAGATCTCCGTGATGGGGGGGGGGGGGGGGGGGGGGTAAGAATCTGTGGGTTTGACCCGCTCCCACAAGACCGATCCTCAAACCTCATTGGTCGACCCGCTGGGCCGGCCAAATGGGGCGCGAGGAAGATCCGATTAATTGATCGAGCCGGTCAACTCGATTCCTCACGTGGAGGAGATTAGATTACACGCGCATGCAGAAGAAACGTTCGTCCGCCTCTCATCAACGGGACGCGGAGCGATGCAGACAGAGTGTGGGCCGGCTGCTGCTGCTGCTGCTGCTGCTGCTGCTGGGATGAATGTGTGTTTGTTATTTAGGATTTGTTAAGTGGAGCGATGTACTGTACTAATGCAGCCGCGGTAATGAGATGGAAAGAAGAAGAGGCAAATGGCTGCGTCGCTTCCTCTGCATGCTCGCCTGTCGGGGGGGATTTGATTAGCTCCGAGGGAGAGGAAGGAAGAGAAAGTGGAAAAAGAGGGATGACGACGGGCTGGTTGTGTGTCATCTGGTCATATTTTGCGACCTGGAGGATAATTCCTGGAGAGTCTATAAGTTTAGAGCTCCGATGGGTTTACAGATTACAAATGTGCCTCAGAGGTCTTTACTGTCTAAACACTTAAACATCCCTGACCTTTGACCTCACATCGGATCCGGAAAAACTCCCAAGAAATAGAAAAAAAACTTTTCATGGGCGGAAAAAGGGGAGAAACCTTCAGGAGAGCAAGAGAGGAGGATCCCTCTCCAGAATGGAGAGAATAATAGACATCATGTGACCAGAAGGAGTCATTACAAAGTAATAACACATTCAATGAGTATGAGTGTAGGAATAGTTGGTAGTAGTCATGGACCACGATCCAGACCTCCGTGATCCATCAGGTAGATGGAGGTAGAGAGGAGGAGTGGGCGGGGCATCAGACCCAGCCAGGTCCGATTGGACCCGATGAGACGTGAAGCAACAAGGACACCAGAGAAGAAGTGGAGTTAGTAATGTGTGATGGAGAGATGGCAATTCATCCATAAGGAGAGAGAGAAGAGGAGAGAGGTGCTCAGTGTATCCTAAAACGTCTTGTGACGTCACCGATGCGTTTGAGACGTTTTGAACCCCGAAATTCTGAATTGTTGCCTTCCCTACATTGGGACTTCTTTTTGCAACCAGAGGAGTCGCCCCCTGCTGGCAATGAGAGAGAATGCACGTTTAACATTTCAACATTTTCTTCACATTTGAGATAGTTCAACATTGTTGTTGTTGATAAGGACATAGATAACACTCATGTGTGAGCATGAGGCGAGAGCAAGTAGAGGATGAGGTTAGCTCAGAAACCAAGAGGCCTGAGCAGCGTTCAGGTTCAACATCAGCCGCGGGATATTGTGAACATGTTTCCTGCTCCATGGACTTCTTAGGAAAATAAATAACAACATGATTAAACCATAAATGCTAAACATTTTTTAAATAATGTAATTACATAAGGTACCTTTTAGAGAGTATTCAGGTCTCAGTTCAGCTGTTATTAAAGGTTTATAGGTTAGAACCATAGAAGGAGACATTGAACATATCGCCGCGCTCATTCGACTACATTTGGGCTTTTAATATTATTCTTTATTTTATATTAATTATCTGATTTATTTGATTATAATAATTGAGGATAGGAATATATAAGCTTTTTTTGCTTCTACTTATACCTTTTCAGTCTTTCTGTTTTGTATATTATATAGAATAATATTGTATTGCAATGATTGAATAAAATACACAACAACGACTACATTTGGGCTCAGCAATGTGCTTTGACCACATAATTAGAATATATATGTTCGTCCACTAGGACGGCCTCTTCCCTCTGAACATCCTGCTCTGCTCTATGATCATTACGTGGTTGTAACTAACTTTATTAATGATTGATGAACACATTATTAATGCTCAATAATCAGTTTCTGCATAAACAACTGTAGAGGAGCCCGGTTGTGCAATGCGAGTTAAAAAGCATGATGATGTATTAACAGTTTGACGTCTTTAGTTACGACTGATAAAAAGATGATGATGAGTTCCTCGTGAGGAGGCGACGCTCCCGGCTGCTCAGTCCGTCTCTCTCTTGTTCTCCGTGGACTAAATGGAGCGTGGCGTTCCAGTGGAGGTCGGCCGCCGTTCTCTTTGCATGTGACGGAGCGAAGCAGCCGGTCGCTCGGCGCTCGGCTGATGGTTCTGTGGAGGACCGGCCGGCTCGTGGCTGGAGAACATCCTTCTCTCCCAGCAGCTGTCTTCCTTTTTCTGGGCCGACAGTTTTTTTCTTTCCTCGTTTTCTCTTCAGCTTTTTATGACCAGCGGGGGGAAAAAACAGAGTGTGGAAACCAGCTGGTCTGGAATCAGAGATCAGAAGTTATCTTGTTATTGCAAAGGCATTACAGAGAAAAAGAAACAGCATGAAACAGACCAAAAGAGATCTTTGCAACGCAAAAGTTATTATTTTTTTCCTAATATATTAGTCAATTATTTCTGAACCATCCTTTTTTTATAAAAAAGGTACCTTTTAACGAAATATTAAATGCTCCCTGCAGCCCGGTGTGTGTGTGTGTGTGTGTGTGTGTGTGTGTGTGTGTGTGTGTGTGTGTTTGTGTGTGTGTGTGTGTGTCCTGAAGGGATGGAGAAAAAAGTGACATACGGGTCATCTGCATGTTTCTAAGGGGATGCAAAATCAAAGATTTATGCATGAAGATGCATATTTATGTTTATATTTATGCCAGTTGCTAAATGCAAAGTAGCTTAAATGATATTCAAACAAAGGCCGACGACAGTGAGGATTAGCTTACTGTACGTACAGTTTGTTTGTGTGTGTGTGTGTGTATCTGGCAGTGCCTAGATAATAGATGGATTTTGGAAGTTGTATCGACTATAAGTCACATTTTCACGAGTGACAGATCAGCGGAGGGGAACTCCCAGGGCCGCGCGGCGAGGAGAGGAGTTGAAGGCCGGCGGTGATGACGCTCTGGCTCTCGCTCAGCCGCCAACCTCCACCGGCACACCGCTACGGTGAAGGGCGTAGGCATTGTGCGAGGAGTCAGAGGAAAGATCAAACAATGTGTGTGTGTGTGTGTGTGTGTGTGTGTGTGTGTGTGTGTGTGTGTGTGTGTGTGTGTGTGTGTGTGTGTCTAAGCGCAGGCCTGGCCAGCCGGCTCGAGTCACCGCCAATAGCCATGTTTTATTCTGTTTCATGTTGGAGACACGCCTGCCACTCACTGTCAGAGCCGGCCCACTCAAATAGCTTCAAAGGGCTACTGTGGGCTTCACATCCACCATCAGTGGCTTCATTAGGTGTTCACGCACACACACACCCACACACACGCACACACATGCACGCAGTGCAGCAGGAAACTCAGAGGTTATCCTCTCTGAGTGTGTGGAAGGTCATTGTTCTGGCTGTTGTTGTCTCTGCTGCTCCTCGTTGCTTCGGGCTTCAGAGCCTCGTCCCAGAGTCTCTACCTGCGCCGGTTACAGGTGACGCTCCGCCATCGGTGCGCTGACAGGGATACGGAGATTCAGATCAAAGGCTTTGTTCACCCAAACTATGTTTCACACCCTATTTACCCATCCGCCCTCGCTTTCAAAGCTAAAATAACGGATTCTTCCGCTGAAAGCTGAGGTATTGTCACCGGTCGGGTTGGTTGAGGGAGAATTCCCCGTGGGTCCGTCACTGTGAGTGACGCCTTAGATGATACACACAGTTATTTTGATCCATCATAAAGCATTACATTCATCTGTTCTAAAGCCGTGAGCTCCACAAGCGAGGAGCAAAGAACTGGACAAATAAAACCCAAATAATGTGCTTTTAGCTACGAGCGGGAATAAATACTGTTCTTGTAATTTGACCCGTCAGCATTTTTTTAAAGTCCTTTTTCAAAAAAAAACATGGACATATTTTGTATTTTACGTCCCGTGATGCAACACTTGAGTAGAAGTAGATGACATCACTGACTTTATCTCCTGTCTTGTTTACATCTAACATACACTTACAGGAGGAGGAGGAAGGAGGCAGAGAGAGGAGGAAGGACACAGAGGAGATAAGGCGGAGGAGATGAGGAAAGAGTCAGCGAGAGGAGGAAGAAGAGAGGAGGATAGAGGTAGAGGAGAGGAGGAAAGAGGCAGAGAGAGGAGGCAGAGAGAGGAGGAAGGACACAGATGAGATGAGGAAGGAGGTGGAGGAGATGAGATGGAGGCAGAGGAGAGGAGGAAAGAGGCAGAGAGAGGAGGAAGGACACAGAGGAGATGAGGAAGAAGAGAGAGGAGAGGAGGAAGAAGAGAGGAGAATGGAGGCAGAGGAGGAAAGAGGCAGAGAGGAGGAAGGACACAGAGGAGATGAGGATGGAGGCAGAGAGAGGAGGATGGAGGCAGAGGAGAGGAGGAAGGACACAGAGGAGATGAGGATGGAGGCAGAGAAGGAAGAAGAGAGGGGAATGGAGGAAATGAGGAAGGAGGCAGAGGAAATGAGGAAGGAAGCAGATAGAGGAAGAAGGAGAAAATAACACTGTGGGGAGTTTTTTTGGGGAGGGGGTTGAAACTTAAGTAATGGCTTAGTTAATGGTTAATAAATAATGTACTCATGATTTATAGATGTGTTATAAACAATTAAGTTATTGTATTTGGTTCTAATCCATCCATAAATCATCAAATATATTCTTTATAGCCGTATTGTGGTGCGGATCCTCCGCAGCCCTTTGGGGAACGTTGTCGGCCATCTGATCCGGCCCGGCGGAGGCATTCCTGTGATTCCTGATTTAGAGCTCCTCTGGAACGTGTTCCCCTCTGACGGCCGCCTTCGCTCGACACTCAATCCGTCAGTCGGCGCAGTAAAACCGCTCGACTTAAAGACGCTCGAAGCCCAAACTCCATCAATCAACCGCACATGTACATCGCTTACTAAATACTCGCCCGACTAATCTCTCCTTCCCTCGCCGCTCAGATCCTGCGCATCTGTACGAGGTACACCCCCGAGAAGGACACCATGACCTTCTCCGACGGGCTGACCCTCAACCGGACGCAGATGCACAACGCCGGCTTCGGCCCGCTCACCGACCTGGTGTTCACGTTCGCCAACCAGCTGCTGCCCATCGAGATGGACGACACGGAGACGGGCCTCCTCAGCGCCATCTGTCTCATCTCCGGAGGTGAGGGGGCCGGGCGCTTAGTCCGGGAGGGGGGGACTTATCGGTCACAGTCTTTGCAAACTTTGGAAAGATATTTTAGCCTCAACCTTTAAGATGAATATATATATATATATATATATATATATATACATATATGTTTATACATACATATATATATACATATATATATATCAGTATATATATATGTGTGTGTGTATATATGTGTATATATATGAATATATGTATATAGGTATATATATATATATATATATATATATATATATATATATATATATATATATATATATATATATATATTTATATGACATGACGGGGTCTTCATTTGGGGCCGATGTGGCAGCTGTTCAGTCCCATCGACTTGCTTTAAAGTGGGTTCCCTGTATGCAAAGAGTCTGGCGTATGCACACAGTGAACATGTGAGAATAAATAACAATTTAATCAAATCTGTAAATAATAATGCATAAATAATGTTTTGATTTTAAAGCACATTTTATTTCTCTCTCTGCATCTTCCTAATCCTCCGCTGACCCTGAAGCGTTTGCTCGTGGCACCTTGAGGGGGGTCCCGACCCCCAGGGCGGGAAACACTTTAGTATCAGGTCTCTGCAGGTCTCTGCAGCTTCAGCCAAGAAACATCGTCTGTCAGCGCGATCGACGACGGCCGCGTCACACCAACGGCTCTCTGCATACAGTTAGCGTTCGTTCAGATTTAAAGACTCAGACTGTAATCTGGGAATGAATGAATTGATGCTGAGTCAGCTACTACTCATTCCTCTGGATACATGTTGAGTGAAAGTAAGCCAGAATCCACAAGAAACAGGTCAATGTCCCAACAGCATCAGATAGCTCAGCGGAATGTTTGAACCGCCCTCCCAGAGGAATCAAGCCCTCTCTGGTGCTTTTCCACCGAAGCATGACTAACTCCCTCATGTCAGGAAACACACACACACACACACACACACAAGTTGCTGTCCTCTCCCACACACACACACACACACAGTTTTACTGTACTTGAGCGATGGCCAATGCGAAGAAACTTTCTCAGACTCGGCCCAAACCTCTCTAGGGAAGCGGTGCACGCCACAGATTATTACAAAGAGTAACTAGAACGGGCTCTCGGTAGAGCGCATACCTTCGCAGCAGACACTTTTTTGGTACCTTTTCATGACCTTGACCTTTGACACGATCGATCCCAAAATCACATAAAATGGTTCCCGGATTATAACCAATCATCCCACCAAATTTCATGCGATTTGGTTTAAAACTTTTTGAGTTATGCGAATAACACGCATACAAATAAATATACAGCGATCAAAACATAACCTTCCGCATTCTCGAATGCGAAGGTAATTGCACTATTACAAATAGTAATTACGCTAATACAAATAGTAATTACACTATTACAATGAGTAATTACACTATTACAAATAGTAATTACACTATTACAAAGAGGAATTACACTACAAGTCCACTACTTTTACGCGGTAATGAGACAGCAAACAGTTATAACATATGTACTAAAAACTACTTTCTACACATTCCTATTGCCAATGATGTAATAATCAGTGGGTTATGTGCACTTATATACCTTAAAGTTAAATCAGATTAATAACTATATCCATCATTATGAACCATGATGTCCGCCACCCGCCCTGTAAAATGCTTTTATCATCTGTTACTGATTAATAGTTCACTTGACACTGTAATGTTCTCTGTTCACATCGGTCACACAGGAGTACACACACATAGGGTTTACCGTGTGTTTACTTCATACGTAGTATTTATTTATTTAACTACTAGAAAACATGCTGGATTGTGATGTACATCCATATGTGAGAGGACCTCCATCATGGAAGATGTTGTCATCTCGTGGCCCCGCTGCGTGGTCTCCTCTCTCCTCGTAACCTTCCCTTTGACTTGGTGCTCAGGATCCGTTTCATCCAACGATATATATTTATATACTCAATCCCCAGAGCCAGATATTACAGGCTCTTGCATAATCCATGAAGTGCGCCCCTTTGATTGGTCTGTTATCACACAGAAGCTGATCTCATGTGCACACACTGCCACCTTGTGGCCCGGCGGTGTAGTACAGGAACCGTCATGTGTTAAAGACCTTTAAAAATACAAAGCTTTATACCGTAAAACTTAAATTTTTTTAATTTTGAAAACTGGGAATTTTGAAAAATAAACAATAATTATTTTCACAATTTTTTATATCTGAAGACATTTTTTTGTTTTTATTATTAATACACCCTGTAGTCTATACCGTATGTCAATAAATAGTGAAATATTCCAATCACAGTTCATCAGATTGCATAACTTGGACTTTTGCGAGGATCACACGAGAGTAAAGTGAAATGCACAAATCCAAACACCAAAAGAAATTTAATTAAAAAACTAAAAAGTTTAATGAGAACAACAAAACAAAGAAACGGGCTGAGGTAAATCACGAGGAGTAAACAGCTCGGGGAATAAGTACCGGAAGGTACAAATTAACCCTCCTGTTAGCTTCACATTTACTAACATATTTTACCCTCTGGGTCAATTTGACCCCAGCAATCAAAACCTCCTGAAAATTATTAGAATTAATTTTGTTTCCTAAGTTTAAGTGTCAGGTACTTTATGTTTATTTGTTTAAATATATAAAAAAGTTGATATTTCTTATATGTTTGACACAGTGAAAAACAGTCTGGAGTCAAATTGACCCCAAAGAACATCGAGGTTAAACATTGAATGGGGTCAAATTGACCCTAAAGGTCAGACCGACTCACACACCGGAACGACTCCGCTTCATGTCAGCCTCCCAGAACACGTCCATGAGGCGACCCGGGACGCTTCAGGACCACGGACAGTGAGCATCACGCTTTGAATCCACGAGCGCCGCGCGACTTGATGTGCATTGTTCCCGTTGTCAGATTACGGGTCTGATTTAATTTGCCTACTTGTGCTCATGCTAATGTTTTTCCGGCAGATTAAATCTATTGACGCGACGGCATCCGCACAAGGAGTACGAAAAAAACTAGAGTCACAAAGAGAAATGCCAAAATAAGCGATGGTGGATTCAGGGAGTCGTCCTAATAACCAGCGAGCGCAGAACTGTGTTGACTGTGAAGAGACGCGGGGCTTTGAACGCACCGCCTGCTGTCTGAGACCGTGAAGCCAAATGAGTCCCCGGCTTCTTCGGTTATCTTATTGTCGCAAATGAGTCGATGTGAAGAGATGAACTCTTTCTTCCTCGCCAAAGCCGGCTTCATGCTTTTGATTCGTGGATTAGCCTCCAGCTCGTCTGCATCAGATAATGACAACACAGGGATTTGTCATAGTTGAGTCTCAAGTTTTGATTTGTGTGTGTGTGTGTGTGTGTGTGTGTGTGTGTGTGTGTGTGTGTGTGTCAGACCGTCAGGACCTGGAGGAGCCCTCGAAGGTGGACCAGCTCCAGGAGCCGCTCCTGGAGGCTCTGAAGATCTACGTGAGGAAGAGGAGGCCCAGCAAACCGCACATGTTCCCCAAAACCTTGATGAAGATCACCGACCTGCGCAGCATCAGCGCTAAAGGTATGCGGGGGTTGCGTCACGCACCTTGACTGCCTTGACAACCGTTGGGGGGGGGGGGGAGGTGGGGGGGGGGAGTAGTGAGCGTGAACTCACCTGTGCGCGCAACACGGCTGAGCTCCTATGTCGGCGCTCGCATCGCCGTATCAACAGCTGACATGCGTCCTCTCACCCTCATGGAGCCGTGCGGTGATGATGTGATCGATGAGTCGGGGAGTTCTCCGTCCTCGACGAGGAAACTGAGAAGAGAGGGAACGCCGCTCGGCTTTTAACGTCTCGACCGGCTGAAAGTCCTTATTGATTTGACTTTTTCTGAAGCTAACTTTAAAAAAAAAACACATTCTGGACTCTCTGATCCTTTGGAATAATAACAAATCCCATCTTTTAAACTTTTCTTTATAATCTTGCATCGAGTCATCGGGTTGCGTCACGCTTACGTTGCGTTGCTGCTTGTGCCGCTTTTATTGGTCTCCTAATCCTTTCAGGTTTTTTTCTTTCTTTCTACTCTTTTAGTTTTAGTTTGTTTTAGTTTGCTCTGAAGCGGCTTAACGTTTCTTTTACATTGCACGACATAAAATAACTGACACAAAGTTGATGCAGAGGTCCCTACAGTATCATTTTAAGAGTTTTAACCAGAGGAAGCGTGTTCATTGTCCTCAGAAGGATGTAAAAACAGCAATAAAGCTTCACTCACATAGTTTCTCTTTGAGGGAAGGATTGCAAAGTTTAGTCAAAGACCAAAAGAGAGTTAGAGAGAGGACTTTAACTTTAGTCTCCTCTCCTCCGGCCTTCATCCTGACCTCTCGCCCTCACCAGGAGCCGAGCGGGTCATCTCTCTGAAGATGGAGATCCCGGGGTCGATGCCGCCGCTCATCCAGGAGATGCTGGAGAACTCCGAGGGCCAGGACGGCGGCAGCAGGAGCAGCGGCGGCAGCAGCAGCAGCTCCTCGGCGGAGGCGGGGTCGAGCCCCGGCAGTAAGGACAGCCCCCAGGAGGACGCCGCCGCCGCCGAGTCGCCGGAGTCGTTGGACCCCGAGGGGGAGGCGCCGCCGCCGGCCACGCCGCCCAGCGACGAGCACTAGGGGGCGCTCTCTGACATTCCTTTGCGCACGAAAGGAAACCGCCGGACGAGGGACCGCCCCCCCCGCCCCCCCATAAACCCCCGTCTACCCCCCGCCGCCGCCTGCTCCGCTCGGTATGACGTATCACCCTCGGAGCGTTTCTTCTTGTCCCTCACCTAAAAAAAAAGAAAAAGTGAGCGTCCACGCGGAGGCCTCAAAGGGATCGGCGCTCGGCGTGCACTTCTGAATCGAGCTCTTCTTGGGCGTGGTGTCTCCGGGAAAGGGGGCGTGGCCCCGGCAAACCTCCAGAGATGATACTCCTCAGGTCTCCTGTGTAAATTCTTACCTGCATGACGGGAGTTTGATAAGTGGTTCCACTCCCCTCTCTCTCTCTCTCCCTCTCTCCCTCTCTCTCTCTCTCGCTCTCTCCCTCTCTCTCTTCCTCTCTCTCTCTCTCTCGTTGTACATACCATCGTACGGTCACGTCTCTGTTTCTAATGATGAATTTTTGTGGTGCTTTTTTCTCATCGTCTTGAATCATCCCTCTCGAGGCGATACATCGGAGGTCAAAAGCGGGACTGATTGTACGTCCTCCGAAGCCGTTATCTAGAATGTTACTGCGTATAGACATTATGGAAGTCTTAATATTTTATATTTGTTCCAATATTTAAAAAACTGTTTCCGTCTTTTTTTTTATAAACACTCCCGGGCTCGTGAACGAGCGTCCGGCGGCAACCGGCGGGATGCCACGCTTCTCTCCGACATCGACCCGTTTTTTTTTTTCTTCCTCCGGAGGAAGAGGAGGAGAAGGAGGAAGAGGAGGGGAGCGCGGCAGCAGAGGCCTTTCTGATGCACGCCCGTCAGATGGAGTTCTCAGTCTGGACGTGAATCACAGCGGCCCGGCGAGCCCGATTAGATCTGGACCGCTGGATGACCTCACGTCCTCTGGCGGCGGCGTCTCCTCCGTAAATCGGTTTACCTCGCTGGTCAAAACAGATCGGAGAAAATGAGGTCGCTGACAGATGCCAGAGATTTCCTTTTTTTCTGTCCTGCAGCAGGCTGTGATCACATTGGTTGCTCTTTTTTTTCTGGAGGGGGGGCCCTGATTCGACTGCATGACGCTCACGCTCCGCTGCTCTCTCACCACGGAGCGCCCACCGGGTCCCACGTCTGGCTTCACGTGACTCGACTTGATATGATATGATATAATATGATGTGATATGATATGATGTGATATGATATTCCTTTATTCGTCCCACAGTAGGGACATTTCAAAAACCACAGCAGCGGTGCACATCAGAGCATCAATGAAAATAAATATAAAACAAAAAACTAAATACTAATACTAAATATACAGGGGTAAAACAAAGTAAAGTGCTGAGTTAAACTTAAACTTAATTATAAATAATATCATAAACTTATTAAGTTTATCTAATTTCCACCTTTGGGATTTAATTGTTCGACCGGGAGAAATAAAAACCCGAGAAGGAAAAAAGAGAAGCTCTTAATTACAACGGAAACCAATTCATCATGCGGCCACGTGTTCCCTCATCCGGATCCTGTCTTGAACTTTTTTTAGGAAAGGAAAAGCGGAACAAGGGAGTCAGAGCAGCACGAGAATAAACACGCTGTTTTTATTGCTTATTAGATTTGTCGTCATATAACAACTTTAGTCTTTCGTGGTCGTCGTTTGGGCCATCCTCATTTATGCCAACAACAGTGACGTGAAAGTGAAATTATGTTGAAATAACAAGTTTAAATATGCTCCTATTAAATATGGGCTACTCTGCATTCATTTACAAAGCAGAAATTTGATAATGCCAGGTTCAGAATTGTTTGGAATTTTGGATAATTTTTTTTTTCTCACTACATAAATCAGAAACTAGTCAACAGCCATACAAAATAAATTCTTGTCATATTTTGATCCCAACCGATAGACATCACGGTGGAAACAACAACAAAAAATGCTAAATTTTAGCTTTTTATGTGGAGTTTGTTTTTGCATGTGAGCGGTCAGTGTGGTCACAGCCTTCTTTGTTTCTGAGTATTTCCTAAAGGCCGGACGGCGGCCTCGTGGCTGTGGCGCCGCGTCCGACCCGCCGGACTCTCCCCACACACACGGGCCCTGCCATGGCCTTAGAGCACAGCTCCTCCACCCGCCTCTCTCCCTTTTACAGAAGTGTCTTGTTAGAACCGGCGGAACACGGGGGCAATGCAATGCTTAAAAAAGAAACAAATGTAAAAAATACACACACACACTGATGACCGGACTGTGTGTGTGTGTGTGTGTGTGTGTGTGTGTGTGTGTGTGTGTGTGTGTGTGTGTGTGTGTGTGTGTGTGTGTGTGTGTGTGTGTGTGTGTGTGTGTGTGTGTGTGTGTGTGTGTGTGTCGGGAGACGATTGTACACTGATGTAGGAAAGCACACGCCACGAGCCCTCTCGATCCACGAGCCCTCTCCGGACGGTCGCCTTGCTCCCTCCCAGACGGCGTAAGCTACATTCAAACGATGCAAAACGAGATTCACCATGACCTCTAGACCCCCCCCCTCCTTTTTTGGACGGTAGATCCGAGCGATCTCATTGGCCGGGGAGTCGTGTCTCGCATCGTCTCATCGGTGGTCCTAGAAAGCTGCTTTTTTTTCTTCTTCTTCTCCACAGCTGATGTCACACAGGATGCTGAACAATAAGAAATGAAGTCTGTTACATCCCTTTTATAAAGACCCAGAGCCCTCACCGCCCGACGGCAGCAGGTGGCTCACCTGACGACAGCAACTGGAACAGTTTGGAACGGAGCTGCAGGACTGAAACTGAACGGAGGGACAACGTTCAGCTTTTAAAGACATTAAGCACAAAGAGATATGAAAACTAAACGTCTCCGCCTGCGGGGGAAAGACGCGCTCCCTAAAGGGTTTGACCTCAACGTGAGCTCGCGGAGGTCGGGCAGCAGGTGTTTGTGCAGGTGTTGAAATGGCTTCGTCTGAATTTGGAGCTGAATTTGAAACTTTATATCCAGTTTTGAAGATGAATTTAACAACTCTCAATTGTTCTTATTCTTTTTCTTTGCTTTCTTCTTTCTTCTCTCTTCTTCCTTCTCCTCCTCCTTCTTCTTCTTCTTCTTCCTTACTTTCTGACAGCCCATAACGACCTCTACCTCTTCTTCCTCACTAGTTCTGGAGCTTTCACGCGGTCACAAGTTCGACTGGTTGTCGTGAAACTATAGATTCTGAATGTTGCAGGATGCTGATCCAGAGCAGCTGCAGGACTTTAGTGCAATTATTTGGGAAGTTAGCCTTTTTTCGCGAGAGCTAAGAGTCAACTAGCATAGCTTAGCATAAAGACTAGAGGAAGCTAAGCTAATGGTCTCCCCCTGTTTCCAACTAGCTGGCTTGTTCTGGAATCATAAATCCGATACGATGGGACACAATCCTTCATTAAGTGTTGAATTTATGCTCCAGATCATTTCCTTCAGAAGAGTCAACAACAATGTGAAGAAACCCAAAACACACAAAGTATTATTGGAGATAGAATCAAAGTCTCCATGTGGCACCAAGACTCAATTATTCAATTATTATTATTATTATTATGTGACTTGTTAACAGCCATCTATAGAATAATCTATTGACTGTCTATTTATTAGGGTTGTGGGAAATGAGGGCACTGATTTGATTTTAGGCAGAACATTTTTTCGTTTCTCGTGTAAGTTTGATCCAAATTCAAAGCCTGATCAACACCCGGCACCAAATCACCTCCAGTTCTCCTCCAGCGCCTCAGCTTCTGGGACTCAATCCCAAATAGAAAAAGTTGGACCCCCTTTAGGGGCGGCGAGGGGTTCTGGGTCTCGGCAGCACATCATACTTATCCACCTCTGCTCAGAAATGCATATCATAAGCTGTTTTCAGGTTTTTCTTTTTAACTTGTGTTTGAATGTGAACAATGTCCCGGAGTCAGGAGAACGATATGCAGTGTTAAGGAAATACTTCTGTCTCAATGTAACCCAGGACAACGCTCGCCCTCGGTTCTCTCCGTCCTGCTCTCCTGGTGAGAGATGGAGGGAGGCGTCCTGGGGGGGTTTCTTTTCTTCTATCTTTTTTTTTTTAAGCTGGAAAAACTTTCACAGCCGAAGAATGTCCAGATACACACCCCCACCCCCCGAAGCGCCGGGGACCCTCGTCTGTTCCTCGACTCCGAAGTTCCCCCGTTGGTTTCTGTTGAATGTCGTACCGGCGTAACTGTAAAACTCTCTATACTATCTAGCTCACTGCGGAGGTGTTGTGTAAATGGCGCGTGCTTCGCATTCCAATCGGCAGCTCTGCTGAAACGACGCTCTGCTGTGTGTCCTCGGGAACGCCGACTCACATCCAGGAAAAACTGAAAGAGAGGAGGAGGAGGAGCTACCTGGTTGGCAGATGTGAGCTTCCAGGTCGGACTGCGCGCACACACACACACACACACACACACACACACACACACACACACACACACACACACACACACACACACACACACACACAACTCGGGACAACGAGCAGACAAGCTCAGCGCTGAACAACGGAGCTGCTTTGCCCCGCCCCCTCCGTGACCAGGGAGCCAATCAGCTGTCGTCAATCAATCAAACCCAATCAATCAACAGCTGTTTGGTTAACAGGTCGACTGATGAGGGTTTGACCATGTGGGTTTCAAAAAACTGACGGGACCCTTTTTGGATTGAATCCGCCGAAGTCTGTTTCAAAGTTGTCGTTTTTTGTTTGTTTTTTTGTCAGTAATTGGTCAACGGATAAACAATCGATCTTACGATTCTCTCGATATCCGCCGGGGTGATCAATGCGTACGGGGTTTCCAAGAATGCCTTTCCACACCCTCACACCGCCCTCACACCGGGAACACCTCAACGCTGCACTCATCGTTATTTTCACACGAACGAGCCGTCGACCGCCTCCACAGACAAGTGACTTCTCGCGGTGTGTCGGGTTAGTTTTTAAATCGTGCCGTTAGCATTAAGCGAACTAGCATTGAAGCTAAAGGAAGGGGGGGGGGATTTTATGCTTTAAATTTGTCAAAACGGGACTCACAATTAACGTTTATGTCGCTTTGTGCGTGCCGGATGTGTAACCAAGACAACCGCACGCGAACGCGTTCCTCTGAACGGCCGTGTGGCGCGTCAACGTGCCGCCGCAACGGTTACCACGGCGTCAAAGCGCGGCTACGTTGTTGACGTGTTGACGATTACATACGGGAGTAAAATAATACATTCATAGAGAATTCAAAGTTACAGCAAAAAACAGCATTTCTAAGAGTCTTCAGTGAATCCCATAATAGCTCCTCCAAGTGCAGGCGGGAAATATTCAACACAAAAAGTGAAACGCTATCGATTGTTCGACGAGCGGGAAAAGTGATAAAAGTCCCCGACGCTCTGATCCAAACCCGTTCATCATTATTACCTCCCGGACGCACCACATGAACCCAATCATCCGTTGGTATCGCGTTACGTATTTGTTGTGACTCGTTAACGTTAAACCTCGATTAGCTGAATCAACTGAATATAGTCAATATTGGATTTTAATTCACAGTCAACAATGTGTGAACATGTTGCGTTGTGTACTGAGTTGTATCAAATTCCATCTGAGCAGGAGGCTGACATCAAGTTATTGTTTTTTGCGACCCAAACAGCGTGACTTGAACGTAGCATTAAAACACGACAACGTAGCGAGACTCGGGCCGCGAATCGGTCCGACCCCGGGACACGAAGCAGGAGCCGAGACGACGTGACCGTGAACCGCAGTATCAATCACTCACATGGGCAGCTCTGTTGTTGTCTGTCTACACACACACACACACACACACACACACACACACACACACACACACACACACACACACACACACACACACACACACACACAATCGGTGGCAAGAGAACCTCGCCACCACCAGTCATTACTGTTGTATCTTCGTGTTAATATGAAACATGATTGTTACTGGGCATGAGGAGTGGAAGGGGCCGATGGGGGGGGTTGTGGATTCCTCCCCCCCCCAGCCGCTCTGAGGTTTGAGCTCGAGTCTGTTTCAGCTCTCCATTTTGAATATTGTCTTTGTTTGTACATTAACATATGCTTTTTATGTTCATATACTGTTAAACTTTACCATGAACTGTCCTGGCGAAGTAATAAAATATATTTATTTTAAAACACTGGCGTCTGTGTGCATCCATAACGCTAAAGAACAACACGACTAGAGATGTCAGTCAATGAGTCATACTCACACAACAACGAGTTGCAATGAGCACGAGTCAGAATAAAGATGAGATGAATGTAACTTTGGGTTTTATTGTTTAATTCCTCCCAGATGAAGTTCGTCCCGGTGGGGTTAGAGGTCATTGGTGGGGTTAGAGGTCATTGGTGGGGTTAGGTCATTAGTGGGTCATTTCCATTAACGGTATTAAAAGCGCTTCTCTTTTCGGGGAGCGTGAATGTTCTACGTGACCTCGTGAAAGAAAGGGACCAGCGAGACACACGGATATTTCTTTGTTTACTTTCAATTCATGTTCAAAAAGTTACATCATATTTTTTTAACAAATCAAAGTGTGCTAAAACATCGCTCTAAACTTCTAAAAGCCACTTCGGACAAATACGGAAGATGTCGGTGGGCAATAAAAAAAGAAACCTGTATATGTCATAATAAAAAGTGTAAAACACCTACACGTAAAAAAATCATCCGACGTCACCAGTAATGAAAAGAAAATGAACGAGGTAATGTACAAAGGTCTCTGAGGACGGAGCGAGAGGACACTCCCATACAGGCGGCGCCGCGGGCGCCTCAGTAGAACAGGTCGTCGTCGTCCTCTTCGTCCACTTCCCCGACGTCGGACTCGGCGAAGTACTTCACCTCCTTCTTGGCCCGGCCCGGCCGGTCGCGGGAGGCGGCGCTGCCGGTCATCGCGCCGCCACCGCCGCCTCCGGCCATCGCCCCGCCGATGATGGCGCCGCCGCCCATCGCACCGCCGGCAATCGCTGCGCCGCTCACCGCTCCGCCGAGCGCCGCTCCGCCGTACGCGCTGTTGGCTGTCGCTCCGAGGCGTTTGCCGCCCTCGTCGTCGTCGTCGTCGTCGTCTGATGCCGCTTTCTGAGTTTTCTATGATAACAAAGACTTCATTATAGTAACAATTGAGACGATCAGTGCACTAGAATGTCAAAAACAAAAACTCTCTCTGCGTTGTACAAGTTATACGAGACAAATGCAGGATTACCTTCGCATTGAAAATGTGGAAGGTAATGCCGTGTATTTGTATGCGTGTGTGTGTGTTATTTGCATAACTCAAAAAGTATTAAACCGAATCGCATGAACTTTGGTGGGATGATTGGTTATTATCCTGGAACCATTTGATTAGATTTCGGGATCGATCGGGTCAAAGGTCAAGGTCATGAAAAAGGTCAAACTCTTCTTTTAACCATAGCAGTCGATTTTTACGTTCATAATTCAATGCCCAATCTTGTGATATGCGAAGGTATGCGCTCTACCGAGGGCCCATTCTAGTTTAATTTGTTATAATAATTTAGTTTAAACTCATTTTAAATGGTAACTGAAGATAAATCTTTTTCCATTATGATTTGAAAGAAATTTTAGGTTAACATATATAATTTAGTATTGTATTTAAAAGCTGAATAACTTCCAATCAGGTGACGTGACGTCGGTACAACACCTGCGTGTCGGACTGTCGGTCCAGATCTGAGCTCAGATGTTGAAAGCAAATCTACGTTTTCTAGTAAAAAAATTTTTATGGAAGAACGACTCGTCTCACTCGCATGTTAATTAATAGTCTCCAAGACTGAACTCAAAATTGTGGTCCAGAAGACCCAGAACTACACGGAGTGCCACTACACAAGTATTATCAGCAAACTGCACTAAAGGAATCAGAAGTAAATAAATATACTCTGAATGAAAGTCATACGATCATATATGATTATTATTGCTTTATTATTATTAAGCAGAATGTTACTGTAATGTAGTCGAAGTGACTCCAGCTTCAACTGCTGTATAGACGGGCGAGGCGATAAATCAATCTGGATATGAGATTCAGGATATTGTAATGTTGTGACAGTGTTTGATGACAATTGCCTTTTTTTATTTTAGAGGGTGTGATTTCGATTTCTTTCATATTTATTCGTGTCATCATCTCCCCAAGATGTTCGTCGCCATGGTTTCGGTACATTTTGCAAAGGTTTAAAAAAAGTAAAGAGGTAAAAGTGAAACACTACAGTCTGGTTTACATGTTGTACTAAGTGTCATCTGCAAGTGCCTTCATCATTTCAAGTGTGAGTGTAAAAAGGAATGTTATTTTAGGAGAAGGCTTCTACTATTTGTCTTTAAACCACATTACTGATGATTGGTTCTCAAAAATCTCCCGATATCGATGGAGGTATTCGGTCAAAAATATGTTTGTTTTTTTAATGCAAAATCTGAAGAAAAACTAGAAACTAAGGCTGTTAAATAAATATATTAATAAGAAGAAGAGAAAATGACATGTTCTGAATTGTAGAAGAGTAGAAGTAAAACGAAGCATAAAAATACAATGTAGAAACTATATCTATATATATATACCTAATATCTGGAGCTGGAACATGTGTATGAAGAATAGAGTTTTTAAAACAGCCCTGTGTTTTGAGCTGCCATATTGATTGATATACGAGAAACAGAGTCCGCCCCTCTGACGGTCAGAGCAGCAGCTTAAATATTTCATGTCAAACACGTCCATCGCATCCACTGAACCGACGTCGGATCGATGACTCACTCTGCCGACGGGTTTCGCTTTTTTCATCGGGTTGTACTCGTCTTCAGAGCCGGAGCCCTTCCTCTTCCTCCCTCGGCCTTTACCTGCAAGTTCACGGAAAAGGGACCCCAGAAGATTAACCGTCGGCGTTGAAGCATTGGAATCGATCATCTCCTCGAGGAAAACACACGGGATGCGCGCGCCGTACCTTTAAGAGCCGGGGCCGGCTTCTTGGAGCCGGTGTCGGAGTCCGAGTCCCAGATGGATTTATCCGGTTTCTTCGCTTTTGGTGCTGGTGTTTTTTTAGGTTTGGGAGCTGCGTCCGACGGCTTCTTCGCGGCCACGGGGCCTGAAGACGAGAGAACAAAACGGTTTTACCACGAGGATCGCTCGGTGAGTTTAGCTCTGCCGCTGCGCCACGGCGCCCTCTGTTGAGTCGTTACCTTTCTTTGCCGGCAATAGTTTGTCGAACGCGGAGCTGCTGGAGTACGTGGAGAAGGCGGCGCCGACGGCCTCGTCTTCGTCGTCGTCGCTGTCGGACTTGGACCCGTCTGCAAGAGAAACGCAGGCGGGGCGATGTGAAACCTCCCGGAGAGGAGAGGTTTGCTCCCCCCCACTCCTGTGGTCTGTCGGTGTCTTCTGTGAGACACGCTTCAGACGCTTTAATGAAGGACGGAGACCGTCTCCCCGTCCACGGTCTGAATGCCAAAAGGTGCTACTGATTGCAGTAAAGAAATACTAAATAAATCAGAATCACAGACTCCTTTTCATCTTACGGATGTTCCATGTCTGTGTGAATGTCATCCCTTCACTTCTTAACCCCTTCATCACTTCAAATGACTGATAGATGAGCTTGTTTCATGAATTCCTCGTCCCTTCACATTAAGGTTAGTTTGGGTATCTGTTGACAACGGGAAACTGACACTTTAAGATTTCGACTTCTCTGTACTATTACTTTGAGGGGTGACTGTGGGTCAGCGGTCCGTCTTTCAACCAGGGGGTTGGCGGTGCAATCCCGCCCTCGTCAAAGTGTCCTTGAGCGAGGCGCTTAACTCCCTGTATCGGTGTATGAATGTGCCATGTCGGCTAAATGAAATGAAATGTAATGTCTGTGTGGACCTTGGTATAACTCAATAAAAAAAGATGTTGATTCCGAACATCTGCCCCATCTGGCGCTCGTGTCGTGAACGTCCACCGAGCCGTACCTGACGCCCTCTTGGTCTCTCGGGGGACGATGTGCTGGCTGTTCTCCGCGTCGCTGTCGGACTTGGACTCGTCCTCGGACCAGGGGTTCCTCTTCTTGGCCTTCTTGGCGGCGGTGCCTTTGGCTGCCGGGGCTTTTCTCACCCGAGGCGCTCCTGCAACACCGCTTGTTTACATCGCTTCATCGTTGGCACGTGAATTGTGTTGTGACCCAAATAAACATGTTTGGTGGAGTCCCGTTGGTCTTTGAACGCCTCGTTTCAACCCGTTCACCCTCGAGTGTTTTACGACGAGTTCAGAGGGAACGTTAGGACGTCTCAGCGCCGGGGGAAGGGAAACTTAAATATAGACGGTAAACCGTTATTTTTTATACTGTCACAACATTTCCTGTATCTCTTTTATATATTAGACAGCAACAAAAACAAGCAAACCCTAACGATTTAAAAAAACAGTCACGTCACCAAACCCCACATTGCACACCGTGTTGATTGTGAATATTGTGTCTATGTTTGGCGGCACACGGACGCCGAGCTGCTACTCACCGCCGTCGGTGCTCTTTTCAGAGGAGGCCGGCTTGGACGAGAAGATGCCGGCCGTCTCTTTCTTTTTCGCTGCGGGGGCAGCCGGCCTTCGGGGGGAAAGAAACCGTGTACTCAACATTTTCTCTGATATATTTGGGCATTCCTGCCTTTATTGGGGGGGGGGGGGGGGGGGGGGGGAGAGGAGATGGACAGACATGCACCGGCGGTCGGTGTGAGACATTACGGTGGCGTGACGATGCCGCTTCGAATCTTACATGCTCTTTTCTTTGGGAGGCGAGTAGGGGTCTTCGTGATCGTCCTCGTCTTCGTCCTCGTTGTGGTCGCTGAAGCGCTCCTTGGCCTCGGAGGAGGGGAACTCGTCCTTGAAGGACGCCATCGGAGAGGAAGCCGCGTCCTCGCCGCCGTTCTCCTCCTCGTCCGCCTCTTCCTCCTCCTCCGAGAAGTCAAACGTGTATTTGGGCTTGGAGGCTGGAAGGCGGGAGCAGAGTGCGTGTCACGGGGGTTTTAATGAGTGCCGAGCGTTGCGGCGCCGTTGCATCACGCCCCCCCCCGAGGCGCCCCGGGCAGACGCTCCTTAAGCTGACGACACGGCGAACCGTATGAAGCGGCTGCAGATGAAACGTTGCCGGTCTCTTTGTAACTGGCTACCTGGCGCTGACTTACTAAATCAAAGCATCTGAGCATTTTTAGAAGAGAAAAAAGTGCCGGAAAAAAAAAAGTCTCAAATGACGATAGATGAACGTTTCTCTCATGAACTCCAATTCTTTGACTTTTGAGTCCCTTCACGATGGTACATTCATTGTTAGTCTGAGGGAAACATAGAAACCCTGACTGACCCTTTAAGATGTACACTACTCTGTATTGTTACTTACTGCCATGACCCGACCAGCAGGGGGCGCTGGTGTCGCCAAGCGAATATTCAAACTACATTTAAGGACGTCCATAGAGCCGTACCTGACGCCCTCTGGGACTTGGTCTCTCGGGGGATGATGGGCTGGCTGTTCTCCGCATCGCTGTCGGACTTGGAGTCGTCCTCGGACCAGGGGTTCCTCTTCTTGACCTTCTTGACGGGGGTCCCTTTGGGTGCCGGGGTTTTTCTCACTCGAGGCGCTCCTGCAACACAGTAAACAGGATCCACAGGCGGTTGGTCGGCAGTCAGTCTTCTCACTCAGGAGGCGAGGAGCTGCTGCTTGCTCAATAATGGACTATAGTTTTCTCGCAGCACTGTTGAGCATCAGAGAGACCCCGGGAGGAGGAGGGGGGGGGGGCTACCTTCAAACCTCAACACATTGAACTAGGAGATAACCAGAGCATTGTCTCTGGACAGATGGCAGGCATGAAAACGGGTCAGGGGTGAAAAAGGTGAGAAGGATTTTTGTTGTTGGCATGAACAAGTCTTGAAGTCTTGGGTGCTCTTCTTAGTCGGTTCCTCAAGTCTGCTCTGCCTCTACCTGGTTGTCATGATCTTCCATCTATACCATACCTGCCATAAATATTATGATACTGATACAATACAATAAAAATAGTATACCATAAATACGAAAGTGGTATATTTATCTATAATAGTAATACATAAAAAAAAAAAAAAAAACTTGTGAGCAATGGTACGGTACTGTAATCCTGTAATTTCCCAACTGAGGAACTAATAAAGGACTATCTTATCTTATCCTATATGGTTCACTTTTTACCAACTTTTTCAACACTTAACAAATGTCAGTAATATTAGTAATAGCCTACAATATATTAATGAAACTACATGGAGCCATCATAGCATTTATTATACGCTATGAGGCCTTTAGTCTGTATCTGACCGGAGGATACAGAGTTCATGAGGATAAGCAGCTGTAGAGTTACACAACTTTACAGACTGAACTTAAAGATTTTACTTTTTTTAATTTTTTAATTTTTAAAACCGAAAAATCCGCCACTTAACGCCCCTCGCTGTGAGCGCTGCGCAGCGCGTGCAAACAGCTTGACCGAGCGCAGCGTGCGCTCTCATCTCTCTTTTAATGAATTATCGATACTAAAACGATGGAGAACCACTTCGCTCTTAACGTGCGGATCCTTTGTTAGTATCGCTGTACCGCACAGCGTGACAGCAGCAGATGTAGCGGGCTAACATTCAAGCTAACCTTAAGCACCAAGCGCTGAAGACATCTTGGCGCCGATTGGCGAGACGCGACACGTGCCGTCAAAGATGTTTTATTGCGAAGAAGAGCACCACTCCATTTTCTCCGTGTCCGCTCGAATTTCGCGAAACGTGAGGGATTCTCATGCCTGATAATTTAAGATAAATCTCAGAAACGATTTATAAAGATAAAACATAATTTCATTGTTTACTTTTATTTGTTAGTGTATGATTTGTCGACATCTTACGTGGCCATCCTTCCGCTAACTATCAAAACCCTTGCGCGCTCCCGATCACCCCCCCCTGTGTGTGTGTGTGTGTGGGGGGGGGGGGCGCCGTTGTTGGCGCGCACGCGTCACAGCATGACGTCGGTGTTGACGTCATGCTGCCTGCTCTTTGGTCTTTGTCGTCACTGAATTGTATAAGTAGGAAAGAACCGTTTCAGTTTCTTTGAGAGTTTTGAACGAGTAGCACCGCGCACCCAGAGAGAAGTAAGCCGCATACAGAGAGAAGCAAGTCACAAAGAAGAAAACCGCAGAGTAAGATCATTTTGATAGCATTGGAGGACATGTATCATCAAACAACGTTCACTGGAGAAATGCAGCTGCGGAGGGCTCGGAGCAGTGCATCATCCGTGATCAGGTTACCATCAGTGAGTCCGCTCAGAAGATCAAGGCCAGGAGGACTGAGCCACCCCGTAAAGACCTTTGCAGGGCAAAGGCCTCGGTCAGTTATCTGACCGAGTTGATGGATAAGACCACGTTGGATCAAGGCCTGAAGATCGGGCAGGGGGAGAGGGTAGGAAACATTGGGACAGTTGTCGCCAAAGAAGAGATGGCTATGGGGATCCAGGCCTGGAGACCTAAGACCGATAACATCCTGAACCTCGAGCGGTTAGTCCAACAGCTAACTGATGAGAATATGAAATTGAGAGGAACACCAGCCGTCAAGAACACCAGCGACGAGGAGACTCTCAAGATTTATATTCAGAAATCAGATAAGCTGAAAAAGGACCTTTGGAAGTGGAAGCAGAAAACCGCTTCCACTCAGAGTGAGCTCCAGGGAGCCCAGGTTACCATCAAAGACCTGGAGGAGACCATTGCTTCTCTCAAGGAGCCATTGAAGCCCATGCCTCTCGGTCTAGAGGCACCGGACAACACCCAGGTGGTGTTGGAGGAAAAGAACACCTTCCTCACAACTGAGCTCCACGCGGCCCAGGATACCATCAGAGACCTGGAGGAGACCATCGCAGCTCTGAATGAGACGGTAAACCGGGACAACACCCAGGTGGTGTTGGACGAGGTCACCGATCTCAAAGCAAAGCTGAAAGAAGCCAAGGTACAACACCGTAAATATACGAGGACCATCGCATATATGACGGAGGATCAGGCTGTTCAGCTTCGCGAGGCCCAGGCTGCGGCCCAGGAAGTGGAGGAGGAGAAAAACCATCTCGGCCAAGATCTCCACGCAGCCCAGGATACCATGAGAGACCTGCAGGACACCATTACTTCTCTCAAGGAGACAGTGGACCGGATACCTCTTTGTCTAGAGGCACCCGGCAACACCCAGGTGGTGTTGGAGGAGAGTAACGCCATCCTCAAAACTGAGCTCTACCCAGCCAACGACGACATCCAAGACCAGCTGGAGACCATCGATTCTTTCAACGCGGCGGCGAACCGCGTGTCTCTCGCTCGAAAGGCACCGGCCAACACCCAGGTGGAGTTGGAGGAGAAGAACACCTTCCTTAAAGCCGAGTTAACAGAAGCCAAGCTCCAGCACAGGAGGTATGCAAGGGTCATCGCTGACATGACTCAGCAGGCCATTGATTTCAACCTGGCGGTTACAGATGCAACCAAGGACCTGCAGAGCGAGAGCATCACTCTCCGGAGGGATCTCCGTGCAGCCAAGGTTACCATCGAAGGCCTGGTGCAAACCGCTTCTCTCAAGGAGCCAGTGAACCCGATGCCTCTCGGTCTAGAGGCACTGGACAACACCCAGGTGGTGTTGGAGGAGCAGAACACCTTCCTCAACACTGAGCTCCACGTTGCCCAACTCAAGATCAGAGACCTGCTCCACACGGCCCAACGCCAGGTTAAACACCAGCTGGCGTTGGAGGAGGAGAAGACCACCCTCCAGGGGAAGCTCCGCATGGCCCAACATCAGTTTAAACACCAGCTGATGTTGGAGGAGGAGAAGACCGCCCTCCAAAGGAAGCTCAACACAGCCCAACACCAGATACAACACCAGCTGGCGTTGGAGGAGGAGAAGAAGTCCCTCCAGGTGGAGCTCCACACAGCCCAACGCCAGGTTAAAGACCAGCTGGTGTTGGAGGAGGAGAAGAAGTCCCTCCAGGTGAAGCTCCACACAGCCCAACGCCAGCTTGAACAACAGCTGGTGTTGGAGGAGGAAGAAGTCCCTCAAGGAGAGCTGAAAAGAGCCGAGGTCCTTAACCACAACTCTGAAAGGACCATCTCTGATATGACCGGCGAACACCGTGTTTTGATCCTTGAGACACAGGTAGCAGCCCAAGACCTGCAGAGCAGCAGGATCTCCCTCCAGAAAGATCTTCGGACAGCCGCAGCCAACAGCAACAACCAGCTCGTGGCCATCGCAGCTCTGACTCAAACAGTGAATCAGAAGCTGCTGGAGCTAGAGGAGCACGCCAGGACCTGGACCAGAAGGCCGCTACCATCGAGGAACAGAACGCCACGTTGGAAGACATCAGGCGAGAGAAGGAGGCTGAGGAAACCACCAGCTCCGTCGAGCAGGAGGACACCTCCGTCCTTCAGGCCACAGAGATCCTCCAGCAGCCAGAGATCTCCAACCGCCCGCAGGGGAAGAAATGGTACCAGAAGAACCCATTCCGCAAACTTCAACGAAAGATCAAAGCCTAGAGACAACAGGAGCCGCAAGAGACAGTAAGAGACACAGGACAGTCTCTGCAGCCACAAGATCATTTAACAGAATCAAAATGCAATCTTTCTAACCACAAACAACTCTTTATCCATTCCAGCCTCGTAGATCACCACCAATTTGGAAAAGATAGACAAGTTTAATGGGTTAGAGAACGAAGATTGAATTTAGTTTTGTGTAGAATGATCTTTGGGCGTCAGAGGTAGAGGCAGCGAAGAAGGAGAGAAGAGATCGATCGGCTAGCAGGTCGTGTGCATGGTTACATTTCCTGTTCGACGCTCGCGAGGCGTCTCTCTCTCTCAGTAATGAGGAGACAGAGACGACAGAATCAGCTGCAGGTGAAGAAGCCAAGTCGGAAAGCCGATCAGCGTTATGAAAAATGGCGCTGGAAGCGGTGGTCATTCTGGCGGAGTGGATGAAAGTCACCGAGCTGCGTGAGCCTACAGGCGATGGGATGAACCGAACACGAGGGTTCGATGTTCAGAGGTTAGTGTGGTGTCCTTGGGGGCGGGGGGTCTTTTAGTTAACTAGTTCCTGTTGCATTGCAGCAGCGTTCAAATAGTTACCAAGAGGCTTCCAGGTCTCTTCAAAAGGATTCACTGGAATCTCTGAGTCCAAATCGGATCTTTAAAAGTTAGGATTTAGGATCTCTTTAAACCAACAGGTATGTGTCTTCAGACGTACGAGGTGTCTAGCTAACGGTGTCGCGAAGCCAGGAGGCGTCGCCCTGCCGATGGCAGGTTGTGTGGGTGTGTAGCGAGTCACGTGAAACGCGGAAAGCCATAAAAGCTCAAGCGGGTAAACTCGGGCAAGTAAACGCAGCACAAGACGCTGAGAGGCTTCAGAGTTGAAGTGAGATGGGATCGTTGAGAATTTGGTACCGATGTCGAGGAAAAGACTTTAAGTTGTTTAAAATCATACGCGGGTAAAGCCATGGAGGTAAGCCGCTAAAACTCTCAGGAGTTAACGCAGCTTATGGCGCTGAGAGGATCACACTTTTTTTTTTTCTTTTTTTTTTTCTTCATGGTTTTGTATTGATTTTTGCAAACACGCGAATGAAGAATAGTACAACTTCCGAGAAGATTCTATACAGGACATTCAGTCGTTTGGAAAAATACAGATACAAAATCATGAAGACGGGATGGGGGGGGGGAGAGGGGGGAGGGAGAGGGGGGGGAGGGGCCTTAATTAGTGTTGTCACGGATGCCAATATATAGGAGACGAAAATTTCAGTTTATTATTGAGTATTTCCGCAGAACACACACGGAGAAACAAACCGCACAGAGAACCAAAGCTCACACAGACAAGATTAATTTGTTATCTACAGGAGACTTTTACTCAACTAACAAGTCATTGAAGAACTGCAGAACTTTTTTGCGTAGAAAACCTGCATCGTCCATCAAGTGAAAGTTACCACAAGTGAAGACGCTCAGAAGACCCAAGCCCGGAAAACCTAGCCGCTGGAGGAAGACCTTTGCGAGGCTAGAGGTCTCGATCAAAGCTACGACCGAGATTATGGATGAGATCAATATTTATAGAACCCTGACGATTGAGGGAGAAACATCAAGATCGAAAAAGTCATACTGGAGGTATGCAGCTGCCCAAAAAATTTGGGAAAAACCCCTGCATAATCAACCAGAAGGTTGTTACCATTAAAAAGTGAGTTGATCCACGCGTGGACAGCTCAGCCACTCAACTGTTTGCCCTTTGTTGGGCAACGGGTTCGGTCAGCGATGTGACCGAGCCCGTTGTCCTGTACGGGGGCAGCAGCCTCAGTCAGAAAACTGACTGAGATAAGGATAACAACAAGATCAAATTTGATGAAACCCCGAGGGTCGATCCGCAGGAGAAGGTGGGAGCCACCAAGAATAGTTTTATAAATACGGAGGTTTCTTTCCGGCGATCAAAAATTCCATAATCTCCGTCGAAAGCTACGACCGAGACTTCTAGCCCTGCGAAGAGCTTTCTCCAGGGACTCTGAACATCTAGGCGCGAGTCTTCTGAGCGTTATCACTGGGGGTAATGTTCCGATGATGGACGAGGAAGTTATTCTCCGCGAAAAGCTGCATTTGTCCGATGACTTGTTTGTTGATTCAAGTCTTCTGTAGCTAATAAGTTAATTTAGTCTGAGTGAAAACAAATTTGAGATATGCAGCTGCCAGAGGCAGAAAGCCCCGCATCATCCATCATGGGAACGTTACAACCATGAACTGAGCCACTGGGGAAAACCCTCGGTCGGAGCTACGACCGAGATGGTGGCTAACAAGATCAAGTTTGAGAAGACTTTGAATCTCGAGCGGTTGGAGAATAACCGTGTGTTACTAAAGAAAAAGACAACAAGCTCCAGTTGGAGCAGGACAGCCCCTCCCTCAGGGACAGAGATCCTCCAGCAGGTATAGAGCCGCGTAAACTCTCAGGAGTGAATGCAGTTTATGGCGCTGAGAGGATCAAACTTTTATTTCTTTTAGGTTTTTTTTGTTTTGTTTTATTTCTTTTATTTTCTTTTATGATTTTGTATTGATTTTGCAAACACAGGAATGAAGAATGATACCACTTCCAAGAAGTTGTGGTATGCAGAACATTCAGTCGTTTGGAAAAATACAGATACAAGATCATGAAGGAGGGATGGGGGGAGAATCCAGTACCAATGTCAGACTTTAGGTGTTCAAAGTCAGACGCCGGTATAGCCTCGGAGATAAGCCGCGTAAACTCAGGAGTGAACGCAGCTTATGGCTGAGAGGATTCAAACTTCTATTTCTTTTGGTTTTGTTTTGTTTTATTTTCTTTTATGATTTTGTATTGATTTTGCAAACACAGGAATGAAGCATGATGCCACTTTCAAGAAGTTGTGTTATACAGAACATTCAGTCGTTTGGAAAAATAGATACAAGATCAGATGGGACCTTTGAGAATTTAGTACCGGTGTCAAAGAAATAGACTTTAAGATGTTTAAAGTTTAAGTCAGACGCCGGTATAGCCATGGAGATAAGTCGCTAAAACTCTGAGGTTTCAAACTTTTATTTTGTTTGGTTTTGTTTTATTCATTTTTTTTATTTTATGTGTGTGTGTGTGTGTGGGGGGGGGGGGGGGGGGGGCTTTTGATAAGTGTTGTCACGAATGCCAATATATAGGAGACAACAATTTCCGTTTCTTAGAGAATTATTGAGTATTTCGGCACATCACACACAGAGAACCAAAGCACACTCTGACGAGATGAACTTGTTAGCTACAGGAGACTTGTCTCAACAAACAAGTCATTGGAGGAATGCAGCTTTTCGCGTAGAAAACCTGCATCGTCCATCACGAGAACGTTACCCCCAGTGGAAACGCTCAGAAGACCCACGCGTGGGGAACTGAGTCACTGGAGAAAGTCCTTCGCGGGGCTAGAGGTCTCGGTCAAAGCTACGACCGAGATTATGGATGAGATCAAGTTTCATACCCTGAAGATTGAGGGAGAAACATCAAGATCGAATTGAGAAATACGGAGGCTTCCGTTGATCAAGAATAACAAAATATGCAGCTGCCGGAGGCAGAAGCCCTGCATCATCCATCATGGGAACGTTACAACCAGTGAACTAAGCAACTGGAGAAAGCCCTTCGCGGGGCTAGAGGTCTCGGTCGTAGCTCCGACCGAGACGGTGGCTAACAACAAGATCAAGTTTGAGAACGCTTTGAATCTCCAGCGGTTGGAGAATAACCGTGTGTGACTAAAGAAAAGGACAACACGCTCCAGTTGGATGGGGAGGGAGGGAGGGGGGGGGGGGGGGGGGCAAAATTTAGTTTATTTTGCTTATTTGAGTTATTTATTCATTTCATTTATTATATTCATTTATTTATTTTACTTATTTATTTTTATCCTAGTTAACTAGAAATTAATATAACCCACAAGCTTTCAAAAGAACCAAGGCACTGGTGATGGTACTCCTGGTTTACTGGGATGGGGTTCTATTCCCTGCAGGGTCCGGCTACTTTTGAATATTTAATATTATAATAAGTATAATTATAATTTAATATATAATATACTTTTGAATATTTAATAATATTTAATATTTTCATTGTCACTGTTTCTCAAAATAGAGTTCAACGCTTCCTACATTCACTAATAAGTGAAATCCTCCAAAGTGTGACTGAATGAAACAATCACACGTTATTGAGCATCACAAGACTCATATATATATATATATATATATATATATATATATATATCTATCTATCTATCTATCTATCTATCAGGCATGAAAACGGGTCAGGGGTGAAAAAGGTGATATGCGGGGGGGTGCTGGTGACTTCCATGAACATCGATGTTGGACGTTGTATGATAATCTATAGGTCCTCCACTTTAACACAGAGTCAGTGATCGAGCCCTATAATAATAGTAATATTGTGTATATAATACGGTCATTCATGAACCAACTTCCTTTTTTAGTT
Organism: Liparis tanakae; assembly: GCA_036178185.1. Lineage (NCBI taxonomy): Eukaryota > Metazoa > Chordata > Actinopteri > Perciformes > Liparidae > Liparis > Liparis tanakae. The sequence goes on from CM070106.1 coordinate 12,586,734, forward strand.
GTTGCCGTGAACAAGCTCTGATTGTCATGATCTTCTATCTACCTGCCATAAATATCATGATACTGATACAATACCATAAAAACAGTATACCATAAATACGATACTGGTATATTTATCTATAATACTATTATAGATAAATAAACTATATAGATAAATATATTATTAATAGAAAATAAATAAAATATATGTATGGTTCATATTAGTTATTAGCCTACAAGATATGAAACTATATGGAGCCATCATAGCATTGATGATACACTAATGAGGCCGTCAGTCTGTATCTGACCAGAGATACTTAAACATTTCACTTCTGGCATCTTTTTTTATTTGTATTTCTAAACCCGAAAATTCCGCCACATAACGACAGTGTGAGCGCTGAGCGCGTGCAAACAGCTCGACACGGAGCAGCGCGTGCGTTCTGATCGCGCGCTCTTTTAATGAAGGATCGATACTAAAAATATGCCAAATCACATCGCTCTTAAAGCCCCACTATGTAACTTTTCCACCTTAAAATAACAGCTTGAGAAAAATTGTGCCGCTACAATGACTTTTAATATGTTGATTTGCTCCTCCGCCACTGCCATCGGGGGTCTGTGGGCTGAATACTGCTGAATGTAAGATGGTTGGGACCGACCCGGTACTTCCGGCGGAAGTAGTTCAACTTGCTGTCTGGCAGCTTTACGCAACGTCTTATAGTGCCAGTCCACACTCACAGGTGACTTTTTATTTGCTCCACTACGCGACGTGTAGAGACAGAATAACATGCCGCGGCTGAACGGCTTGCTGCAGCTGCCGAGGCGCGCTGCTGGTAGCGCGCATCGACCAGCTGTGAGATCAGCTGTGAGGGCACGTGACTGAAGAGCCATATATGGCTCAGAGCCAGACGTTAAATACCTGAAGGGGGCGCTACAGGGGAAAAGTTACATAGTGTCGCTTTAACGTGCGGGTCCTTTGTTAGTATCGCTACACCGTGCAGCCTGACAGCAGCAGATGTAGCGGCTAACATTCAAGCTAACCTAAAGCACCAAGCACTGAAGACATCTTGACCCTGATTGGCCGAGACGCGACACGTGACGTCCCATCAAAGATCCAGGCATGAGAATCCCTCACCTTTCGGCGAAATTCGCCGAAAGGTGAGGGATTCTCATGCCTGGATGGAGTCGACACATATCTGTCCGTCTGAGGCGATTTATCATTTTCCGACTGATGCCGAGTCCAGTTCCATCATTTAGGGGAGGGGGGATAAGCGGAGGAGTGACTTCTTTTAAATCACTTCTTAAAACCCATTTTTATAGAACTGAATGCAGCTCTTTGATTCGTCTAATTTAGTTTTAGTTTGTCTGTTGTTCTTTATTTTGTATTTGTCCATTCCCTTTGTTTTGCCAAGATTCTCTGGAGAGCACTTTGTAAACTCCGTTTTTAAATGTGCTGTATAAATAAAGTTATTATTATTATTATTATCATTATTATTATTATTTAGGACAACCCTCCTCCTCCTCAGTCTACAACAACCTCCAACATTTTACCTTTTTAATTTAGTTCTTTCATATTTGGGCAGAAATAGGAAAAAGCGAAATCTTTAATACTTCGAATGATGAATAAAACTAGATGAATGTCACATTGGCCCAGTTGGCCCAGACGGCCCAGTTGAAGTGCAGTACTGACCGGGCTCTTTCTTCTCTCTCTTCACACGTGGAGCTTTCGGTTTGGCTGCAGAGTTTTCTCCCGTCGCTCCTTCGATGGGCAAACCGTCCTCATCAAGCTCCAACTTCAGTGCAGGATCGATGTCACTCTGAGGGAGGAACAAACGACCCGTCACCGGCCTGGACCCCCGGCGCCACTCTGCTGCGTCCCCGATGTCACGGTAACGGTCGTTACCTTCTTCTTTCTGGACAGCTTCTTGGCTGCGTCGGCCCGGATGGCCTGAGTCGGAGGCTCCACCCTGCGGCCGAAAGGCGAGGGCAGCGTCTCCTCCAGGTTCAGCTTCTTGGCTTTAGGTTTGCCGACCTTCCCCTTCACCAGCTTGACGGCCTTCCCGACGACCTGGTCCTCGCGCTCCTGGCGCTCCACTTTCTGGCAGGCGGAGGACAAAGACATGGTTCAGCTCCACTACTTCTCCGGATACGCTGCACCGTCATGTAAAAGCCGGTGTTGACATAATGCTGGCGGCCACTTCGCCCCAACGTTCATATTCACAAATAAACTCACTTCCAGCTCCTCCACAAACAAAGCCAGGTCGTCCCTCCACAGGTCGTCTGGAAGTTTCTTCTGGAGGTCGCTCAGCTCACCTCTCTGCACATCGGCACACAGTCACCTCGTTATGACACGCCAACCACTTCATCGGACTGAGGTCCTGACTGGCTGACTGGCTGTCTGTCTGTCACCTGACTGGCTGTCTGTCTCTCTGTCTGAATGTTAGTTAGTTGTGTCTGGATGTTAGTTGACAATGTGATGCATGGGTGTCCCGACTGATCTTTCTACTGATATTACATCACATGTCATTTAGCAGACGCTTTTATCCAAAGCGACTCACAATATGTGCATTTCAACCTAGAGTACAAACTAAGGACAACAAGAATACAGAAAGTAACATTTCCTCAACATAGTCGAACTACAAAAGTACCATAATAAGAGCCATTTAAGAGCCACTGAAGTGCAAATCTGTGTTTTTTATTATGTAAGTATATAAGTCTCCTATTATTTATTATGTTTTATTATGTGTTTAAAAAAATAATAATACTCTCTATACTTGTATTGTTTCTGCATGCTTTGTAAAGTGTAAATAATTCATACATTTTTCATTTTAATCTTCTATACTGTTTTTTGGGTCAAGGGACTGTGAATAAACCAATAAAATAAAACGATCAAGGCCCCTTAACACGAGTAGAGTCGGCCGACCACTGATGAATAAATACCCTTAAATTAATGTGTGAAAAGATTAGAAGATCAATAATTGATGCTACCTTGTGGTCCCTCTGTTTGAGCAGGTCATCCACCTTCTCCTTAGACAGGCACCACAGGGGCATGTTGAGGATGTAGTTGAAGTTTGGCCCCGACGAGGAGCCCGAGTCCACCGAGCCGGCGTCGCTCTCATTTCCGTCCCGCTCCTCCTCTTCCTGCGCCTGTTAGCGGAAAGAGAGATTAAATCACTTGTGATGACACTCTAAATGCTGCTCGTTCAACCGTCTGCCGTGATCAAAAAGCTCCCTCTTGTGTTTGTTGACAGTTTTGGCATAGATGACATAATAATTTATATTACTACATATTTCCTAATTTATATTATATTGTTCTTAAGTGAACTTTAAGCATAGCTGTACAGTTAAAGCCACTCCAACAGTACCTTTTCCTGAGACTTGGACCAGGCAGCCACCGGATCGGACTCGTAGCCTTTCTGCACGAGCAAGCGGATCAGTTCACGTTTGGTTTTGTTCTCTGAGGATAAAAGAACATGAGTTTAGAAGCAGGCGGTCGATGAGGAGGCGCCTGGTGCATTCTCTCAAACGGCCACCAGGGGGCCATTCCTCTGGATGCAAAAAGAAGTCCGATTGTATAGAAGTGTTCTCACTTGATCTATTCCCTCAGTCCACATCATAAAAATGTGGTTGTGGTTTCAATCTCTAGTTCTAAGTATTCTTCAATACAGCATGATGTCATCATTTAGTACATGATGGTCATAAAACCAGGACGGAACAACCACTCTGTGGTGCAGAAGAATCTGATTTCAAATCGTCATTCTTACCAATTGAAATGTTCCCTTCGATCTTCTCCAGGACGAAGCGAGCCTGGTTGCTCAGCTTGGCGGCCTCGGCTCCCAGGCTGCCCTGTAGCCAGTCCTTCCTCAGTTTGTAGTAGTGCAGGCGGAGCTCAAAGAACTCCCGGAGCATGTCTTGGACCGAATCGTACCTCTTGAGACAGCCCATGTGGTCAAACAGCACCTGAGGACGGAGGAGGGCAAAAACCTTGAAAGATAATCTTGTGAACACATGATTTTATAATGAACATCCTAGGTAGGCAAAAGCAATGCAAAGACAAAAAACAGCTTCCGTGATTTAAAAGACACTCTTTCTTTTTAGCTCACCATGGAGTTGCAGGTCAGGCTGGACTGCAGCTTGAAGACTTTGTGAAGCCCGACAGACTCGGCCTGGGCCAGTTTCTCCTCGGACATGCGGACCACGAACTTGACCGTGGTGTCCGTGTGGTACTCCTTGTAGTCGTGGATGAGAGCTGGTGTTTTGTCCGTGCCCTGCAGCATGGGCTCCAGCACGGACTCCTTATACGACTGCACACAACGGGCAAGACACACAGTTATGTTATTATATTAAAGTATCTTATGTACTAGTAATGTTTTTATCTCTACGGGGGAGAAGTGTAACTGTACCTGTGTCCACGTCCGAACGGGCAGCTCTGTGATCTCGATGGTGTTTCTGTCGATGACCATCACCTCTCCACTGACCAGGAACTGGTTCTGACCCAGCTCATGGATCATCCCTTTGAAGTTTTTGTACCTGGGAAGCTGTTTAAGGACAGATAAATATATAAATAAAGTAAGTATATAGTCTCCTGCCTGCATCCACACTACAAGCAACAAGCCCTGAGGTTGAAGTGGTGAAATTTAGTTTCTATTATAATAATATAACTGCAACATCCATTAGCTATTTTAGGAAGCCTTCTTGTATCGCACTCTCAGATGTGATTATAATGTCCTTATCAAGTGAGATTTTTTTTTATTTTTGTTAAAATAATTACAGATCCCATGAAGATTTCATTTCTGACGTATCATTATTAAACTTGATGTTGGGTGTTTCTCAGGCTGTTTACCATCGGCAGGGGGTCCTGTTGGTTGAGCATGCGGTTGATGTTGTTGACGATCTCCCGCGTGTCGTAATTGGGGATCTTACACGCCCAGCCGGTCCCGATGCCCTCGGCGCCGTTGACAAGCACCATGGGAATGATGGGAATGTACCACTCGGGCTCCACCTTCTGGTTGTCGTCGTACAGGAACTTGAGCAGGTTGGAATCCCCGGCGGGGAACAGCAGCTTGGCAAGCGGACTAAAGGAAAAGAGAAAAGAGAAAAGAGAAATGAGGCCACCGTTATGAAACCTCGACTTTAGAGGATTTCAGACAACAAACGATTACTCTGAAAATACCACAATCTGACTTCCAGAAGCTGATGTCCAATTTAAAGAACATGAATACGACACAAATAATCCAACCGTTATGGTCCTTTTTACCTGAGCATGGTGAAGATGTAACGGGGGCTGGCGGCGTCTTTTCCTCCATTGATGCGAGTACCGAACTGACCCAGCGGCTGCAGGATGTTCACGTTGTTGCTGCCCACGAAGTTCTGGGCCAAGTTCACGATGGTCATCATGAGAGCTTGCTGCAGGGGCCGATGGGAAACGGGGGGGGTCAGTCATAGGTCATAGAACAGAGAATCGCTCTTCGTTGCCACAAACGACACTGTAGTGAGGACACTTGGGTTAACACTTGGATCTTTCAGTGCGCCCTTTTTAAATGTTTACAACGTCAATCTTCTTCAACCTCAAACCTGAACTCCTCGATGTAATTACAGGGTTCTTACACATTTTGACCAATGTATTTCCATGACATTTCCATGACTTTAAACCAAATTTCCATGAACAAACTGAAATCTCTGCATGAACATGAACAATTTAGAAAATGTAGCGTATTGAGAGCGTATGCCAGCTTATATTCTGAGCGTAATTCTTAAAAAAACATATGAATTATTTCAAAGTCGATTATAACACATTTCCATGACTTTTCCAAAACGTTGATGATTTAAGTTTTTTCCGTGACTTTTCCAGGCCTGGAAATTACCATTTTAAAATTCCATGACTTCCTGGTTTTTGATGACCGTACGAACCCTGTCATTATATATACTTGTGTCTAATTACTTTATTTTCTTGTGCATGGATTTATGACAATACGCCTCCCATTTAAATTTGTTTCTACATCCCTGTTTTAAAGACCGTTTTTCTTTTTTTTTGGATATGCTGCTCTGTGATTGGATGACATGGAGTGGACCGTACCTCTCCATGATGGTAGGCAGACATCTCTGCAACTGAACCGGCCAGCTGTGCTACCTTCACTTCCCTCTTGTCGTTCCTCTTCAAGCAGGTGAACAGCACCTTCCTCTGGCCTGGCTTTAAACCTGGAAACACACACACACCATCATTATATAAGTCAATACATCACCATTCTTAGAAAGACAGAACAGGAAGTGATGGTCTCAACCATAATAACCGCCGTTATTAAGGATAACTCTCCCTCGGGTAAACAGTTATTTCCGTGAGTAGTGTTAGCGCGTTTAGCTACGAGCCGCCCGATAAGCTGCCACCACGCTGAGAGCCGTGTGGAGGCAAAAGATAGGCTCTGTAATTTCTAATTTAAGACCCTGAAGGAGCTACAGAAAAGGAGCGCAGAAGACAGTTCTCAGAGATGGAGAGAATAAACGAACCGTCAACCAAGGATGGGATGGATCTCTCATTGTCGGAGTTGGAGAACAGAATCAGCTCTTTGTTGATGAAGTCGTTGTAGGAGAGGTGCCTCTCCAGATTGCCATACAGGTATTGCTAAAGAAGAAAAAACAATGGAAATAAAACTCAATAAATCAGAGGTATGCTGTTACGACAGAGTGGTTAGAGACGAGATGTAGCACAGAAGTTAGCCTTCTGAAAGCATTCATCTACTGATTCATTCATGAATTAACCAACAACAAGAAGCACACACACCAAACATCATCTCTCTCTCACTCACACACACACACACACACACACACACACACACACACACACACACATCTTGACTGTCTCTCTCGTTGGTGCCGACACGCTTTTGGAGCGAAGCCACAAACCTCGGGCAGGCCGTGCATCCTCCTCTGGCGTCTGTCCTCCATGAAGTTGGTCAGCCACTCCTTCCTGTCGTCCGTCTTCTTCTTACTGAAGGCCTGCAGACCAACGCAGAAGGTCAGCTGCATGGAATACTGACTTTCGGTATGTTTATGGTATGGACCATTATGTCAACAAAAAACAGTCACTAATATTTTTGCACTTTTATTACGATGTTATTTGACAGCTTCTGGCTTAGATTATTAACATTTAAGAATCTTTTTTGTTAAATTAAAGCCTTTTTGGGGGGTTATAAAGCTACGCTATCAAGATAAAAGGTTTTTCAGGTACACTATTGGCTCAAGACGAGACATATTTATGAGTAGGGGGATTAATCCCATAATATTAGGATAAACATTGCTAACACTGAGTATCCTTGAAGAAGACATAAACACTCGGATGCCAGGTTAATACAGCGAGCAGATAAAGTTTCTGCTCAGTAGAGGGTTAGGGTCGATGGTCGTGCGTGACTGCAGCCCCGTGGACGGTGTTTAGAGATGTTACCGTAGCTCTAAACCCACCAGAGTGATGGCGGCGTCGTCCTCGGCGCCGCTGTATCGGAAGGTGATGCGGTGCTTCTCCATGTCCGCAAAGTACTCCTTCGCCTCTTTGCTCGTACTGGTACCCAAACCTGGAGGCGCACGCGGGACATTTATCATTCAAACGGCGGAAAGGAATTTAGTGTTTTCTTTCTACAAATGTTCAAAAGTTCATACCGATGTATTAAATACTTGAGTATCAAACCTTTGTAGTACTTTATGTGCCAGGTTTTAAAGTTCTCTGTGTTTTTCTTCCACTCGTCAAACTCTGGAATGCTGTAGAAGGAAAACTCCTGCTTGCTCTTGGTGACCTGCAGACAAGAAAAGAATCAGCAGGGTCCAACTTTAATGTGGGTTTGTGCAAAGAAGAAGAAGAAGAAGAAGAAGAAGAAGAAGAAGAAGAAGAAGAAGAAGAAGAAGAAGAAGGAGGAAGATAAAGAAGAAAAGTAAAAAGAAGGAGGAGGAGAATCTGTGTTGTATTATTATTCTGTGTTGTATTTTCAGCAGTTTAGTGCTGCTGTATGTACAGTGTATGTGTATGTACAGTGTGTGTGTGTGTGTGTGTGTGTGTGTGTGTGTGCGTGCGTGCGTGAATGTGCGTATGTGTGTGCGTGTGCGTCTCTCCCTCACTTTGACAATGGGCGTGATGAACTCCTCCAGGAACGTGTGTTTCAGGAGAGACGGCCAGTTGTGGTGGAAGAAGTTGATGAGCAGCCCTTTGATGTGGGAGCCGTCTTGATCCTGAGGCGAGAGCACCAGCGTTAGGGCCAGCGGGCCGGAGACGTTCACGAGTCCCCGACACCTTCACCGCCGCCTCACCTGATCCGTCATGATCATGATCCTGCCGTAGCGCAGGCTCTTCAGGGACTCGGGGTCTTCGTAGCTCTTCTTGTACTGGAGGCCAACGATCTTGATGATGTTGTTGATTTCAGCATTCTCCATGATCTGTTGGAAGAACAAAGCACTTGTCAGCTACAGGCGTCACAGAATAAACCTCCATTGAGCTATATATATATATATCCTTTTATACATAGTTCTAAAAAAAGAGATTTTTTTTAGGACAAATGAGAGCTAATTTGAGAGCACATCTTTGTTTCCAGCACTTGAATGATGGCGAAAAGACTGAGTGGTATCCAACAGTGTGTTGATAAAGAAGTACATGGCACCTTCCGCCCATCCTCAAATACGTAATACAGGCTGCTACTATCTGGGAAAGGCTAGCTATGAAAAGCCACTAAATGCAGGGTTCTTACACATTTTGATTTCAATGGACTTTTCCATGACTTTAAACCAAATGTCCATGACCAAACTGAAATCTCGGTATAAACATGAACAATTTAGAACATTTTGCGTATTGAGAGCTGGAAATGACCATTTTAAAATTCCATGACTTCTCCAGGCCTTCCATGACCGTACGAACTCTGTAAAAGGGATCTGAGCAACATTCAGCAGCAGTTCACAAGAGTTCCGACTCTCTACTCTAGCGTCGTGTCACTGCAACACACACACACCCTGTCGTTTTTGAGACGTCGGTTCATTGGTTTCACGATGTGGGGGATTACGTAAACCAGGCGTCGCCCACCGGTCCGCGGCGGAAAAAAAAGGGAATAAAAAAAGTTGTATATTTTTTTTTTTAATCAGTCGGAAAAATCTATTATTTTGAAAAAGGACCGGATACACCCGTGTGTACGTCTGAGCCCCGTTCAGGAGTCTGAAAGTTCTCGGCTCGCGACAGAGCTCCTCTTCACACGGTTTTGCAAACTCTCACTAGCTTTTTTTTTGTTTTAGTTCTAGTTTTTACCTGCTTGTGCGTCGCCTCTCGCACATTCAGGATCTTTCCTCTCAGGGGGAAAACTCCGTAGCGGTCGCGCCCGATGACTCCGAGTCCAGAGACGGCCAGAGACTTGGCCGAGTCTCCCTCGGTGAGGATGAGGGTGCATTCGCCCGAGTGTTTTCCACCTGTGACGTTGGATGTGGAGACGGTTAATAACCTAGCTACCGACGTCCGAGGAGACAGATGAATAAATAATCACGTGGTTGTTAACACACCGGCGTCGTTGGCGTCGTCCAGCTTGGGGATGCCTTTGATCTTGCTGTACTTCACAGACGAGCACTTCTTATTGAGCTGCGTCTGAGCTTTGAACTTCACCCAGTTGAGTATACTCTCAACGATCCCGCAGTTGGTTGCCTGCGGAAGACAAAGACAACTTGTTTAATATGAACAAGCAAAAAAAAGGCGAGGATGGTGAGGCGGCCAATGAGAAGGGTCCTTACGGCTCTGACGAACTTGTCCGACAGAACACACTTGGACCCGAAGCTCTTGGTCTGGAGTGTCATGTTCTCCTTGGTCTGGGAGTCGAAGGTGGGGTTCTCGATCAGCGCGTTCACAAACACCCAGATGTGGTTCTTCACCTGCAGCAGCGGGGAGGATTCCTCAGTCGGTTTTCAACACCTCGAGTTAAAAAATGTATAAAGTCTCTCGTTAGCATACCTGGAAGGGTTTGACCGTCACTCCGGCCTTGTTCTTCTTCTTCACAACTTCTATAAGTTTGGACACTATCTGGTCCACCACGTAGTCGACGTGTCTGCCACCCTAAAAAAAAAAAAACACACACACACACACACACACACCCTCCGTGTTAGAAACCCGTCTCTGCTCGTTGCCTCCATGGTTGCTGCTGCCAGCCTCTGGCGGTCAGGCGTTCAGGCACCTTGGTGGTGGCGATGCTGTTGACAAAGCCGATCTGTTGGAATCCCTTCTCGCTGAGCGTGAGGCACACCTCCCAGCGGTCGTTCACGGTCTCGCTCACCACCTTCAGAGCGACGCCCGTCTCGTCCACTTTGTCCTTCACGTATAAGTCCACGTAGCTGCGGAAGCCGGTGATCTTTAGTGACAGAGAAGACGGGTACAAGTTAGCTTCAATAGGCCATGTTTACCAGTGTAAGAGGATTTTAAATATGAATGAATAAATAATAATAATAATAATAATAATAATAATAATAATGACAACAATTATATTAATTGTCATTCGAGAAATATTCATGAATAAATAATAATAATGACAAAAATTATATTAATTGTCATTCGAGAAATATTCATGAATAAATAATAATAATAATAATGAAAAAAACTATATTAATTGTCATTCGAGAAATATTCATGAATAAATTATTATAATAATGACAATTATATTAATTGTCATTCGAGAAATATTCATAAATAAATAATAATAATGAAAAAAATTATATTAATTGTCATTCGAGAAATATTCATGAATAAATAATAATAATGAAAAAAATTATATTAATTGTCATTTGAAAAATATTCATGAATAAATAATAATAATATTAAAGACAGAAATTATATTAATTGTCATGTCTGATGAGGTCAGCTGATGATTACATCTTTAATATTAATAATTATAATAGGTGGAGAGGCTGAACAACTGATGGGTTGTTATCGTTCACCGTTCATGAAAACTGATGTGCATATACAAATATGCTCTGAATTCTCCATCACAGTTTAACTCGAATGATGAGCCATTAAAAGTACATTTTATTGTTTATTAAAGTGTTATGCATAATTAAAACAGATTTTAAACTGTATATGTATTCATGCAGTGAGTTGCATTTGTGTTAACGGTAATTCAATTCAGGCCTGTGAAGCTGAACTTTATGGCTATTATAACTTTATGTTTTAACCACAACAGCATCAGCTACTCTTTAGCTCTGTATTTCTTTGGGCCGTATTGAGCGCGACAGGCTGAGCCATTCAGTCCCATTCAGTCACGCTACATTGGAAAGAAGCCAGACAAACCTCCACAGCTAGGGGACTCGCACCAAAACAATCAAGACTGATAAATAGCACTTTAAAAATTGCAGACGTCGCTTTCTTCTGCATATTATCCCTTTCTGGATTCATAAAAGGCTTTTTCTGCTAACTCATAAATGACAGGATTAAAACATAAAATAGGAATCTCTAAATCAGGCTTACACAACAAAAGACTTGTGAAATTTAAACCATTAAAGTTTCACAGCTGGAGACAACAGAGGCAAAATCCCACATACAAACTTTAAAAGCTACTTCAGTGCAACAAAGAAAAGAAAATAATCGGGTAAGAGAGTCAAACTTACCGGTAATTTCTTCCCGTTCAGCGTGACTTTAACTCCCTTGCAGGAACCGGCGACATCATACGCTCTGCGGGTGATGAGTGCTACGATGTCCTTGTCCAGCTTCTCCATCTGGAACTTTGACAGGTCCGGCTGGAAGGTCACGCAGGTGAAGTCGTCCCCGTCGAAGAACTTGATCTTGGGCTCCGAAGTCTTGTTCATGTTGTTCTGCCACGTCTGAGGTACGACAAAAAAACAACATCGTAACACAAAAGACACGCAACAGGCGTTGCTAAACATCCACTACGTCATTCTGCGATCGTCTTGAACCCAAACCACCGTCACCGTATCGAGTGCAGTTCTGCAAAACAACCGTGACATCAAACACCCGGAAGCTTACAAATATACCCATAAACCCCCCCCCCCGAGGGTGCAACCACAAAAAAAAGTGACAATTTACACACCCTTACCTCAGATATGAGCTCACGTCAAAACCCTATAAAACAGCAATTACTTCATTCAGAGATCACAAAGCAGTGGTAAAGATTTTACATTCAAATCGGCTACAAATCAGAGTAAATATGTCACTACCGTCTGTGAACACGCCCCGAGGGCACGGCGGGGAAAATTCTAGTCGATAGATTTGATTTTCTGTTTTTTCCGCCGACGTGCATTTGTCCTCACGAGGCTATCGGGATGGAATGAGGAGCCTACGTCAGCAGCCTGTGGCGACGGGATGCGATGAGCCTGCCGAGTCTGGCTTAATATTAAAAACAGGTCTGAATGTCTTCAATCATCCGACTCTAGGAGCTCCGACAGCTTGTTAATAACACGAGGCGCTGCTCGCTGGATATCTGCTGCATTTACTGTATTTATAGCAGAAAGCAGGCAGTGTGCCGTTTGTTGTTGCAGAAACAAAGCGCACGTTTTCAGAAGGAGGGAGACGATGAAGACGAGCACGAAAACAATAATACCGATTACAGCCGACGGGTTTCTCCTTTCGTATCGTGAGAAAGAAAACCGTTGATTCAAGGAAGAAAGAAAAACATCCTTTGTGATCAGCAATAGGAGCTGAATGGAGTCAAAGGCCACGCCCAGTTGGGTTTAATCCGATTGGTGGTTTCACTTTGTGAACCTATCGAAGCGTAAATACCAGACGGGCCCTGCTCACCTGTTTGAAGCTGTGTCTGTATTCCTTGCAGGCGGTTTCTACCGTGAACTTGGTGCTGAAGATGTTGCAGAGTTTAGCGCCGTAGCCGTTCCGTCCGCCTGCCGGGGAAAAACAAAACAAGTTAGCGTCGCAGACAGAAGTGAGCGATATTCACTTCTGAGGGAACCGACTTCCGCCGGTAGCCGGTAGTCTCCTCTCACCCGTGACCTTCTTCTCATCGTCGTCGTAGTTGCTGGAGGTGAGCAGGTGGCCGAAAATGAGAGCCGGGACGTACATCTTCTCGTCCTTGTGCTCCACCACTGGGATTCCTTTCCCGTTGTTCCAGATGGAGATGGTGTTGGAGTCGCTGGTGGAGGCAAAAAGGGGGAAACGGGCAGCAACGTGAGTCCCAGAACACGGACGCAGACGATCTGAAGCCTCAGTCTTTTGAGGGATACTGGCGTCAAGTCCAGTTGGATTCTTTTTGTTGTCGTTTGCTTTATTGGAAAGAATTATGGGATTTTAGACTGAGATATTGAGGCTAAGTTCTTGTAATGTAAATAGAAAAAAGGTTCTATAAAAACACATTTTCCATTTGCTCAATGTTGTTATCAGAACCAGAACTCAAATAATCAGAAATGTGCTTTTTTTACATACAAAAGTCTGCCCTTTATTTTTATAAACTCATCCTTGGTACAGTGACATTTTTAATTTTAGCATAATTTAAGCTAAATCTCAGAAACGATCTATAAAGATAAGAAATCAGTTCATTGTTTACTTTTCTTTGTTAGTGTATGATTTGTCGACATCTTATTTTGAAAAACGGATAATTTTTCACGTGGTTCTTTCCGCTAACTTTGCAAAACCGGATGTTGTGTCACGTGAATCCTTCCGCTAACTTTATCAAAACCCTTGCGCGCTCCCGATCAATCGCGCAGACAGACACACCCGCGCAAACTCTCGCTTGCACCCCCTTTAACCCCCCCAACAATTCTTCTCGGCGCTCGCTCAGCTCGTGCGCGACAGAGCTCCGTTGTTGGTGATGCGCGCGCACCCCCCTAATAAATTCTTTCAAAATCAGACAAAGTTATTTTCTGGATTTTGTTTCCTCATGTTGTCTCTCATAGTTGAGGTCTAGCTATGATGCAAATTACAGGCCTCTCTCATCTTTTTAAGTGGGAGAACTTGCACAATTGGTGGCTGACTAAATACTTTTTTCCCCACTGTATGTGTGTGTGTGTATATATATATATATATATATATATATATATATATATATATATATATATATATATATATCAGTGAGGTTCATGGTTGGTGAGGCACTGACTCCCCAAAAGCGGCTTATTCAATTGGCTACTGGTTATTTCATGTCTCATCAACATTCTCCACACGACACACACGGTACATACTACCAGGGTTCTTACACATTTTGACCAGTGGATTTTCATGACTTTTCCAGGACTTTTCCATGACTTTAAACCAAATGTCCATGACCAAACTGAAATCTCGGTAAAGACATGAAAGTGAGAACATTTAGTATTTAAACAATGAGAATTCCAAAGCATACAGTCGCACCAAAAAAAACTTCTAGGCAAAAATACGCCGGGCAAAACGGCGCGGTGCACCTGTGGAACGGACCTGCGTGCGCAACCAACCGTTAATTTGGGGTTCAAGATATTTAAAAAAAGAAAGGTAAGAGTAAGGCGAATACCACCATCTATTCCATGAATTGTGTCTCCATGGCGATGCTTTTTAGTTGCACTTCCGACCGCGCAGGAGTCAGTTTGAGTAGTGTTTAGATTTACGGCATCTCAACGCCTTTATTCATTCATTTCACAATGAACCAACTGTAAACCTAAATCCCCTTTGGCGTGGTCTTCAGTAGTAAACATCCATATTCAATCTATCTATCTCTCTCTCTCTCTCTCCCACATCTGCACCAAGTCAAGTTTAAAACTGATCCCTGAATGCAGCATCATGTCTCATACACCATACATCATGGGAGGGTTGAAGTCTTTTCAATGTCTGCTGGTGAAAGAAGTCCACTTCAGGTCACGTGAATGACAGGAGCCATTTGGCAGCCGCTCTACCCGTTAAAGTCACAGCGAGTGTGTAGCCGGGGGTTCTGGGGAATTCTGGATGACCGACAGATGTTTTATCTCTGCGTCAATGCGCTGAAGGAGGAGCGAGGATCTGCCCGTGGTGAATGTCACCGGTCACGAGGTCGCGGCGGGGTGCGCCGCTGTGTCTGTGTGGACGTGCTTTTTGAATAATATTTAAAAAGAGGGTTGCATTAAAGCAAAAACAGGGCGGCAAATAATAATCCATCTTCCCTCTGACAGCAGTGCTTTAATAATAAGCTCACCCAGCAAACCGGCGTAGGACGCTTTGGCGAGGAGCATTAACACCGCCGTGAAACCACATTAGCATTAGCCGCCGAGCCCCGAGTGCGGCGGGACTAATGGTTTCATTAATACAGCGGGGGGGACATGAGGAAGGCAGCAGCTCGGCTGAAGGACGCGCCGCCGCCGCCACCGCTTAGGCAGTCAGATGCTGCTGCAGTCGGCGGGCTGAAGGTGAACGGGTATAAAACAAAGAGCTCGGTGCGTCTCAGCACCGCGTCTTTATTTATTCGGTAGTTTCACCGCGATCCACGTCTCATCAACACCTGGGTCAGACTTGGCTGACAGAAAACTAAATCACAGAAGAAGAAAATGTTTATTCCCAAAGGAAATCTGTTTTTTAAGGATGTAATGAGCTCATGATAGTCAAAGATAAATCTGTGTGAAATTGTATATAAAAGCTGATATTGGCACAAAAAAGTAAAAGATCAACTTGTTGTCCAACATCGAGGCGATTTAAGGTTTCACGGTCTGCTTCGTACTCACGGATCAACGGTGATCTTTATTCCGGTCATGTTCTTGTCCCTCTGTTTGTTGTCCGCTGCGTTGACTGTCAAGGAAGAAATTAAATAACAATAAATTACAACAATAACATTATATACGCACACAGACATATTCAACATGACGCTTTCAGAACAAAAAGTTATTTTCCGCAACTAATTAGTATTTTTGTCATCAGTTAATCTGTTTTATTAAATACCCAAAAAATTATCAGATTTCACAGATTGTAAGGTTAAAGCTTAAATAAATGATTGTCTTCCCAAACATCTTCTGGTCATACATGTATGTATGTATATATATATATATATATATATATATATATATATATATATATATATATATATATATATATTTCATTTATATTTTATTTATAAATAAATAATCAGAGAAGAGTGTAAATATTTGCTGAGCGCTGGTCTGCATTAAATATCTGCTCCCGGCTCGTTCCCCTTAGTGTATTTTACTCAGGACACAGCGTTAATATCCAGACAAAGAAACTGTCATTAGTCTAACATATTTATAAACACACAAGCTCGGAGGGCAGAGTGTGCACAGATGGAAGCAATCATCAACAACACCCGCGTGCTGAGAGCACAGTGTTGAGCACCATTTATAAACTGATTACACTGGTGCACTTTTACTATGCGAGGCATTACTCCCACATTGAGTCATTAAAACGTGGAACAGATAGATGGCTTTATCAACCTCTATTTAGCTGACTGAGCACACTTGCACTTTACCAGGGGAAATGAAGAAGACTGCAGCTTTGACCGTGAGCTGCCACAAAACACTGAAATGATTTCCCAGTCAACTTTTCATTTCTCACAAACGCTTCATAGACCCGCTCACAGAGGGGAGCTAATGGCCACAGACAGTCCCCGGTCAACGCGGCGCGATAGAAGACATGGCGCTGATGTTCTGATAGCGATGATAGGCCTTCAACGTCCCAGCTGCAGACGGCCTTAAATCAACCGCTGCGTTCACGACGCAGATAAGAGCGTCCAGAGAAGATGAACGGCGAGGATTCACTCACCAAGAATTTCGTCGAAGATTTTGTACAGTCCAGGAACGTAGGTGATTTCCCTCTGGTTCATTCCTATTTCTTCATCGAAAACCCACATTTGCTGGAAGAAAATACAAATACAAATACTTTTAAGTTCACGGTAGATCTCGTTAGTAGATGTGATCATGACAAGTGAGGGTGTGCCAAATAAAATGAGCAGAAAGGTTTTTAAATAGTCACGGGTAAACTTATCAAAAGTAATAGAAAGTGTAATCATCGTCTGTGATTGTAAAGAAGAAAAAAAACCATGTACAAATGTCAGTTTTTTGTACAAATGTCAGTTTTTTGTGTCATGTAGTCAAAGCTGTGTCACATGTTTGAATGACCGATAGCGATTAATCACAGAGATGCTGATCAAACTAAATGTGGATCGATCAGTCACACATTGTGATTTTTAAGTCCAACAAAATGCCTGAAAAGTTGTCACAGTCTTTCAGAGGAGGAGAAATATAGATCTGTTTGTTTTACTGCCGCAAATCCTCACAGCAGAATGAGAACACTCAGCCGAACTTCAAAGATATCGAGTTCCTCAAACAGACTGAGTAAAAACATCTTTTAAACAGAATTCTTAGCGTTTGATTTAGTGCAACTTGAGTTTTATTTGTGTAGATTAGAACATGCCAGATTTTACCTTCTGCTACTACTCAACTCTATGAGAAAGTTACGGTAATTATTATAACCTACAGCTTTAGAAGAAGGCCAGACACATCAAACCTGTGTTAAATCACGACTACAACTCTGTGTGTGTGTGTGTGTGTGTGTGTGTGTGTGTGTGTGTGTGTGTGTGTGTGTGTGTGTGTGTGTGTGTGTGTGTGTGTGTGTGTGTGTGTGTGTGTGTGCGTAGGCAAAGACAGAAATATACACATTATGTTGGGCAGATTTATGAAGATGCACGCACGCCTGATTCTATTCTATAAATCTCAAGCATTGCAGAAGTTAAATAAATTCATCACTCGTGATTTAAATGGCTTTATTATGTTTTGTGCTTTTAATTTTACAGCTGACCGAAATTCATCACTCAGAAATTAAAAAAGTTATTATTAATATATCTTTTGTGCCTTTGTTTGTGTTTTGTTTTACAGCTGAATAAAATCCATTTTATTTGTATGTATTTTCTGAACATATTTCCTGCACAGGCGAAGATTAATTAAGCATCTCTCTGTATTCAGTGACGCTGTGTAAGTGTAAACAGACAACTTGTTATGATCACTAATAGGTTGTGCAGAAAGTGTTACTAAAAATGAACGCAGTCCTCTGGAGGCAAACTACCAACGCAACTTTTGCAGAGAAATCTGTCTTCAAACAAAATGCCGACGTGTAAAGTAGCAGGATTTATGAATGAAAGTGTGCGTCTGAAAGGGCTCTATGTGTGCATCCTTCAAATCAACAAGGAAAAAGGCTGTTTGCTCCGGACTCACCTGAGTGATTGGCTCCACGCTGCCGATGTACGTGTCCGGACGGAGAAGAATGTGCTCCAGTTGGGTCTTCTTCTGGTACACTCGCTCCACAGACAACTTGGAGGCCGCCTTGTCTTTCTTGGCAGCTTCCATCTTGCCAGCATCACCTCGGCCATTCGCAGCCTCCTGTTTGGCAGATTTGTTTTTGTTATTACACACATATCTATGTACCAAGTCTCTGGGCTCTGCTGTGCTGCCGAAAGGAGATCATCAGTGCTCGCCATCACTACAGACGTCGCTCTGTGGTCTTGTGACTTCAGTAAAACATAATCAACATAAACTGCTTACTGCGTATTTTACTGGAACACAGAGGCTCCTGTTGTGTGTGTAGTGAAGTGAGCATGGAGTCTTCCATCTCTATTACAAACAAGAGGGATATTTAGAAAAGTTCAATATCAAGTTCCAAATGTGAGTGAGTGTGTGATGTCGAATTGACCCCAAAGGTAATAGGAGGGTTAAAGTAGTTAATGTGTATTAAACATTTACTTACGAAAGAACAAGTCTACTTTAAAGGTTAAGTTTATTTTGGAGCACAGCATGTGTTGGTTCGTTGTAAGGAGATGTTACCACTGCGTCTTCCACTGGTTGACTGTTTAACCCTCCTGTTACCTTTGGGGTCAATTTGACCCCATTACATTTTTAACGTCTCTAAAAAAATGATTGAAATAACAAATGTTGCTTCGTATTTTATTACTTTTCCTAATTTATTGTGGACAACTGGGTGAACACAAAATTCACATTATGATATGTTTTCAATGTCCTGGACACAACTTGAACGCATCGGTGTTCTTTGGGGTCGATTTGAGCCCAGGCTGTTTTTCACTGTGTAAAACATATAAGAAATATCAACTTTTTTACATATTTAAAAGGTCTATTTAGGTAGTCAACAAACAAACATAAAGTACCTGACAATTAAACTTGGGAAACAATATTAATTCTAATAATTTTCTGGAGGTTTTAATTGCTGGGGTCAAAGTAAGTAAACGTGAAAGTAACAGGAGGGTTAAAGGGATATTTAGGTCGTCAACAAACAAACATAAAGTACCTGACACTTAAACTTGGGAAAACATAAATTCTAATAATTTTCTGGAGGTTTAAAGAGTAAAAGATGTTAGTAAAATGTGTTATTAAATGCGAAAGTAACAGGAGGGTTAAAGGGATATTTAGGTCCTCAACACACAAGCATAAAAGTACCTGACACTTAAACTTGGGAACAAATATAAATTGTAATAATCTTCTTGAGGTTTAAAAGGGTAAAAAATGTAAGTAAATGTAAAGGTAATAGGAGGGATAAGTAACGTTACCCGCGCTCTATAAAGCAGAGACAACAGCTGGCTGCTCTTTAACACGCGTATTCCAGAACGCAGACTACGTCAACGTTCGACTCTATTAGGTTACCTGTCTTTATATCTACGTTAGACGCCTTTAACGACCCGCTGCGCTAAAAAAAAAAAAAACACAAGGTGAAAGCGACAGTTTCGCGTGACACAAAAGCAACAATTTAGATTGGAAATAACGACTTATTCAACGTTTCTCGCGGGGTTGAAGCAGCTTACCATCCACGCCAGAGCGCCGCTTCCTGCTGCGCCGTTGGACATCTTCCTTTGTGGTCCTAATGTTTAATGATGCTCCTCGTAAAACGTCTTCCGATTCCAGTTGAATTAAAAGTCTGTCAGCGGAACGAAACGTCTCAGTTGCCGAAGGGTGCCCAGACTTGTTTGTCTTCCATGTTGTCCGTCGGTTTGCGGTGAAGATACTCCTTTGAATGAATCAAAACAAGCAGCGATGGGGGGAGTGTGTCGCGGCTATTGTTAAAATCGACAAGCGGAGGCACGGCAGGCCTACACGTCCAACAAAGATGCTAACGGGCTCCTTGGTTTAAAATAAATACGGTACAAAAAGCACGCGTTGAATTGACCCTCCGCTTACATGTGAAAACACGACACAATTTAAATACGAGTTGATAAAAACGATACACTTAAATAGATTTAATTTAGAAATATAAAACGAAGGCTAGCTAGCAGCGGCTTAGCTGTCCGGCTCCGCCATCTGCATAATAGACGGCGAATCGTCTCGCGGATGAACCGGCCAATCAGGTGGAGGCTTTTCAAAAGCGCCGGTACCTGGACCAATAGGAAGAGGCGACGCTCCAACGCAAGATGGCAGCAAAAACACGAGCCAACTAAAAGAAATATTTTTATTATCCTGTAACACCGTGTTATTTTCTCACATTCTGCCCTTTCAATCACACTTTCAACACCTAATGACTTCACACGATTGAAAGATGCCGTAGCCAGATACTAAATGACACATTGACCAACAATAATTAGCACAAGCAGGAGAAGTGGAGCAAACTGAGCTGGACAGCCTGGGTTTGCTGTGTGGAATGTCTCTAGATATCACAAATTACTGACATTTACAGGCAAAAATACACACAAAAACATGGCTTTTTGTGTAAAACGCTTTTACATGTATATTTTCAACTGCTTGTCTCAGAGGGTTATCTGGCCATCAGTCAAATGAATGATTAAAATATGCAAACACCAGTTCTCTGCAGCGGGTACAGTATTCATGTCTTCATTCATATTAAGCCACGTCTATTCACTCATCCTGGAGGTCTGACACACATTTCAATATTGCACCGATTTGTCATCATACAAAACTATCATCCAGTAATGTTAATTAAGCACTGAACTTGCCAATCAATCATCACTGGAAAAATAATTACAACTTTTAAGCATCTTCCAAATGGATGACGATTTCAAATGAAGACTCCTCCGCCTCCACCCCCACCTCCACCTCCTTCAAGCTTCGCCTGAAGAGCTGGGAGTGCTGCCATGACGTCTCCTCCTCTCCGCCACTGAGTTCTGCTACTACAATGAACTCCGAGGAGCCGGACAGACTCTGGAGCGACTGCATCTTCCCATCTGAGGGTTCAAAACACGGAAGAGGAAATCTTTAGGAGGGATCATGTCACACATTATATTCTATAAATAAATAAAAAAAATCAATTACACAACCATACCTCCAGAGAACTCGGTAGTACTCTGGCCCGAGTGCAAGTTCCAGCTGACTTTCCCAGAGTGGAAGGTCTGACTACTGGCCATGATTGAGAAAGACTTTATCTTCATTCCCGCCGGGGAAAAGTCAAACTTCCAGCAAATTGCTCCCACAGGAGAGCCTTCTGTTCGACAGATGTACACCTGAAGAAAGAAAGACAATCTGGTCACCAGGATCAAAGAAGAATCGACTCTAGTATGAACAGTTTCTCATTTCCCACAGTCCCTTATTGTTTATCATCACTCTAGATCTTTATTACATGTTGGGATACGATCCGAATCATGTTCAAAATCACATAAAAACGTTGTCAGCATCAGAGTGCTCCTTTCTTGCCGGTCTGAAAAACTGAAGGCGCCTCCTCCAAACACAAACGCCCACTTGTCTCGCCGTGGTTCTCACACGCTCCGATTAAATCAAACAATGACGACAACTTCTTTAGAAATTCAAAAGTAAGCGATTAGCATTCTAATGGGTCGAATAGGGCTCTCGACCAGTTCCACAAACCAGAGTACCCGAGAGTCAGTCTGTGGGTTGGTCGCGCAACCAGTCGGTACAGACATTCATGATCCCCAAAGGAGGAATCCTGCCAACATTGGTGATCTTCTGACCTTTCATCATAGCGCCATCTTCAGGTCAATATTTTAAATTGTGCAATACTTTTGCTTATCGTTAAATGCTGTAACATGCCAAATTAAATAACATTCCCCATTGGCCTCCGCTGGTCTGTGTTAATGTATCGCCATGAACCGTAACAACCTGCAGAGTGGTAAGAGCCACTGAGGGCATCATCAGGTGAGCAAAATTACTTTAAAAAAGTTTTAAAGTAGTCTTTTCTGAGTGATAGCTTACTCACAACCCTCGATGAGTTAAAAGTCACTGAACCCGTTTCATGTGCCCTTTAGATCCAATTGTCAATATTTACATTCCCTCTATTACTATACATTGATAATCAAAGATGCATAATGAAAGTTTTCACAACCCAATAGAATTAACAGCGCGTCCCATCCTGAGCCATAGAATACAGAAACACAGGAGTTTGTTAGACAGCAATAATAAGCGTACCATCTCCCAGTCGTTCTCCACCTTCCTGAAGACCGACTCCTTGCTCCACACACAGTGATCCCAGCTCTGAGTGACCTCAGAGTCGTTGGACACTCGACAGTACTGGTCTTTGGCGGAATTGTAGCGCACATGCAGCAACCTGTCACTCTTCTCTTTCTCAGTAGGAGTGAACACAAAACCTGTAGCCTGAGAGAAACCAACAACACAAACACACAATACTTTAGTCAAATAATGATTTGCATTGGACATCCAGCTGTTATGCTCTCACACTTGATACATCAAGCTATTCAAATACTAAATATACTGTTGGCCCAAGACAAGATCACATTAAATGACTGACATCCACAGACAGTTAAGTTCCTTAGTTACAGACAACTCGGGAAGGTTTCTCCTCACCCGGTTTTTGCGTGTCAACTATTGAATGTTAATATTCTAGGAATACATGTCGCTATAAAACACAGCTTTCCATGGCAAACTGAAACAACTGGCTTTGGTGTGAGGGAGCTATATTACGGCCGGTTGTAAAGTCTGTCAAGGAGCACAGAAAATAGTTATAATATTTTTTACTTTGGGCAACAAATGTTCCCATTTTGAAAAGCTTAAACATTTTTTTAAAGATTTCCTGTAAATGCAGCATTATTTAATTAACATAGGGGTCATTTACATTGTCTGATTTTGCAGAAATAAACAGAACTGTTGAGCTGCAACAATAATAGCCAGGTTGCAATAAACTTTAGTTTTCATCTAAAGATTTTAAATACTGGGGAAAGATGAAAAATCATTTTTTTCTATCTGTAATGACCAATGCAAAAATAATTCCTGTCACCTAATTTTGATCCCTAGTTCATCATTACATTAAATATCATGTTGCCGATGGGAAAAGGCTGAATAAAATGTATATTAAAATGAATATAAAGAAGAGATGCATAAATAGTGAGTGGAGTAAGCCGAGCTATAGCACCACGTATGACCAACTGTACCTGCGTGGAGGTCCCTGCGTCAGCCTGTCTGGTCTCTCCACGTGCGATCCTCCAGGCCAGAGAGCCGGAGTTGCGTCCGCCCAGCTCTCCCGGTTTTGGTTTCTTGGAGGAAATAAACTCCACGAGCTCGACAAGCAGCCGCTCCGTCAGCTCCTTCTTCCTGTCTGGACTTAGAGACTGCTGCCTCTGCAGTAACAGAGCAGATGGAGAGTGCTTTACTTACTTATTCAGACTCGACACGGCCATTACACTTGCATGCAGAGTTTGAGGGGCTTTACGGAGGCATTGAGTCCAGTAATGGTGTGCAGCAGCCAGGCCTCCTGAACTTTGGTCCTTCTCGACAAAACATCTGGATGTTTACAGGAATACCTCCACGTCACGTCAACCACCTGCAGCACAAACACACACAGAAGTATGAAGGGTCTGCTTTACAGGGGGGGAACATGTAGGGAATCAGAACTGCCACATACTATAAAACAATTGATATGGAAAGACAACATTTGTATTCACACCGATCACCAGAACCACTGCAGAGCTTTATGTACAGACTTAAAACAATCTACGGAATAAAAAACTGTTATACAGGAATGGAGTAGGATAGTATAATCAGCACCCCGCATGGCATAGTCATAACAAAACAAGTCCATAAAATAATCAGAAAGTATTAACACAAACTAACACATTGTTGCCTCGGATGTTTTCATGAGATTTATTGACTAAAAAGTAAAAATAAAAGAAACAACAAATGTAACAGTCTTTATCCTTAAATGGAAATGATACTTTTACTTAAAAAGTTAAGTTAATTTGGCTTTTTTGTTTGTTTTTAAACGAAAAAACCATATAATAAAAAAAAGTAAAAATAAAAGAGAGGAAATAAAAAAACTTGATTAATACAGCTATATAATTCAACAACTGAGAATATTAACAGTTGTGGTTAAAGTAGTAATAATATGTGTCCATTTGTCTGACCTGGTCCTTGGAGAAAGCCAGGATGTAGGCCAGCTTCTTCCCCCAGCCAATCTCATACAGGAGAGGATTATCACAGCCGTTCTCACACGAGTCACAGTGCAGCCAGCGGCGCTGAGAGAGCGAGTAGATCTCGGTCCACACGTGGTCTGAAACACCAGAGATCCACACAGACTCACAGTGAGCCTTCACTGGTTCCAACATCAGAGCAAGTAAGAAAGTACATTTTGTGGTGTAGTAAAAATGTGACATGTTCCTAATATATGAAACTCAAGTGTGCAAAACAATTACTATTCAATATCTTAAACTTCCATTTCAAATGGTAAAATATTTCAAATAAATAGTTTCAGTATTTAACATAATGCTATTCTTGAAAACAGCATTATTTAATTATTGTGAAGAGAAACTATTGGTTTCTATTTAGCTTGTAAACTGGCGCTGCTCATTATTGATCACCTGAAGATATCCAGTTAAATATCTTAAATGACCAAAGAAAATATTCACCTTTAAAGATGCCAGAACCAGAGATTAATCATTTAGCGTAATTTGAGAAAAAATAATAATCAATAAAAAAAAATAGAATAATTTTCTTCTGATTGAATGATCGATTAAAGGTTCCAGCTTCTGTCGTGATAACTGAGCCAACTAAGTGTCAACGGAGCAAACTTAACTGAAAGCTAAAGAAGAAGCTGGATGTGGATCTTGAGTTGAGATTTTCTTTTGAATCCAAAATGCAGACTGGTTTTCACGACACGTTAACGTTTCCTTCCAATAGATTAAGTAAAGTAGTAGGGGTTCTCTGCCATTCTTGTTGTGTCCATTTTGTCCCGTTTATGGTTGGACAGGGAGGTCAGTATTGTTTTTCCTTTCTTCTCTGGTAGGTCAGTGGGATCTTTTCTTTCTAGTAAGCATGGGGTTTTGTTTGTTGCGTTGGCCTTGGAGACCCTGATGCCTTTTCTCCTTTTGGTTCTGTGTTATTCTACCCTTTGTTGAAGCCCTAAACTCTGTGAAATAAATCTCCCTTGTTTGCTTATATATTTGACTTTATTCTTTGCCTCCTTTGTTTCTCCCTTAGCCATATCCCTTATTTGTATGTTGTGGCCGGTGCATCCTTAGAAAACCGAGAGGCCGTAACACTGCCGTTATCTCTGCGGGATCAGTAATCACTAATCAGTGATGCAAAGATTTCCCTCGGGATGAATAAAGTATCTATGAGCCGACTCTGTCAGTCATGGACTTACCTGTGCTGTCCCAGATATATCTGGCCTCAAGGCCGAGGGCTCTGCAGCACAGTGTGAAACAGTTGGCCCACTCTCCACAGCGCCCCCTCCTGGTTTCAAGAAGCTTCTCAGGATTGTTGTACCTTGTAATAACAACAGACAGAAAACAAGCAATTAAAGCATTAATTATTCTCCATGCATTTTGTAGTTAACTTCATTCATAGTTTGTATGACTGTTTCCAGGAAAAATGTTCTGTGCCATTTTGAAAAAGAGTTAAATCAAAGTGTGAGATTGTAGAAATGAACAACCAGTGAAAACCAAATGAATCCTAATATGAATATTACCACACACAGACACACACACACACACACACAGACATACACACACCTCGGGAATCTGGTGGAGAGCTGGCAGTTCTGACAGAAGTGGTTCTCCACTCGCTGGGCTCCCCAACGGATGTCATCTGGGGTGGGACTGAGGGGCAGGGCGTTGTGGGTCCGGCCTTTGCATTGGCTGCAAGGCAGACAATCCACCCAGGAGAAGAAGTCCTGTTTGAACCATCTGAGCAACTCCAGCACCAGGAAGTCTTCTTTTCCAAGTTTACATTCTGGAAATAGAAAAGCAAGTCAGGGGGTCCCTTTGAATCACCGTTTAATGCACGCCTTTATTCGCATACAGTATAAATCAAACATACAATCGATTGTTTTAAATGACGATGGGGATTTTACCTGGATCGGCTTCTTTCGCCTCCCTCAGCTTGTCTTCAGCCACAGAGGACAGCTGCTGGTGAGGAATTTGGTTTCTAGCTTTCTGCTGCAGCTCCAAACTTTCATAAAGCATCACATGTTGGAAGTTTGACTGGAGAGTCAGAAAAAAGCTCATACTGTTTTCCTGATGGAAAGACAAGGAAAGATCCAGATTACAGGACTGCAACAACCGACACCCCAATATCTTGAAACAGTATTCATATTGAAGAGGGGCAAAGCATTAATAATAACAAACCAGGGCTATGCCATGCTCTAATCTATCCATCTGAAAACTGGCATTAAATAGAGTTTCACATTATTAATCCTATTAAGTTTAGATGTCCATCATAAGACTTGTTGATTCTTAAATTTGACATTAAAATGATTTTCACCCAATAAAGAAAACAAAGTAAGATGAGGTGTATTTACCCTTATTGTGACTCTGCTACAATGATATTACAGCATCACACTTAACCCTTTAAAACAGGGAAGAGCACATCTTTACCAGGGACGAAGGCTGTGGTGATGGAGGTGGTGTAACTGGCCGGCTGGAGGCAGCAATGGAGCTCTCCGGCACTGAGAACGAAGGTGAAGCCGAGGGTACGACGACCCGGGCAGTAGTTTGGACGGGCTGTTCTCCACGAAGTCTCTGATCGCTCTCTGCCGCTATAGAGTCCCTGATGAGCTTCAGCTGTTCCACAGATGCAGACCTGGGGAACACCAGGTGAGTTTCAGCCTGAAAAATAGGTGCAAGAGGCCATGAGATGTATTCAGTTGGTCCAATGAAAATCGAGCAGGCGGAGCACTGGCTTTAACGTGCAACAGTAGCCACATGGCAGGTACTTATTACCTCCTCAAATCCCATCTCAAATAGACATTCCACAGCACCTTTGACGGGCAACAGCTTGGTGGAGAATGTAGGATTGCCTATGCGGATCGACCTGTACTTTTCCTCATTGGGATACCTGTTGGAAGGTGACAGCATATGAGAAAGTAGTGCTATGCATTCTTCCAATGAGGGGAATTACAATAACACGTGACACCTTTATTTGAGACATGTACCTCCGCCCACAGCGCAGCTAAGTGACAATGCTAGTGGAGTTATAGGTACATATGTAGATATGTAAACATCTCCCTGGTGAGTCACTTGTATGACGAACTACCCCCGAACATCTTGGCGACTGATACTCAAGTTACGTGAAGATTGAAGATGTAAGGCCACGTGCTGACACACAATGACACGTGAAAAAGCATGATTTTTAGGTTTGGTTGAATAGTGCGTATCAAGTGCAGAAACGGTATATAACGGGGCTAAATCACCGGTTGAGCTGTATTATCTTTACCGACGACTAGGCTGACGTTAACACGATATTAAATATCTTACTTCATTTATAATATACATATATTAAGCCAACACGTCAACCCTCAACACACCGCTGCTGTATTGCGTTAAGTTAACAACCTTACCTCAAAATGTTATCCGCGTACGTAAGTAACAACTTCGCAACGTCGAGAAAGACTTCATGTTCATTTTCAGACAGTGTTGTCACCGCCGGGGACAAAGCCATGCTGGTGGTTCATGAACAAACTCAAAGAGTCCTTTCCCTTTCGAGTATGAGGGCTAGCTTTAAAGCTAAAGCAGCAATGTTGGGCTAATGGATGTTTTGGGTCCTATATTTAGCTGCCGTCGTCAACGCCTGAAGATATGTTTGCAATTCTAAAGAATATAAATAACGTTAGGTTTTTTTTAAAATTATGTTTCATATCACACACAACTAAGTGTATTTCTTCTTTATTGCTTTGATAATTGCTTTGATTATATATATTGTATTTGATATGTACATATTTAACGAATCCGGCGATCATACGTGCTACCAAAGAATAGCTACAAGGCTGGACTCGCTTTATAAATGTATTAAGAAGTGTCAGCTATCTTTGAAGCGGTGCTCGTCCTGGTAAGGAACACACTAAAAGTTAAATAGTCCGGAGGACATTTAAACTTGGATTTAACACATTTATTCCTCGAGAGGATTAGCCAAAGTTACAAGCAAGCTGTATGGAAACCTGACAGCTGCAGCAGCATGGCTGCTCTGCCGCTGACCTGTGGCACTAAACTCCACCTGAGACCACAGAGCATACGGGCTCTGCTTCAGAAGACCGTCTGTGTTGGTCCCAACCAAAACTCCAGACACTGCAGCTCTGGGAAGAAGCACAAGAGGAGGGTGGTGATCACTGGCATCGGGTTGGTGTGTCCTCTGGGCACTGGGACTGCACTACCCTGGGACCGCCTCATCCGAGGCCACAGTGGGATCGTTGCTCTCCCCTCAGAGGAGTACGCGTCTGTTCCCTGCAAAGTGGCGGCACTGGTGCCCAGAGGAAACGACCAGGGCCAGTTTAAGGAGGAGATGTTTGCCTCTCGTGGGGAGATCAGCAGCATGGCTCCTGCCACGGTGATGGCCCTCGGAGCTGCTCAGCTGGCCCTGGAGGACGCAGGTTGGCACCCCAAAACCCCGGAGGAGCAAGTCAACACCGGGGTGGCCGTTGGCATGGGCATGGTGTCGTTGGAGGAAATCGCTCGCACCTCCCTCGCCTTCCGAGAAAAGGGCTACAAGAAAGTCAGCCCCTTCTTCGTGCCTCGCATCCTCGTCAACATGGCTGCGGGACACATAAGCATCCGGCACAAGCTGAAGGGTCCCAACCACGCCGTGTCCACGGCGTGCACCACGGGCGCACACGCCGTCGGCGACGCCGCCAGGTTCATCGCCCACGGGGATGCGGAGGCTATGGTCACGGGGGGGACGGAGTCCTGCGTGGGGCCCCTGTCGGTCGCCGGCTTCGCCAGGGCCCGCGCCCTCGCCACCAAGTGGAACGACGACCCCGCGGCGGCGTCGAGGCCCTTTCACCCCGAGCGGGAGGGCTTCGTGATGGGCGAGGGAGCGGCGGTGCTCCTTCTGGAGGAGATGGGCCACGCGGTGGGAAGAGGAGCCAGGATCTACGCCGAGATCCTCGGGTATGGGCTCTCCGGCGACGCCAGCCACATCACTGCACCCACTGCAGATGGAGACGGTGCCTTCAGGTGACTCTTTGTGAGGTTTGTTTAGTTTAGTTAAAGCAAGAGTCAACCATAAGTCAAAAAGTATTAAACCGAAGGGCATGAAATTTGGTGGGATGATTTGTTATTATCCGGGGACCATTTAATTCGATTTTTGGATCGATCGGCTCAGAGGTCAAGGTCATAAAAGGTCAACATCTTCTTTTTACCAAGGTCAAAGTCTTCTTTTTATCAAATTATATCCAATTGGCATGCAACTAATGCCAAAATGTTCATAATTCAATGCCCAATATAGTGTAACCTATTTTTGCAGTGACAGTGCAGTCATTTCATTCACAGCTTTTTTTTAAATATATAGTAGCCCCGATTGCTGAGATCTGGGAGGAGAGGAAACAATGCTGAAAGAAACACAAGCAGAAAGGTTATAAATATATCCTCAGGTTATTCGGACTTATGTGGAAGAGAAAGTGAATGTTAAAGAATCAGTAACTTCTTTTAAAAAACTTCTTAAACCCCATTTTTATAAAACCGCTTTTCCCTAATTGAGTTGTCTGTTTTTAATTTATATGTAATTTTTTGTTTTTTAATTAATTATTTGTTTTATTTTAATATATACTTTTAAATGTAATATGTTTTTCTTGCTATTCCACTTATTTTGCTTTGACTCCGTGGAGCACTTTGTAAACATTATTTTTAAAGGTGCTATATAAATAAATGTATTATTATCATTAAAATCATTTTTAGAACTTTGTTCGAAACAAACATTTTAACAATAATTTTATATTAACATTTTTATTTGTAAGGTGCTTTAAAAGGTTCTCAAGGCACTTGGTAAAAAATTGAATAATAGAAGAAGAAAAGAAACAAGAAGCATACTTCAGGAGTGTCTCTAAATTAAGCAGATTTAAATGAGTTGTAAGCGCTGTTCTGAAAGTGGTGAGTGACGCAGGAGGTCTGAGGTGCAGAGGGAGAGAGTTGACCTCGTGACCCCTGTGTCTCTACAGATGCATGTCTGCAGCCCTCAGAGACGCGGGCGTCCCACCGGCGGCGGTGACGTACGTGAACGCTCACGCCACATCGACGCCTCTGGGCGACGCGGCCGAAAACGCCGCCATCAAGAGGCTCTTCCGGCAAACGGCGGAGAACCTGGCGGTCTCTTCCACCAAGGGAGCGACCGGACACCTGCTGGGGGCCGCGGGGGCCCTGGAGGCGGCGTTCACCGCGTTGGCCTGCTACCACGGGGTCCTGCCCCCGACGCTCAACCTGGACCGGACCGAGCCGGACTTCGACCTGAACTACGTGCCCCTCGCGGCGCGGCCGTGGCACGTTCAGGGCCGCAGGGTCGCCCTCACAAACTCGTTTGGATTCGGCGGCACCAACGCCTCGCTGTGCCTCGGCAGCGTCTGATGACACACTTCACGTGTGTTCTTTGCAGACTTCTAGATAGGCGTGTGTTGTAAATTATTAAAGGAATAGTTTAAAGAAATGCTCGTTGTAGTTTCCTCAAGCTGAAGATGACCCCGACAACAGTCGAACACTTTTCAATTATATCGACCAAAGGAGAAAATCTTGAACGAGAGATATTTTGAGGATTAAGCTGGAAACTGCTTCTCTAATTATTTAGTTTTTCAGAATAGAAATAGTAGCTCATTTCTGGTCCGGGAATACTCGCTACTATTGTTTTATAATGCCACAATCCAAAAAGGTTGATAATCTCTGGCTTAATATCTTATATATCCAACGGATGTCATATTTTACGTCTCTTTCATTTATAATCTTAATCTGAAAAGTGACGACAAATTATAGCTGTCGAAGATATGTGGTGAAGTAAAAAGTCAATTTTTTCCCAGTGGAGTAGAAGAAGCCTGTATAAAAAAACAAAAGTACCTCATAAATATCACTTGTGAATATTATAATAATATCACTTCTGTATAGTATAATATTACCACTTCCATAAGTGTGATTCAGTCCCAACTGTCTCATTAAATTCTATTCAAAATGAGCATTTCACCACTTAAATACTTCACTCAGCAGATGCTCCCTTTCTTCCAGCAGGTGGCGTCGTTTTAAAGCAAGTCATGCATGTCGCGTTCAGGTACATTTGGAAAACATCCATCGTTTTAGACATTCAGTAGACGCTTCAGTGCAACATATAAATAAACATCACCTTGTAGAGGCAGACTGGATGGGGTGCTCGACCTTTATATAATAAAAAGTTTCGAAGAGAGGCACAGAAGATGTTTTAGATCCATTGGAGTAGATTGAGAGGAAATAATAAAATATAAGAGGTTGATATTAATATTAATATTGAGAAGATACTATACGATAAATACCTCCTGTTAGCTTCCTTTAGGCAACCTGTGTTTTCTTTAAACGGGAACCCAGACGCCTTGAAACTTAGACAACTCGTTGTTAGTAAATAAGTGATGCCTTAATTAATTCTTCATTTAAATACACTTGAACACACTTAAATACACATACTTTTTCATTTAAATACACTTGATCACACTTAAATGCACTTGAACACACTTAAATACACATCATTATTCACCTTAAATACACTTACACTTCTTCTGAAACCTGCCCTTCTGTGCACTTTACTCATACTTGTATTTATATTTTTAATTATCGCACTATTTTTAATGTTTATTATTTTTTTATGTCATTGTATTTGTTGCACCACCTGCCATGACACATTCCTTGTATATGTAAATAGACATTGCAATAAAAAAATTCTGATTCTATAATTAGATGCTAATTCTTCACTATTTATTACACGATTGATAAACAATTAACCCAGTGCTGTTGTTTACTACCCACACATCTTCATACCAACTCTTCCTCATCCATTCACCATTAAGAGTAGAGGAGAGCATGGTTTTAGGATATTGTTAGTGGGCATGACTAAAGCCTCATTAGTGGCTCCAGGCCATTAAAGATGTTTTTATTGTTCTCGAGTTTTGACGTTTATGCAAATACATGCATTTTATTTAACGTATTTATTTTGAGCCCAAGCATTTCGTGTTTTGGGGTTTCTTATCTGTGCACAGGGGCCCATTGGGTCACAATCTGCCTGTGATTATGTCAGTTGGTATTACCCACAGTTATAATTAATCAAAGTAACTCAGACTCCGCCCTTTCTACACTTCTCCCAGTCCTCCCCTCTGGGGACTGTCGACGTTCTAATTCAATCCTTCTTGCGTATGAGATGAGATGTTGGGGGTTCATGGGGGTGCTTGAAAAAAACAGTAGATTCATCCTCTGGGTACCATGAATGTCCACAGACAACAACAAAAACACAGTGATGGAAACAAGTGTGTTTTGAGCCTGGGACTTGTTGCTACAGTAAAGGTCAAAGGGTCATCACATCGTCATGATCATCATTTTTTTAATCAGATTTTTTTAAATTACCCCACTGTGGGATGAATAAAGGAATATCATATCATATCATCATCAGGAATATCCATCTGGACATTATCAGGAAATATCCTGATTTGGACAAATCCAAATAACTAAAACCAGCATTTTAATATCCTGCAGCCAGGGGATGAAATACACATGTTGGAGAGTAGCAATAATGTCATGGATTTATTCCTTCATATATTAAACATACCTTCACTGCCTCATGAAGTGCACAAAGCCGTTGCCTCCCGATCTGGCCAGCTTGGACATTTCACTTGATGAGTAATAGCACCGTCCCGACGGAATTTTAGTAGCATGATGTAAAGCCGGAGCCGGATGATGAATCACCAAACTGGGGAATGTCGTTCCAGACCCATTTTTAGAGATTACGTTTTATTAACTCCTCTGGATGTCACATCCAGCTAATGAATGAATCAATTATTCATAAATTTTCTTAATTTGAAATAATCTGACAAAGACGAATGAGTGGAAAATTGCTTCTTATTTTTCTTCTTTCTTCTCCCACGCTAGAAAAGGAAAGCCCGGCGTCTTCGCGGTAGAATATTTTGGCCTCGGGACTCGTGCATCACTCTCGGTTCCGACTCTGGTTTCTTTGTGCGTGAGTCGTGGTATTCATCAGCGTGTTCCTCGAACACGCACCGTTGACTTGTTGCATCACGGGATGCATCATGATCGCTGTACCGTGACACCGTTACATGTAGTCCATGGACACGTGTGTCCAGAAACACGTCGTGCTGCAGCAGCGCCGCGTGACGACGCTTCTCCCCGGAGACTCGGAGAGAGCCGAGGGTCCCCGTGCCTCGGTACCTCGGGGCCTTCGCCGGGCGGGGACTATCGATCCCTATTGCTGTAATGATGACTTTCGTTCACGTTTTTTCCTCCTTGTTTTCCTCGTTTTCTTTTTTTGTACATCCCTGCCTCCTAATTAAGGAGACATCCAAGCTGAATTATGATCGCCATGGCAACAGAGTCAGCATGCATTCCCTTTTGATATCACCCTGTCCCACATGGAGCACAGCTTATCACCAGGTTCTAAATTTAGACCTCTCTCTCTCTCTCTCTCTCTCTCTATCTCTCGCTCTCTCTCTCTATCTTTCCATTTCCTCTCTCACCCCCTCTCTTTCCCACTTTCTCTCTCACCTCTCTCTCTCGCTCTCTCCCTCGCTGGATGGCCTTCATTCCTCTGCTGCGGTCACTATTCAGGCCCAATGTTTTGCCTTGTGTTAAATTCTAAGATGCTGCGATTTTTTTTGCCTTTATTGGATTATTTAAATCGCCTCTGGATGTTGCAGTTTGGCTCTTTGTAAACACATTATAGAGCAATTGAGTTTATACTTTTCCTATTAGTTAAAGCAGTGGTTCTCAAGCTAGGGGTCGTGTGAGGGGTCACAAGATGATTAACTTGAACCCGACCAACTGGGCTGATGAATCTATTCCCGAAGACTTCATATCGTGTAATCAGTTCTTCTTTTGAACATCAATGTATTTTGAGTCAAAAGTAACCCGTTTTCTTTGTGATCAACTTTTTATTGACTTGTCACATGAATCTCATTGTACATGATGTACCTTAGACAAGGCATGTGGCACCTACACATATTATTCCACCCAAACTACATATCATTAAGACTTTGAAATAAATAAATGCCATCTAAACTATAAAATTGTATGAAACTAAATGTATAAAAAAAATATGCATTTTTAATGGTTGGACATATTTGTTCTGATCATGTTTGCCATGGCTCCGAGTTTAATGTATCACACCATCAGTGGGTTTAATCTGCTCTCGGGGAGATTCTCTGGTGTTTATATTTCTGTTTCAAGATAGGATGAGTTCATTGAAATTTCCCTTAAATAAAAAATATATATATATTTAATAATAATAGATTTATTTTATAAGGCGCCTTTCAAGGCACTCAAGGTCGCCGTACAACAAACTAAAAACAGTTAAAGGATGGACACAATTTATATTTATATTTCTGTCATATGACATTGATCACATGATCATGTTTTGAGAACAACGGTCTGAGAGAGCGTTCAGAGTGTTGTGTTCCACGGATAGAAGAGGCATTCGACGTATAGATAGCAGCAGAATGCTATTGTTTTATCTATAATCTATAATCTTTAACTATGAGAAGTATGCATGACACAGGATTCATCATAGAGGAATTTAAAACTCATTTATCAAAATTACTTTATTTAGACTGCGATGAAAGAAATAACTACTTCAGGGATTCTGGTCAACAAATGAATATGCATCTCTGCTCCACCCCATCATTCTCTCTCTCTCTCTCTCTCTCTCTCTTTCTCAAATCAATTAAATATGCTTTATTAGCATGGATGTTGCAACGACAATATTGCCGAAGCACAAAGACATAACAACACAAACAATATACAATTCATATGGATAATAATCATAATATGACCAAAAAAACTAAATTTCTTGGGACACAATAAAGGATCCCTCTCTGTCTGTTTATCTGTTTCTCTCTCTCTCTCTCTTTCTGTCTCTCTGTCTGTCTCTCTGTCTGTCTGTTTCTCTCTATGTCTCTCTCTCTCTCTCTCTCTCTCTCTCGTGGAGGATATTAGAGGATAGTGGAGGATGCTGGAGGATGCTGGAGGATGGAGAGGGATAGTGGAGGATGCTGGACGATGCTGGAGGATGGTGGAGGATGGAGAAGGCTGGTGGAGGATGATGTAGGATGCTGGGGGATGATCGTGGAGGATGGTGGAGGATGGAGAAAGCTGGTGGAGGATGCTGTAGGATGGAGAGGGATAGTGGAGGATGGTGGAGGATGGTAGACAATGGTGGAGGATGGAGAAGGCTGGTGGAGGATGTTGCAGGATGCTGGAGGATGGTGGAGGATGTTGGAGGATGGTGAAGGATGGGGAGGATGGTGGAGGATGGTGAAGGATACTGGAGGATGGTGGAGGATGTTGGAGGATGCTGGAGGTTGCTGGACGATGGTGGAGGATGGTGGAGGATGTTGAAGGATGCTGGCGGATGCTGGAGGATGGAGGAGGAGGATGCTGGAGGATACTGGAGGATGCTGGAGGATGGTGGAGGATGGTGGAGGATAGTGGATGATCGTGGAGGATGGAGAAGGATAGTGGAGGATAGTGGATGATCGTGGAGGATGGAGAAGGATAGTGGAGGATAGTGGATGATCGTGGAGGATGGTGGAGGATGGAGAAGGCTGGTGGAGGATGGTGGAGGATAGTAGAGGATGGTGGAGGATGGTGGAGGAGGATGCTGGAGGATGGAGAAGGATAGTGGAGGATGGTGGTTGTTGTTCCATCAGCTTCTCCTTGAGGGAGAGTGCAGACGGAGGCGTGTTATTGAGCTGTTGTCTCTGTTCTCTTGTTTTAAATTTAATGTTGGAAGTCGTGGAGAAGAGATTCCTAATTGACACACGTACGGTGTAAGACGACTTCTCTGACGATGACAAATGCTTATAATCTCTTCACAAAGCTGTAGTAATATCCGAGTCTACCTCTGTAATTATCTTCTTCTTTTTTTTAAATGTAAACCCATCTCAATACTTTCTCTCTGTTGAGTGTGTTTAGAGGAATCAACACACAGTGACATATAACTCCACCAAACGCCTTCATGTGAATTCATCAGTTCAGACGTCTATGCAACATGAAAGGTGACAGACTTTTTAGGCTGTGTGTGAAAAGACTGATTAAACATTCACGCTATGTTGGACAAGAAAAAAAAAACATATTGACACAATTGTGTTTTTAGCATTAATGTCTGCTTTTATAAATTCATAGGAGTGGAAATCACATATCTGCGTCTCGCTAAATGCTTGAAATCATAAATAGAAATCTCAGAAAACCAGACGCTGTCTTTCAGTGTAGTCGTTCTCAAGATTTGTTTCGGTCTCTGTCCACTTTTTTTTTTTAAAGTCTCGTCTCAAAGTGTCTCAGACAAAGACGGCTCTGGATTTTATTTCAAATGTGGATTAAGAACTGTGCGATGATTTCACTATTATTAATCTGATGGCTCATAATTGAACATTCCCACACATAATATTAACCTCTGTAAGCAAGGCCTTTTGATTATTTATCCAGACACACACACACACACACACACACACACACACACACACACGCACACACACACTTTAGATATATCAATGGAAGGTGCAAAATGCAATTGAAGAGAGTTCTTCATTTGTTTTTTAGGGATGTTTTTGTGGGACCGTGGATCTATACATTGTTTCGCTGCTCAGGACGCAACCTTGCTTCTTTTTA
The DNA here is from genome assembly GCA_036178185.1 of Liparis tanakae. Classification (NCBI taxonomy): domain Eukaryota; kingdom Metazoa; phylum Chordata; class Actinopteri; order Perciformes; family Liparidae; genus Liparis; species Liparis tanakae. Next base: position 12,623,635 of record CM070106.1, read on the forward strand.
TGTGCTTGCGGACGTCGAGCCAGAGGGTTTGAAAGACAGCTTTCACACCAGCCCCAAAACGAGCCGGGCGAACGGAAGCGAGTTGAGTTTTAACGGCAGCGAAACCCCGAACACTCACACACTCTGAGCGTCTGGTGTGACATCACCTTCGGCGTCTGAGTGCAGGAGGGTGTGAGGGCTCCGATGCTGAAGAGGCAGCTCTTTGTGAAATCACTTCACTAGAAGAGACACCTTTCTGGGAAAGAGTGAGGCGTGAAAGGCGGGTATGTATCCGACCGCGGGTAGTTTAATGAACTGTAGTGTTGTTGTCGTTTTCTAAATATCTGTCACAGTTCTGTTCATATAAAAAAAAAAATACATTTAGAAATCACTATCATTGGCTCAAAAAGTATTTTCGGCACTTAAGTGACCGGACGGATTGTTTTAGCTGATGAAGGTCGGACAAAACCAAGTCAATAAAAACACTCGGGGACAGTTTGTTACTAAATCAATTTTAACGAAGCAGAAAACTAAACTTTAAGCTAAATTAACTGAAAAACACACAAAGCGAAGAGATCTCCCTCAGATCCCCTCGTTCTGTGGCAGGTGTTCGTATCCCCCACAGGCCAGTTGTAGGCACTTAACATTCAGGACATTTACTTGCACTTAAAGGTGACCTCCACACATCGAGTGTGTTTCCAGGTGTTAGGCAGGACGTCTGGGACGAGTCTGTGTGTGTCTCCAGAGGGAGCTGTGTGAAGTCTGATGAATGTCCTGCAGTCAGTTGGGGCTCAAGATTACAGGTCTGACAATTAAAGTGGCAGGTCACCCCAAAGATAACAAACAATACGTATTATGTCTTGTCCCTATGATAACCCACTGGCCTTGTTGTGAGCTCATCTTACTCGCCTCCTAAAGACAAATGCAAATATATAGTGTAGTGCACTGTGTAAGAATCTCACCTTTCAACCAGCGTTAAAATTAGACCTCTCTCTCTCTCTCTCTCTCTCTCTCTATCTTTCCTTTTGCTCTCTCACCCCTCTCTTTCCCACTTTCTCTCTGTTTGTTTGCACTGTTACTCTTAATTTCGCACATATGTGTGAACGGCTGACGGGTATCGGGCTGTGGAAGTCGCGTTTCTCTCCCTGGATTACAGAAACAAGGTTTTCCCGTTGACTTGACATTCAGATGGAGATTTCTGCAGGAAGCTGGTCACTTATGTATCCTTGCGCTGACTGTTCAGTAGAATACACAAAACAGGGAATAAATTAAATGTGCGCATTTCGTCTAGAATATAATCGCTTGTCAAAAATGCAACATTGAACTATGTTTGTGGATTTCTACGTTCATATCTGGGGATTTCCGTCTTTCCAGCCAGCGAAGGGCTTTATGGTCCGAATGCCCTGCTGAAGGAGAGGGAAGGCCAGGGGCGTTTGGAGGATTTAACGAAAGGGGGGGGCTAAGCCCCATGGGGAGTGGAAGAGTTACATACGTTTGCACGCCCAATTTCTTTTGGGGCCCCAGATATATTGTCATTGCACAGAGTACAGGTACACAGGCAACACAAATTATTCTCTGCATTTAACCCATTCTTAGTTATTAAGGAGCAGTGGACTGCAGTGATTGGCCTGGAGAGCAACTGGAGGTTCAGTGCCTTGCTCATGGACACTTTGACTTGCAACTAATGGGGAGAACTGGGAATCGAACTGACGCCCTTGGGGTTGCAGGACGACCCCCTTACCCCACTGAGCTACAGCCGCCCTTTATATCCATTGTTTCCAACAGTTCATAAGAAAGTGATATTGCTCTGAAGTTTTGCTTCATTCAGTATATAATAATAACACAAGAGACATCACTCCAGGGTCATAGTGATATGTTATGCTCATCTGGACTCTATCACACAACAATCAGGGGTTTCTTCCCTGATTGTTCCCTGATTGTTTCCACCTGTGTCTCCACCTGTGTCTCGTTCCCCTGTGTATTTAGTCTGTTTTTCTGTGTGTCTGGTCTCGGTTTGTTTTGGTTGATACGTGTTCCTTGTTCCTGTGGGGAATAAACCTTTTTTTGTGCAAGAAACTCTTTGCGTTTGGGTCCTCTGTCATCACGAACCGTAACACCAGCAGCAGAATAACGCACAAGTAAGGAAAGATAAAACCCTGTCTGTTCACCGATTGGCCGCTTAATATCACGGAGCCCCCCGTCGGCCTCCTCTTGATCCACTTCAACTTCATTTCTCCCAGCGGAGCAAGCGGCGGGAGTAAATGTCAGGTCTGGCGTCGGCGTGGTGACACTCGGTGCAGCTGCAGACTGATTAGTTTAAATGGAAAATGAGAGAAAAAACATAATCCAGCATGTGTGCCCAGTCTCTTTTCATAATCCTGTATGACCGATCGATAATACCATCTTAAATCTGTATTGACTTTTCGCTTTTAATGATAATTAAAAATGTTTGAGACGCGCAGTTATTTTCTCTCTGCCTGTGTGTTTGGTCCTCGTTAGCATAAATGCTACTAGCGGCGGTTTCAGAATGGACTTCCATGTGCATTGTTATCAAGGTAGAGCTGACTGGAAAGTGTTGAGATAATAATCTGGAAATTCAAGGACAACCGCCACGCAGCTCTTCACCTCTACTCCGTATCTCGACTGGTTTCCAGTGAGTTGCTTGGCTCAGGGATTTATTTGACAGACTAGCCTCCAGGTAAGTGTCCGTGACACGGAGGTTAAACATCACTTGTCTTAACCCTCCTGTTACCGTTGGGGTCAATTTGACCCCATTCAATGTTTAACATCTCAAAAAAAAAGATTGACATTTGTTCTGCTTCATATTTCATGACTTTTACTAATTTATTGGGGACAACTGGGAAAACATTAAATTCACTTGATGATATATTTTCAATATTCTGAACACAACTTGTACCCATCGGTGTTCTTTGGGGTTGATTTGAACCCAGGCCGTTTTTCACTGTGTAAAACATAAGAAATATGAACTTTATTATTTATTTAAAGTACCTGACACTTAAACTTGGGAAACAATATCAATTCTAATCATTTTCTGGAGGTTTTAATTGCTGTGGTCAAAAAGGGTAAAAGATGTTAGTAAATTTGAAGGCAACAGGAGAGTTAACTATATTTGTACACACGACACATTATTTATCTCTTCATCTTAACCTTGCAGCACCACAACAGAATCAATAGCTGCGTACCTTCTCCCACCTCGTCCCTCGGAAAGCAGAGCGTTGCTTTTGAAATGTAGATTTTTTTTTTTTTTTTTTTAAATCTCGAGAGATTCTGCACCCGGTAGAACAAACACATTCTTTGAAGCTTTAACATCCCACACTAGAAAAGCCTTTTGGTTTTGAGGAGTCGCATAATTGCATCTCTTTCCTTTATTTATTTCGTGAGAATTTTTATACGATTTTGAGTTTTGTTTATCGTTGCAGTGGCAATTACAATCCCAATGACATTCACATGAGCTCTGTACAAGCTCTAATCATGTTTGGTGATTATCAGTCATTATGAAGCACCGTATGTACTATAATTAGCTGGTTGAAATGAGTCGGTTGGTTCTGTACTCCATTCTGCCCGTGGTCCTCGTAATTATCCTCCAAAAGAGAATATTTTGCTGTGCACAATTACAGTCGAGGGCTGCTGCAATCTCTTTGCATAATGTGATGAGTCTCTCCAGCCTGGTTCGAAAAAATAAATAAAAAAGAGTCGTCAGAGAAGCCCTCCGTGTAGATCATTATAATCACATACATTACATACACATGACGGTGTCTAAAAGGTGCATTTGTGATTTGTGATTGGTGTAATTATAAAGAACTTAAAGCTACTCATTCATTAATAGTGTTCTTAATGTTTCACCTGCATTTAGGGTTATTAGCTGTTATTAGCTGCAACACTTCCCACCAAATTTGACTCAAAATTGGGAATTGAATACCAGTTATCTATATTTTTATATTAAGCATCAATATAACAATCTAAATACGCGCGTGTGTGCGTGTGTGCGTGTGTGCGTGTGTGCGTGTGTGTGTGTGTGCGTGTGCGTGTGTGTGTGTGTGTGTGTGTGTGTGTGTGTGTGTGTGTGTGTGTGTGTGTGTGTGTGTGTGTGTGTGTGTGTGTGTGTGTGTGTGTGTGTGTGTGTGTGTGTGTGTGTGTGTGTGTGTGTGTGTGTGTGTGTGTGTGTGTGTGTGTGTGTGTGTGTGTGTGTGTGTGTGTGTGTGTGTGTGTGTGTGTGTGTGTGTGTGTGTGTGTGTGTGTGTGTGTGTGTGTGTGTGTGTGTGTGTGTGTGTGTGTGTGTGTGTGTGTGTGTGTGTGTGTGTGTGTGTGTGACATCGGAGGGTTGCTGATAGTGTAAGAAACATAAACACGTTACTAAGGTCAGATTATATCAGTCTGCTCTGATAGCAGAACCTTTTTTTCCGGTCCTCATTCTTACATTAATTCGTCTTTGTTCGGCTGCTTCAAGTTCTCAGTTATATCACAAAGAAACTGCGGGTTGCCAGATACTCAGGTGAGTTATCCGACACGTCTCCCGCCGGGTCACTCTTCCAGGATATACACACAAAACTGGAAACTCTGCAAAAAAAACCTCCTGGTAACTCCATGTGATGTAACATCGACACTTTAATTAAAGAACACCTTCCATACTGTCCTGACCCAAATGTACGCCCCTGGTGTCTTGGCGTCACACACACGGTGTCTCATCAAAGGCGGCTGGAGGCTTGTTTGTGTTAATATGTGAACGTCTCGAAAGGATTTCACAAATAGTAAAACTGTAACGACGTCGCGGCTTCAAACTTAATCAATACCCGTCTTCCAGAAACACATATGGCGGTTAGAGTATGTAATGTAATTTGTCAGATTAACGGTGAACCATATCATGGCGGTAAAGTAAAGGTAAATGTCGCCATCTGTTTGTCACAGCTGTGGACGAGGCGTTGTCATGGATTCCCTCACTTTCACACGTGTATATTCATCCTCCGCTAAAGGACTCCCCATTTGTCTGTGACACATACAAAAAAAGGAAAACACTACAAACCCGACCACAGAATAATCTTTCCTCAGGAGCAGCGTCGCTCGGGAAACAGTTTCTGTTTTTTTTGCCGTCGATTCTTGGCTAGTAGCTTCTGCACGGCACGTTCAATCTGGGAAATCACCGAGGAGCGTGTTCTCCGTGGATCCCTCGACTGACGGAGTGCTTTGAGTAGCAGGGCGACGAGAGGCCTCCGCCATCTGCTCTTCCTCGAATGCACAGTGGGGTACGGAAAGTATTCGGACCTCTTTAAATAAGGTCTGAATATGTATGACCATGTGAGATTTCAGTTTTTCTTTTTTAATAAAATAACACCAAAAAATCCCCAAATGCAAAATATTGCAAAAAAAAATGCTAAAAATTGCTAAATATTGCAAAAAATGAAAAAAAATTGCAAATGTCTTTTTTCCTGTCAAGATGAGAAATACAATTAACTTTTTTGATTTTAGAAAATGGCTGCAATGAAACAAAGAGTGAACATTTTAAAGGGGTCTGAATACTTTCCGTACCCACTGTATATATTTTGGGGCGAGGCCTCGTGAGACCATGTGATATTTCAGTTTTTCTTTTTTAATAAATGTGCAGAAATTTCTACATTTCAAGATGGGGTGCTGAGTGTACTGAGTATATGTAGTATTTACTTTTTTGATTTTAGCAAATGGCTGCAATGAAACTGTTACGGACACTGGTCTATATGTATTGTGTTGGGTTGTGTTTTGGTCTTGTTTTGTGTTGTTGCTTTGTCTCCCCCTCCTGTTGTCATTCTCATACTTCACAGATGTGCACACCTGGTTTCAGTCATCAAATCATCACACCTGTTCCTGATCACCCATCAACCATTTCCCTTTTAGTAGTCCTGTGTTTGTTCAGTGTGGGAGGTTGGCTTTTTGGTTGCTGTTGCGCTCTGCAGCTATAGTGTATGTTAGTGTTTTGGTTTGTTGTTTAGTTTCTGGGAAACTCTAGTGATTCTTTTGTTAGCAGCCTACTTTTGTGTTATCTTTGTTAATTCCTTTTTGTTAGGCGCACAGGGTCAATAAGGACAGGTAAGATACCCTGGGGTTTACATGTTGTTAATACCCTAGGTTAGAGTGAGCACCACCCACTGTACTTTTGGGTGCACAGCACCTGTTAGGGGGAACGTGGGTTTTGTTATGTTCTTTTCTTTGGTGCCACTGACGTCCTTGTTGGTCCCTGTGTTGCTGCGTGTTAATAAATATTTTTATTATACCTTTTTGTGTCTTGAGTTGGTGTGACTGCGTCCTCACTTACTCAAACCTGCTGCCCTTATGTTGCGTCCCACTCTGAGCCAGTTGGAGTCGTAACAGAAACAAAGAGTGCACATTTAAAGGGGACTGAACCTGTCGGTGGACGTTCAGGCCGCCTCCTCGAGCCGTCGGGAATTCAACAGACGCTTCTCTCATGGGAGCATTTCTCAGAACACAGAGCCACGTGTCTTCAATCAATACAATGCAAAGGCCTGACACTCATTCATTTACATTACCCAAAGTAGAATGCCCGTAGTCGCCATCGATAACAATACCATTACTATTGAAGCCCTTCGGTACGTCTGTGCACCGCGGGGAGCAGCCACACTAACAAGCCACGTCTCATAACTCCATCGGTACCTTCAAACAAAAACTGAACATCTTAATACCTACAAAAAAGAAAAGATTGTTGAAATTGTTTTTTTAAATCTTTTCCACTATGAATTGAATTTATTTCAACCGATGAATGTGAGGATTTTGCAGCCCAATTAATGACTTATAGAGCATGAATCTACTGTGTATTGATGTCCTATCCAAGATATAGAAGTTAATATTTACTCCTGTTTAAGAAAGAAAAATAAATGTACACTTTTATTGATCCCTGTGGTGAAATTCTTTGCATTTGATCCATCCTCAGTCATTAAGGAGCAGTGGCCTGCACTATTTATACACTGCCATATCCATTTATTGTGTTATTGTGTTTTAATTTGTGTGTAATGATTCCTTCTGTACACATTACATCTATTGTTCTGTCCATCCTGGAGAGGGATCCTCCTCTGTTGCTCTCCTGAAGGTTTTTCCTTTTTTTCCCCCTGAAGGGTTGTTTGGGAGTTTTTCTGATCCGATCTGAGGTCAAAGGTCAGGACGTCTATGTGAACAGATTGTAAAGCACTCTGAGTCAAATATGTAATTTGTGAAAATGGGCTAAACAAATAAACTGAATTGAAGTCCCAGGGTGCACAGCATCTTGCTCAAGGACACTTCATCATGAAGCCAAATGGTTGTGGTTACGGGACAGCCCCTCTCCCCTATATCAGCTACAGCCAACCCTACAGCAGTAAGCAACTAAAGAAAAGTGTGACTCCCGGCCACTCCGTCACCTTGACTGACTTCTTCCTCTGGCGTGATGACCTTCAACAGGGGTTCAAAAGAACATCAAGCCAATAAGCGCCAAGGGGTGCGGGGTCGTCAGGCGTGTTGGTAGAAGATATTGTCGTAGTTTTTATTTTTTTGTTTGATTGTGTGTTGGGAGTCTCCCTCAGGCGGGGCTCGAGAGTTCAGTCATCCACTGTCGCGTGGATGCTGATGGGGAATCACATCGCAATCAGTCCACTGTGGTTTGCATTCGGCGTGCTGCCAGAGGTCATCCTGTTACCGACGCCGTTGGAATCCGGAGCGTCGTCATTTTTACGTTTGAATAGATTGGTAGCGCTTCATCAGCCACTCAGGGTCCACTGAAGATAATACGGCGACACTAACACACACAGGATGAAACCGTGAACGGTTTATTCCCTCCGTGCACGCCGTTACCCAGGTAACGGACGTCTCTGCATCGTCCAATTTCCCATTTCTCATCTGCACTTGAGAAAACGTCCGCGTTGCGCGCTCGACGTTGACCTCGACACCGCGCCCCGAAGACGTTGTCTGAAACCATCGCGTTCTCGTCGCCATTTCTCCGCACGCCGCCCCGCCGGTCAGAAGCGTTGGCGTCGCTCTTTATCGTGAAATGATGAAATTCATCTGAAATTATGATCCCCAAAAAAGGCCACTATTCAAGTGTGAGATCAATGTGACTGTGGATCAGCAACGAGACAGCCATGCCTGTGTGAAGAAAACAGTTCTTTATGAATTGGTATTTTCTATTATGATATCCACCAGGACCACTTTTAAGAAGTACATTTTGTTTTTGTACAAATGAGTCAGATACGTGTTTTATATCTGTTTTCTTTGTAGAATTGTGTTCATGTGCAAGTAGACATGAGCTAATTGAGTTTTATTTGTTGTCCCTAAAGCAAAGCCATCCATCTTGTGTCTGTAAGCTTCCCTTTTATGCTCAGATTGTTGAACATAAAGTGTAAAGAATATAATTCTGTTGAAGGTCACCAGCATTTACATCTGCAGAACTCAATTTATAGCAATTAATAGGGTTGTAGTAAAACCCTACAATAGGGTTGTAGCAAAACTTGTTGTACTGTGTAAACTACAAGCTGAATACATGTCAAAAGGCCCGTAAGTCTTTTCAAACATCGTAACATTTCAGACTGGGGCTTTAAGTAAAAAAAAATAGTTTATTACAAGTAAAGGTTCTGCATTCATAACTGTCCTGACTGCATCTGGATCCAGGTAGAAGCTCCAGGAGTACTAGTTAGTGGATTATGGTGAGTTAAGAATATTTGGGTTTATAAGATAACATATAAAGTGCAATGTAATGGAAATGTAAACACATAATCTTATCCCCTCCAACTTCTTATCCTGAATTCTGAAGTAAACAGCAGAAAAGAGGCTTCAAGAATTCAAGGTGAGTGATCTACAAATGATCATGTGTTGAAGTATTCCTTTAATAATTAATAACTATAACAATAGTGTATACAGTGCACAACAACAGGAAGGACAATACATTGGTTCCTCAACAACAAAGCAGTCCTTTAAATCTCAACATTGAATAATCCACTTGATTGGACTAAAAAGCTAGACTCAAATAAATGTTATTTTGCATATAAAACAAGCACAAATTATTTTCTCTCTTCTAAATGTTGCTTCCTGCTTCTAATTTTACACTGAAAAGTGTTCCATGCAAATTCAAATGTGACCTAGAGATTTGATTGTATTTCCATACTGTGAAGTGTTAATGAACTGTAAATGACAGAGAGGGTGTTCCTCAGTCTTTCACGCTGAAATTGACGAAGATGAACGCGAGAGTCTTCCCAGAGGGCCGCGATGAGGAGATCAGAGGGTGAAATGGTTGGATAATCATGTCCTCTTCATATTTAATTGCTGGATGAAGACGAGCCATTTTTAGCCCCTGTATCTGCAGGGCAGCTAGAGTGCTCGTCTTCAATCTGTCGGAGTATCGGCGGTGCGTCGCACTTTGTAATGCATCTGTTAAGAGGCACCACATCACAGGCGTGTTGTTGTGTGTGTTAGTCGAGTTGTCTCTGGCTTTTATTTACAATAAGATGGATAGATAACATCACCTCACGCAGAGTGATACTATTATAATAATGTATTAATAGTGACGTCTTGTACAATTTTAGATTTTGGCGAGAATTAATACAGTTTGAAAGAAATCACTTTTCAAAATAAAATGGATATTAAAGAGGGAATTCTTTAACTTCATAACACTTGCTGAGCAGCGTTTAATGCATAAGCATAACTTATAATGAGTTTAAATGAAAATATGTATTTTCTATTCATTTGAATCGCGTGTTTTCTGCTAATACGAATGACAATAAAGTAAAACTAGAACAGGCACTTGGTAGAGCGCATACCTTCACATATCACAAGATTGAGCATTGAATTATGAACATTTTGGCATTAGTTGCAGCCAATTGGATATAAATTGACCGCGCTATGGTAAAAAGATGTGTTTTGACGTGTTCATGAGCTTGATCTTGACCTTTGACCCGATCGATCAAATGGTCCCTGGATAATAACCAATCGTCTCACCAAATTTCATGCGATTCGGTTTGATACTATTTGAGTTATGCGAGTAACACACATACAAATAAATAAATAAATACACAGGCATCAAAACATAACCTTCAGATTTTCAATGCGAAAGTAAAGATAACATGGAGAGTTATTGTTGTCCACATTTGAGACAAATGAGTCCACAGACAACCACACACCTGTTGCCATGTTTATTCCACACCACCATGTGATAAAAGTGTGGAACAGGATGTAAAAATGTCCTGATGACTTTGAGTTTTTTCACACTGCTTTACTTGTTGACCTAAAAAAAAATCATATTTTCTCATAATTATATATCTTGCCTGCAAAGTTTGTGAAAGCTGCTGATGGAAAGCGCCCGGCGTCCACGGGTTTCTCTCTCAATGTGTTCGCTACATCTCAAGGCCATCTGTCTATTAGATTTTCTAATGTTTGTGAGTGCGAGGGGAACGTTTCGCCTCAGTGTGGGTGCAAGACCAAATGTACGAGGTCACCGACAAGTTAGGGTTCAAATCACTGGGGACCAAGATTATCCTTAAAGGGACAGCGTCTTGAAGTGTGGTTTTATTAGGGGCCTATCAATCGTTAGTGTATTACCACGAGTGCAAAGTCACCAGCTTCATTGACAGAAACGTCATATTTAATATTAAATTTCACACGTCACTTTAACTCACACTTATAGTACCCTGTCTACAGCACTGTTATTTTATTATATAGCATTGTATATGTAATCTCTTGCACTATGTTGATTGTTGATTGTTGTTGGTGTGTCTTTATAATGTACACACCAGTCACCCTGTCAAATTATTTTTATGTCTAACACATGTAGCAAATAAATTAAAAAAATATTCTGATTCTATATATAAAATATATAAATATAAGTACGACAAACAACCACTTCAAAACACTCAAACTATCCCTTTATTCAATGCTAATTAAACCATTTTATTATTGGAAAATAAGGAGCATGTAGTATGCAATGTCAGTTGTAAACTGAAGATCAGAGGAACACCTCATACATTGTGAATCCTCCTGATGGGTACCATGAATATCTCTAAGAGTCATGGATATCTGGCAAGTCGTTGTGAAAGCCTTCTGTAGACAGATGGATTGAAGATGGACGATGGATCAATAGATTTAGAAATGTTGGCCATTAGTCGTGTAAAAAAACCCATCTATAAATGAACGTGGACTCATGAATGAATTTCTATCCTTTTTAATCCGATGCATATGAAAGGAAGCGCGCGCTGCCAGTTAAAGAAATCTCTCCATCTGCGCTCGTTAAACAATCCGCCATCGCTCGGCGGGTATCGAACGCCCGAGCAGGCTGACCGTTTTTTTCCCGCCGGAGCATCAAAATAAAAACATTAAGTGGATCAATAAACCGTTTATTCGATGTTCCGGTTTGACGTTAAAGAGAAACACAGAGGCTCCGTTTTTGCTACGCAATCAGAATAACTCACCGGTGATTTATCAGTCGTTCCATTTCTGGCCTCTCGGGCTCAAAGTGTTTTTTCTTTTTCCGTCAGGTGTGTGTAAATACACTACCGTTCAAAAGTTTGGGGTCACTTAGTGCTTTTCTTTCCTTTTTTCTGTTTTTTTCCAATGAAAATGACATTAAATTAATCAGAAATACTCTCTATACATAGTTAATGTGGTAAATGACTATTCTCTTTTTGTTAATGAAATCTCTACAGAGGTGTGTAGAGGCCCATCTCCAGTTTTGTGTTATTGCCTCAGAAGACTAGCAGATGGTTAGAACCCCCTTGAAACCCTTTAAAAAAAGTATAACTTTTTATTTTGCATTTTCCACAAACAGATTATTCCTTGACATTGAAACCCTTTTTATGTGAGCACAGCTGAAAACAGTTATGCTGGTGAGAGAAGCTCTAAAACTGGCCTTCCTTTGAGACACAAGTTTGAAGAACGACATTAATATTTACAATGAAAGTCATTATTTCTAACCTCGTCAATGTCTTGACTATATTTTGTATTAATCTTGTATTCATTTAATAAATAAAAGTGTGAGTTTTCATGGAAAACACAAAATGTTCTCGGTGACCCCAAACTTTTGAACGGTAGTGTATTTATGAGATTACATAGCCGAAGAAAACCCCACACAAAACATTTTGAGTCATCCCTGTGACATTTAAACAGGAAGTGCCCGCCGCTCACCAGGTGAATGCCGTAACGAGCAGTAAAGTGATCAGATAAAAGCCTCCCGATCGTTCGCCACGCTCCCCTTTCCTCTGTAATCCGCTCCTACGGGAAGACTGACCACTTAGTGAAGACGGGAACACATCAAGACCTGGTTTCCTGAAAGCCGCGTGGAGTGACTCCACGTGTTGTCCCTCTGAACATCAGTGGGAGCTCTCTGAAGGAGTCTTGGGGGGCGCCGTGGCGACGGGTGTTGGTCCTCGCGCCGCGGGGTAATGACTCATCTCGCGCTAATGAGCCTTTTGGAGAGGCGCTCGTCGTAATAAATGAGCAGTCCTGCTCGGCAAAGTAGTTTTTTCCTCGCGACGAAGCGGTTGCCAAGAGTGTTTTAAAAATGTAAAAAAAAGACAATACCAAGGTGGCGTCATAAATGGCCTCATTATTATTTTTCCTGACAACGTGTGATCACGATAGTATCAATATGTCAGCCGCGATCAAAACAACGGCGCTCACTTAAATCCCTTAACTATGAAAATGCCCGAGACGCTTCGAGGGCTTTGCGTTGTTTATTGTGGACGAACAGATACGGGGTCAGATCAGGCTCAATCATTGCAAACGCACATAAAAAGACTCAGATATAAGCCACGCCCCTTTAAGGCGAGGATGAAGCGAATGACGCGCATGTGATTGGTTGAAAATGAGGGCAACGTCTGATTGGTTACAGATATGTCTATGTTGAGAAAAATCGCATTTGCGAACCGAGCCACGGCAGAAGAGTCTCAAAAACACACAAACAAATAGTAATTTATTCATGTGTGCGTTGGGACGTATTTGTGATTTGTTTCGCGTGCATTTGTGAGTCTAATTTATTTGTTTCTTTAAGAAAAGGTGATCATATGTCTTTCAATATTGTACATAAGAACATTAATCTAATATTATCACATAAACTCATTTAATTTCAAACTTTCAAAATAAAAGTATAGGATATATATATATATATATATATATATATATATATATATATATATATATATATATCAAAAACACACAAACAAATAGTAATTTATTCATGTGTGCGTTGGGACGTATTTGTGATATATATATATATATATATATATATATATATATATATATATATATATATATATAAACTCATAAACTCATTTGTTTTCAAACTTTCAAAATAAAAGTATAGGACATATATATATATATATATATATATATATATATATATATATATATATATATATATATATATATGTTTTTACATTTCTTTAAGAAAAGATGATCATATGTCTTTCAAGTCGTCAGTGGCCACGTAAAATGACGGCCGGGGCCCGGATTCGGTCCCCGGGCCTCGCGTTTGATTTTAATTTAATTTTCATTTTAACCGAACCTAAACCTAACCGAGTGGTTCTGTTGCCTCAACCTGAGCTGAGGTTGTTTCCGTGACGACAGAGGTCCATTTTGCGCACGTGTCGATCGGCGATTGCCGCGTGTTGCCGGAATACTCACGCCGAATGAGAAATGACCTTTTAACCTGTTAAGTTGTTTTTTATTTATTTTAAACACGATATATTGAGTCACCGTTGGAAACGAAGCCCAGAGGGGTTTCTCATCGATCTCCGAGGCACTGAGGGGGCGATTGACCGGTCCATTAGAGAACCGCGTTGTGCTGGATTCACTCAGTTCTGATTTAGTTTTATTCTTACGGCCGGTCCACATCAGCATTTAAATGACAAATGTGATTCAAAATGCAATTAGAGGATTTGGCAACGGTGAAGTGAACATGCAAATGGGAAAATAGTCCTCATCTATAACTTTGCTGACCTTTTGAAAGGAGTTTTTTTTATACCCACAATGTTGGTGAAAAGCATTTTGATTGCTCTTGTGGATTATAAGTTTTAAGGACGATTGTAAATAAAACTAAGAATATCTGCACAACACACAATCGATGGATCTCTCTGTCACGCTCACCAGTGGCATCAACAGGTCTGAAAAGATAACACCAGTCACATTTATCTTAATGATAAATGCCGTGTATGTGCATATTTAATAGTGTGCGTGTCACGTATACGTTCCTTGGAGGTTTCACCTTAATTAGTATTCATGATGTCACCTCACTGGGAATGCATCAAAGTACAACACGTCTCTCATATCTGCTGCAGCGTGGACGGTTCACCTCCAACGTCGATCTGCGAAAGTTGAAAAACGTATATGGAGGGGGGTAACTGAGCTCTGGGTTGCCATAGCAACCAGCACGCCTGTCGTCTGTCCACGGAGCCTCTCGGCAGACAAACGATCGGACGACGTGGACGTGTGTCGATGTGGATCGAAACGAGGATGTTTGTGTTCCCAGTCAGCCAGCAGGGATTTTTTTATATTTAATAAATGACTTATTAGTTATCTTTATCTTGCATTATATCTTTTTAACCCTCCTGTTACCTTCAAATGTTCTAACATCTTTTACCCTTGAGGTCAATTGGACTGCAGCTATTTAAACCTTCAGAAAATTATTCTTATTCCAATTAGTTACATTACATTACATGTCAGTTAGCAGACGCTTTTATCCAAAGCGACTTACAATAAGTGCATTTCAACCTAGAGTACAAACTAAGAACAACAAGAATACAGAAAGTAACATTTCCTCAACATAGTCAAACTACACAAGTACCATAATAAGAGCCATTCAAGTGCTACTAAAGTGCAAATCTGTGTTTTAATCCAGATATAGTCGGAAAAGGTGCGTTTTCAGTTTCCGGCGGAAGATGTAGAGACTTTCTGCTGTCCTGGTGTCAGTGGGGAGCTGGTTCCACCACTGAGGAGCAGGACAGCAAACAGTCTGGATGTAGAGTGATGAGCTCGAGGTGACGGAGTCACAAGTCGGTTGGCTGTTGCCGAGCGGAGCGAACGTGCCGGGGTGTACGGTGTGACCATATCCAGGATGTAGACGGGGCCCGATCTGTTCAGAGCACGGTACGCCAGAACCAATGTTTTGAAGCGGATGCGGGCCGCCACCGGTAGCCAGTGAAGAGAGCGGAGGAGCGGAGTGGTGTGGGTGAATTTCGGGAGGCTGAAGACCAGTCGAGCTGCTGCATTCTGGATGAGCTGCAGAGGCCGGATGGCCTTAGCAGGTAGACCGGCCAGAAGGGAGTTGCAGTAGTCGAGGCGCGAAATGACCAGAACCTGGACCAGAACCTGCGCCGCCTTCTGGGTAAGAAGAGGTCGTATTCTCCAGATGTTGTGCAGCATATACCTACAGGAACGCGCTGTCGCAGCGATGTTGGCCGTCAGGGAGAGTTGACTGTCTAGCGTCACCCCGAGGCTCCTGGCAGTCAGGGTAGGGGCCAACACGGAGCTGTTGAAGGTGGTAGACAGGTTGTGGGTGGGGGAACCTTTCCCTGCCAGGAACATATCATCCAAAACAACCAAAACCTATAAAATAGGTCGATAAAATGTTGATATTTCAGCCTGGGAGTCAAATTGATCCCAAAAAACACTGATGTGCACGAGTGTGTTCAGGACATTAAAAACATGTAATCATGTTAATTTTATATTTACCCAGTTCTCTTCATTAAATAAGGAAAAGTCGTGAAATACGAAGCAAGAAACATGATGTCAATCATATATTTTGAGACTTTAAACATCGAATGGGATCAAATTGACCCCAAAGGTAACAGGAGGGTTAATATAGTCTTTATGAGAAAGTAAACCTGCGTCGTCCTCAGACTCCCAATCCGCTCGGCCCTGGGCCTCATGGGTGTTTTTAATCCAATAATCTAAATCTATAAAATCATAGTGACCAAGGGACATATTTTTGGAATTTATACTTTCCACTCAAATGTGATGAATGTTCACACCGTCTGCCTCCTCTACCAGCGCCGGCCGAACTCTTTTGATTGTACTTCAGAGCCAAAATCCAAGTCACGGTGTGGTAAAGCTTCTCGGAAAGAAAATGAAAGAGCTGAGACGACTGCCGAAATAAATAATTTGAGGAGAGAAAAGGGATTGGCTTTAAAGAAGAGGACGGCTGTGACAGCTAATTGGAGAGACTCTCTGGTGAGCGCGTTATAGGGGATGACAGGACATGCAAAGCCATGACTCACAGGGAATGGGATTTTTGGGAACCTAATGGGTCCCCAACACTTCACGGGACCCGTTCCAAAGACGGATCAATCTGACGTACAGCGAGATCGCTCCCCTCACTCTCTGGCCACAGTGTACATCCATCTCCATATACGCATCCAGCGCTGAGGAATACGAGCATCCCCTGAACCGCGATTCTTCATCTTGGCAGGGAGTAAATTCCTTTTTTGAAGACATTATTTATTATAATAATCCTCACTTTTCTTACATTAAGATTTGAGGGCACATGAGATACGTGAATGTTCACTGCCTGTGTGGTAAATGGGAAAAATTATGCTGGAGACAGTCACTATAGATAGATAGATAGATAGATAGATAGATACTTTATTAATCCCCAAGGGGAAATTTGTTGTTACAGTAGCACCAATAAACTAAACACACAAGAATAAAATAAAATATACATATAATAAACAGAAACAGTGACTGTGCACAAAGTGAAATATATATATATATATATATATATATATATATATATATATATATATATATATATATATATATATATACACACAACATATATGCACATACGCAAATATAATACTGGTGACAATGACTGCAGTGTAAAATTAAATTAAATATAGACAGAATTGATGGATGTAGCTTGAGGCTGCAGCTCAGGGGCCACAGTCTCTCATCGTCTGCACACGGTTGTGTATGGTTGCCGTGATTTTTTTTGATGTGTGTGTTTGACTGAGGGGTGGAGGATGATTGGCTGCCGGCCACATGGCCGTGTCCACGACGGGCAGGAGTGTGCGGTGCTGTGACCCTGTTCCCTCTGGGTCGTAGTGACCCCGCTGGAACACCATCAGGACCATTACATGCCAAGTAAATAAATACAACTCATAACTTAGATTTTCCACAACACAGTTTCATATTCAGCGGCAAAGAAACTGTACAAATGTGACATTCTATATCTCGAGGATACAGCATGTACTGTGTGGATCATATAGATATAGAAAGTATGTCATATCCCTGGTATGTTGCAGGTCACCAGCAACTGTTGGTCTTTCAGATAATCCACCCACCCCCAGCATTAACCACATGACACCAACATCAATACAAAAAGAAAATCTGTACAAAAACTGTTCTTTGGAAATTAATTGGCATTAACACACACACACTCACACACACACTCACAAAGGCACACACGCAGAGGCAATATCTATTGCCTGCGTGCCACATGATGACTACCCATTCATTTGATCTGCTCTCTCCATGGTGAACGCCACAGCTGCATCAAGCTGCTGCAGTCAGCCACGGCACGAGCCGGAAACCACAGGATCCGGCTTTCAAAATAATAGCACAGCTTGAGCCACAGTGGAGAGCGTTGGGAGTCTTGTTTATTGTGAAATCTCATATTGATGATTGGAGGACAATGTGATTGATCGCATGTGGTTGGGCCTTTAAAGGGCAGAACTGTTGTGGAATGCGAGGTAAGACAGGTGTATTTGTGTGTTTTTTAAATCACAGATGTTCTCCAAATTGATTAAATAAATATGAAAAATGAATGAAACACTTCCCCCCCATGTCTTTCTGTCAATGTTCCTGTTTCCTGAATAACGGTAAAACGGCCAAAATGTATATACAATTGTTTTAATAAACCAAATCACATTAAATGGCGTGAATAAAATATGATAAACATATTATAAAGGGCAGGTCCACCATTATTATAACGAATAATGCTGTCTTTCCGCCACTTACACCTTAAGTTATCTTGGCTGCTTTCAAATGAAACGTTAAGACTTTTGAGAGTGACATTAAAACCCAAATGTTAGAGTCGCTTCTTCTGGAGCTTTTCAGCTAATCAAACTGGCAGAGAGGGAAGCCGTGGGATGCCAAACATGATATCTCCCTTCACTTTCTGAGCCTAAATATAAAACAGCTTTACGCTGTTTATTGTGTTGAGAAGTGACAGTTTTTATCTATATTTGGAAGCATTGTGTTTTGCGAAGTGCACTTTATTAGATTAGAGCCTGGAGGCAACAGGCCACACACTCAGCCAGCATCATTTTACTGTGGACAGGTTCATCCAGCTCTGCTTGATGGATGTGTTATTTGGGAGTTTTTCCTGATCTGATGTGAGGTTTTGGGACAGGGATGTCTATGTGTACAGATTGTGAAGCACTCTGAGACAAATACGTAATTTGTGAAACGGGGCTATACAAATAAACTGATTTGAATTGAATTGAATTGAGAAATTAACCTTTGCCGGATTTGTAATTGTTTTTTTTTGTCGCTTGCATAGAAAAAAAAACATTATGATAAATCCAGACCCAAAACAACACCCTCAATACATGCAGTTACATCTAGTTATCGCAGTTATCTCACTGTCATCAACATCAACACGCACTCAGGTTTTACTCTGAAATTATAAACCGGAAATAGTAGTTACCTCTTCCACACTTCACACAGAGAACCCCTCCCTTTCTCCCCCATTCACTCCTTTTTTGTGCAGTGTGTTTTACACTGAAAGGTAAAAAAAAAAAAAAAAAAGAAGAAGAAGAAGAAGAAGAAGAAGAAGAAGAAGATGCGAATTCACACTGTTCACCATCTCCTCCCCCGGTGAGCGGATACTTCGGCGGGCGGGCCGCTGCCTCCACCGCCGGTCTGAACCGGCTTCGCGTGGCATGAACGTCGCTCGTTCCCCCGGCTCATGACTCTCCGCCTGCAGGTGAGCGGACTCGTGTCGCCTGTTGCTCCTCTGCCCGCGTTGCGTGGCGCTGGCTGCCCTCCGCTATGCACGGCGGCTGCCTGTTGAAATGGACATTCATTTGCTGTGTATGCATAGGAAAAAATATGTTTGATATATATATATATATATATATATATATATATATATATTGATAAATAATGTAGACGTATGAATGTGAATGTGCATTCTCGTGCTTGGTAGTTTGCATTCTGCTCCCCCCCCCCATCGCAATTAGACATCATCAAGCTTTTGATGTGGTGTCGGCAGCTCAGGTGATGCGTGATGTTTTTTCAGAGGGAACGCCATTAAAGGAAAGGCAATTTATGTTTAATTTTGTTATATATAGATATTAAAAAAAAATAAACATGCGTTCATTCGGCGTATAAATAAGGCTCGGTGCATTATCATATTTATCTGTGTGTGTGCAAAAGTCCCAACTTTTGCCCGCCTTCCTCCCTCTGCAGTTTTTCCCCCAATAACATGCACCTTGAAGGGCCTCAGAGAGCCTATACAACGTGTATAAAAGTTAAAATATGCCCCTTGAATAATTGTTGCTCGGTGTGTTCGCTGTATGCCGACATGTGACGTCGCCCCTATAGATCCAGAAGCTGTGTTTTTATTGTGCAAGAGGTCTCGCTGCAGATCGATGCATTCAAATACCACATTTTTTAAATGAAGTTTTTTTTTTGTGACGTATCTATTCCCATTCATGAGGCGCAGTTTTATTGGATAACATTGCGTCTATTTGGGACGCTAATTGTCCTGTTGTCTGCTGCTGTTTGCTCAGGGCTCAGACACACAGGCTGTTTGCCAACGTCCGTCATATGATAGGTATCAATCAAATGTGCATTCGACAATTCAATAGTTGTGTTAAGGATGGGGGAGGTTTATTCCCCCCCCCCCTTTACCTCCACACACACACACACACATGTGAGGCAACAGCTGGATTCCCAAGGATGCTCTCGAAGGTGCATCCCCCGACACCCGAGGGTGTTGCGTTGATTCGCATTCGGTTATTCTGCCAGTCACATTCTCAAGGCGGCAACCAGACGAGGAAAAAGCCCACACCAATTATGGACTCTCCCGTCTCATTGGAATAGAGAACACGTCTCGGACAAGCAGCTTCAGGAATAATGTGTTTATTTGTTTTGGACCGAGTGTCCATTGGTATTCAAACCCAAACAACTTTGAGAAATAGCTGTTGTTTTATATTTATTATGGACTCTGCTGTTTTACTCTGGAGAAGAATAACAGGGGATCTGAAATGTCTAAATCACATAAAATGAGCATAGCGAATGCTTGTATTTGATATTTGGTGATGCATGTTGTGAAATGTGTCCAACCTGGAAGGCTCTTCACCTCTAATACAGTTTGTGCAATTTTATATGCGCAGTAGAGCTATAAATACAAATCAAAAGAGAAGAAGAAAAAAATTAAGAATCTGATCAAAGAAAAGAATAGGTGTGTATATATAACCAGTTTAAGAGTAGAAACTACACAAGGATACTCTGCTTGGGCGCATGCACACATGTACGTCGAGCTTTCCACTCGCCGGATCGGATCACCACGAGACCAGCGGGGTCGCAGGTAATCAGCTATTATTTTAGCCCGTTAGCCGATTCTACGGCGTATAATCCCTCATTCTCACAGGTGAGCGATTCTGACCTTTCACAAATCCAATGTGGAACGGCAGCCAAGCAGCTTCTTGGCCGTGAGCTCATGGAGGTTGAGGAATGTCGGCTCTGCCGGGCTCGGCCTCGTAATTCGTCTTGCTGGAGGAAAAAAAAGAGGGACAGTAAGTGCTTCTCACCAGCAGGCTAATAATCACTGGATTGCCAGCTCCTCTATTCCCCGGAAAAAAAGGCCATTGTGATGCGGGTAGAGGTCACCTTATTCTCTTAAAAGAGGCCTCTTTTAAAGGTAGAGCTATTATCGTCTGTCTCCCAGAGGCAGTGTATGAATCAAACCTTTTTATTAGCATTTTCATACATTGACAATTTGTTGTTCAAACGATGATGTCAGAGCTTTAACCGCGACATCAGCTCAATGGCAAATTGACAGTTTGATATATTAATCCTGACCCCTTGAGTTTACTGCTTACTC
Organism: Liparis tanakae; assembly: GCA_036178185.1. Taxonomy (NCBI): domain Eukaryota; kingdom Metazoa; phylum Chordata; class Actinopteri; order Perciformes; family Liparidae; genus Liparis; species Liparis tanakae. The sequence goes on from CM070106.1 coordinate 12,644,681, forward strand.
TCCGATCTATGTCTTTTTTACAATAATGTCAAGCTTTATGCATTTTAAAACTGCATTATGTGTTTAATTATTGGGCCATGTGGGGATCACAGAACATGCTATTAACGTGTATAAGAGGCTGTGGTCGTCCTCAAATTGGCAAAATACTGAACCCCAATTTGCCCCTGAAGTCTGTGCATGAATGTGTGTTTAGTTTAGATCTCGATGGGCAGGTGGTAGCTTGCATGGCAGCCTCTGTCATGTGTGTGTGTGTGTGTGTGTGTGTGTGTGTGTGTGTGTGTGTGTGTGTGTGTGTGTGTGTGTGTGTGTGTGTGTGTGTGTGTGTGTGTGTGTGTGTGTGTGTGTGTGTGTGTGTGTGTGTGTGTGTGTGTGTGTGAGAGACAGGTGGGAAATCTCTGGTTCTGACATTGGGAAGAAGCCAATGCAGAAGGCTGTTGCATTCCTTCCACCGGCCAGCAGGGGGCGATTTCTCCGGTTGCAAAGATATGCCCGATCTTATGGACGCTAAGAGAAGGTGACCCTGCTTCTCACTTGATTTGTGATGTTAATTTTGTAAAGAATGGTCTTAATTAGAGTAAAATAGACCGTGACGCAAAATCATAAATCCAAATTACCGAACTTGCAGCTTCAAAAAACACAGTTCAAAAATGAACCACGTCCACTTCTCATAAGGGTGAATATTGTTAGGTAGCGTCCGGCGCTTTGAGAGGTCCGAAGACTCTCTTTAAATCCAAGTCCATTCACATATAATCATCTTATTAATTTTGTTATGGTTGACAAGTTATCAAAGAGCTGCCAAATTACATCCAGCAGACTGTGCTTAAATTAGTCCAACGAGATCAAAGAGATCTCGGAGCGCTTCTTATTCCAAAAGAAGTTAGAATATAAATAGATAATGCTACCTTTTCTGATGTATGCAGGTAACATATTTCTTAATCCATCAGAGAGGAGACTAGAAGTGACGGATTGTTCAGATCACATACGTTTCCAACAGCATTTCAATGGCTATGCAGTCAAGTGTGTGTGTGTGTGTGTGTGTGTGTGTGTGTGTGTGTGTGTGTGTGTGTGTGTGTGTGTGTGTGTGTGTGTGTGTGTGTGGCTATGTAGAAATACAGTCATGAAAGTACTTGTTGAAATGCAGAAACAATGCTTAAGGCCTCTGAGTGATTCAATGAGATCCTTGTTGGATCCCACGATAAGTGTTTGACAACCTCGGCGGAGGAATCGAGAGGGGTCGCTTTACAATTTTTTTTTTGCAACCTTAGAAAATGAACAAACGTGTGCTCTTCACCCACGAGTGCTCCTCTCTTCATTCATCTCACGACTGCGTCCGTCCACTCTGGATGCTTTTGGAGGAGCGACTGAGACAGAGTGCACACTGCTATCCACCCTTTTCTACAAATCCTCCAACCCACTTATCCCTCGCCTCACCCACGGAGAGTGAGACGGCATTCAAATGCTCGGCAGATACCGATAACGGCGTCTCCGTGTCAACCCGCCGGTCTGCGAAGATAGCGGCTGAACTTCGACCGACGTGTTCAGTCGGGAGATGCAGTGAGTTAAACCGAGTAGAAGAAGAACTCAGCCAGCTGCTAGGCTGAACGTGCAAACTTGCTAATGGCCAGCAGGGGGCGTCTCTTCTTGTGCGATTTTATCGAAGTCTATTAGAAAATGGCGACTTCTCGCTTGATTTATTTCCACAGTAAACATCGTAAAACATGAATTTACCATCTTAATCGCTAGTTTGAAGTCTTCTTTAAAGCGACACTATGTAACTTTTCCCCTGTAGCGCCCCCTTCAGGTATTTAACGTCTGGTCTCGAGCCATATATGACTCTTCCGGCTCGTCTGCTCCCAGCTGATCGCGACCGGGCTGCCGCTGAACGCGACTCGCTGCCGCTGATCAGCGGCAGCCCGGTGTTCAACACAGCAGCATGTCACTCCGTCTCTATGAGTCGCGTAGCGGAGCAAATAAAAAGTCACCTGTGAGTGTGGACTGGCACTATATGACGTTGCGTAAAGCTGCCAGACAGCAAGTTGAACTACTTCCGCCGGAAGTACTGGGTCGGTCCCAACCATCTTACATTCAGCAGTATTCAGCCCACAGACCCCCGATGGCAGTGGCGGAGGCGCAAATCAACATATTAAAAGTCATTGTAGCGGCACAATTTTTTTTTCAAGCTGTTATTTTAAGGTGGAAAAGTTACATAGTGGGGCTTTAATTAAGAGAGAAAATTGTCCCCTCCGTGTGAAAGTAGCCCCGTCCGTGTGGCTAACGGACAAACAGCATTGTTTACATTCGTTAGCCTAGCTAAGGGAGGGGAGATAGTTAGCTAGTTCTCACAATATCTCATTAATTCAAATTGCTCATTTGATGAAAGCTGCCTTTAAAATAACAACAATGACAATGGGACACTTTCAATAAAATAATATTTATCAAATGTTTCGTAGGCACTGGGTCTATGTTAGCTACACATGCTGTTTACTAAACTAGTTACGAGCGACTTGGGACTCGATAGACTTACTTATCAGGGCTCTCAAGTCTCACGCATTGAGCTTTTCGGTCTTAACTCATATTTCTCACGCTTAAAAAAACTCTGGTCTATTTAATGTTTTAATGTGCCGCAGCGCCAACATGAGCCGCGCTCTGTGTGGAGGAGTCCAGCTCAGACCCACGTCTCAACGCTCGCCGTGGGTCACTTTCCCGTAGCTGGTCATGTCATGTCACGCTTGCCTGTCTTCAAAACTTGAGAGCTCTGGTTTAACTTATGTTGATTTGTATATCTCCATTAATCATCCGTGGAAAACGTTTCTCATGTCCTCTTCGTCTCTGATGACATCGACCACTCTTCTCTCTTTGCGGGTGGCTCCGTGTTGAAGTGCCGTCTCCAGCTGGATTTCACTCCAACGCTGTCTTTCATTGAGATGTGGTGCCCAGTAGCTTTGAAGGGAGCCGCAGGATTTATTTGAAATGACAACTAACGGTCGCGCAAAAGCTAAACATGAGTTTTAGTGCGCATTGATATGAAACGCGCCCCTGTAAACAGGCCGTACTGTACATTATGGGCTGAATATACCACACCCCGTGACTCACTCTCAACCAATCAGAATGCTTGATTTCATCTACCCGTATTATAATAAGGCCTGATGGTCATTCAGCGAACTATGGTCCCGTTTTGAGTAAAATAGACGATAAAGCAGGTTCAGAATGTGGCTACGTTGTGATTGACGGGTATCTTATCGGCCTAGAAGTTCTCTTCTTCAATCTTTAACCCTTCCTCAGTGTGTTTTCACTTCATGAATGTTAACAAATTAGTTGCCTAAAAATGACACTTAAAAAAACAGCAATATGACAAAAAGCTTTGTGCTGCATTCACGTCATATCGAAATAATAAGTTCTCAGATAAACATGAACCCCCTGAACAATTTGAAACATTAACAACCCCCCAACCCCCTCCGAGGCGCCATGTCTCTTCTAAGTTTGGGTCCATCCAACATTTACATCGAGCAAAAACAATTAATATCTTAAATTGAGAAAGTTCTGAAATCCAAGCAATGCAAGCTTTTTAAATAACTCACAGCAGCATTGCTCTGTCTCTGTGAACAGGAAATGTATTCTCATGCCAGCCTTGAATCATTAGGCACCTTAATGTACTGCTACATAATCAATGAATAATAGTGGGAGGTTTCATAACCTAGGCCAAGAATCCTTGAAACACAGGAAAGACAAATCTAACTCTTGCGGAGGTGTTGCTCAAGAGCCTCTGACCCGACAAGGAAACATCTCAGTTCCACGCGCTGCTTGAAATTCTGTGTCAGAACAACAACTTCCCTCTACCTTTCTAAAAACGTACAATTTCAGAGAATAATACCACTCCGTATATGGGTGTAAGTAATCCACTGGTTATTCAATTTGGGGCTTACCCAAGGATTTCACAGGCTGAAATGTGAGTTAGTTTGAAATAAAAAGAAGTTGAGACGACGGGAGATGGTTAAGTCACGAGGTTAAGTGGAATCTAGTCTCCAGTGCAGGGACATTTAAGAAGGACCTCTCTCAGCTGGCACAGACACAATTTTTTTTTCCTTTTTTTCATGTCTAACGTTTAATATGATAGAACAGAGCACGGTCTGAAATTTAGAGCCGCCAAATGTGGGGACGTTGTTGGCAGCGGTGGGTAACTCCTGAGAGAAAACACACAGCGTGTGACTGGAGAGAGCTACACATTTGGATAAAAGCAATGCGATTGGCTCTAGACACCGCAGCTGCTCAAGTTCCCACGCCTCGCTTCAAAACGATACGACGGGGAGGTGTTGTCGTCCCGGGCTAACTGCTCGTTATGAATTGAAATGTAGTGACAGTATTATTTGGCACTTAGGTTGGCACATCCATGTATGCGATGAGTGCATGTGTCCACCATTCACGAAAAATAGGTCTTCCCCGAAAAATAGGTCTTCCCCGAAAAACGGAATTGGCCAACGACGCTCCTTCTTTTAAATGATGTTAAACGTTATTCCTTCAACGCATTGATTTTTTCAAATTCGGCATACAAAAAATTAACACTTACCTGGCACAGTGGCAGGCAGTTAAAAAAGTTAATTTCAGAGGTCATGGAGGTCGTCTATTCCCTCAGACCCGGCTGGCTTTGGAAGTTTCTTTACCTGGTTGGAATATGTATGGAATACATGTATGACATAAACAACATTCATTCAAGGAGTGGATTACCTTTTAGATCCTAGAAAAGTCGTCTATTAGCCTCGTAGACAAGTCTCTCTAGTAGACGACTTTTCAAAGTCACTTGTAGACTCGTCTACTTAAGGACCAAATTACCTGTTTAGATCCATGAAAAGTCATCTTTTAGTCTTGTAGACTAGTCTCTCTAGTAGATGGCTTTTCAATCTAAAAGGTAAGTAGTAGTAGACGAGTAGAGTACTTTTTTGTCGATCTGAAAAGGTAATTTAGATCCATGTAAAGTAGTCTACTAGTCTACTCGGACTAAAAACGTCATTCTGAATGACCTTTTTAGATCCATGAAAAGTAGTTACTATATTAGTCGTTAGTAGACTACTTTTCCTGGAGCTAAAAACTGTATGCAAGGATTACTAGTCTACTAGAATAGTCTACTAAGGACTGAATTACCTTTTAGATCGATGAAAAATAGTCTACAAGTCACTAGTAGACTATAATTATTAGTCACTAGTAGAATACTTTTCATTGATCTAAAAAGGGTATCCAAGGACTACTAGTCTAATAAGGACTGAATTACCTTTAAATCCTTGAAAAGTCGTCTACTAATTCATTCAGGAACGACTCACTATATATAACAAGACCGTGCCGATGGCTAAAAGAAACACTAACCCGTTGATGGAGGGCAGAACCGTGTTAAGTGGTAAGATGTTCTTCAACATCTCCAGATACGTTCTGCAGATTCCACTCGGGTGTATTTCAGAGCATTACAGATTTGCTTAAATTTGAATTCAGTTCCATATCCTGATATAAAAAATAAAAAAAACATTATTATTTTAGCTTTTTTCCCCCTCCAACATGTGTTGATCCATCATCTCTCCGGGGGAAAGCCCTTGTCACGGCCACAAGATAAGCCGACAAAGCTCATTGTGTTCTTATGGCCAGTAAAAATCTCATGAAACTCCAAAACCAACAATGTGTTAGTCCGCCTCATTTCTTTTTGGACAAATCTCCCCACTCAGAGGCTCTCAAGCTCACGGCAATTGGAGTTGCTTAGGTCACACACTAGTTAGAATTTGTTTTAATGCATTTCATTGCAAACAGTATTAAGACATATTGCAGTTGTTCGGGACTGTTTTCATCGACAGATTGATCCATTCTTGGTGTGTGTGTGTGTGTGTGTGTGTGTGTGTGTGTGTGTGTGTGTGTGTGTGAGATTCAACTACAATGTGTGTGTTCATGGTGGTGAATGTCATCCAGAGCAACAGTGTGGCTCATTTATGTTTTTAAATTGTTTTTGTGCACCAAGGACGTTGGTTCAGGTCTTTTCATGAAATTTATCGAAATAACTTTATATGATAGAAAATCACCAAACCGTGAATACAAACTAAGACTGTTAAAAGAAACAAGAAGAAAATAGATATCTGTGAGCCTTAAGATGTTTAAGGCAAAACTACTGGTTAAAAATACAGAAATAAGGCTTCAGTTGGATATTCGTGTCATCTCAAGCTAATGGCTCCAAATTCTATCTGACAGCTCAATTGTTTTTAGTCGCGCCGGCTGTAGGGATGGAAATACTTTGGACCATCCACTTTGGTCCAGATCGAAATATCTCAAAGTATGGGATGGATTTCTCTGACATTCCTACACACATCTCTGCTGCCCTGAAGATGAACGACTCAGGTTGAAAGAGTTTTGAGTGAAATGACTCAGATGGATTGCCATGAAATTGTACGAGGACATTTGTGTTTCCTTCAGGTCGAATTGTAATAAATCCGTTGATCACAACTTTTTATCTTTTCCTCAGGCCAGAGTGTGTAACCAAATACCTTCAAACCATTAAAGAGACATTCTCTTGTTCCGTCTGCGTCTCTATGAATAAACTCTGTTTCATTGGACTGCGTCACAACGTGAAGCCACCTCTCATTTCATCAGGTGAACACGGTTCATGTGAACTAGCTAATTGCCAGAAAAATCACATCAACAAATATAATATAATACATATTTGAATTGTATAGCAGGATGATTCTCTGTGGAGCCACTTACGGCTTTTGTTATTTTCCCAGCGTGCAGTAAGTCATTCGTGCGATGGTTTTGGTCCACAGTAATAATGAGGACACTTGAGGTCAGAAGGTCATGCCTCCCATTAGCCCAGTGCAGGTGCAACAGACAAAGCCGGTCTTTTCACATAACAGCCGAGCGGCAGCTGGGTAAACAGCTTGATGTGGGCCTGGGCCCTCACGAAACCGACGGTCGCTCCTCTACACGAGGCGTCTGTTACTCCTTATTGCACAATGTCCCGAGGCTACATAGAGGAACGAGATCGAGAGCATTCGTCTGACGATGAACGAGAGCTCTATACCTCTATTCTACTCCTGAAGGTCTCCTGGAGAAATCGCAATGCCCTCTAGTTTACAGGAAAATTAAATTACACCAACGGTTATTTTTTCTGCCAAGCCTCTGGGCATCGCGAACAAACTCTGACCGTAAAATGTTCCGTGTCCACGATTACGTATTTCTTCAAAAAAGAGACAACGGGTTCAGTGAAAAGTGATGGCCAAAACGTTGCAGTAGAGAAGAGAAGAGTCGTGGTTGGTGAATGTGAAGGTTTGATTCTGATTCTGACGTGGAGGATCAGATTAAACTTTATTGTCATTGCACAGAGTAAAGGCACTGGGGCAACGGAATGCAGTTTTACATCTGACCAGAGAGGGCAGTATACCAAAAAATTAAAAATTAAAAATTCAGTGCAGATATGGTCAACAGTGGAAATGAACAAATATATACAAACGGCATGTACAAACAGCAAACCAAAAGACAGTGGTCCAAGTGACTATATTTAGACATTTAAGGTGCAGTGTGATTGGGGGAGGGTGTGGAGAGAGCTTGGTAATGATGGAGGGAGGTTGAGGCCACATTTACACATAGCCGGGTATTTACAGAAACAAATATTTCGTACACACAAGGTCATTTTCAAAAAAGTTTATGTTTATATGAACCCGCATAAATATGCCGACAGGATACGTCCGCATAGGACGCTCACATGACGTGAAGCATTTTTAGTCACACACTGACGTTTGACAACCTAAAACTCTGTTTGACCTAAAACTGAGTTTTCAGAAATCTCCACTTTGGCCGGAGTTTTTAGAAATGATCGTTTTCCGTGATAAAACCTCAGTTTTTGTGTAAATGAAAGGCCAAAACGCATGAAAATATATGCGTTTTCCCATCGTGTAAACGGGGTCTGAGGCTGTTGACCGCTGAGGGGATGCAACTGTTCCTGAACTCTCTGAACACGCCTCTGATTCAGATTCTGACGTGGAGGTTGTAGATGTTGTTCACCACTTATCATAAATCAGGCTGTTTGCATCCTGACAAAGAATTAAGCGCAATCAATCAACGTGGTTGTGGAAATACTATCTGCTAACTCGAAAGCGCGTACGCTACTTATGAGAAGTTCACGCCAACGTCGAACGGGATCAAAATTATGACATTTTTGGAAAGACTCGTGAAACTCGACTGGTGGGCAGAGACACGACCCGAGGCGATACATCAAGTGTTCCTACACCTTTCACGGGTAGAGAGTTACAAGCGTGTTTATCTATTATGCATAATGTTTTTAGGCATAACTGAGCCAGACAGTTGGACGGGAATGAAAGGAGAAGATTTTTTTTTATGGAACTGATCTCCGATGCCTCATCTATTTTTAAACAGCCTGTCTCACAGATGTCTCCGCGTGCATCACATTGTTAAGTGGAGCTAATGGTCGCGCTGCCGTACACACCTGAGTCTGAGGGCACTCTGCTGTTCTTATGAATTGAAACAGCTGGCTGTCGCTCTTGTGAACCCCATGCAGTTTATTAGAGGAGTTAACACACAACTCAAGCGACAAGGACGACCTGATTATAATTAATTTCAACCACATAACCATATCCTTATGTTCCACGCAGACATAAATCCCACATATTTGTCAAACCAGGATATAGTACATGTGCAGCATTTGTCCAGCGACGTCAACTCCTGTTCATGAGTTGAAATGATAAAGGTTTGAATGATCGACATCCTAAAATAATAATGGATCTAAGGATGTCCCGAGCTGAACCGTTGGCTCTGGATCGGCTGAAATCCGGTACATTTTAAATAACATTGCCTAGCTTTCAGCTCTAGAGGCAGATGATTACTCTGTGAATGACAGCTGCCCACTTCTTTCCTGATAAAACAATAAAAAATGCATCAAGGGAAGACTTCAGGTCATCTTTTCCTAATGCGGAAAATAGATTCAGCGGTAAAACTCGTAGAAGTTGCTTCATCAATTTCGGTGACGTGTGTGCCGTTACCATTATAATGTAAGGACTATGATTAAATGTTGGATCATAACAAGTGGTCAGAACATCCACGGATGTCAGATAGTGAATTTCCTGCACTTCAGTCTGCAGATAAGATTGTCATTTGTTGAGGAGTTAAATAAACCTTGACAGAAGATCAGTAACCTAAGAAATGAGAATACAAGTTTCTATATCATCGGCCTAATGTGAGTACAAGGATTACACAAACCGGTGGTATGCAGGTACAAAGTACAGCAAGCATTGAGAGACCAGGCATCGTTTGCAGTAAGAAACGGACCAGAAACTGAGTGAAGCAAAATCGGATTTAAATCTTTTTTTAAATGAATTATTTGGCAATAAAACCCAAGTGATAGATAGCAAACGGCAAAAATGTCTGCTTCCGCTCCATGTGAAGGTCAGTAATGGCACTCAAACGGAATAACTGTCTCTCTTTTGTACTGCTGCCTCTGAAACTCATGCAGATGGGAGACCTCATGTGTATCTTGTTTCTCTAATCCAGATTAGTATGATGGAAAATGTTAGTATACCCGAAGCAACGCGCTGTGACCAAAGCAGCCCCCTTGTGTTTTGGGTCTGAATGCATGCTTAGGCACAGTGGTGCTGCTGCGGAGAAATGTTAAAATACTCGTAATGATACATCTATCACGCTGATAATAATGAAGTAATATTCACCACGTTCACCAACGTAGCATATTAGCATATTAAAGGCAGCTGAGGCTGATGGGAATGTCATCGGGCGCTATGTAGAGTCCCCAAGTGATTACATCCTGCGCGCATGGTAATCCATCAAATGGACATTTTCACCGTGAACCAACACTGTCAACCTCATAGTGGCACGGAGTCAATCAGAATAATCCTCTGAACACCATGAAAGCCTCTGAAAAAATTTAATCCACATCATATTTGCTGAGATATTTAGTCTGGAACCAAAAAACAGTGTGCCGACCGAAGTACCAGCGTTGTCATGCAGGGAGCCCTGCGGTGAGAGACGCTAAAACGGTCTTATAATAGTCATGTGGCGATGAATATGTCCCCTAAATTAACAAATAGATTCTCAGGGTAAGTAAAAAGCCCATAATCGTTCAATAACATTTATATTTGTCATGCACAAAAAGATATTGTTGAATTGAGTATATTATAATAGAGTACATATTACCCTTTAAAAACCAGAAACTCTAATTATGCCAATTCTGATCTTTCCATGTCACAACTCAACTAACAACTTCTTATCTTTTGAAATAGAGATATCCTGAGTGTGTCAGATTTAGCTGGTGGGCATGAACTCATCCCGCGGCACGGCTGAGCTCCTATGTCTGCGCACGCATCGCAGTATCAACAGCTGGCCGCTCCGTCCATTCGCGCACCTTTTCTTTTTTTCAGAGCGGATTTTTTGGTGCTCGGGATTTTTCATAGGCTTGGCAAAAAGGCTTCGGCGCGCGCCCAAATTTTCTCTATGCAGGAAAAACCCTGCACATGGCAATAATAAGACTATTCGGCAGTAGTCTACAGTCAAAGTGTTTTTTTATTAGATTAATTGAAACAAAAAACAACAACAGAGAATCATATTAAATTTTATTCTTATTTCTTCGTGGTTATTTATTGTTACATTTTACTACTATTACTATACTACTGTGTTACTACAATTATAACTTATTTATTAGATTAATTGAAACAAAAAACAAACAGAGAATCATATTAAATGTTATTCTTATCTCTTCATGGTTATTTATTGTTACATTTTATTACTATTACTATACTACTGTTTTACTACAACTTTTTGTTTTTTAACAATTATAACTTATTTATTAGATTTTTTTTTTATAATTCTAAATTATATTTATAGATATATTTTATTTATTTTTTGTCTATACCTACCTAAAATAGGCAATACAGATAGGACAACAAAACGCTAATATGTTATAAAAAATACGGGGGGATTTTTTACCCCACTCCTCGTGATATCAGAGGCAAAATATATATTTCTTAGGGGCAGTTTTCCCTCCCTCGTGTATTTACGACACTACACAATATAAAAGAGCTTGTGTCTTGATTTTGGACATCGTAACTTAAGGAACTACGAACTCCAGTTTTTGATGAATAAACTGAATTGAATGATGTTGATAATGAAACAATACATGAAATGCATTAAAACTCTCAGGGTGTCCCTTAACCTTCTTTGTTCACCTTGTATTTCAGGCCTCGACGCAGCATGTTAACACCTGTCCACAATCCAGGATCTCCAGCGGGCAGACAGTGAGGACCGGTCGCCGCGATGCGATGTGTGTGAGGGACCAGTGGCAGTGTTGCGGCCCCAGGCGGGATGCTGCTGACGGCCGGTCAGTATGACTCTGCTGGACTTGTGGCTGTCGCGCTCCATCCCCATGTGCCTGCTCCTCCAGAGCCTCGTCCTCATGGCCCTGTGCTTCCCCTCGGCCAGCATGTGTCCAAAGGGCTGCATCTGCCAACGCGACCTCCATCTCCACGGCCTCAACGTGACCTGCAGCCAGTCCCGCCTCAAGGAGATCCCCCCGAGCCTCCCGGTGGACACCGTCCTGCTGAGGCTGGACCACAACCAGATAGGCGCCGTGCCGGATCAAGCCTTCCACGGACTGCGGTTCTTGAGGGAACTGAACCTCTCGTACAACGCGGTGGAGACCTTGGGGGAAGGCGCCTTCAGTGGCATCGAGGCCACGCTGCAGGTGCTGGACCTCTCCCACAACCGCATCACTAGCGTACACAAGGATGCCTTCGCTCGGCTCAAGGCCCGCATCATCGTGGACGATAACCCCTGGCACTGCGACTGCGCCCTCCAGCAGGCCATCGGCGGGATTTCGCACAACCACGAGGCGGCCGCCCGCGTCCTCTGCAGGAGCTCGGAGCTCCGCGACCACGAGGGTCGACCTTTCTTGGCGGTGGATACCGACCTCTGCAACCTGGCCAAAAGGACCACAGACTACGCCATGCTGGTGACCATGTTCGGCTGGTTTGCCATGGTCATCTCCTACGTTGTGTATTACGTCCGTCAGAACCAGGAGGACGCCCGGCGCCACCTGGAGTACCTCAAGTCGCTGCCCAGCAAGCCCAAGAAACCCGACGAGGCCGACGACATCAGCACCGTCGTCTGACGGCGGTTTCCGAACGACGCGGACCGAACGAACGCCAAAATGTTTATTGTGACAGGACCCACATTTGTAGTGTTTACTATTCCAAACTTTTAGGTGACGTGAGCATCAACTCTTTGTATTTTAGGAATTGTGTCTTATGTTCTTACCGGTTTGTTGACGTATGAGATGATATGAGAAGGAAGGCCAGAGGGGCTGAGAGTCGAACACCAACATTGTCTTTTCTACAAACAAAAAATTGCATACGGAGCTTTGAACATTTTAATCTCAGGTTCAAACATTGACATGATAATGGCTTTTTATAGATGAAAATTTGGAATATCTGATAAAAAAAAAAGAAATATATTTGTAAGACTTGACACCCTAAACTTCATTTCCCAGAGCCCTCGTTTTGGTATCTCAAAGCTCCGCGTCAAAATGTACACCGGGTTTTGGCGAACACTCGTTAAACCGACCGCTTCTTTCATTCCCCTTCAAATTAACTGAAAACTCTAATATTTATATTGACAGCATTTCTGAGGCTATTGCCTGCTTATGGAGACCATTTGATCTGTACATTGTGTTATATTTTCGACCAGTAAGGCCTTGGATATGGGGTATTAAGTAGTCATATCTCCCTGCTTGCCGGGAGCTTTTTATTCAGACAATTCAAAATGAAATAAACAATTCTTAAGAGATGGGTAAGCACTCACAGAAGCATGGAGTAAACCATGTCGCAGGTAAAGAGAGTACTGGATGCTATGGAAGCCCATTTCTGTAACGAAACAAAAAGGTTGGACATTATTATTTTGTAAATATTTTCACTTTCTAAGTGCAAATATAATGTTTCAAAATGATGACCTGTCATAGGGAAACCTTTCAATCCTCTATCGTTGCAATGTGGGTGGAATGTGCAAATGAGAAATATTGGGAAAAGTTCCTTTCCCACTCAAAGTGATCATTAAATTAAGTGATAGTGAGTCAACATTATAGCTAGCTTTTAGTGCCGATATAAAGTTTTACATTTAAAGAATGTATTGCCCCAAACAGAGAAACAATACTTGTATTTAAATGTAGCAAGTGGTCATGGGGTCAGCAGGATAATGTATATTGAGCAGCTATTGGACAATAATGCACTCTGTGGATGTAAATGTTGGTGCATATAGCCAATGCATTATTTTTCAATAATGGCATTATGGCATATGCATTGTATACAGAAATGTGATGGTTGTAATCCAAAATATGATTTGTGATTAGGCTTGAGGATACAGCTTTTTAGCTACATTTACAGGGTAAATTGGTGGCTCCTGAGTAGCCCCGGGATTAATCATTGAGGAGATTTTACGAGGAGATTTTACGAGGAGAATTTATTGATGTTGGACATAACAATGACCATATTTTTTTTGTTTTTACTAAATGCAAAAAGATTGAGTTTCAACAGGAAACCTTTACAGGCACTTATCACTTTATCCGTTCATATCGAGAAACTGTTTTTGTGACACACTATCAGTATATTATATTAAAACGAGAAACCTTTTATCATGATAACGACTGGGCAGTTTAGCTCATTAAAACAATATTATGTCATGAGAAATAAATGACACAATCGAAGCCTGAAAAGAAGACAGAGATATTCATCAAAGTGATTTCTAGCCACCTGACCAAACCATGAGCTCATGGTCATAAAATAACATGAAATAATATAAAATAACACCACATTCTTACTCTCCAACGACTAACAACCCGGATGGAAGTGTCTCTGATCTGAATGTTAAGATGGTCGCCCTCACTCATCACTATGCACTCACAGCCAATAAGCTTTACAAGCAATAGTGAGTGAATTACAGGCGCCGCACTGTAATGCTCTGGGGTTTCTAACCCTACATTTCTGACATGAATGTTTCTGGATGAAGTGATATTCTGTCTTAACGAGAAAAAAAGTTTCCTGTTCATACTTAATAAATTGGTTTGTATTAAAAAAAAACAAGGAATAAATACATCATTATGACACGATAATATCTTTTTGATATGAGACGCTGAGCAAATAGCTTTTGTAACGACGTCAACACAACCTGCCAAACGAGTGAGTCATCCCCATTAGCAGCTCGGTCACTCCGCCCAAACACACGCAGGCACATCATTACCGATCCACACGCCCTGAACGGTTGCCCTGGCAACAAGTAACAATCAAAATCATTGTTAATTGATTTTTATTCAAGATTAATATTTATTTATCTATGATTGATGTATCTGACGCGCAATGACATATTATTTTTAATTATTAATCATTTATAATCGAAACAAATGGTACATTTATCGAACGAGGGATATGTCACAGTAAGTAATTATTTAAAACAAATATCCCCATAGACCTCGTTCTACAAACGCATCCATGCAGAGTTGCATGTTTTTTTAAATCAATACTTTGATTTTAATCTTATTTTAGTACTTAAATGATTCTACAGCACAGTACATGTGATGTAACTTTGGGTAACGGTGCTATGTGTAGCGATCATCAGCTTATTCTTGGGTGAAGCATTTCAGATCCCCCCCTCTTCTGTTTCCAGTTGCATAGAAACACAGAAAGGTTTTCAGTCGTTGTCACACAATCTAATATCTCTTCAAATCACAGCTGAACTGCACACACTCTGAACAACTTTTTTTTTTTTTTTTTTTTTTGCTGACCTTCAGGGGTTTGAATTTTCACCTTGCTGCTGTGATGTGCAAGTGTACACTGACACACACACACACACACACACACACACACACACACACACACACACACAGTGTGACATCTCGGTTGTGGGTGGGGCCTCCTCTGACCAGGCCCAACAGTGTGCGGGGTCAGAGGTGAAGTTCGCTTGACCGTGTCGACCAGATAGAGCACTGAAAAGCAGCAAGACACACCATTTCAGCATCAGTCTCATAAGAAAAAATATGTCATTGCAGGTCAACAACACCAAAGGTTTCTCCAGTTTTAGTGAAGAGCTTTCTTGGGCGATACAGCTTTCTTTTTCCCCCCAGAATTTGAAGGACAACCAGTGTAGTGCTTTGCCCCTCTACAGCATCCCCTCAATTACATGTCAATTTTGGGCTACTCAACCTAAAAATGTACAAACATTATTTTTTTCTTTATGCCTTAAAACATGAACAAACGTGCTACAGCGAGCTGAAAGGAAATGGTATCCAGTATATACATTGGTTTAACAAAATTAATCTGTCTACCAGAATAGCTATGGCAGGAAACTATGGTATATTCTTCTTTTTTTTTTATTAATGAAGACCTTGAATGTTAAGCGGTATTGAACAGTAGATTTCTTCTCTGAACTTGAATGAGAGAGGCGGTTCATTCTTGACCTTGGGAAAAGTAGTTTCCACAAAATAATCTTGACTCACTTCACAATGTTGTACTTAACCTCTCGTCTTCATCAGCGGATGGAGTGTGTTCACTTGACATGGACAACTTGAACAGGAACCTCAATCATGTGACAGAGAGTGAGCCATTTTGATGCTCACAAGGAGTGAGGTTTTCAATTTAAGACCAAGATGGATGTTTAATTACCACCAGAAGCATCCGAGTGGGCTCCAGCCACGGTATTCAAGTCAATGGGAGTCCACTGGAAACCATTCAGTACCTTTTAGATCTCTGCTGGTTCACCAAGACAAGACCCTCGTGAACGTCTCCCAAAGCAACGTTAGTAAGGAATGCTATATTGGCGAAACCACAACGACATCAATAACCAAAACTGGTAACAGCAGTTAAGTTTAGTTCATGAACTGGATCCCCGTTAGCCGACGCCTTAGCCACTAATCTTCCTGGGGTTCACACAGCAGTCACGGAGAAAGGGTCCAGAGGAACGGCGTTCAACATCATCAATGGAGGTGGTTGTGTGTCCTTTACGAGAAAAGAAAGGTGTGGAGGTCAAGTTAACCTTTTTAACATAAATGTGCATTTGCTATAATCACAAAGGCTCCCAACCCTTCACCATACCGTAGTTGCCGCGTCGAGATTTAGTTGAATTGCCACATTGGCAGAAAACGTTCAAATGTCACTGAACATACTGAGTTTTGGCAGAATCGCCCCCACGTGTGAATGAAAGGTCATCACATGGCCGAAGTTCCTTAGAAACTAAACTCTCTCTTTGGGACAATTAAGCAAATTCTCTCTGCAGTCGAAGACGGCGAAATGTAAACTAGCCAGTGAGTGAATGGAGATTATTTTTGTCAAAGAATATAAGCGTGTCTTATTTGATGTTTTGGAGTCGAGGGTTTCGGGGACTGGTGAACAGGCTGTTGCTGTGTTGTTCTGTAGGTCACTGCCCTCTGTTTGTGAAGTCTATGTTTCTGTTGTCTTCAGTCAGCTGGTGTCGGTCCGTCTTTGTACATCTGTACTGATCAGAAGTAAGCACAAGGCTACATGTCAGCTTCAGTGAACTCCTCTTGTTGATGTTTTGTGGTTACTTCTGTCATTCAGAGTTAATTGTTACCGTTTGCCTTCACTCGATTTCATTCTTACCAGGCCCTTTCAAGGGGAGGACAGATTTCTCAAATTTGCGGATGGCGTTCGATACGATAATCTTCAGTCGTGACAAATCAACACAACCATCGTGCATGCATCATTTACCTTTAATAACACTGTGTACAGTAATGTTCCCGGTAGTGGGTGAAGAGATATTGATGCTGTCATTTTCTCAAAAGGCTTCCTTTCCATCATGGCCACTGGAATATATGCGAAGAGAAATCCAATGAAAGACTAAAGGGTGGTATATCAAAGTACAGGAAAATAGATTTCCACCCCAAAAAAAAAAAAAAAATCACAAATAAAGGCTCATTTTTTAAATACTAACTACTTTAAATACTAAAAGAATTCCTGCACATGATTGGTGGCATGTTGGATACTGGGTGTTGCTGATATCTTGTGAAATTTCCTCTGGCTTCATGTTTTGTTTGTCACAGACTTTGTAGAATAATGGTTGTTAAAAACATCTTAGGGGATATGCAATGAAAATAAGTAAGTAGAGAACACTAGGATCACATGTAAATAGGAACATTGATGTTGTGTGAAATACTTGAAATCCCTTTAATTAGTTGTTCTTGAATGTGCTAAAGCCTTGTCTTGTAGAGGCAACCTCATACTCCTCATGACAGGATCAGGATAGGCTATAAGATGCATGTACAATGTAATGAAGCACAGTGTAGCCAAGGACCCGAGAGTATTTCTAAGTGCCTGAATACTTCTCTCATTATTTTATTTTTTTATTTACGTCTTCTTTCTCCAACTCTGGTCTTGGTTCTGAAGCCTCTCTTAGTTTAGGATTATCTCTGTTTTAGTGGATTTGTCGATTTTAGGTTAATTTTGCAAATTAGAAAGAAGATGTAAAACAGGACTCAACCACGCTGATGTAAAGAGCTGTTCAACTAAACTATACTGTACCCTATCACAGTTTTCCGTGCACAGACAAGATGTGATGTAGACCGAAGTCACAGTTGAGGCTGAACATGTTAGCACTGACTATCATGGTTGTGTTGTAATAGCATGACATCCAGAAAATGAAATAAAGGAGGTATGCATTGGTTCATGGTTTATTTTTCTCTCTCGCTTGATTTAAAAATGAACAGCTTTAGGCTATAAATGAGTGCTGCAGTACAGGAGTGTGATAGCTTTCAGGAATCAGTAGTGTTACACCACACAAGGCATCAAACGCAGGTGACCTGTCTGTCTGCAAGAGCCCCGTTTTTCCGATGTTTTCATTTGTCATTGTCTTAGATATTTATCCATAAATAGTCCGGAAATACGACAAAAACAACGAAGCTCTAATGATGGGGGAAAGATAAGTAGACTACCCACCATTAAAAGGCCTCTTTGTGAGGAGAAGATGTGCTGTGCAATGGTTGAAGGTTAACTGTAGGGCAACGACACTGTGCAGAAAGATACAAAGTGTTGCTAGACGGACTGGTTTGCACTGAGTTGAATCCAATTACAGCCACATTTCATCTATGAAACCGCCTGCAATCGCATTTCATTGATGAAGGTCGGCTGCCTATCGGAGGCAGAGCAAGCGGTCACACAAACAACAAAAAGAGCCGCAGCTTCTTCTGCTCAAGTCGCCCTCTCATCTTACAAAAACACATGGATTGTACAGCACTTTAACGGGTTGACCGAGCAGCCAAACAAAAGTGCACCGTTAACGTATGTTTCCATTACCATCTCAGCTATACAGCTCATTAAACGTATAGATGTACGTGGAAACATAAAATGGATCCATGTAGATGATGTAGGATCTGACTATTCAATACCACCAACGACATGTCGGCTACTGTACTGTAGGTACTGTGCTAGTACCCTAGAAATAAAGGATGTTCAGAGCTTTTGTCGACCATTGACATTAAAACCGCTATAGCGGGCTAACTTAAACTAGCTAACTTAGCTAACTTAAACTAGCTAACTGAAAATAGCTAACTTAAACTAGCTAACTTAGCTAACTTAAACTAGCTAAATTAGCTAACTTAAACTAGCCAACTTAAACTAGCCAACTTAAACTAGCTAAGTGAAACTAGCTAAACTAAACTAGCTAATTTACCTCACTTAAACGGTTTGGCAGCGTCAACTAACCCAAGAGCAATTTTAATAACTTTATGCTTGGTCCAAACTCTCGTCACATTGCTAACGCCAGATCAATGACAACTTTGTTCAGCTATATTTCCGTGAGTTTGCTATTTCCGCCACGCTAACTCTAACGCTCTACACTGGTCACAGAAAATGAGGCCGGTCGAGGTCTCTGGCTCATTCCCTGCCGCTCTGGAGAGGGACAAGCTACGTCTCTACTACCACCCACACTATCTACAGCCAGCCATTAGTCTCAAGAGCTGCGACAGTTCACGGGCTCCCACTGACATGGTTGTCACCATAGCAACTAACAACAATCGGCATGTACTTGTGGTACAATGGGAAACAGTTTAATGTCCGTTATGCCTCTATTAGCTCTTTTTTTGCTGATATTATTGATTACTGACTCTCTGTGGTTGTTTTGTTTAGTTAACGTTATCCTTTAAATAAATGTGCATATTTGTTACTTTCAACTTGTCTAGCGTGCCATTTATGTTGTTTCTTTGAGCCTGGGTTGTAATATAAGAGGGTTTCTCCGAGGTTTGACCCCCTGACCTCTCACTAAGATAGCCAAGATGGCGACCATTGAGGGTGCAAAGAACAAACACTGACATGCCAAGACCAAAAAAAGCATTTCTGATATTTCTCACTTTAATTTTTACTTCCTTTTATTAATAAAAAACTATTAAATACATGTTAGAAAAACAAACAAAATGTTGACATTATTTATAACTACAAAAAGGGAGGTGATTTCAGTAGGAAATGGTGTGAGTAAAAGGCTTCCTATTAATCTGCCAACATTTTGTAAGATGTTGATAGTCATTAATATAAAACGGTGGGCCACCTGGCTGTTAATAATTTGCAATGTCTCACTTTCTTCTGTTCCTGCATTTATTAAATACAGACGATGTGACGTGGGTGTGAAGGCTTTGGCGTCGGTTGAAGGCCCCTTTGACAAACCAGTGACAGAAAGTAAAGAATTTATTCATTTCTGCTCTTGTAACAAGTACATTATTATATAGTCGTTGTTTTTTGGTGAGCAACAAGCAGAAATATATGTTTAAAAAACGAATAACACGTATTTGTCTTGTTAGACTCAATGCAATTGTATTTTAATCACACATTCTTTTTCCTTCAAGACAAATATTAGTCTTTAATTCAGATATTGTTCTTGTCACTTGCACAAATCTCTAAAGTGTCACAAATAAAGCATTGATGCCGACGATACTAATGAATGCCGTATTTGAAGTGAAACTACTTATCAAACATTTTTCATTCAGATGTCAGTGACCTTCCTGCACTCACGTACATTTTATTTATAGTTTCATTGTTCTTTCTCCTCATTTAGTTTGTTAATCAGTGCACAGGCTGCACTTTAGCATACTAATAGAAGATGATATATAGAATATGCTTCATCTCACTTGTGGTTTATTTAGTATGGTTTACAGTACATTAGTTATATGTGCAGTGTACACATTTATAGGTAATTCTTGCACCGTCTTCTTAAATGTATCTCAAGTTGTTCTCATTTATATGTTTTATTTAGTAGCGCTGAAGGTTTCCCTGCAAGTCTGATCTGTTTCATGCAAACTGTGTTAAGTTTTCATTAAATGTTAGAAAATTATGTTTTCAAAAAATATTTGAGCCCCTGCGTCCATCACACAGTTTATGTAACAACCTGACTTGTAATTGAAATGCCCGTCAAAGAGGAGAAAACAGAACGTCGTCGTACACCGTGTCTCGTTTCCCTGAAGGCTGTAACTAACACAAAACAGCTTCGGGAGGAAATGAAAATGAATGTGCTCTAAAAGTCACCCTAACGGAGAATAATTTGAAAGCTCAAATATTGGAACAAAACGTATTCAGTCGGCGGCAAATGCTGGAAACGGTGACCTTCACAGCCGTGAAACTGCTGTGCACCGTGTTCTTTGAATGTAACAGGAAGTACGGTGCAGTTAACTTTCTGTTGTATTCAGAGGTCGATTAAGGTACAAACTGTACTCATGGAAATATAAAATGTAGTCCTTAAAATCCCTTCGAAAGGAAACGTGTCTCCTCAGCCAACAAGATAAGGGCCTGCATTCAACTCTCGAGAGTCGTTTCTCTCCTGTGTTTTAATTTTCTTTCGCCTCATCACAGTAAAACAGAAAGTGCTCGTCTATTTATTTTTGTAATCGCACTTCAATGTATTTTCTTACGGGACCCTTCTTTATATTTCACCCGAGTAGAACAGTCACTTGTCATTTTCCATTCGTCCACAGAGATTCGCTTATCCTTATGCAAAACCGTAATTTAGAATTGGAAAGCTTTTGTCTAACGGTGAAAAAACTACAAACTAAATTATATATTTTTTTCAAACAGACAGAAAAAGTAGAGAGTGAAGGTGTAACTTTATAGTTTATGTGATGTCAACAACGCAGAGATTCATATTAAACTAGAAAGAGCATTTCCTTCTGAAAATGCGTTGGAATGCTTAACATTTGAAAGCTTGAAGCTGAAAAATACAAACTAAATTGCTGAAATAGGTTTGAAAATAGCTGAAAATTTTTTGAAAAAAAGCTGAAATAGGTTTGAAAATAGCTGAAAATGTCTGAAAATAGCTGAAATATGAAATGAATAAGTGAAAATGTCTTAAAATATCTGAAATTCTAAATGAATAACTGAAAATATCTGGAAATAGCTGAAATATGAAATGAATAACTGAAAATAGCTGAAATATGAAATAAATAACTGAAAATGTCTGAATTTAGCTGAAATAAAAAAATTAAAGTTGAACATAGCTTAAAATAGCTGCCAACAGATAAAATGGGCTGAACATAGCTTTGATATCTGAACACATCAAAAAGGGAACATTCTTGCTGAAAGTGTTGAAGCACAAACATATTGGGTGGAAATGTATAACTGGAAAAGATAAGCAAAACGTTATCCCTGTCAAAAAAAACACGATCAAATCAACAAAATAGTAGAATCAATAGAGAGGAAAGATTGAGCCGAACGCGCCAATGGGTTTGTTATTTTTGTGGGTTAAATGAGACCTGAGAACTCTAATATTGGTTCTCTTCTAATATCTCTCCATATATAGACACACGCGCGCGCACGCGGCCACACGCACGCACAACCGTTGGTCTGTGTGTGAGTGGCTTGCAATGTTGATAAACACGAGCGTGTGTGAGATCCGCCACTGATTAGCCTAATGTGAAGCACCTGTGTGACAGAGACAGACAGCTCTGAATCTGATAAAAGCAACCTGTCAGAACATTTGGATTTGACAGAGAACTATAACTCCGATCCTAAAGACAACTGAATTAGGAGAAGCTCAAGGCTTGTGTGAACATGTACATCTCCTTAAATAGTTTTTAGGTTAAGAAATGAGAGTATAGTCGCAGTTCAGAAAATGCTCCTGTTTGCTTCAAAAAGTTGAAAGGCGCTAGATTTACAATGGAGATGACTGAGCAGAAAAGTGGACTTCTCCCCTCGTAAAGGCTTCTCTCGAAAAATCTGGGAAACTCTTGGATTACACAGTCACATGTCTACGACAAGCACAAGATTCCCTACTACTTTATCAACAAAATATGTCTAAAGAGTAGGAATTGTGGCCGTAGAGACAATATACAAATCTTTTTTCCGCAAGATTCTAAAGCAGCGCTGCACTCTAGCGATGACATCACAGCTCTAGACTTTCACACACACACCCATTGATAACTCCAGGAGGAGCGGAAAAACACATAAAACTAAAATAATAACAATTAAATAACTATGCAAGATATGAAAAGAAGCTGAATTATAAAGTTATAGCTAACACTTTTGTCGTGGAATTGTGTCTTTAGCTGAATGTATGCCGATATAGTAAGCTTTTAAAGTTGAACAAGTTGAAGCGGATTTGAAGATTTCTCTCATTGGATCCCATTCATTATTTATTCCATAAAAAATAATAAAAAAATGAAAATTTGAAAAGATAAAAAATATTTGAAAATATACAGTAATAGCTGAAGGCTATCTGAACATATGAAAAATTAAATTGCTGGATTTGCTGAAAGTATGAAGATATTGTAAGCTTTTTAAAGTTGAAGTTTCTCCATAGGAACTGATGAATTTAAAATAACAAAAGTATTTAAATATAAAACATTTTAAACATTTGAATTATGAAAAGTCATTCCATTCTAATCCTGAAGAAGCTGCATTTTTTAATATTTGAATGGTTCAAATAGCTGAATATATGAAGGAGTAGAAGAGGGACGAAAAAGGTACGGAAGAAATAGAATATGAATTTTAAGAAGTTTAATAAAGAAGACAAGAACAAGAGTTGGACTGCTGAAGCATTCCAACTAATGAAAGGAGCTTTCCTGGCTCGTGGCAGCCATGTGAGCGTTTAGATCTGTCACTAACATGTAGAGTCCATCTCAATCACACTGATTGACTCTTATGGTTCATACAGATGTGCGGGGCAGAGTGTAATGACGACACAGAGCAATGCATTCCTGCAATGCCAAGACCTGTTATGATACTGTTGGTTTATCCTGATCAGACATTAGCCACTCACTAAAAGTCATGCTTTAACAAAAGGGACAGAAGATAGAGAGTATCATAACCCAGACTCCAGGACCAAGAACTCCAGGACCATGCAGGAAGTACTCGACCAGGAAGTACTGGACCAGCAACTACAGAACCAAGAACTACAGAACCAAGAACTACAGGACCAGGATAAATAGATAGGTAGAGAAAGAGATTGATAGATAGGTAAATAAAATATATGTATAATAGATAGATAGAATATATATATATATATATATATATATATATATATAAAGAGAGAGAGAGAGAGATAAAGAGATAGAGAGATAGATGGATAGATAGATAGATGGATAATACTTCATTCATCCCCAGAGGGAAATATGTTTGTAGAAGCAGCAAACAAGGTTACAATACATCCAATACAACAAATTTGGCAGAGTAGGACATATTAATTTAAGAAAATGAAATAATAGAGAAAATGAAAAAAATGCAATTATATACAGTATATATAGGTGTGTATAAAGTATATGCAGGAACACGGTGCTGGGGTTACTGTATGCATCGAGGCTCTGCCTGCATATTAAACGCGGTGACTCACTGACTCCAGGATGTGATGTTGGGGCCTTTTATCGGTCAGGTGGTGATACGCGGTTGCAGCCTCCATCCATCAGTGTGGTGGAGGACGTGAGCCGGCCTCCGGGGATTTCACAGAGGAGGCAAAACTGTCCGCGGATAGAATGAGACTATGAATAATGATTGTAAGATAATTAGCTCTCAGCCAGTGTCAGTTCATTCAATAGGACTGATGTTCATGCTCAATATTTAAACGCTGTCTTAATCACGACTGAAGAAGCCAAATAAGACGGGCTAGCTTCCCCACAACGAGCCTCCTTAGGAGCATCGGCTCAGTGGGAAAACCCTCCGCCGATGATTTCATCTGAAGTCAGGGTGAGGCTGTGATGAGCCACACCGGAATTATAAAGTTTATAGTCAAAGCATTTTATATTTCAACGAACAACAATAACAACTGTAGCAATCAAATGAAAACTGAAGGACTTCAATAAATGCTGTGAAGTATAGAAAATGTCATTCGACATGCAATTTTGATGCTGAAGGTCCAGATAGTTAAGGGTAATTACTGTATGGCACAATAGCTCCCACCTAATGGCAGTGAAGGCACCACACAGAGGGGGCAGCGTGCTCTTTATACGAGTAACCGGGACAACACTTTGAAGATGGATCTCCTCTCGTCTCCATAGGTCAGTGGCAGCCACTTTTCTCCTGT
Source organism: Liparis tanakae (assembly GCA_036178185.1). Lineage (NCBI taxonomy): Eukaryota > Metazoa > Chordata > Actinopteri > Perciformes > Liparidae > Liparis > Liparis tanakae. Next base: position 12,669,215 of record CM070106.1, read on the forward strand.
GGCGGAGCGCTGCTTCCCAGGGGGCAGTTCCTGTTGCCTGGAACATCCCCCATGCATCAGCAGCTAGAGCTGGATGAAGACGACGAGCCAACGCTGGAGAATCCTTCCGGAACAATATCACAGATATAACACCTCACGGGGAACGACTTACTTCCATGAGCGCAGTTTTACTCACACACTGAGCATGGAGGGGAGCCTGAGGGTCAGGACACCCACATGACCACAGACACACATGACCACAGAGACACACACATGACCACAGAGACACACACATGACCACAGAGACACACATGACCACACAGACACACACACATGACCACAGAGACACACACATGACCACAGAGAGACACATGACCACAGAGAGACACACACATGACCACAGAGACACACACATGACCACAGAGACACACATGACCACACAGACACACACACATGACCACAGACACACCCACATGACCACAAATACATGCAAAACAACAACAATAGAGGACAAATACAAACAAAATGACCACAAGGACAAGCAAAACAATAACAATGGATGACAAAGACACATGAAGTGCCTACAACGACAAGCAAAACAACAACAATGAAGGACAAATACACACAAAATGACCACAAGGACATGCAAAACAATTACAAAGAGACACTTATGACAACACTAGATTACAAAGAGACACAAGATAACAACAAAGAGACACACAAAGGCTACAAACAACAACTTGAACATTCCTTGTAGGCCTTTATTATAATGTTGTATTTGCTAAATGAAGCTGGGTTGGTTTCCATCGATTACTACATAACAAGAGCTATTTTACACCAGGTTTCATAGCCGTCACAATCCTGTTGGATAATAATAAACATATAACACTATTGAACTGTACTGGTTCGGCTGAAGGGTAAATTTGGTCAAAGTAATTATGTGCTTCACACATTATTACTGGAGAAACGTTGTACATTACAAGCCTCTCAAAATGCACAGTGAAAACAGATAGTTGATTTAAAGTGTTGAGGCCCTTGTTACTAAGTTACGCTGCTCCCCTCACCTGCATGCCCTCGGCTATACGCGCTAATGCACGGCGAAGGCCATGAGATGCGGCTCAGGAACAGAAAGACGAGCCTTCAAGCCGTACGGCGCGATGACAGTCCGGCCACGTGACGAGAGGCGAAGGGAATACAAATGTAAACAAGCAAGTGTGGAGTATTGACCTGATGTTTTCGACTACCTTTACACCAAGGACTTCCAATAGAGCAGAGACAAACACAGACGAGCTGGAGGTCAGAAACTAACCGAGGATGGAATTCAGAGGGATTTCTATTGCTTTTTGTCTGGCAGTCAAAAGGGTCTTTGAACGCTGTCACGGCCACATAAAAAAAATATGCTTCTTAGATTCTGTGAATGGCTTCAGGCTCTCTGCCTCCATCCCACTGCGTTTCGTCTGAGAGCATTGTGCTTCAGCGGGGTTATTTTCAATCCGCGGCTTCTGTTGCAGACCGCCTCTCTGCACCGTCCACAACAAAACATTGAGCCGAGCTCGGAGGACAATGTGGACCGTCTGGACATATTTATATGTTCAGGATGTAATGAAGCGCACAATTTGTCTTCTCACACCAATCATTACCTCCTGGACGGATTACTCTGCTCCTGACAACGATCCCTTTTCATAAGGGATTGCTAAATTTAGCACAGAACCCAGAAAAACGACGCGCCCGTTTGCAGGAATCGCACCATGCACACGTGGTTCAATGACGAGAGGGAAAACACACGGCGCCTTTTTATATCTGCTGCCGTTAATTGGGATCACAGACGTGCTCCTGCCTGTGATGGCTGTCTGTTGTTTGGTGCAGAGCGGGTAGTAAAGTTGTTTCGCCTTCAGTCCATTTTTTTAAAAACACACTCGTGAGAGTTTATTTTACTGCTGGCAACCACAGACGCATTCGGCTGGAAGTCAATTAACGCGGTAACTCGTAAAAAGTGAAACACCAGTTGCTTTGAGGCGCACATCGGTGGACTCTCAGTGACGTCTCACGTGAATCCACCGATGGAATATTTTATTCTGACAAGCTGAACTTACTCCAACCAGACATTTTGATCCTGGGAACAGTTTGAATTTTGTGTTTTTAGCTTCCTAACTCGGTCTGGATGGCTGTGGAATTATTTTTTTGGGCGACGTTAGAGCCTTTACAATTTTATTTGACCCCTTGTCACATCAAACTGGCTGTTCAATACAGAAATACAGATAATAATTAATAAAATAAAATCCAATTAAATTTGATCCCTTGTCACATCTACCTGGTTGTTCAATACAACAATACAGATAATAATAAAAATAATAAAATAAAATAGCACCCATTAAAATAAAATATACTCAGTTTTGGTCATTTAAATAATAAAGACATGCATTGAGAACATATAGGATGCCTAACGTCTATCAAAAAAACACTTTCCTCACACACCCATACACACAACACACACCTACGTATTTCTCTCACTGTTGCCGTCAGCATGATCTAAAGGTGAGAAAGGGGCGATGCTTTCAAACATATGTGTCAAGTCTGAGAAGTTGAGGCCACAACAACGCCCACAATGCTTCCGCTATTTCCTCATACCGTAGTTTTTTTTCACACCACACACACACACACACACACACACACACACACACACACACACACACACACACACACACACACACACACACACACACACACACACACACACACACACACACGAGGTCACAGCTCATGGTTCTTGTTCGCTGTACAGTATGTGGGTTGACACGGAGGAGCCGTGGCGCCTGTGAAGACAATCTGTTTTTAGTCACTTTCACACCTGATGACTGTCGACACTCACTTGTTTCTCTCTCACTTCTTTAACATTCATTTCCTCCGCCCCCTCCACCGGGCTGCAGGTAAACTGGGAGGTGCGAAACCTCATTAAAGCCCCACTATGTAACTTTTCCACCTTAAAATAACAGCTTGAAAAAAATTGTGCCGCTACAATGACTTTTAATATGTTGATTTGCTCCTCCGCCACTGCCATCGGGGGTCTGTGGGCTGAATACTGCTGAATGTAAGATGGTTGGGACCGACCCGGTACTTCCGGCGGAAGTAGTTCAACTTGCTGTCTGGCAGCTTTACGCAACGTCATATAGTGCCAGTCCACACTCACAGGTGACTTTTTATTTGCTCCGCTACGCGACTCGTAGAAACGAGTGACATGCTGCTGGGTTGAGCACCGAGTCTCGTTCAGCGGCAGCCCCGTCGCGATCAGCTGGGAGCAGACGAGTCGGAAGAGCCATATATGGCTCGAGACTAGACGTTAAATACCTGATGGGGGCGCTACAGGGGAAAAGTTACATAGTGTCGCTTTAAGATAAAGGAAGAAACGGGGGGAAAACGGAAAGCACTTGCTGTTTACAAAAAGGAAAACATGACATTTGGCGTAAATGCACAGCGGTGTGCGGCTGGAGGAGCGGAGTTCTCTCCACTGTTTCTGTCACTGCATTGTATTAATGAGGGAACGCTCACAGGGTGTCACCAATGTGGGATTGAGTCACCTCCTGACCCCTCGAGGAATAAACTGTGTGCATGAGTCAGACAATGAAAACACACGCTTGCTCCTTTCATGTCTCCACAGTCATCAAAGTGATCTGACGCCACACAGCTTTGGCATTCCAGCATTGAAATCGGATCAAAGATTTTTATTTTCTCCATATCTAAAAAAGAAGAAAAATGCATGCTAATGAAGGCAGATAAGTGATAATGAAAAACATGGGAGGTGTGCGCGACAAAGTTTGATAATCTGGATCTTTTAAGCCCTCTAAAGATGTGTTTCCCTATCAGTGAGCCACTAACAGACCGAGTTATTTAAGCCGACTTCCACTAAAGAGCTCTTTCTTTAGGTTGTGCTTTATGGGAAAGTGGATGCCTCATACTATTATTCTGACTCAGTGGTGGACCGTCCTCTGAAGGCTTAAACATATTTAGAAAGTTAAAGATATTTTATATATTTAAAGTATATATATAATACAATTCTTAATATATTTATATATAATTAATTTGTATACACAGGGACCTTATCGGTGATTGACATCATCTTCAACCAATCATATCGTTAGTTTGATATCCTGGGTGTATTTTTGTAGGTCTTCTTCTTCGAATCTCATGAAAGTACGTCAGATTAACATGCGCTGATTTAATCTCGAAGCCTTTCTTAAGGAGGAGAATTCGGGAAAAGAAGGACAATGTAACCAACTGCTGTCCGACCCCACAGCTAGCTAGCTTGAGCCAGCAATGTTCAGCCCTGAAACAGATTAAGATTTATTCCAAAAACGTAACTGGGGAGGCTGGATTTTCATGGCCATCGAGAAGGAGCTGTTAGTGGACTTAAAGCTCAACGACCGCGTCATTGAGTTGTGTGTTGGCAAAAAGAGGAGGATGTAGGCCATCAAATAATAAATCAGCCATTATAACCACGTTTAAGCTAGCTAACGCTAGCTCGGAGCTCACGCAAGCTAAGAGCTACGAGCGCGACAGTCTGATATCCGATGTGACACATTTGAATGTTTCTTCATGTGAATGTGTTCAGGCCTTCTGAACTCTGGTGAACTAATATCTTACATTAGGTTGTTCAGCTGTAATAAGACAGCATTGAAGGCCGAGGTAGAAAATGCACGGCCCACCACTGTTCTGACTATTATTTTTACCATCTCACAAAACCTCTAGATTGCAGCCTCCTCTCGTGTAGGATTGAGTAGGTGGTTTCAAAGACATCTCACCTTTTCCACAGAAACAACTGAGCTCTGGTTGCTTTCCTTTAGCTTTGAGAGTGAAAGGAGTCAAGGAGAAAAATGGCAGTTTCTCTCAACTGAATAAAAAATGTATAGAAACAAGCAGGACTTCGTGAAGGACACGACTTTGACAGTTATTCCTGACAGTTACCGTGTGGGCAACAGAGTGTTTTTTGTAGGATAACCCTGATAGTTTGACAAAAAAAGCCAATTTCCATTGGATTTTTGATTCCTGCGGAACATATAAGCTCTTTATTTACTTATGATTCACCTTGTGTTTAGCAAGGTTATCTTCACAAATGAAGATGTGTTTATGTGAGTAAAATCGGCAGTATAAAGCCTTAATTGAATGTGTGTAGGTCAACCCCCAAGTTAGCTATATTCGGGAACAGGTCTGTCCGGTTTCAATCGCGCCGACAGGAAGAGAGCAGAGCTTTGAAGCATATTTTACACTGAGGCGAAGCGGTGGAATTACATCTCCTGATGTTGCTTGCGGGCCCAAACAATCATATTTACTTTAGATCAGGGGTCGCCAACACGGTGCCCGCGGGCACCTGGTCGCCCGCAGGGACCAGGTGAGTCGCCCGCACAGCATGTTCTAAAAATAGTCAACATTGAGCTCCGTCAAAAAAAAAAAAAAAGGCCATAATCCCTGGGCGCTAGGACCTGGGGGAGGCTGCTCCTCTGGCTTTCTCACTCTGCAAGGAGCATCTCTCAAAGAGCCAGGACTGTCCTCTCGCAGCACGAGCCTTGCTCAGCTGTTATGCGTGCAGGTGAGCTCTCTCTGTTTCAGTCAGTAGAAAACTGCCTTTACACGCTCCACTGTATCGGACCTGTGATGTGAATCCTCTTAAATATAATGGCTTCTTCCTCGGCGCATGCTACACGCTTTCACCACGAAAATTGGGCCAGTGGTTTTTCTTTCTGTAATCCTGCGGAGGTAATTACTGGTGCTGGCTTTGTGCGTGTAACTTGGGAGGCTTGTTAGCCGAGAGCTTTCGTGGTTTCCCAATCAGCAGAGTGTGACAGAGAGTTTGATTCAGTGCAAAATCTGGATGTTGCCGCGGCATATCTTCTTTTAACTTTAATGAATTACAAGTGGCCAATATGGTGTCTCCTCCTCACATATTACATCCCTTATTAGATGTGTGCACACAATCAAGTGTCAACACATGCACACGTATCTCAACATATATGATATAAATGTGTATACAGTGAAGGTCACTCTGCCTCACTCTCCCACCTTGTTGTGTTAAATAATGCTGCTTCTCCTTTCATCCTCCTTTCTACCGTGCACCTCGACTCCCTCCTAATGGTCCGATCAGTAAACAGAGCACATGCTCCTTCTCCAACCAATAACCACCCCATGTTCTCTGCATGTAGCGTTCAGCTGTCTGCGTCTGCTTGCTGCCCGTCGACCATTTGGTTGATCCAATAAGAGGAACATTATCCGCCTCAAATGCCAATAAATCGGGTTTGATTTAAAATGCAGCTCTTCCTAACGTGGTTTTAGCCGTGACCCGGGTATTATTCATGTTTCTCATAACGTCATTTTGAACATTCGTCATATGCGTGCACGGGCAGAAGGCTCTGAGCGTTGCTCACATCGCCGTGGGGACCGACACCGTGTGGCAACAGATGGGGCAACTGAGCTCTGCTTATCACATGTGAACAAAGAGGAGAAAAGACTGTTCACACACACGGACACACTCACACACATCACCACCACACGCAGGCCTCGCGTCTGTTCTCCTCTGCGTTCATATGTGATTTTTTTTCTCGTTCTTTTTGGATGCGGACAAACAGAGACGCTGCTCAGCAGCTCTTGCTTACTTCTCTTGATGATGGTTTCTTGTGAAAGAACTTTAATTCCAAAACCTCGGGGCTGGAAGATCTTCACTTTTCAGTAATTGGACTTCCCACACTGAAGCAAATCGGCCTGCAAATAACAGTGAGGAGGAAGAAAAGGCAATACGTTTCCCCCAAATAATGGATGTGTTCAATTACTTCTTCAGGAAATCTGAAATGGCGCTGTGTTCGAGGCGAGGCCTTTGTGTTGTGTGTTTGTTGTTTTCTTCCGTCTCGATACGTTGGGAATTTGATGGTGAACTCAATCTCCAAGTCAATGAGGCGAAAAAAAAGGTTGTGATTGTGACTGTAACAGCAGCACATGGCTCATGGCTTTGTGTTGGTGGGAATGGGAGATGAAACAGAAACGCGCTTTCAGTTGGAAATAAATGATGAGAATGGGTCGCTTTTATGTCGAAGACGCAAGGACATCAAAGAGAGAAAGCGACGGCAGTGGAACTACAGATTGAAACCGCGGTGACAAATGTCGTCACACCACATACTGTCGAAGAGTCCCACATGAATGAAAACGGGCTTTATGGAATGTAATGTGGCAATAGACACATCGTTGCTTCGATGTGTCATTATGAAGTAAATGTTGTTGCACAATGGGAACGGCTATAGAAGAATGTTCAGCCTCCAGATTGGTTCCCGATAGCCTCGCTTTCCCTAATCTCTCCCACAAGGTCTCAATGTCCTGGAAAAATATGAAAGCGATGTTTCTTACTAGTTTTATTCTTTGTCGACGGGCTGAGATTCAGGGTTTGAAATTTAGACCGGGGTTTGGTTATTTTTGCCGGTAGCCGGAGAAAACACATTTCTGGATCAAAAGGTACAATCATCCATGTTTGACAAATCCCTCACTGGCTTCCCACGTGAGTACGCCAACAGACATGTCTCATAGAGATAGAACAGGAGTCTCCATTATTGATGGCTGCTTACAGCTTCAGGGTGCACAGGTATAATATATATGTAACGTACAATTGGTTCATCTTTTTGGTTCCTGATTAAAAAGCTCAGTGATGCTAAATCGTTAGCACGGGGCAGATTTTATTGAAAATATGAATGATTTCCGAAGGCCTGTTTGCATTATTTAACAGTGACGTTTAATGGTGGGGAAACTCTAAAACACGGTATTTCACAGTAATGCACTCACTGCAGTACGATGCATTACCCAAACTGAATTATACAAATTTGTGTTAAGAATTTCTTTAGGTTTTTAAAGATATTTTCGAAGAAACATGAGGATTATTTCCCTGCCGTTCCTGCTCTCCGTTGCTCAATGAATTTGACTTGTGTGTCCTTCAAACTAACCCGAGAAATTCAATTAATTATCTGAAAGATTCCCAAATGAAGTCCCTCAACGAACAGACATTTTCTCTGGCGTACCAGCGCGAATATGCCTGCGAGAAAAAAAAGTAATGAAATGCGAAGTCCTGCCGCCTTTCTTCGAGGTTATGTATATTTAAATGTGCTTTAAAATGAGAGGGTCGCCGTCGAGCTGCTGCCGGCCTCCAGCGTCCCCTCCGCTGGCTCGAGGAGGAAGGAGAGCCCCTGCATGTCCTCCTGCCTCCTAATGAGCAGCAGCTCCTTCACCAGCTGCACTAATTATCTCTCTTTACACACGCGGACTACCCCGCGCGCGCGTGCCCATTGCTCCTGTGTGGGCCCCGCCCCCTACACCCACACACCCACACACACCCTGCTACGAAAGGGCAGTAAATAGATCCAGTGAAGTGAGCACCGAGCAAACACACGCGCGCACACACAGACACACACGCACACACACTGAGTTGGCAAAGGGACAATTGTGTGTGCGCGTGTGTGTGTGTGTCCACGGAGACGAGAGGTGTTGATGAACGCACACGAGGGAAGTCGCTATTGGTGTTTCTGCCACTGCTGAACAATTCACAAGAGGAAATAAACAAAGAGCATTATGCACAAATCGCGTGAATGGACACTGTGTCATCACATAGCCCCTTTCATCCCGGCCGAGGAGACCCCCCAAAACATGAGAGGAAAGCACACATTCCCTCACAGATGATGACATTATAATGTGTAGCAAATATATAAATGCCGACAAATAATGACGTCCCTTTCAATTTTAAATTAGATTCACTGAAAAAAGGAGCATTTGGATTACAGATGGCGTTGTCACGCGCAGTCATTTCATGCCAGTGCTGCGTGGTCGTCGGTCTCGTGCTGCTCCATCGCGGCGGTCGTTTCCATTCACGAAACATTTCCATTCATCGGGATTCTCACAGGCACAGCACACGGTATGGGCGTCTCGGCGGAAAATAATCACCCGTGAGGTCGGAGTTTTCTTGTATAACTACATCATTATTCACCAAGCGTGGCAGGCTGAGGCTTGTTGTTATTACAGTACACTGACACCTTGTGTGTGCGTGATGCCATAACTCGAGGAGCAGCGAGGCTCTGACGTGACGTAACACCACATATACAAAGTATACGTACAGTCAGCGGCGTGTCCAGACATTTTTGATAGGGGTGGCACCAGTGGGGCACTGACATATGCAGGGGCAGGGGTGGCATGAAGTGTGAGCCTTCATGATGCCCTCACTGCGATAGAAAAAGTGACCTACGGCGAGCGTTGTCGATGGGGGGGGGGGGGACACGTTTGAAGGTACTTTAAGGCACCTTGTGTAGTGTTTTTTAAATATGTTTTCTTCTTCTTCCTATTATTATGATTATTATTATTATGATTATTATTATTATTATTATTATTATTATTATTATTATTTTAGTGTGCTTGTACCTCTGTTGACTCAGAGAGCACTGCAAAACAATTCCAATGTGTCTAGACTGTTGGTCTAGGCACAAATGCATATTAAAAAACCTTGAACCTTGTATTTTACTTGACTGCCTTGATTTAATTGTACTTTATAGCTGTACTCCACTACATGCAGCCTATAGTTACTGGCTACTTTGAAGATTAAGAGTGTACCTGCAAAATATATGAAAATGCAATGCAAACATATGTTATATTGATTCCCCAACAGTATATTATATATAGTATTTCCACCTCAACCAGCAAAATGAAAATGCTGCAGACACAGTAATGCATCCTCATAAAAATCCAATTATCTCTCTGAGAAGGGAATTCTGCCACATCAGTACGTTGAATGCGTTCTGCAAATATTATTGGAATCTGTGTTATTTAGAAAAACCAACCATAAAGCAATAATAATAATCAAGTGAACTGTGAACATATAAAATAAACTGCAAGACCAAAATGAATAACACTACATTAGGTGCACCTGTGAAATCAAATTCAATGCTATGATATTAGAATACAATGTGAGCACACAATATTAATATTTGTCAAACACATAATACATGTGTTCATACAATATCTCTCTTGACATGTCAGGCTAATCATTTTTTTCTCCATGTTTATCTGTCAAAACAAAGTCCATTCACAGACAATAGCGCAAGCTCCATTGACAAAATGGAAGCACATATTTCCTCTTCACTATGACTATATGAAACCGTGAAGAAAAATAATCAAGCAAAAAGAAAATTGTTGTTTTTGTGTCAGTGTAATTACACAATTTAGTCTTTGAGCATATTTAACAATCATCTGCAAGAGCAGCGCACCATCCCATCAAAGCACACAGAAACACATGGCGCATGCATGTAAAGCTGCATATACATCAGCTGCCAGCTTCATATTATGGGATGTGACACGCTTATTCTTGTTATTGCTGCTCTCCATTTCATTTGATTTCACAGCCAGAGGTTATTGTTGTTGTCGTTCTCAGCTCTGGGAAGCAGCTGAGGCTCTGAGCATTGATTTATTTATTTTTTTACTGCTGCCTTGCGTAGGATGGCTCATGTCTGCTGTGCTCTTTGATAGAAAAAGCACCCAGAATCCTGTGCAGCACTCTGTAGATTAACTGTGCAGTATCTGTTGTTGCAACGCTTTCAGCCCAGAGTGAAATAGCTCAACAGGATGGACTGATGGGTTTCCATTAGCACACACTCCCACTCACAAACGGTTAATTGTGGATGTACTGAATTAAACGCCTATCTAAGTTACTATATTCAATGTTGTATAATGCACTATTCTACGTCTAAAGGGGGAACAAACATTAACACAAAGGGAGAACGACTTGATCCTCTGACTTTGCCTTTCGCACCAGCAACAGGTGCACTTGTCCCACTTGTTCATGACAAGATAACTACTCCATTGTCTGTGAGTTTTTATATATATTTTTTTCTGAAACTCTTTGTAAATTTCCCCCCAAAAAGTAGTGGAATAACGTCATACAGCGGTCAGGTATGTGATCAAGTGTTGCTTCTCTTCAGGCAAGCTGCTCTGCACAGTTGGTTCTTTTACGAAAGCCAGCACACAGTGAGTTGATAATAAATCATTGTCCCTTGTCCCATAACAGAGCTATATTCAGCTTTAACTATCTGCCACCATTTCTCCTAAATGTACACACAGTAACATGCCACAACAAATGAAGGGCTTCTTTTTGACTGCCTAAATCTTTGTGAGTATAAGGATCCTGGTTAGTTCTAAAGATGTATTGTTGATTGTAGCTAATATAAATATCCACTAGATGGCACTGCTGTCTAATTTCCCAGGAGACAGAGAGAGCGTATTATCAGATAGTCTTTATTTCATAGTTAATATTATGAATATGGTATCAGGCAATAAATAACTCAAGCATGAGGACATAATTGTAAGTAACATTTGATTATGTGCAAATCTCGCGAGGTATCGCAGAAAGTATTCTCTCAGAAGAGCGACCGCGTTTTGCGTTGACGTTCTTGCGTCAATCACATACCATTACGCCCAATTATGTGCGTATCCCGCTAGGAACACCAGAGCCATTAAAAGAGTGAGTCGCGTCCGTGTCAGTTAATTTTCATATTGGTAGAACTCGCTACAACTGAATTGCTGTTTGCTAAGTAGTTAATAAATTAATACATTTACACTATTATTGTATCGTAAACTTTTAAATACATCAACACACATGCTCATGACTAAATAGGTGTTTTAAAAAAACACAAATAATTGTAAAAACAAATAAATTCAGAACAGATTTCGAAGATATCTAAAATATTATTATATAATAAAAATATAACTTTATTCTAATTCCTTTGTACTCCAGAATTGATGTTCCATTACCTAGAGCCGCAACGTTCACACGACCCGATCACCAACGGTCTTCCCGGAACTGTCGAGAGGCTCCGCGAGCCGCCATTGCCGTCCGTCGGAGTGAACTGAATAACGCGACTCTTTTTAAACGTCTCTGGGTACAACTACTACTACTTTAGTTACGGAGTTGAGTGCTTAGTTTTAGAGCGAGATAGCGAGCTAGAGGAGGCGATGTCACCAACCGAAGCAGACAGCGGAATAATGGGTACGTTTAAACATTTACCCTTTCGTTTGTATAGTTGAACCAATTCTAACAATTGGCTGCTTAACGTTTGCTCCCAGGGCGACATGTCACGCCAAACTTCATGTACAAAATCCGATCGTCTAACGTCCCATTAGCTTCTCCCGGGGGCAGCGGAGCTACGCACCCGAGGAATAGCTCCGGTTTCCCGGTGAATTTCGTCAATTTAAAAGTTGTCCACCTCGCTTAGACTACCACGCCGCGTTATGGTGTAATGTAACGTTAATGTGAACATAAAAGGGGACAGTTTATAGAAACGCGTGCCTAATATTCTCGTGGTTGTAACGTGGTGTTTTCGACGTTGGCCGAATTCAACGGCTCTCAACGGCTGCTACAGCAAAGCCAACGTCCAGCCGTTAGCGGTTTAAACCTGAACATTCGAGTGTAGTAACGTCTCCAGATTTATGAATGGAGGTTTTGGCGAGCAGCGTTTAGTTTAGAACGTCGACGGTTGAACGATGGTTGCTTTATTATTTTACGTCAGCTTGGCATTTCCGGTTTCTGTCATTATCGTCAGTAGCTCACACAAAGAAGCCTGCTCACTACAAGAGAGCTAAAAAAAATAAAAAGGCTGTACATATTACCAGAAATGCAATAACCAGCTTAGTGTTAGAGTCAGTGTTTATCATCCCAGGTAGTACAGTTTACTAAAAGCAGAACACTTGCCAGCTTAAATCACAATGTGAGGTACATTTTTTTAGATCACAAGCAATCCTCTTGTGGGTTATCAAGTCATTTATTTAATCTGTGATCAAAGCAAGACCCCACTGCATTCCTACTCCTATCATATTTAAATCTAATTTGATTTTGCCTGTATTCATAACAAAACCACACGGTTGCTGTAGTTTATCTTTCCTCTCACAAGACAACAGGAGGTATAAGTACACACAGGGATTAAACATCTAAGTCAATCACACCGGGAATGCAATTGGTGGTGTCTTGCGGCCAGAGCCAGGTGGCCTATGGTTTGCGCTGTTTGCATAGCGGCAGTGACATAGCACAGATGGGCAGGTCAGGCATTCAGCCAGACGAAAAGAAAGAGTGTCAGATGGCGTGGCAGGCAAATACCAGGGGGAAGTTTGTGATGACAGAGCTCTGTGTGTGTGTGAGAGTCTGCTCCGAGTTTGTTCTGGTGTTGGTGTAATATAGTTCTGCCTAATTATTTCTAAATGGCATCACTGGGGGGATATGTTGTAGATATGTGCAGCGAAAGGCTTGCGCTGTGTCAGGTTTGCGTGTTTGCAATCAAACCACGGGTCTAATTTAAATCTGCCTTTTTATCTTTACAGCGATGTTAAAAAAAGAAAGCGGCGAGGATGAAGTGTAGCATCTGTTTTGCTCCATTGTTTGTGGTCTAGCTTTCACTCAATTTAGTTTTAGTTCTATGAATAGAGGAACTTTTAGCATCTTGAAGAGGATATATTATTGACAATTCAATTCTGTGACCTTCAGGATATATTCCATTGTGTGTTTTGATTGTATTTGTGCATTTATGTATATCATACACAAATGCAATGGATAGTGCAGTTGAGCTGAACTCTCGGTAAATACTTACTTCTGTTGAACCTTTTCCAAATTGTTTCTTGTGTTAAATTTTCAGACAATTCACCAACGTACCGATGGTGCCGCTCCTCTTTTACTGCCATGAATCCATTCTTGTGGGTTATATGGCTCTCGTTTTACTGGTGAATACTTATTGTTACATTTAAATAAACATGTTTAGTAATCCCCCAAGGTATGTAGCGAGCTTTGTCCAAGCATACACTCACTATTCTTGCCATAAAGAGTGGATAATTAGCCACAACTAGTCTTACTAGTTTGGCTACCAGAAAAGTTACATTCATCGCCTCGGCAACAGCTACCAAATGTGTTTCATCTTCCGGTCTAACATTGTGGGTTTCATTATTATTATATGCCACAGTGTGGGAATTCTTCTCTGCATTTGATCCATCCTTAGTTATTAAGGAACAGTGATTATTAAGCATCCTTAGTTATTAAGGAACAGTGATTATTAAGCATCCTTAGTTATTAAGGAGCAGTGGTTATTAAGCATCCTTAGTTATTAAGGAACAGTGATTATTAAGCATCCTTAGTTATTAAGGAGCAATGGTTATTAACCATCCTTGGTTGTTAAGCAGCAGTGGTTATTAAGCATCCTTAGTTATTAAGGAGCAGTGATTATTAAGAATCCTTAGTTATTAAGGAGCAGTGGTTATTAACCATCCTTGGTTATTAAGCATCCTTAGTTATTAAGGAGCAGTGGTTATTAACCATCCTTGGTTATTAAGCATCCTTAGTTATTAAGGAGCAGTGGTTATTAAGCATCCTTGGTTATTAAGGAGCAGTGGTTATTAAGCATCCTTGGTTATTAAGCATCCTTAGTTATTAAGGAGCAGTGGTTATTAAGCATCCTTGGTTATTAAGGAGCAGTGGTTATTGCAGTGGTTTGCAGTGAAGCGCCGAAGGAGCAACTGGGGGTTTAGTGTCTTGCTCAAGGGCACTTCAACATGCAACTATAGTGTTTCCATGACGACCCCGTAAGCTCCAGCCGCCCAAATGTGCCAATCTCTCACACTCTTCTAACAGTCGGTGTTGAAACGGCTACTTTTACATTTTATAGGAATCTCTGAAACTCGATTAAAGGCGAAAAATCTAAACTGGGATTGTTTTTCTTCTCTCAAAGAGTTGCGTACGGAACAAAATAGAGTCAACAGAGAAGTGTGTAAGAATAGTCGTGTGGGACGATGCGCCGAGCTGAGGTCGTGGGAAGCGGTTTGTCGGAAGGCATGCGTGTCCTCTCTCCGCCGTCGCGTTCACATGCAGAGCCTCTGAGTTAGTCAGACCTCCTGGTACCCCCCCCCCCCCATCAGCAGAATGCATCATGTGCTCTTCTTTCAGTCACTGGTGCATTGTTTTCATCCACTGATTTGTCAGTGGCACTAGCTTTGGAGCTCCAGACGTAGGTAGGGAGGTAAACAAACAAACTTGTCCCGCGTTTGCCGATTTATAATTTGAACTATGGAGTGCTGCTGTACTTACCTTCTAATCGGCTTTGTGTAAAGGACCTGTACTCACCGCACGTTGCCCCCAATTCTTCTTTCTGTGATTATAGCAAAAGAGTAAAACCTCGTTTCCGCTCGAGGTACGCCGCAGCTCGACTGGAATTCTTATCTTTTTTTTTTTATTCTTCATTTTAAAAGTTGTGGCCCGGCACCTGTTGTATGAGCCCTTGGGTGCATGTGAAAGTACAACGTGGAGTATCAGCTTCAATGCAAAAAGCCAGGAGTTGTGACTTTAAGGCCTTGTCCCCCTTTGTATCTGGTCTTTGTTTCAGCATATCCCATCTCATTGGGTTGAGCTGACGTCTGCAGCCATTTCACACGTTTCGGACTGATTATTTGACTCCTCTGCCGTTCGTCAACTGTCTCCAACACAGGAAGCAGTGGGAAAATAGTGTCTGTGTGTGTGTGCAATGAGACCAGTGTGAAACTGAGGATACATCATCTTAAACTGGCGGCTGCTCCTATAAACACACAGGAAATGACAGCTAGTTGAAGCTGTGCAGTTGCTCTGACTTTGTTGACCTATAGTACAGTAATGTGAGTCAGTTTAAAAGTTCTTCACTCACTGAAGCTGTTAATCAGACTCAGACGCTGTTGTTCAGTTTCCACCAGAAACCTTCTTTTTAATGGGGCAGATGTGGTTATGAAATATAAATGTACAGCTGGGTGAATGCAAAACTTAAACGTCCCCCCCCCCATCTCACCCTTTGCTTCTCACGTTCACCATCTGGATGAAATACTCAATCTTAGTGTGAACATGGCGTTATGTAGGGGGGACACACAATATCTGACTGTGAAAACTCTTTGGACTAAAAACAACTGGCTGACCACTTTGTTTGTTGTGTTTGTTGTGACTTTGTGAGCCAATGAATCAAAAGAATATCGAGTTGTGATCCATCATTACTGGTTGATACTTTCTCTATCAATGAATGACTATTCCCTCTCACATTTGAACATGTTTAAAGCATACCTAAGAGGTCAAACTATCCACTACTGCACAAGAAAAGTTGATAAAAAGTAATGTAAAAATAGTTTTCAGCAACAAATTAAGGAATGACTCATATCATTGCTCTATAGTTGCAGCTATAACGCATATTACAATTCTCAAATTCTCATACTGTTGGATGCTTCATGTCTTTAACGGGCAATTAAAGACAGATGTGTCTCCATTGTTCCTACAGTAGCTCAGTGAGATGTATCAAAGATCCTTGCTGTGTGTACTTTTTCTAATTTGTCTTCTCTCTGGTTCTTTTCTCTGTTTTTGGGTCATGCCTGATGGACCCGCCTTCGCCCGCTGCCGTCCCATATCGTTGTCTTCTCACCAACCTGTCTGCCCGTCTCCAACGCAGCTGTAAGTACTCTGAGTTCAGTTGTACCGATCCTACATCATATGCTCATATTAGAGGTTGTTGTTTAACAACTATCTCTCTTGCTATCTTTTTTGTTATAATTGATGTCATGTGTAAGGACAGCTCAAATAAATTAGTTTATTTTAAATTGTGCAATGTTCCCCTTTTGACGTAATACTAATTTAGTAAAGTGGCAGCAGTAGTTTGACAAACACAAAGTAACAAAGTCCACTCCCTAGATTATTCTTGAGCTTTTAACCACAGCTCTTCCAAACTGTGTACTCACTCCATTATACCAAGCTTAATAATAACTTTATTTATACAGCACCTTTTTAAAAAACAATGTTTACAAAGTGCTCCACTTTGTAAACAAAGCAAAACAAGTGGAATAGCAAGAAACAAATATTACATTTAAAAGTATATATTAAAATAAAGACATTAATTAAAAACCAAATAAATTAACCAGTCGGGGAACCAACGTTCTGCATAAAAAGACTAGATCACTTAAAAGCCGTTCTATAAAAATGGGTTTTAAAAGATTTAAGGATGTGTTATTCCCCCACTAGATAATTGCCAGTCTTTTTTTGCCATGTGCATCCACTCAAAGTTAGACTAGTTCTGTCTTAACTTGCTCAGATATAAATCAGCTGGTTATGCAGACGCAGTGGATTTATTTTGTTTTTGTGAAGTAAGAGGTGTTTCAAGTGCCGTCTGAAATCTGAGCTCGCAAATGATACAAATCGACCACAACCTGAGCCGTATCTTCCCGTCTGTTTACTTTTGGTCCACAGCAACCGAAGAACCTGGAGGGCTATGTGGGCTTCGCAAACCTCCCCAACCAGGTGTACAGGAAATCTGTAAAGAGGGGATTTGAGTTCACGCTCATGGTTGTGGGTAAGTCATTCTCTCTCGTTACCTTTTTGTTTCTCCTCGGTCTTTGTTATCAGTTGATACACAAGTGTGTCAAGCGGGGTTACGATTTCTCACTCGGTTTGCCTAATCAAGCATGAAGTTGTATAAAATATACGGATATCCCTACTTAAAGTAAACCGCCGTCCGTGTTGGAACTTTGTAGTCCCTACTGTACTTGTGTATTCATGTGTTGGGCAGCACTGGCTGACAGTGATGGCCGCTGGCAGCCGAACGCATCCGAGATGGTTTTGGTTGAGGAGGATGAGGCGCGCGTCAAACAAGAGTCCAGGAAAATACTACTACCACTACTGTGTGTGTGTGTGTGTGTGTGTGTGTGTGTGTGTGCATTTCTATTACATTGTGATTGCGAGGTTTCCTGTCGTTCCATTCATGCAGCCAAAGTCGAAGCCTAAGCAGCTGATTAAAAAGGGAGACGCGCCGTAGGGACCGCTCCTCTCTGCCGTTACCCAGCGCTACCTGAGCAGGAAGTCGCTCTGAATGCCTGCGTGATGTCACATCCTGTCCCCTGGGTTCTCGGCTATCGGCGCCTCCCTGCCTCCTTGGCTATAGGGCCTGTCTCTATGGCAACCAGAGCACCCTCCTCCTCCCCCGTTTCGTTCTGTCTTTGTTCAATGGAGTCATGGAGTTTCCCCCTGCTGTGCAGTCTCAGGATGGAGGCTTTTATGTGTCCATTTTGTGTGAAGCATATAATTAGAATAGCGGTGTAATTGGCAAAGTGCATGTGCTTTTCCTTATTGTTTAGGGGGGGGGGGGGGGTCAGGGGTCGTCGTGTTATATAACACATCTACTGACAGGGGACCCACCGGTTATGAAATTCATAATGTCATTTCTAGACCTTTTTATTTCAGAGAGAAACAGTTGTATAGGAAGAGAATTTATCTGAACGGGTTACTTGTGTTCACTTTATTGTAGTGCTTACTTATTAGACATTACAGCATTAAAAGGACATTTAACATGAATGGGGTGTAAACCGTGCTGCCCACACCCCCATGAAAATATAAACACAGCAGGAATGTATTTGTTTATGTTTTCAATGTCTTAAATATGGGTGTATAAACCATATACAACGAGTTCACACCCAGTGGCCACCCATCGCATAACAAACTACAAGTAAAGGGTCTGAAAGGGAATCTGTAAATAGTTTAATACTTAATGCACAGAGTAATTTACTTACTGCCTAAAGTCTCCTTTGCAAATGTTTGATTGGCCATCCTAACATCGTTTTCTTACGTAATAAATGGTTTTAGATTCTCAAATGAGAGAAAATGACTAGTATACTATTTCGTTTTCATTTATTTTTTGCCAAATGCAGTGGGAAGTAAGTGTCCGAGCCATGGGGAGAGCCCAGTGTATAACCCAGTCTATGTCTTTTACAATGTGTGTTCAGCGGGGTGATGGCTATTGTTACACGTGACACGTGAAAGTGGGCCGGAGCCATTCGTTGGTCAAAGTCAATATTTGTCAGCGATTTGCACGTTTGCAGGAGCTGACCTTGGCGTCGGCCGCCGCCGCGTTCGGTCCCGGTCGACAAAGAGTTAAATCAGCTCTGCGGTATCCCGTTCGGTAAGGAATGCCCTCGCGTAAACAGAAAGAGGGGCTTTTAGGAGAGGGAGACGGAATCTGACACAAGAAGAAGGAAATTGACGCCTCTGCCAACAGATATACGTGCAGCACTTTTGTCATGCTCTCGTGTCGTTAAACTTTTATTGTCTTCTGCCCCTTTTTGATGGGAAAGTCCCAGAAATAAACACCGAGCGGCGGAGAGGAGACGACTGCTTTTCAAGGGACGATGCCGATCCAGCAGAATTTCCCTTTTCGCAGCCGACCGAGCCCTTTTCTGTTTTATCAGCCCGCTGTCTTGAAGCCCCATCAAACTAGTGAACCTAACGCTCACAAGACAAACGTTTCCCGCTTCCCCTGCACCCGCCTCTTGTGTGCAGTGCTAAGTGCCTTTTTGAAATAAACCCCCGTGGTTTGCACAGCTGCTGAAAATGTCCTTTAAAGGAAGTGTGTGTGCTGGCTGCTGAGCAGCGAGCCTCGGTCAGAGAGCTCTTCCTCCGGCGCAGCAGTCGGGACGACAGGGAGGTGTCTCCTTCTATTTATCCCTGTGAAATATGGCGGATTTGAATGAAACCACGTCGGGGCGAGGAAACGTTGTCCATTCATTGGTCGATGAGACGCGCTGCACACTGGGCTCGTAGAAAAGAACAATCAATTAGCGGTTACTACATTAGCTGTTTTAACTTGGTGCTATTTGTGGAAAATGAATAACGTTCACGTTCCAATTTTCATTTTAAGAAAAAAATCCAAATACAGTAGCTAATTGACTGTTTGAGGCATGATGTAATACTTTAAGAATGCTTTTTTTTTTTTTTTTTTTCCTGGATTTCTAGATAAAATAAGATTTGTGACAAACACAAGTTCACTATGCGTACTCTATATGTTCTGAAAGATGATCTTCACAGATGCACAGCACTTAAACTCCACTGTCTCCAATTATAAGAATAATTACGCTATAAAAGTGTGACGCATTTGATATCGTAGAACAAAATGTTGAAATCTGTGTAGCTTGTGTTAATCACAGACCGTATTCAGGCATCTCACCAAAAGCCCACTCGATAAACCGAGACACGGACATTGGAAGTGCATGTTGTTGTCGTTGTACACCAGGGGTGGTCACACTTTTTCAGCATGCGAGCTACTTATAATGTGACCATTATATCGACCGGTCGACCGCGATCGACGTATTGAGCACCCCTGTTGTATACGGAACAAGACGAGGTACCAGCATGGCACGGTGCGCTTGTTTTTCAATGGACATCTTTTCTCAAAGTGCACTGGAAAACCCAACTGTAGAATAAATACTGATGGACGAGGAGTGCAGAGCGTTGTGGTACACCCCCTCCTGTCAGCTGACCCACTCCTGAATCTCTGCCGCCGCTTCCTCTGCTGCTGTCCAGCGGTTCAAGCTAGGCGCCCTGCAGCGTGTAATGGTTTTATTACCGAGTTGTGCAAATGTTTCAATTATTTGCATTTTGGAAATCTGATGTTTTCCCTCTGACATTTTACGCAATCTTTAAAAGCAGAGGGCGAAAAAAGATAAAAACGTAATGGATAGACTAGGGCCGACGTGTAAGGTTTAGGGAACTTGGTGCATGTGTCTGCTTCAATGGAACGACTGGCTTCTTGCCTCCTTGTTTTTAATTACATTTTTCAGTTCTCTCACTCAGGTCATTGAATATTATGAACCCCTGTTAAATTATGGATAACGGGTCGGTAAGAGACGCTTATGATCTGACACTGCTTCAGTGTTTGAGACGGATTCATGACCCCGTCCCATCAAGACGAGCAGCCACAGCTCTGACCAGGCATGCTCAGCATCTCCACTGAACCCATCACCACCACCACTCAGGAGTTTGGTTCTCTTTATTACATTACATCACATGTCATTTAGCAGACGCTTTTATCCAAAGCGACTTACAATAAGTACATTTCAACCTAGAGTACAAACTAAGAACAACAAGAATACAGAAAGTCTTGAAGCCAGAGCTACTCATCCTCCCTCTCCACACACCAGGAGAGACTTGAAGCTGGCCCTCTCTGGCTCTCTCTGGCTCTCTCTCTCTCTCTCTCTGGCCCTCTCGCTCTCTCTGGCTCTCTCTCTCTCTCTCTCTGGCCCTCTCTGGCTCTCTCTCTCTCTCTCTGGCTCTCTCTCTCTCTCTCTCTCTGGCTCTCTCTCTCTCTCTCTCTCTGGCTCTCTCTGGCCCTCTCTTCTCATCGGCTCCCGGCGTCTCTAATTCAAGTTGACCGTTTTATTTCACGTGTTTCGCCCCCACAGTGTGCAAAACAACCACAGTCTCTCCCCCCCCCCCCCCCCCCCCCCCCCCTGGTAGCCGTCGGCGCTCGAGAGTTCTCCCTTCCCTTATTGCCTCCAAAGAAATGCGTACCGCCATCCCGTGCGTTTCATCTCGAACAAGCTATAACCGCCGAAATATTTCCGTTGGGATTGCAAGATAAATGTGGCGCTACCCTCTTGGGAAAATATTTATTACTCCGAGAGTGCGTCTCGTGAAGGATCCTTTTGTGCGGCGCTCTCTTCGCGCCCCCCCGGCTCGCGTAGCGTTGAGTGGGCGAGTCGTTGGCGGCGGCCCACGTTGGCCCCGGACACTTTTTAAAGGTCAGGCGCGGCGCTCTGGCTCCGGCCTCTTCTCGCACACTGAAGCTTTTGTTCGCCGGCTCCTTGTTGCCCTCCGCTCACCCCACGCTCACCCCGACCTCCACAGCCACACACTGGTGGCGGTATTGGGTTACAACAGGCCGGCCCTCTAGCTTCTTGCAGACATGTTGTGATTTATTATGACCCTCTTTAAAAAATGTTTCACTTTTTCCGAGTGTTAAGTTGACTTGGTCGAGCTGCTTGTTTAGTGTGACTAACTGTCTTCCACCTCTACATGTTTGGTTTACAGTGATGGGAAACGGGAGCAACGGATCACGCGTGAGATGCTGCAGACGGATGATTTAAATATTTTCTTCAGGAAGGACTTTAGCGACGATCGACATAAATCTAGATTTACGTCTCTTCCCGAGAGCAAATATGTGTGCCGATTGTTTGCTCCAGAGTTAGCATGCCTGGCTAACTATCGTACTACCTAATGCTGGCATCACTTCCAAAGCCAAGAGGATCTGATTACTTAACTACCCTTCCGGAGTGCAGGAACATAACCACAGAATAAGCAAACAGCGCTGTCTATCCGGACCAGCATTCCATTGGTTAGACAGTTCGGTTGATAACAATGCATCGATGTATTTTTATTTATTTTTTAAAGAGTGCAAACGATGTGTCAGTGGTCGGTTTGCTTCTCCTGTCGAGGATTTCTTTGAGAACGATGGAATCTGGGCTTCTAATTTTTCCATTTTTTTTCCAGTTTTCACTCCTTGTTTGTCACAGTGAAACTTCATGATTACTGTTAGGGTTTGAAATCTTCCTTCCCCTCTCCTCCCTTCCCACGATTCTCTGATTAGATTCCTGAAATGCAGACAGGAAAAGAATTTGGAAGGGCAGAACTTCCACCCCGTCTGTCTCTTCCGTCGTCTCGTGTTAATGCTGGCCTGTTTAAAAGAAGAAGGAAAAAAAGAAAAGCGGGTTAAAGGGAGCCATTTCCTGTACTGAAGAAAGTCTTGAATCTAAAACATGTAAAGAATGTTTAACGGGGAACGAGTGCGCAGGAAATGGAGCTGATACACATCTGGAGATTGTGTCACGTTGAGCCTCAGTCTGGCATGAAAAGGGGGATTAGAAAACGAGTCTGGTGTGAAACGCACCTCCTCCAGTTCACTCCCACCCACTGACTCTGGCTCCGTCTTTTGTCTTCCAGGGGAATCCGGGCTGGGGAAGTCGACCCTGATCAACTCGCTCTTCCTAACAGATCTGTACTCCCCTGAATACCCGGGGCCGTCGCACCGAGTTAAAAAAACTGTACAGGTAAGTTTTTGTTGTTCAGGGATCGTCCACACCTTGCCTCTCTCTTCACTGATTCCATTGAACACATTGGAGTGACCTTTTCTCTTGACATGACTGACACTGATTCGATCTCAAAGGACCAAATGTTTGTCTGTTCATTGAAACGTGATCGTTTGATCTACTTTACTGACTCAGTGTCTCAGCATTGCTGCCGTCGTCTGAATAGTTTGTGACTGAGAGCTCGCCTTAGCGGTTGCCTCCTCTGTGTTTGTGTGAGACGGGGAAAACCGGTTTATCTGCTTCAACAAGCGGAGCGTCTGCCAAATGTAAGGATGTGATATTTCAAATCGGGCAATGTAATGAGGTTGTTATTGGGTTTAAATCATATGACACGTCCCTGGATTAAGTAGTAATGCTTTTAATGAAATACCCATTTGAAGATGTGTTACACTACTCAAAATGAGTTGTGATGTAGAAAAAGATTCACATAGTCCTGTTTACACAACATGTACCTCAAAGCAGGATTGGGGTATTCTTGTGATCATAATCTGCAGACCAAAGCAACAGACCATCGCATAACTGACTGTCAATTCGTCTTGACTGACCAACACACACTTTATGATAAAATGGTAATTAAAAGACGAGGAAATGTCAAATTAGTCTGAAGTTTTAGGCAAAAAGGGCGTTCTGAATATGAGCCTTCTGCTGATATGAAAATCACATATGTGCCGTTTGAATAATAATCTCTTTTGTAAATCATTGTGTACTGTGTGTGTGTGTGTGTGTGTGTGTGTGTGTTTTTGGCTGCAGCAGCACAGCTTTGTTTGTGAGCCTCCAGAGAAGCTCTTTATGCGGGAGTTTGGATGAAGGACGTGGAATTAAACCGACAGATGGATACGATGGGATGTGAAAAAGAAAGCTTCCCTTATTGATTCGTACTGTTGGTTCATGAACGGCCGTGGGCTTCTCTCTCTATACGGCTGCACTGAACCGTACCCGGCTTCAGTCGGCCTGCATCGTGTCGGTGATGAGCTCTGAGTGGGAGGATCGGCGGAAGTTTAGTTTTTACACTTTGATTGGAAATGGTAAACTGTGTACTGTGACAGGGAAAGCTGGTTTATACTGTGTGTGTGTGTGTGTACATTCTGACTGAGTCTCATGTGAATGGAAAGACGGCGTAGATGGTCAGCGGCCTTACCCTCCATTGGACTGGAGCATCTCTGTAAACGCGCTCTGTTTACTTCCCTCTGCTCCACGAGGGTCGAGTGTAAACGCTGACGTGAGCGCTGCACGTCGAGGCGCTGTGTCTCGTAAAAAGGGTGAACATCCCGGCCGCCGCTTCAGCCTGCACACGTCGTCATTGGCAACTGTGGTATTTGAGTAATTGCTTTTTATTTTTCAGTTTATTTTTTAAAAAATGAGCAATTTGCCTCAGGTCTTTTATACATCCCTGACGCAAGACCTCACGTCGGATCAGGAAGAACTCCCAAAGAATGTTATTGTCTTGTCACCGCCAGACAAATACTTTTTAATTTCAACATATTGAGAAATAGAAGTTGTGTGGGTGTCATAAATGTATTTATTAGGTATGTTTGTACTGGAAGATGATGAACGTCAGCCCATGGACTCATTCATGCATGCAGCACGGCTCTCCAGCGATTGATCATTACTTCATGCGGGCCTGGATCCATGTGTGTTTATAGACTTCCTCTGAAAGATGTCTGGCACCATTTTGTGAAACGCTGGCTAATGCATCGACGTCGGGTTTTAAAACACTCAATCTGGACTGTGTGTAACCTTTTGTTTCCTGTCCACCAATCAGGATTTAGACACATAATGACTTCCTAATTGCTGATGTAGAGCACGGCAGCTTCCACCAATCACCGGGTTGAAGGTTCGATCCGCCGGATGAGAGGCTCGATGTCGAGTGCTCTCTCCATCAAGGTAGAACATGGCTGTGAAGTGCCGTCCATTAACTAATCCGATCTGATCGGAGCGTTAAACACGATGCCTAAGGACCACATTGACGGGGTTCGTACGGTCATGGAAAACCTGGAAAAGTCATGGCATGGCATTTTAAAATGGTAATTTCCATGTTCTACATGTTTCATGTTTATACTGATATACAGTTTGGTCATGGACATTTGGTTTAAAGTCCTGGAAATCCACTGGTCTAAATGTGTAAGAACCCTGATTAAGCAACGTTTTCGTCGTGTTACGGAGGAATACTTTGGAACCGTATTCCAGGAGTTTTAGTGAAGCTGTAAAGAGCAATTTGACACCACGTGGTAACTTGACCCCCCCCCCCCCTTCCCTCTCTCCCTCACAAATCCCTAAAATGCAGATGCTGCAGCCCACCGAAACGCGAGCCGACTGCGCGAGGTTTACACCCCAAAGTCGTCGCCGCCCTTCGCTAAAGGGTTTGGCCGTTCCCTCGAATGGAGCCCGCATAGCTCCATTGAGCTTCCCTTTGATGAGGGAAAGTTGAGACTCTTGGTGTGAAGGGGCTCCACCCCCTCCTCTGCCTGTAGCGGGGCGTCACGCGAGTGGCGTTCAGTAGATGGCGGCACGAGGAGGATCCTCCCCCCCCACCTGTTCCGTGTGATCTCCTAATTCACTCTAAATCTCCTAATCCCTGGCTACACGCAAAGGGGCTTCGTCTGCTCTCTGCCCACTGCGGCAATTTGTTTACCTGCCTATTACGCCTAGGTGTGTGTGTGTGTGTGTGTGTGTGTGTGTGTGTGTGTGTGTGTGTGTGTGTGTGTGTGTGTGTGTGTGTGTGTGTGTGTGTGTGTGTGTGTGTGTGTGTGTGTGTGTGTGTGTGTGTGTGTGTGTGTGTGTGTGTGTGTGTGTGTGTGTGTGTGTGTGTGTGTGTGTGTGTGTGTGTGTGTGTGTGTGTGTGTGTGTGTGTGTGTGTGTGTGTGTGTGTGTGTGTGAGATACATGCAAGCACCCAGACGATAAATATGTAGACTTTCTTTCTTTCTCTCGGAACCAAAAACTAATTCCATTAAAATAACTGACTACTTTCTGTTTCAAATTTTTCCCAAAGAAGTATTTGAAACTCACGAGGAAACGATGGTAACGGAGTCCAATTTATTTATTAAACGGAAGAAGAAAAAACTGCAAGATGAGTGAGTGTGAATGCACCCCGTCAGATTAGTCTGCTCCTGGTCAATACGGCTCAATGAGGCGGGAGAGCAAACAGGGACAGGGATTTGCCAGCCAACTGCCGCATTGCATGCTGGTTAGACTTGTGTCCGACTTGAAAAGATATTGAAATTCAAAAATGCGGTTTAATAAAAGACGGTGAAATACATCCTTGGGTTTAATGAGTTTGTTGAAGATGGTTCTCTTCGTGAGCCACGGGACCCAGAACCATCCAGTTCCTTGCGGTCGCTTTCATTTGCACCCTAGAAATAATATTGACCGTCGTTCAGAAGGTCTTTAAAAGTGAAACGGTCAGTTGAGTCGTGTCTGTCTGGTTAGCCCAGCGGCCCCAGAGGTCAGTTTAAAGACAGTCGGACTGTGACGGATGCCGCTAAGTGGTGGGTGGGAGTCACGGGGGTAAGGGTCCTGCTCACGGCAGTGTGATGGGTGGTGAAGGCCAGCGGTGAGCGGACGCCACAAGGACGGCCGACCGGTGGCGAGAGGAGGATCTGAGCCGTTGTGTTGTTTCAAGAGGCTCTGGTGTGTTTGTGAGGTTCCGTTGTGGGAACCCGGCTCTGCCGTGTCGCCGCCGTGCGGCGTAGTGACGGAGCCGCCCGGCCCCGGTCATTACGCTGACCGCTGGCATTCTGCGGCGCTCCTTAAGTGTCAGTAGCAGCTCTGTTAAACCCGAATGTGGCAAAGAAATTCCACAATCCAGTCGCCCGTCGCTCGGCACGGCACTCTCAGATTTCTCACGAGCCGACGACTCGACACGCAAACGATGTCGACGTTTGCGTGTCGAGTGCGGCGCGTTTCATCTGTGATGTTTGTTTGTGTATTTTATTCAGTCAATCAAATCAAATGCAATATTATTCTATATAATATACAAAAGAGACTGAAAAGGTATAAGTAGAAGCAACAAATGCTTATAAATTCCTCTCCTAAATTGAAATAAATCAGAAAATGTATATAAAATAAAAAACAATATATTTATATATATGCTACCACATACATCTTCCATATAAATACATTTTTAATCACATTTTTAACTCTCAAGAATTGTTATATCAATAATTCCCTTGAAAACCAAAAAGGAGTTCACCGTTCTTACATCCATTACATAATTATTCCATAATCTGACTCCTACAACAGAACAGGATGTGACGTGAGAGCCGGTCTGGTTCAGATCGGCTGGTTTCTAAATCAGAGTTCATCTGCTCCTCACGAGTTCTGCCTCGTCGAAGTCCTTCTGATGTCGTTCGACTCGCCGACGCTCCGCCACAGATCGCACGCAAACATTATGTGTGTTATGTAACTTATGATGCATGATTAACTCCAGTTGTAAATGCATTATAAACAATATGTTGGCCTCGCCATTGATATCATTTTTACTCTTCTTTCATCAAGACATTTAACATTTTTAGATGCAGTTACTAAGTTTCACAGGTTTACAAAAGGTGGCTTTGCAATTATTACGCAGCATTATTTCACAAATGAGAACACTTCTGACTTTTTTTTGTTTTTGCGTTTCCACGGGCGGGAGATGGCAGTTTTAATCATAAGACTGCTGACTCTGCAGCGTTAACTACACATCCAGGATCAGTGTCATCCTTCAGAATTCAATCATTTCAATAACGCCGTCTGTGTAAATCAAACGGATCGTGGCTTCAGTAACTTTGGAGTTCAAGTCCACTTCGTACCCTGTTGGGAATCGCGTTGGCTCTGAGTTATTAATCATTTATATTTTTAACCCCAGGTGCCGCCCGTCAGATAATAACTAAAGGCACAGAATCGTGACTGAAGTGTGTGTGTGTGTCCGTTGTCGGTCTGTGCAGGTGGAACAGTCCAAGGTTCTGGTGAAGGAAGGCGGCGTGCAGCTGCTGCTCACCATCGTGGACACCCCCGGCTTCGGCGACGCCGTGGACAACAGTAACTGGTGAGCTCAGCCGCCCGCCATCGGCTCATCTCCATCCCCGTCCCCGTATCGCCGTGCCTGACTCTGATCTGTGGTCCTCAGCTGGCAGCCGGTCATCGACTACATCGATAGCAAGTTTGAGGATTACCTCAACGCAGAGTCCCGGGTCAACCGGCGGCTGATGCCGGACAGCCGGGTGCTGTGCTGCCTGTACTTCATCGCTCCGTCTGGACACGGGTAAAATATGTCCAATAGGCACATGTGAAATGTCTGTTCACTGTACTCGGCTCTGCAGGCAGCTGTGTTCATTTGGGCGGTTAAATGGGATTATGTGTAAAACTGGAATAAAAGAGCAAGAATGTCGGCCCGGCGACGCCGCATAAAGGGCTCTCGGAGCCATAAATGACATGTTTTATATAAGCACAATAATAAATCTGTTTCTTAGTTTTGAAAGGGTGATGGCATAAAATATGACCACGGTTATTTAAACCTTCATTTAAAAAAAAAAAAAGTTTAATAAAGGGTGGATTGAGGATTTTCAGAGTCCCAAACGCCCAGATTTACGACGCTGTATGGTCAATCCAGATGTGCAGTTTGAGGTCAGCCAACCTGAAACATGGCGTGTGTGTGTGAGAACCTCACCCAGCCCCGCAGCTCCATGACACTGCCTCTGTTCTTCGCTCCTGCCTCAGACTGAAGCCTCTTGATATAGAGTTCATGAAGAGGTTACACGAGAAGGTCAACATCATCCCCCTCATCGCTAAAGCCGACACGATGACCCCGGAGGAGTGTCAGCTGTTTAAAAAGCAGGTGTGTATGCCACTTCTGACCGGATGGATACGTTTCTGGTTCCTGGAGAGTTTGTGTTTATGACCCCTGAACAAGTCCTGTTTATTTATTATTCATCACAAGTCACACATTAACGCCAGTGTTGAAGTATTTCAGTGTACACGTCACACTGTATTCACGTGTCTGTAATAAACGGGAAGCTTCCTCCTCGTGTGTGTATTGACCCGCCTCCAGTGTGACTATCGATGTCTGTGGACCCGCTTGTCCCACATACAGCTCGCTCACCATCACTGTTTCCACCCCTCCCCCTTTCCTCTCCGCTGTGTGCAGATAATGAAGGAGATCCAGGACCACAAGATCCGGGTCTACGAGTTCCCAGAGACGGATGACGAGGAGGAGATGAAGATGGTCAAGAGGATCAAGGTACGCATGTTCTTCTAAAGAGACGCTCCTGGACACTTTAATTGGAACTGTGTTGAGGTTGTTTTTTTGTAAGTTTCACTGAACTGTTTTCAACGCAGCGTATTTTTAATATGTATGTCACACACACGTCGTCTCTGTGCATGTAATGCACATCCTCCGGGGTATTTTTAGCCAATGTGCGTGAGCTATGCAACAGTTGTTTCTCCTCCCTCCTCTCCTGCAGGATCGCTTACCCTTGGCTGTGGTCGGTAGTAACACCATTATCGAGGTCAACGGAAAGCGAGTGCGCGGGAGGCAGTACCCCTGGGGCGTGGCTGAAGGTGAGGGGTCGAAGGTCGCATCAGCTGATCACTGGCCGTACATTGATCCACTATATGGAGTCTCTCTCTCTCTCTCTCTCTCTCTCTCTCTCTCTCTCTCTCTCTCTCTCTCTCTCTCTCTCTCTCTAACACAAATGGAAACGCACCAATATTTCCACTGTAGTGTTGGGTTATTGAGCAGACCTCATGTGTCGATGGATTGCAAAGTGGTAACACAATCCATGTGCGCACACACACACACAGGAGTGCTCCGTCTAACACATTTTGTCTAAGAAGCATTTTTTACACTTGCATATGAATTACATTTTAATTAAAAAAAAAAAAAAACTATCGTTGCAATTTAATTACAATATACTTCTGATTTAAGAGCCCTACTAGTTTATGTAGTTGGCCCTTCCTTCTGTGGAAGTGTGTTTAAAGCAGCTGTATCTCTTACTTGAATCCTCGTCGGGGCATTCTATGAAAAAGAAAACATTTTCCCCACCAGTGGGGAAACTAGAGGCCTTTTCTCTCTCTTTAGCACAGGAAGCGAGAGCCCCGCTTGACCCGCCACAGGATGTAGCCGTCTCATTGTGGTCAGGCGTATGAAGCACGGCTACATATTCATATGAAGTGATGAGCGCACGCAGCCGCAGTCGGGCGTCACGGAGGTATTCACTGCAGCGGCGGGGAATCGGAGGCAGTGAAGTGGAAAATTGTCGTCTCAGAAAAACAAATGATTAACAGCTTGAGAACCGAGTACAGTACAGCCTAGTGGATGACTTGTGGGAGTGCTCCATAAAACGGCTCTGCCGCCAGTGATGCTTGAGTTCTGGAATACCCGAAATGTTTTGGAGGGAGGGAGGGAGGGAGGAAAAAAAAAAAGGGCAAGGTCCCTGAGAAGCTATGCAAGTCACTCCACCACAGCAGTCCAGAGAACCCCCCAGAGGACTGTGGTGAGTTGAGCTGTAGGAGGGGCACAACAAGTGTGTGTGATGCCACCTGCTGGTGGGTTCAGGTACTACAGCCATCTAGTCGTGCCACTACGGGCCTTGAAAAGCTTTTTTGAGTCTTGAGAGGAAAAAATGTGCTGTTGAAACCCACAGAATAAGGAGTAAAAAGGATATCTGTGAGTAAAAGATAGAATAGGACACATGAATAGATAATCCTGAGGATGAAATAAATTAAATGCCTAAGTATAAAGCGCTTATTATGTAATGAGGATATTAGGTAATGTTGCAAAGTCGAGGTAATTCAAATGAGATGTTTTTCTGAGCATATTGTACGTCTTAGAAACGTATCTCTAGTGCACAAGCTTCTCAGACGGCTCCAAGGAGAGCAAACATCAGCCCAACATCTGTGAGAAATTACCAACTGATCCTTGATGAGTCTCAAAGGGATCTCCTCCAGGCACCTCCCCTCCGTTGACCTCCAGAGCCACAGCGCCCGGGGTTTCCTCCCAGCTCATCCTGGAAAGCCAATACATGTTTAATGCGTTTTGAGTTTAATTTTATTAATCAAGGTGAAAGAAATCCTCATCGTTACATCACTGGTTTCAGGTTTTTACATAGTAAAAGCAATATAAAGGAAGAAATGGTAGGAGCTGAATTAAAGACATATGGGGCCATAAAGATGTTGGATGTTTTAATTCATTAACATCTAAAACGTTTTTAGACAAACTAAGAGAAGAAGATTATTTAAAGTTATTCATACCCCACAATGTGTCCTTCCATATAATCTAGGGACAGTTCCAGTCCGGGTTTCCTCTTACTACTAATGTTGGGCTCGACTATCTCAAAAATATGCTTTCTTTTCTTCTCTTTTTTTATGCTTAGTCATTATCAAGTCCACTTATCATAATTTGATATTTGTGAAACTCTGAACTGAAAATAATGAGGATTCCTCGTATTTTGCGCCTCAGGGAAATCCTTATTGAATTCCTTTTCTCTGTGTAATGAGCAGCTGCTGCCAACGGGCCCTTTGATGCTCAGGTTTATCCCCTAAATCAGTTTCCTTGTGTTCTCACCTGTTCTAATCGGGTCTCCGTCTGTCTCTTCCAGTGGAAAATGGCGAGCACTGCGACTTCACGATCCTCCGGAACATGCTCATCAGGTGAGCGGGACGCTCTTCAGCACGGGCGGCGCTGGAATCCGTTTGTTCTGCGTTTAGCTCTACGTTCACAAAACCAACCGATTAATGTTGAAATATCAAGAGGATGTTGGGGCGACTGAAAAATGTCCTTGCTAACCACTGATCCCCAATCCGGGGGGGTCGGCAGTTCAATCCCCGCCCTAGTCGATGTGTCATTGAGCAAGACATGTAACCCTGAATTGTTCCCGGGTATTGATGTAACATGTCTTTTAATACCATATAAAAAAAAAAGCGCTACATCAATTTAATGGATTATTATAACTATTAAGTTCACTAAAATCTAGTTGCTGCCTCTTGTGAGACAACTTGTGTTTATTCGCTCCCCTCTCGTCGCTCGGCAGGACTCACATGCAGGATCTGAAAGACGTTACCAACAACGTGCATTACGAGAATTACCGGAGCAGGAAGCTCGCCGCGGTCACCTACAACGGCGGGGACGGCAACAAGAGCAAGGGCCAGCTGACCAAGTAAGCCCCCCGCAGGACCGGAGGCCTTCAGGTCTGCTGCACGGCGGCGGCCGATCGGCTGCTCGCGGAGGGAAGGGTCCGCAGCGACTGGCCTGCAGATTAACTGCCCCCCCAGTATCTGTTGTGTTTTTGGTTTGACTGAACTAACTGAGGCGCCATCTGACTCCTAATGCCCCGGCAGCCTCTCACCAGCTGACGCATGGTTCACGGCGGCATGCTAAGTGTCTGTGCATCTGTTTGTTTTTAGAGCTGAGACGTCTGACGACATGTAAGTGTTCCTCGACTTCTTCAAATGCTTTTTCACTTCGATCCATTTAAAAAACATTCCCTTAATCTCCTCCTTTGATTTGTTTTAATGTTTTTTCTCTCTCGCCTGCAACAACGCTTTGAAATGCTTTAAACGGTTTGAATGAAGTTAGATTTATTTTAGTGATCCTGTTTGGCTTCATGTCACAAAGGTCACATCTCATGGGTTTCCTAATGCATCCGATCACCGTCATGCTCTGAAGCATCCGTCACCTGGCGTGCCTTCTTGCTTTGCGGATTCATTAATCAATGTTGAAGAACTTATTAATAACTTAAGAACTAATGGCTAATTGATCTTCTTGTATAGTCATCAAAATATGCTTAAAATGTGTAAGAAAACTTTCTTTGCGTTTAGGTTTGATAATTTAATAATATTTTTTCACACGCCTCTATTTACATTCACTGTTACCATATTAGACACGTTTTAAATCAACAAAGCAAGAAGGCAAGCCGGGACACTCCTCCTCCTCCTCCTCCTCCTCCTCCTCTGATCCCGCCTCTTCTCCTTTGCGTCACTCTGCAGTCAGAAAGGCTTCTTTTTGTTGTTTTTCACGGGGGTGGTTCACAATGTCAAGCGGCGTGTTGACCCACCTGCCGCTGTGTCTGACGACCGGCTCGTGTCTCCAGGAGTCCTCTAGCCCAGATGGAGGAGGAGCGGCGGGACCACGTGTCCAAGATGAAAAAGATGGAACAGGAGATGGAACAAGTGTTTGAGATGAAGGTGAAGGAGAAGCTGCAGAAGCTCCGGGACTCTGAGGCTGAGGTAAACTCATGTTCTTTTATTTAATCTATTCTTTTAAGTGTTTTCCTTTCTTTCCTGTATTGATGCTCGGGTCACCTCTTGACCACGTGTCCGTGTCCCCGCAGCTCCAGAGGCGTCATGAGCAAATGAAAAAAAACCTGGATGCTCAGCACCGAGAGCTGGAGGAGCGGCGCCGCCAACACGAGGAAGAGAAGGGCAGCTGGGAGGGCCAGCAGCGGATCCTGGAGCAGCAGAAGCTCGACGCCTCCAAGTAAACGCACCGCCGCCGCACACGATGAACCATGAGGGTGGAAAGGGGGGGAGGAGCTTAACTCGAGTGTGAACACGGCTGAAGACTTTAGAGGAAAACTTCACGGCTCTCTGGGCACCAAGAACCAGAAAACGGCTCAAAATGTAAAACACTGAAAATATTGATTTTAGTTTGTAAAGGGAAATGATTTGCGTGACTAAAACTTATTTTGGCAAGCAAAGTGTTTCTTGACATTCGATTTACATGAAATATAATCCGAAGGATTAAAACGATGTATCGGAGACAGTTATCTCGCGTTAAGCGATTGTGTCGGAGTGATATTTGCGTATCAGTAAATGAGGGTCCACCCCGCGGTGGTTCAGGGTGAAGATTGTACTCTCTGTGCTTGACTGCTCTTCTGCTCTCTGCTTTCCACAGGACCTTGGAAAAGAACAAAAAGAAGAAGATATTTTAGGACCTTCCTGATGTTGTTGTTGTTTTGCCAACCTGCCAGCCGTGATAGTCAGAGCATCTGTCCATCAACTACATCCACTGTTGGACCACATTACTGTGTAATACCCGTGTGAAACCCCAGGGGGCAGTATTGTCTAGACTCTGAGTTTCAACAATCGTTCCTCCGCCTCCTGCTCATGTTCCTCGTTAAATAACTGTAATAATCTCTACTACAGAACCAGGGTGCAGTCCTGTTTGGGGTCACTGCTCACCAGAAAACAAGTATATTCACACACACACACACACACACACACACACACACAACTTGTGATCTTACTTAACGACAAACACGACAAACACTTCAGTCTCTCCTTCTTTCCTCTTCTCCGTGGACGTGTGGCGGCGCACTGCGCTGCGTCCTTCTTTTAATGCCAAAAACCCACCGAGAGGTCGGCCTTCCCCGTCCCGCCCCCTGGCGCGGGTCGGCGCTCACCTCGGGCACCGTTTTTATTCAATATTTGTATGCATCTTTGGACTCACATATTTAGGTATTGCGTTTAAATCCCTCCCCAGCGGTGCGCTCCTCCGTCTCCCGCCATGTAAATTGTATAACTATGAACTGAAGTGTTCCACTTCAAGCATTTGTAACGTGTTCTTACTTTTTTCTTTTTTTTTTAAATGTTTCTTTTTTTCTCATTACGTATCGGCGTGGTAGAGAAATTGTTAATTTTTCCATCCTCGCTTCTGGAAACCAAACGTGTATTCCTGACTTCACTCATGCTGAGTGTAACGACGTCTAGAAACGGCTCTCGGAGGCTTTTAACGGGGATTTATTTGACCGTCTTGTGCCGATTTCTATTTTAACAAATAATTTTCCGATAGAAACAAGTGTTTCCAGGGAAGGGGGGGGTTCTGGAAAGCGTGTGCACATTTAGCACCAATCGTGTTCTGCATCTGTAATTTGTAATGTTTTGTTTTTATTGTAAAAAGTCGCATAATAAAATTGTGATGGGGAAAGAAAAAAAAAAAAGATGAACTTGACTACATATTTTTAAAGAATTATACATCACAGGTTTATGGAAACCCAAATATTACACCAATGTGTTATCAGCTTGGGTGTAATATCATCTCTAATATGAATGTCAGAGCATAGAGATTATTTATAGACCGTCTGCTATTCATAGCCACAAATTATCCACCGTGACTATAAATAACTTTTTTTTTTTTATGATTCCCAAACTGTTTCTATAAATAACAAATCGGTTTCCATAAATGGAACGTTGCTATTCTTGGCAGAATGTTTCTTTTAATAACTCGGGATCTTCAATTATTGTCCCTGGAGTACACTGATGATGATGATGATGATGATGATGATGATGATGATGATGATGATGTCGAGGACAGTTTAGCCTTCTTTTTCCTCAGCGATGATTATTTAAAAAAAGGGTTGATTATGTATTTCTCAAAGTAAATGAGTCGCTGAACCCCATCACTTGTTGTGTTTACAGCAGCAGGGGGCAGTACGGGGCCCTGCGGGGCCGGCAGCTCAGGGTCTTCCCGAGCCTTTTGATAAGCCTTATCTCGGCTCTCTGGACTTTAACCACGACCCAGATGTTTTCTCTTGATGCACTTAAACGCCTCGTTTGCTCCGAGCGGAGGATCGGCCCTCGGCTCGTGTCGCCGTAGCCTCTCACCTACTGGAGGCGTCTCCTGCCGGCGTCGTCAGGAGCAGAGGTCACCCGAGTCTGAGAGTCGCTGAGCCGATAGCTTCCAACTTGGCACCGATGACGCTCTTTAGTGCAGAGTAAGCTTGTTTCATCTGATTTTTTAATGGATTGTTGAGCAGGTTTAAGGGTTCTTACACTGAAGAGATCAAGATATTGTAGGTGGGCTTTGTGAGGGGCTCCTTGAGTTAATCCTGAGGTCCTTACATGGTCAACGGGGGAGTTGAAAGGGGCCCGAGTAATTTTAGAGGACAACTTCTAGAGTTCCTTGGACTCTTCGGTGCATTTTAAAGAGAAAACATCAGACTTTATGTTGATGTCAGTCAGTGTTCACACACACACACACACACCGCAGTACTGGTTCTGCACTTCACTGAATGAGCCACGGTACTCTTCCTAAATGTAGACGTTTGAAGGGATGATTACCGAGGACTAAATTCATCTTCAATGTTATTCATACAAAACGTCATTAAAAGGTGATTTGCTTATGATTAGCATATTTCCATTCTTGACATAACAAACAAAGGTATCAGGTCTCATCCTCCAGGCTGCCGTCATTGTACGGCTGTAGAAATCCCCGCTGATATTCCCAGGAACTGTGTTGCCAGGAAACTCACTGGGGTCCAGGTTGACTTCCAGTTCGATGACACGGTGACGCGTCAACCTGCTTCACATCAACATTAAATGAGTTTTATTTTAGAATCAAAACCGGCGTTGTCTTCATTTACTGACGTCATCTTAAAATGTCTTTATCCAAACAAAAGCTGTACCCTTTGGAGTAAAACACACACGCGCGCGCGGTGCCGTGCTGCAGCATCACGCCACGGCCTCTCGCCATCGCCTCAGCCCCCTCTTCTCTCCGATTGGTCGACTTCTCCCCTCGGGTCACAAGGTGAAAAGCGCTCTGGGCCAATCACAGAGGCTCGGCCTAAAACGCTCCTGTGTCCGCCCACATGAGACGAGGACCGGCCCGTTATGTAATTCTGCCTCCAGGGGCCCCCGAAACCGACCTGTTCATTTATTGTGACTTCCCTCCACGGTCGATGACGTGCTCTCCCTTTCCGTCAGGTGGAGACGAGATGGGTCCCTCTTGGTTAATTGCTGTTGTGACTTTGACCTGGTTCCCTGACCTCTGCAGTGTTTCTGGGTTATCGGAGTGATAACACCGGAGGAACTGTGTCACTGAGGCCGACAACCCTCAGCCTGAATATCTTCTTTTTTTCATTCACTCCAATATCTTCTTTAAAATTATATTGTACCTGCTGCATGCTTGGATGTGACATCATTACAGTAGAACAGTGTTATTATAATGATGTTAATGTACCAGTCAGTTTCCCCTTCCTCTCTCGTTTTGTTGTGTTGTTGTCGCTCTTGGATTGTTCTACTTTATCCGTGTTGCGTAACAGCCGGGGTCAAGCAGAGGTGGCATTGTCTGGTCTTTATGCAACGGGGCTGGATATATAGTTGTGATGTGCGGCTTATCCTTTCACGACCAGAGATCTGTGACACCAAAGTTAACACCACGTGACACCATTTATATATGTTTTAATATCATTCTTTGGAGATGTGACTATGAAACCTGTATTGAAAAATAACAACGCTTCATTCTCGCTGGTGGAAAAGCGGTCAAATTAAACTAGCGGTCGTTCTTGTTTTGGTTTTGACTTCTTGGAAACACTTTGGACTCTGAAATGATGTTTACAACCCGAGAGGAGCCTCGAGGATCCTTCTTGGAATCCCTAACAGCCTCTCAATCACGCATGGCTAGTTTGGCATTTAAGCATTAAATGCTCTCTGCACTGACATTTTAAAAAGTGCACATATTCATGTATTTGATAACTCAGGCATATAGCTGTCCCATTGTGACCATGTTCCTGATTTCCATTTGGAGATAATGCATTTAAAGCAATTGGATTTGTGACCAGAAGAAGAAATAATTTCCCTGTCTATTAATGACGGGTTTTTCAAACTATACAGGATCGATGGATAATCACATGATCTGTTCATAGAGAATGGCACAAGAGCACGTGTCCTATTGGGAAGTATAATGCTATGCTAACTCAATCAGGCAGGGTCGGAGCCACCGCGGTAACTACATCCGCCCATTGATGGAGGTCACCGGGTGCTTTGACCACGAGCTGCACAGAGTCCCTCGATGTCTGAATTCACTTCTGATTTTGAAAACATCTGTGTTTTTTTTTTTACAGATTGACCTTCTTGAAAGTTTATAATGATCCAATAAAATCATATATAAAGCTAACACACACTACAGGAGGCATTCCCTTCTGCCTCACCTCCACCTGAATCACATTGTAATTACAGATCAATAAACTGAAAATAATTTCATCTGTCTCTCCTTCCTTCTTTTGATCGGAAAGCTTCCTGTAGATTATAAAGCACTTTGAACATT
The DNA here is from genome assembly GCA_036178185.1 of Liparis tanakae. NCBI lineage: Eukaryota > Metazoa > Chordata > Actinopteri > Perciformes > Liparidae > Liparis > Liparis tanakae. Next base: position 12,707,162 of record CM070106.1, read on the forward strand.
TAATATTTATTGTGAAAAGCTTTTTCAAATACTGGCAAGTAAACTGACATTTTAATTTAATTTGATTTTTTTCTTTTTAATGCAGTTGAGGAATATTTGTAAAACCTTGTTATCCTTATTTATTGACGAGTACACTGATGTTGCTCCATGAATCAATATTGAATGATCAATTATTAACCAAAGGGCCATTATTAAAATGTACATGTATGTGTAATAAACTCCTCTTCCCCAGCAACAGAAAATATTTGGTTGTCATACCTGGAGCCACGCCTCCTGCAGGAAGAATAAACTACATCAGCGTAGCTAAGAGTGTTGGATTTCAGAATAAAATCTGGATTGCTATTTTGTTATACGTTTTGTTTTAGCTGTGTGCACTAACGAACTCAAGGCAACATACTAACAACATTAAACAAAAGTAAAATAAATAATGATATGCATATTAAATATTAGTTTGGGAGCCCAGGTTGGAAATAGGAAAGAACTATATATAATTAAATGTAGACATTTTTTTAAATATAGTAATAATTCCTATATGAATTAAGATATTTTATTGATAGAATTATTGTGCAAATAAATTTAGAAATAGATAAATGTGAAATGAAATAAATAGTAATCTGTCGAGTAATACCAAAATATATAATGTTATTTATTCTCCACAAAATATTTGTTAAAGTAATTAATTACTTTTTAATTATTTACATTTAATTTGATAAATTCTTTCCTATTAATGTATGTCCTTTATCCTTCTTAGCTCTCATCATTTATGGTCAGACATGTAAGGCATTCAATGCAACTGACTACATTTGCCACATGTCTGCATGCATATATATATATATATATATATATATATATATATATATATATATATATATATATATATATATATATATGTATATATGTAGTGCGCGTTATGGGAGCGGCGGCGCTGTATATATATGAATTGAATTGAAACAGATGCCCGTCCCTCGCACTTATTGAGGCCTTTACTTTGAAGGCTCATACAAGGCTTCCGGGCCGGTCCGACGCTGTGTGACTTGATGCACGTCGGGCGCAATGGTTTGTATCGATGTGAGCGTCTCGCTGTCAGAGTAGCGCGTGCGGAGGCCGACCTGTGGCCAATCACCCGGCGGACTGTTGGAGGGCAAAGTTTACGCAGCAACCTAAATATCCAACTCCTCTATCTCCAGAGGACACGCGCACAGGCTGCAGCTGCACGGGAGTCTGAGCGTGGGTGTGCGTGTGCTGTAACCGGCGCGTGCGTGGGTCTCGTGCAGCATGTAGCCAGGACTGTGGACAGCTGCTATATGGTGCGTATATGATTCACATCGTGCGTAATGACTCGGTTGGTGATGGGAGGAAGCAGCGCTCCTCTGTGCGGGTGCGCCGCTTCATCTCTGTGACCGTCTAATCCCGTGATTGTTGTTGTTGTTGTTGTTGTTGTTGTTGTTGTCTTCCCAGCCGGTTCTCTCTCGCTCTGCCCTGGCCCTCTGCGTGCTCCCCCCCGGTCCCCGACCCCGTCCCCGGTCCCGCTGCACACCGATCCGAGCCCCCCCACCCCACCGCGGTGACCCGCCGGAGCCATGGGTGGGAGTCTGGGCTGCCACCGCTCCATCCCCAAGGACCCCACGGACTTCAGCTGCGGCAAGCGCAAATTCAGCGCCGCGTGTAACTTCGGACACATCCTGGTGAACCAGGAGCGGCTGAACATCAACACGGCCACCGAGGAGGAACTCATGACTCTCCCGGGAGTCAACCGCGTCGTTGCGCAGAACATCGTGGAGTACCGTGACTGCATCGGCGGGTTCAAGAAGGTGGAGGACCTGGCTCTGGTGTGCGGCATTGGGGCCACCAAGCTGGAGGTGATCAAACTGGAAATCTGCGTCTCCAGCAGGACCAGCTCGTCGCAGCATTCCCCGTCGTCGCTGCGCAAAGATCTGGATCACCAGCCGTGCACCGGGATGAACATCAACACCGCGACCCCGGCGCAGCTCTTGAGCATCCGAGGCATCACGGAGAAGATAGCCAAGAACATCGTGTCCTACCGGGCGCAGCACGGCGCCTTCAGGAGCATCGAGGACCTGGTGCGGGTCCACCACATCAACAGCTCCCTGCTGGACAAGATCCGCTTCCAGGTGTTCGTGGAGCGCTCCAGGGCGCCGTCCACCAACACCAACGGAGGGCTCACCTGCACCACCAAGTCCCACTCGAGTCCGACTTCGTTTAGTCTCACGAGCGATGACCTGGAGCTCCCGGCCGGAGGACCGACCCACGTCGTGTCCGCGCGGCCCGACGCGGAGCCCCCGTGCGGGCTGCGGGACGGGAAGCCCGTGGTGCGCGTGGCCACCTGGAGCCTGCAGGGCTGCTCCTGCGACAAGGCCAACAACCCCGGGGTCAAGGAGGTCGTGTGTATGACCCTGCTGGAGAATAAGTGAGTACAACGTCCAGGGATTATGACACCTGCACTCACGAGCTGGGGCGGGGGATTGATCAGAAAACAATCGATAATCTCAAAAGTGAAGGCACATGTTTCATTATTTTAGGTCCTTAAAGTCTTCAAAAAATCCTGTTGCCCTCCTCCTCATTCTTAGTGGGTTTCTGTCATGATGCTGTTCCTTTGCTACAACACCTTAAAAACAATCTCTGATTACAAAACACATTGAAATTTGTTTTGTTAATTTTATATTAATTTCAACATTGTTAAGAAGTTTGTGCCACTAAAGTACAACATAACCAAAAGTATGTGGATTATGAGTTCATCTTGTGGCCCTGTGTCTAGTTTAAAGACACTTATTAGATTATGTTGCGCTGCCATGAGCCTAAGTTAAGGTGTGTGTTATTAAATGATCACACCTCAAATGACACATAGAATACATTGTTTTATTGTACTGCACCTGATGAATATGCACATGACAGGGCACACACACACACACACACACACACACACACACACACACGCATAAGGTGAGAGCAGGTTCATTAAGTGTTCAAAACAATATATCTTTACCTAGTGATTAACTAAAAGGTTTATTTGACACAAAGTTAAGCTTGCACTGTGTTTAAAACCATTTTTTTAAATAAAAAGACATTGGAAATTCAACTAAAATATAAGTTAAGGAAAGAAAGAAAAAATACTTTTGAAATATTTTTTTTAAGTAAACTTTTGAAAAATTGCAAATATTTTTATAAATACACAACACTTTATTAGCTTGGGGCTGAGATTCCTCGTCTTGATACGAGGTACACGTGTTGCTCTGCGTATATGACCGCCGGCGTGGCCCGCCTTGTTCTTCAGAGCGGAGTGTGTGTGTGTGTGTGTGTGTGTGTGTGTGTGTGTGTGTGTGTGTGTGTGTGTGTGACGGGCCTGGACCGGTGCGGCGTCCTCCTCTGGGTGGGGAGCCCTGACCCGCCCCGACCCGCCGGCCCACCCACCGCACGGGGGATTCCTGCAGCGCATGTCGGGGGCATCCGAAAGCGTCACGGCGCGGTAAAATTAGTCTCCCTCTGCAATGCGGCCGTCACGGGATCCGACCCACAGACGTCCTGTCCTCTGGCGCACGGGGACGCCGCCCGCACCCGCACACGCTTTAAAGTCGCCCCAAAGGAAAACACACAGACGGCAGTTTCAGTCGACCTCGTTAGGATTTCTTTCTCTCTGCCAGTTTTCTTTTTCCCTTATGAGCTGAACTGTCATGGACTCGATATCCAGACTGTTGCAGATTATTCTAAACAATCGGATAGCATTGAAATATTTTCGATGGGCTCATTCCGCAACCGGTTATTAACTACGAGTAACCGGTCTGTTGTCTGATTACGACATCCTCGCTGCGCCCAAACGCCGGCTACGATGAAGGCCGACGGGTTTGTCTCGATGCTCTTCGGCCTATTTTTATATCGGAGATATTGCATAAAGGGCTGGAGGCTGAAAACGATGACAGAAAGAGGTCCGAGCTCCTGTTCCACTTGTGAATTACTCGTTTGGTGCGGTTCTCCATGACAGCGCTGTACACCGAGCAGTAACCGAGCGAGACTGGGCCATAGACTCAAGAATATGACCGTACGGTTCAGCTGACGTCGACATTTAAACGTACTTTAACTTTACTTTACTGTACTTTACTTTAAGATGCGATGCGAAGCGTCCTAAAGGTCGCGTCGTCTTTGAGTGCTTGTTATCGTCGGATATTCCTGACAGTCGCTTTAAACCTTTTGTAACTTTCCAAATGTGACAATTCGACATGCGTGTATACGTGTGTGTGTGTGTGTGTGTACTTAAAACTTTCTTTTCACATACTTCCATCTTCCGTCTCTTCTTATATGGGCTACAGTGGGTACGGAAAGTATTCAGACCCCTTTAAAATACTTATGATCATGATACTTCAGTTTTTCTTTTAAAATAAAATTGCAAACATTTGCAAAGAAATGCAAAACATTGAAGAAATATTAAAACATTTTGGAACAAATGATACAAATGATACATTTCTGTTTTTTCTGTCAAGATGAGAAATAAAATGAATGTTGTTATCAAATGGCTGCAATGAAACAAAGAGTGAACATTTTAAAAGGGTCTGAATTCTTCCCGTACCCACTGTATATATTCTGGGACAGGCCTCATGAGACCATGTGATATTTCAGTTTCTCTTTTTTAATAAATCAGCAAAGATTTCTACACTTCAGTTTTTTTCTGTCAAGACGGGGTGCTGAGTGAACATTTATGAGAAATAAAATGAACTTTTTTGATTTTAGCAAATGGCTGCAATGAAACAAAGAGTGAACATTTTAAAGAGGTCTGAATACTTTCCGTACCCACTTTGTTTGAAAAGCGATCTCGCTTCAGAAAAGGTCTTCCTCCTCACATCACATGACTATCCACGTTAAAGCGACACTATGTAACTTTTCCACCTTAAAATAACAGCTTGAAAAAAATTGTGCCGCTATAATGTCTTTTAATATGTTGATTTGCGCCTCCGCCACTGCCATCGGGGTCTGTGGGCAGAAAACTGCTGAATGTAAGATTTTTTGGCTGCCTGGTCGCAGGCTGTAGTACCCGTATGTATGGCCAAACTCTCACTAGTTCCCCTCCCCTCCCCCACGTTAAATACCTGAAGGGGGCGCTAGCCGCGCTACAAGGGAAAAACTACATAGCGTTGCTTTAAAGTACACATACATGAAGAAGACACTCGGCTGTTGAGTTGCAGAGAAAACAGAACGGAGAAAAGTGAAATCAGAGTTTTCTTCCCCGGATCAGAATTTCATTCGATTTCTCCCGAAAGAGGATCACATGGTCAGGGAGGGACCAATCAGGGGCCGCGTCACGACCGATGAGACTCGATCCCAAACAACTAAACGTGAGCGTCTGCGCGATAGTTTTCAACGGCCTCCGTTTCTATCCGTCCAAACTAAAACACAACCGCAGAGTTTCTCAACCGGAAATGACTTCAACGGTGCTTTTTTTATTTATTTATTGTTTAAGGATTGCGAAAAGCAGAAGTCGTGTCGACATTAATCTCCCGTCGCAAAAATAATGTTTAAATGAAAATGCAATACTTTCTAACAAAAGGCCTCGTCTGAAATACCTGGCAAAGCAGCTAAAGAGAGCTCGACAGTAATTCAACCCGGCCTGCTGCACATGAGTGATGTGTCATTATTTATTTTTTGGAGAGTTGCAGAAAATGCAAAAACAGGAACTTGTTGTTCTGGCAACAGAGGAGAGACGGGAGTTTCAGGGCTGATCCAGTTTCATTCCACCCAAATACTACTCTCTGTCTGCTGGAGGCGACCTCAGAGCGATGGCCTCTACGGGGAGCGACCTCATCGCCCGACGGGTTGACTGACGAGCTGCCAGCGTGAAAACAATGTCGGTTTAGAGAAGACAACAAAGCTGCGGTATCAGGGTGAGAAAAGATCACCGGTTGGGTCAGAATAAGTCACGCTACGTTTCTCAGGTGACTTAACCTTTCCAATCGGCTCCTGAATGAAAGAGAAAGAGATGGAATGAGAGAGAAATAACATGTTATTGACTTTTGAACAGTAAACATTGGGAAATAATTAGTAATATTAAACCATTATTTACATGTCACATAGCAGACGCTTTTATCCAAAGCGACTTTCAATAAGTGCATTTCAACCTAGAGTACAAACTCAGAACAATAAGAATACAGAAAGTAACATTTCCTCAACATAGTCGAACTACAAAAGTACCATAATAAGAGCCACTGAAGTGCTAATCTGTGTTTTAATCCAGATATAGTGGGAAAAGGTGTGTTTTTAGTTTCCAGCGGAAGCTGTAGATACTTTCTGCTGTCCTGATGTCAGCGGGGAGCTCGTTCCACCAAAGAAACGAAGGCTACTGACCTCAGACTCGAGAACATAAAATGATACCTAAATGTAAAATGTTCTGCAGAGAAGGTCTGGAATGATTTCCTTTGCTGATCGTCCATGTTTATGAACCCTTCCCTAACTCCACCACACCCAGGGTGAAGCCTGCAGCCTCACATGACTCGTCTGTTTGACCAAGGAGTGTGTGTCGTGCGTGTTTTTGTTTTCTCATAAGAACTGTCCGGTTACCTTCGGCACCGTCTTCAGGTCCCCCTCCTCTTCCCTGCTCCTCCAAACCTCCACCCCTCCTTTTGTAAAATCTCCACCACTTCCCCCCTCGCGTCGTGCCTCCGACTTCCTGTGTTTTCTCGAGCCGCGGGGTTGCAACCTGAACGGCGATCATTGTTACGGAGGAGGAGGAGGAGGAGGAGGAGGAGGAGGAGGAGGAGGAGGCCGCGGTGTGTTTGCGCAGTGCTCGTCGTATTCGCTGTGTGAGCAGTCGCGAGGCTTCACACACTTCCTGGCGTTCCTCCAGGCACAAGCCGAGAGCTACTAGAGTTCAATGAACTCTCGCTTTCCAAAGGTTACGCGGCGAACCGCGGCCGGCTGATGGGAGCAATCAGCACACACACACACACACACACACACACACACACACACACACACACCCCCCACACACACACACAGGGCTGAAAGCGAAGTGAAAGCACAGCGGGGCTAATGTAGGGTGACCAGATTTGAGTTTGGGAAAAATAGGACACTTTGTCTCGGGGGGGGGGGTCTGAGCGATTAAACGTCCCTCTTGTTCTGCCTGTTCTGTGATATACGTGCCTAAAAGGAGGATAATTTCCGTGTATCTGGCAACACTGAGATCGGTCGACCAATGACTGTTCAGTCAGAGCTTGCGCAAGAAGGTGGACCGTAAGGGAGATAACATTTCCAAAACTTGTAAGGGGTAAAAACTAGTTTGTGAAAGACCCAGAGAAACACAAATATCCGACGAAGCAAAATCCCAGACGTTTTGGAATCCCTGCCGGACGCTTTGTTTAGGTCTCAAAAGGAGGACATGTCCGGGGAAAAGAGGACGCCTGGTCACCCTCGGTTGACGGGGACTCGACGCGGCGGCGATAAGCTCCGGGAGCGTCCTCCTGCTGTCGGAGGCCATTTCTGTTTGTTTGTTTTTGTTGATGCTTTATTCGTCCGCGGTTCTTCTCTCGCATTTTAGAGGTAGACGTGTCTCTCTGCAGGAGAGGACGTCCATACGGGGAGACGGCTTCTTTTCATCCTGCGCAGCGTCCCACCTACCTGGAGGCACACAGGAAGGACAAAAAAAAGACGTGCAATTTAGTTACAAGGTCGGCGGCGAGGAAAAGGGTTTGTCCCGGAGAACGCCGTGTTCTTAGATTAGATCTGTTGTTTTCTTGTTTTATTACCTTATTGTGGACCTGGGCGTGCAGGACACGGACGGGACTTCTGTGAAAAGCAATAGTTCCACATTTTATGGGAAGATGCATTTACTCTTTTCCAGAGTTAGATGAGAAAAATCTATTTAAGTGTTAAGCACACGGTTAGGTTAGCTTAGCTTAGCTTAGCATAAAGACGAGGAAGCAGGCTAGCATTCAACATTAGATTAGATTAGATTAGATTAAACGTTATTGTCATTACACAAAGTACAAGTCTTGGTGCAACGAGATGCAGTACATATACTTCATTTTGAATTTTATATTTTACTTGTATACATCTATATCTTTCATCCCCGTTTTTTATATTTTATATTTTATTCTTGTGTGTTTAGTTAATTGGTGCTGCTACAGTGACGACACATTTCCCCTTGGGGATTAATAAAGTATCTATCTATCTATCTATCTATCTATCTATCTATCTATCATCTATCTATCTATCCATCCATCTATCATCTATCTATCATCTATCTATCTATCTATCTATCTATCTATCTATCTATCTATCTATCTATCTATCTATCTATCTATCTATTCCTCCCTTCTAAAAGCATAAAAGACACCTATCCCCAAATCTCTTATTGTACCCATCTCACATCTTGTTGGTGTTGTATCTGCACAGGAACATGTTTAAAAAACATGGCACCGGAGGACGAAAGCTCGCCGACCGCTATCTACGGCCGGCGAAAGCGCCTCGGCTCGGAGGCTGTTGTCGGGTAGATTATTTTCCCTAGTCAATAAAAACTTCCACCGCGGCGTTATAGATAGTTATTTTAATTAATGCGGGCTGGGTGACTGACATCACACAAAGCGAGCTGCAGGTCAGAGGGAGAGAATTAAGAAACCCTCATCCCCGTCGCGTCAGCCGACGGTTTGTGTCGGCTTTCTGAATTTTTTTCTCCAGAATCGACGACGTCGACTGTAATCCGGGTTCGGCAGGGCGTCGATGATCTCGCCGCCCGGCCTTTCCCATTTCGTATCGACGCCCTTCCCCCTCACGTCGATGGCCGCCGCCTCGGTGTTTACACCGGAGCCGCCGGAAGCAATTACACGATAAGGAGCGGCCGGCCTATCGACGGCCGGGGCTGTCGTCGTTCCCCTTTTGTTGATCGCGTCACTGTAATCAGATACACTCCTTGTTCAGCTTATCAACTCCACTGAGGCCTGAAATCTGTGAGCGGCCGCGTTCTCCCACACACACACACACACACACACACACACTGTTCGTTCTATCGGTTACATGAGGGGAAAGAGATGCCTTCAAATCAGCAGGTGCTTCTTTTTTTGTTTTTTTGTTGTACTCCGGTAAATCAACTTCCCGGCATGAATCCTTGAATAGATCTTATTTATAAGAGTCTTAATGGTTTTCCTCCCTCCGTTCACGTGAGACTGAGATGGGAGGCTCACAGGAAACAACGTGCACTTTATCTGCCCTCTCTAAAAGTATCTTTTACATATTTATAATAACACTTTTTATATATATATATATATATATATATACATTTTTATAGATTTTTCTTCAAATAAATGATAAAATAAAATAGTTTTCCAGTTTAAAGTGTAAGAAGCATGCTCTGTAAAAGGAATGATTTCTGTTTTTATTTTATTACTTTTTACCTAGTCTCTATGAAATGTGTGGTATAAATGAAGACTTATTATTATTACGATGTGACTCACTGGATTACACCAAGGAAGCGAATCATTAGAAACTAGCATGGAGCAAATTATTCTCCACAAAGTGCATTCACACTCTTTGCTACCACGACCTGCAGCAGCAAAAAAAAAAAACTTCATCAACCAGATGAATAAATTAAAAGTAAAAAGAAAAAAGCGGGATGTTGAGCAGTATGTTGAGTGTATATATTTTCCGTTTTAGTCTGTCATTTTAGTTTGTCATACATGTATACCCCCCCCCCCCCTACAACAGACCCAGCAGATGTCGATGTACCCAACATCTGCGGTCGGTATCTTAGGCCTGGATTACGAGCTCGGCGGGCACAGAGTAGTGCGGCGGCGGCGTCACACACTCTTTTAATCCCTTTGCCGTCAGAGACCCACGTGTGTCGGGGGCGTGAGTAAACGACGCTTCGATTCCACGGGAGACGACTGTGTTCACTACCCGGTGAGATCGAGGCTGGTCCTGAGGTCATGAGGATGGGGGGTGCTGCAAAGGGGGAGGAGCCTATGCCGAGCTGGTGCAGGGCGCCGGGTGCTCATGTGGAAATTTCCATTGGCGCAGCACTTTACATCTGGGCCGGACAGTGAGTTAGGGGCATCGCCCGGCCAGGAGGCCAACGCAGGGCTCCCAACCCAATTTATTTTGCTTACAAAGAACAGCTGATCGGGGCTCGTTTGTGTCCCGCACGCAGCAAATCAAACGGACTTGTTATCGTCACCGAACGCCGCTCCCTTTAATCAGGGGGATTGAAACTAAAAGAGGCATCGCCTTATATGGGCGCTACAGATTTCTAGAAGAGTGCCACCTTAAAGGAACAGCGTGATTTAGGATTCATGGTGGAAAGAAAGGAAAGAAACTTTTTCTATCCCGGTGCAGCAGAATAATCCTCCGTACGTTCCATTAGTGTTTGTCATTTGCAACCCATCCAAACGAATGCACATGTGATTTATAATAATAAAAGTTATTGTTGTGATCGATTGAGTACTCATGTGTTGAAGCTGAACCGTTCTGATAGCGACGGGACACGGACCGGGTCTCTCAGCTCTTTAATATCTCTCGTACGAGATCATTTCCCCAAGTTAATTGTCTCGATGTTCTCTTCACACGTGGGGTGAGCTGCAGCTCTGGATCTCTCTCCTCGCGCAGGGCGAGAGAATCCAAAGAGGCATCGCTTATGCGCAAGGTCAACGCCGCCGCCGCCGCCGCTCGTCCCTTCTCGTGCGACCTTGGGCCCGTCCTCGGCTCGGCCTTCTTTTTGTTTTATCTGACAAACACCGAAGCGGACGCTCTGTGTTTGTGTCTGCGCGGCGGCGGCAGATACGGAGGCCGGAGACCCGCAGCGCCTTCGACGACAGGCTCTGTTGTCATGGTGACACTGATGGATTAGGCTCCATGTCACATTCTGCAAGCTTTGTGTGTGTGTGTGTGTGTTTTTTGTTGCACCTACACTTTCTTCAGTGTTTGCATTGGGACTCTATCTCCTATAGACACAGCAGATTTTTATTGGCCTCTAAAAAAAAAAGGCCTGGAAGTACAATCAAAGCACTTTGCTGCGTCACACACACACTCACACACTCAGCGTTTTTCCTTCATCTCCATCATGACGGCGCAGGTCAACTCAGGGCCCGCTGGGGGTTTGGATCCTGGAGGATGGTTCTCGCCATGCGGTGGGATCACACCTCCGGGTGTCGTCTCTGTGACTGCAGGCCTGTTTGCTCTGAGAACAGGATCTGTGGACTCGCCGGAGGGCAACGGGAGTTCCTGCTCCGACTCTCGGGTGTTGCGTAACGCGAGGTTGTTCGGTTTGGGTGGGGAAGGAGGTGGAGAAGTGATATAAAGAATATTGATCCTGCTCGACCATTTGCAAAGAGGGGTTCGATGACCTTTGTTATGTAAAGAAAGAGGAGGAGAAGGAGGAGGAGGAGGAGCGTTGTTTGTATTTCATGGCTTTTTCACCAGTTTCTGGGTACTGGAGATAATCTGACCTGAATGTACTTCAGTCAATCATCCGAGGTGAAATAGTAGTGCAAAACAATTTCTAGGTTTTTGTGTGCATGGACACTTTTTTTAAATTCAAAAGAACTAAAAGTCAATTCCTGTCTTTTTTTTCATATAAAATGAAACTTTCAACCCTGAGATGTTATTAGTGTTGTTTTTATTGCTAAACACAATTCTATCGAGTTATATCTCGCTCACCCATGATGTTTTTCTCCTCAACACAAAAGTTTTGTGGCCTCACGTCGTCCTTTTTTTCGCGACGTGGAAAATAAACGGACATTTTGTGTCTACAGTTTACTTTTCGACCATCAGACCATGTTTTGGCTTCGTGCTAATTTTCTGTCACAGAGAACAAAATTGTTTATTTCAAACGCAACCAAAATCAAACAACGCCGACGAGCAGAAACGCCCCTCCGCCCTGTTGGCCGGCCAGCCTCACTGCAGCGAGAACACGCGGCAGCAAAAAGGAAACTCACGACCCCCAGGAAATGTGTATGGGATCACCTGTGGGCCTGCGAGGGTGTGTGTGCAGTGTGTGTGTGTGTGTGTGTGTGTGTGTGTTTGTGTCAGCATGTTAAAGAATCTGAGGTGGGAACTGGAGTCATGGAGCCTCCTTGTGCTCAAATACAACATTCATTTATTTGTAAGTATAGCAGAAAGCGTGGTCCTCAGTCCCAATGTGAATTTACCTGGTCCTCACTTCAGGGCTTGTACAGGAATGTGTGTGTCTCTGTGTGTGTGCCAAATAAAAACTAAAACGGGCACATTGCTCCGTGGCGTTACTAATGGCCCCAAAACTTCACGAGTTACCATGAAGTATCAAAGGCCTCCTGAAAGCAGTTTAATTAGAAATGATCCTTCCTGCCTTCGGGGGGGGGGGGGGGGGGGGTTCTCATGAACTAGCTTTGCAATAAAAAAGTGCATTAGCCGCTTCCCGTGGATCAACTCTTTCTATTTGGCACGATTAACGAGCCTCCGAAACGATATCCGCTGATCTCGCCGGACTTTAAATGGACTGAGCTCAGGATGCTCCCCAAAGAACAAACCCTCCGCATTCACAGCCTCGCAGGCTCACGCTGCATCATACCCCATCAGCAAGTCATCACTCTCGTACGCCGCCCCCGCACCAGCAGGGGGTCGGGTGAGAAGAAGCATCCATAACATATTCAAACCAACACGACATTACATTACTTTACATCAAATGTCATTAAGCAGACGCTTTTATCCAAAGCGACTCACAATAAGTGCATCAAACTAGAGTACAAACTCAGAACAACAAGAATACAGAAAGTAACATTTCCTCAACATAGTCGAACTACAAAAGTACCATTATAAGAGGTATTCAAGAGCCACTGAAGTGCTAATCTGTGTTTTAATACAGATATAGTCGGAAAAGATGTGTCTTGAGTTTCCTGACGACAGCAGTAAATCCAGTGAGCAGTGCACCAACATATCAGAATAACTGTGGACAGGATATTTAGGGCTCAGCTTCAGGATGATAGTAATGGACCCGGAGCTTTCCACTCGCCGAGAGCTATTTCCACCTCCGCGCCTCTTTCTCCTTCAGCTACTGGACGAGATGCAGTCGGCTGAATGTGCATCAGCAGCCGCTTCCATTGACTCTCATTCGACGGGTCTCCATTGTGGCCGTGAACTCTCGTCCAAGAACATTACAAACGCACCGATTACAGCTTTACTAGTACAGCTGCTTCATGAAGAAGGAGTTGTCACACACAGGTTGTTTGTATCTGTGAGGTCAGGTGAAGTGGTTAAAAGAGGTTTAAAACACGACCTCCGGTCGACACATCCGGCCTCCGTCTGCACGCCACGGGACGAGAATGGAAGAAAAATGGGGATTGATCGTTGTTATGCTGACAGTAGGTCATTGTTTAAAGGCCGGTACCCTTGAAGTGACACCGATATCAATAGAGGGATTCACTCGATACTAATCACGTGCATGGAAGCTGTGTGTGTGTGTGTGTGTGTGTGTGTGTGTGTGTGTGTGTGTGTGTCTCCCACTGCCACCACATACACTGGCCACCACACCTTGATATCGAGCGCATCTATCCAGAGCTTTTGTTTTTTCTCGATCCGTGCACATAAAGCATGTGAGTGTGGGTGTGAGTGTGAGTGTGAGTGTGGGTCGGCCCGGAGAGGTAACACAGCTCCTGTGATGCCTTCACGAACTGAAAAGACTGTTACATAACGGGATTTTCTGTTGGATTAGAAGGTCAGAGGTGAACGAGGGGTCAACGCGTCGCCACCGACGTCGTTTTATTGTGTCGCAAATCAGTTCAGAACATATGGCGCTGCAGGCTGAGCTGTGTGTGTGTGTGTGTGTGTGTGTGTGTGTGTGTGTGTGTGTGTGTGTGTGTGTGTGTGTGTGTGTGTGTGTGTGTGTGTGTGTGTGTGTGTGTGTGTGTGTGTGTGTGTGTGTGTGTGTGACTGCATGCAGCACTTTTTTCTCCTCCGGCTCAAATGTATTTAACGGCTCAGATTGAGCTCTAGAAGATTTTAGGGACATTTATTTGATTCCCTTCTTAGGATTTTGTAAAAAAAAACATTAATCTACGGGGAACGCTTCTCGTCACTTCCGCCGCAGATCGCTTCGTAAAACTCTTTTTTTGGTGTTATTGTGCTGACTGTTGGTATAAAAGTATACCGATAAATGTTTATTGGGCTCTGCAGACTCGCTCCTTCACAGCCCAATAATGTCGTTATTACACCAATCCAAACTCCCTCGACACGATTTATAGAGAGTTATTTAGCTTTAAAAAAACAACATAGAATGTGCCCTGAGCACATTTTTGATCACGTCGAGGATCCAGTTGGGCCGGTGCCGCTTGTTTCTGTAGTGTCAACACAAACACCTTTACTGCAGGATCATAGAATACGTGGACAGGTTTAGCATTAAACATTAGAACCTTCTCATACTTAGTGTTTTAAAACACATTATGAGCAAATAGTTTCCTGTCGTGTAAATGATAACCTCGCCCTCTCTCTGTTCCCAGCATCAAGCTGCTGGCCGTGCAGGACCTGCTGGAGCGGGAGGCTCTCGAGAAGGTAAAGCTGCTGCTGGAGGTGTGCGGCCCGCTGTGATCTGCAGCGTCGTAAATGAGCTGACTCAGCAGAAACTCTCGCTCAGTGTTTTCCATTTATTTAATGTGTTGCTGTTATGCAAATGAAGCCCCCCACATCCTATACCTCACTTCTCCTGTTCTCTCTCTCTTTCTGTCTCTTCTATTTCTAGGCTCACATTTGGGTTGTGCGAGCGCTCCACTAGGCGTCCATCCCTCTATTTATGACTCTGGTTGCTATGGGTTGGCGGGTGTCTTCTTAAGCAGTAATAGGGACACATTGTATTAAGATTAGGGGTGTTTTTTTATGTGAGACAAAATAACTGATCCCAGGTCTGATCTCCAGATTTTCAGCCAGATCAGAAAACTTTCTGTTGTTGCCGTTACACTTTGAGGCTTTTATGCCAGCCAGAAATTCAGTTTCCAGGTTGTTCGACAATTCTCGTGAAATCTCATAAAGGCCTGCAGGGAATATCTTTAAATTTGGATTATACACCCACTTTAACTCGAGGAGGAACTGATTAGAATTCAACGTCCAATTGGATAAAATTGTGTATTTATTCAGTCAATCATTGTAATACAATATTAACGGGGTCGACGCAAAAATACTTATATATTCCTATCCTAAATTATCAAATAAATCAGATCATTAATATAAAAGAAAAAAATATATATTTACTTACATCTTTCATATACATACATTTCAATCACACTTATAATCCTCAAATGTTTTTTATAAATAAAACCAAAAATGAGTTGACTATTCTTATATCCATTTTACCGTTCCATAATTGGACTCCTACAATAGAAATACATCTTTTTTTTTAAATCCCTTTAGATTTTTGTACAGTAAACTTACAAACATCTCTAAAAATTATGAAGTGATGACATTTCGGACACATGCGCTGCATAACGAACGGTTGGCAGAGGCTTGCATGGTAGGGACTATAAATCCAGCTGAAATCATCATAGAAACAGACATTAAAATCAACTGCGCTGAGCACCATTATCTCATGAACTAGTCAAACCGCCGGGGCAACACTCGGGTGTTCCTTCCTCCTTCTCTCATTCTCTTGGAGTCAGGAAACGTTGGCCTGACTCCCTCGTCACCGACGTGCTGCCCACTCTCCTCCTGGACCGAGACGCAGGGTGACCGCGTTAACGCGCAAGATGCCGAGCGTCCGCCATCAAATGTTCGCCGGTCATCTCCGAGTCGTGCGACGCGTTCCCGTTCAGCCCACGCTCTTGTTTGCACATGTGCAATGTCACTTTTCTGTATTGGGTACCAGATGGATCGTTGGCAGAGAAATCAGAGCGCCGCGTGAAGGGAAGTAGGTCAACGTGAGTGTATTTTAGATAGCCAGAGTGAGGTGGTGGGCGGGTGAGTTACCGCTGGACGAGCTGGAGCACATCGCAGCCTCCTCACCGCCGCCGGCCTCCTCACCTCCGCCGACCTCCTCACCGCCGCCGGCCTCCCCCAAAAAACACGAAGAATCCCCATGGGAACAAAGAATGAGAGTGAGACATCGAAACAGAGACACTACGAGACTGAGATAAAGACAACAAACCTACAGGAGACGAGAGAAAGACTGGACAATATATAAGGGTAAACACACAGGTGTACGGCATGATGCAATCAGGGAGGCAGAAGTGGCTTAGGGCAGGTGAAGGTAATTAACCAATCAAGGAGACAGAGGAGTGGCTGAGGGAAGGTGAAGGTAATTAACCAATCGTAAGACGGGAGTGGCTGAGGGTAGATGAAGGGAATTATCCAATCAAGAAGACAGATGAGTGGCTGAAGGCAGGTGAAGGGAATTAACCAATCAAGAAGACAGATGAGTGGCTGAAGGCAGGTGAAGGGAATTAACCAATCAAGAAGACGGGAGTGGCTGAGGGTAGATGAAGGGAATTAACCAATCAAGGAAACAGGGGAGACACAGAACACAGGAGACAAGAGACAGAGGGGAAACAGGAGAAAATAAATACACAAATCCATAAATAAGTGCTTAAATAAATAGATAAATAAAGGAATAATTAAATAAATACTTAAATAAATGTATACAAGAATAAATATATATATAAATAAATACAGTAATAAATAAATGCTTAAATAAATGTAAAAATAGATAAATACAGGAATAATTAAATAAATACGTAAATAAATGAATAAATAAATACAGGAATAAATAAATATATAAATAAATACAGGAAGAAATAAACCAACTCTCAAAAGACCGTTGACCAATCTGTTGACATGTACATCATGAGGGTTTATATCATCATACAGCGTTACATATCTAACGTGGTTAACACTCCACTGCGTTTGTGTGGTAAAGGTCCATTTGATGTCAGTGTGTGGTTAGTCCAACAGAAAGCGTGTGCGTTATCCTCCTGTCTGTGTCGTCGCTAAGGAACCCTCTGTGTCTGGTTTAGTTACTCACATTGTAAAATACCTTCCTGGTTACCATTAAAAAAACATTTGCGCAAACACAATAATTATTACGCATAGCTGGACAAATAGCCTCGCTTCCCATAAAAACTTCAACTCCCTCTCTCTCTCTCTCCTTGTTGTTTTTGTGTTGTGTGGATTTTGGCAAACACAGATTTGGTTATCTGGCAGTCGTCTCGAGGGTTCAGCGAGTTCTCCCGTTTGTTCCTAAATGTCTTCATTTGTCCATTGGTTTAATTAGACCGTTGTTGTCGTTGTTGTTGTTGGAGGGGGGGGGGGTGGATCACAAGTGGTTCTCTAAAAGAAGAAATGAAAGACGCTTTGATCAGCTGAGATATGAAGATGGAAACACCCAGACATGCAAATCTGTCCGACCGGAGACGGGCTGTACTCAGCGGTCACCGCAGCCACGCTCCTAAATTATGTAATTGAATTAAAAGATGATTGTGCTATTCTTGGAGCTCCTTCCCGGAGTGGGGTCGAACATGTCCTCAGGGTGAGGATTTTTTTTTTTATAATTAAAAAGATTAAGAGAAAGGATGGATTATTATGTTTTAAATAAAACTAAAGGACCTCTCATGATTACTCGGGATGTAAAAAGCGTCCCTTGTCCTGTTTGGTGAGATCTCACATCTTTCAAGCCGCACGTCTATTTTTGTAACAAGGTCTTTTCTCGTGAAAAGTCGGCGTCTTTGAGCTTAAAGTATAAATGATGATTTTTTCCTCAGCCTTTTCTCAGTTGTTGGTGAGAAGGTTTTTACATTCTGGGTCTGTTCTATTGGAAAACAATCATTCTTGTAATCAGATGATTCAATCCTTGGCCGTGAGACACGAGGCAGTCTTCTGTTTGTTTGTTCTTTGGCTGTTTACCTGTACGGTGGGTTCAGGTAACACGGGACTCTGCAGCTGTGCCAGGTGATTCCTCCCGGCCCACTGGGCTCCTCGCCAAGGGGCCCGGCTGCACGCCGTGCCCCACAAGATGAATTACGAGGGTGTTTTGGCAAAGTGATATGTGTAATCAATTCATCCTCGCTCACTTTACAGGCTCAAAAGGCCCCTAGAGAGAGAGAGAGAGGGGGGGGGGGGGGGTAAATGCTTCTGGGAGTTTCTAACCTCCCGACAACAAATTGCGTATTCATCTTTATCATTCTGCGGTGATAAAAGCACTTCTCTGCGATTGTATATCTCGCTGCAGCCCGATAGACTTTGACACAGAACGGCGTTCAGTGGCGTTATCTAGCGTTGCGCCGCCTTCGTTGGCGTGTCATGGGATACAGTTCTAGTCCCCATGAGGACAAGATGTGTTTCCAGATATCTGTCAAACTGATTATGGTTACAGTTTGTTAAATACATTCATTAGCACAACGTGTGCTCTCATGCTAAAGTGCACGAATCACAGTAGCAGACATTTATGTTGAATATTTAAAATAGGGCTTCGATTGAAGAAATAGTTTTACTCGATATGATTTTGTCGACTATTTGATGAGTTGTTCCTCCACAAAGAGTCACACAAAACCACCGCTTTAAATCTCTAGGTATCCAGCGAGCAAACTCTCATTTTGGGGAACCGAAGTACCAAAATCCAGCTGCTAGCTGCCCGCTACTGTAGGCTAGCAGCTAGCTAACAACCCAACCTCAGCTCCTTCTGTTACTTCACTTTAACTGTTAATGCAGTTTAATATCAACATTTCAAGTCGCTGGGGCGACGACGATGTAATGTAGACGAGCAGCTTGGATTTAATGTCTTTTTTACTTTAATTTAGCACCGGTGTTCTCCACATTGACCTTTTCCTACCTTGACGTCCATTTAAACAAACGTTAAAATGTCGGCCGCTGTTGTTGAAGAGACCACGCTTTGGCTAACGCGCATTTCTGTGAGACTCCTGCTCGTCTCCCAGACTCTCGAGTTAAATTTAGAGCCGTGTGGCAGGTCAGCCAGCGCAGCAACCCGAGCCCTCTAGTGAGCATGTGAGCAAGCTCCCTCGATTCCTTTCCTTTCTCCTACTTTAATGTCCATGCAAAGAAACCTTGGCCTCCAGAACCCCCCCCCCCCCCCCCCCACAGTGATGTCATCAAGAGGCTTCCTCTTTCCCTCTGTGGTTCCTCTATGAGACGAGGCTACTTGAGTTCACTGAACTCTAGATTGTTCCTCCACTTCCAGTTAATCTGCCCTCGGGTGTTAAAGCGTAGAGCAACACTCTGTGTGTTATGATTAGAAGCCGATCAGAAGCGGAGATGAAGTCGTGTTGGCATTTCATTATCAGATAAACATCAGGACAAATGATCCAAGTTAACCACTGTGTTCCTTTACATGTGTTCATTACGTATTATTTCTCTTTGATTGTCATTATTTATTGACTTAGTGTCCTTAGTTGGCACTGGTGTCTTATAATGTTACAGTTAGTACCTTGTTTCTTATATTGCTCAGAAAGTTAAGCATGTATTGCCAGCGATTTACAAAATGTCGTCTCTCTGTTTTTCTGTTGCAGTTCTGTGTGGAGTTGAACCAGGGAACGCTGGCCAGCATACGCAAGTGGAAATGGCCACGAGGGCTGTGGAAAAGTGTTGTGTCTGAAAAACCAACTGGACTTTCCAGCAAGGTGAACGCAGCACATGAACACCTCTGATACTTCTCGTTGTTCCAAGAGCAGATTTACATTGAACGTCCAATTCAGAAATGCTCCGACATCTTTGGAGCAGCTGAATTGAGACACAACCCACATTTTAATATATATATATTATATATAATATATATATATTTATTTATTTATTTATATATGTATATAAATGTATATATATATATTTATTCATATATATATGTATATTTATTTATCTTTTATATATTTATTTTTTATATATAAATATTTTGTTTGCATTTCATGCTGCTTGAACGTCTTTTATTTTCTATAGTTCCTACATTTTTCTTTTTAACATTTTCGCACAGTTTTCTTGCAAAGTTGTTTTCATTTCTTATGCTGTTTAATTCTTTTAGCATTTTAAGTTTTCACTGCTTTAAAAAAAAGAGCAGTTTTTTTCCGACAGATTGCTGAGCTGTGACTAAGTCGTGTTGGCTGATCTTACCTATCTAACTATTCCTGTTTCAGTTTGTGTATGTTTTTTTAGATGCATCCACCTGACTCCATTTCCCATGATCCTCTTGTTCCAGGGAGCGAGCTACTCTGGCTTTCTGTGGGACACGTCGTCCGGTATTGACCTGAAGGACGCTGCAGTCCTGGAGTCTCCGGTCGTCAATGGCAACGGAAATCATGCCTCCCCCCGCCTCTACCTGGCTCACTTCTCTGTGAGTTTGACGAGGAGAATGAAGACGCTCTGTGTGTTGTTGGGTTAGTGCATGTTAGTGCACTTGTGTTGTGTTTCAGGGAATGTCGCTACACAAACAAAGTGTATAATACTGAAGAAAAAAAAATATTGCAATACTTTCATCAGTGCGCCCTAGACTCAGACTGCATGGTGCTAGTTAAAGGGACTAAACAGACATTTATTTTGAACATCTTTGAGGTTTCCCCTCTAAATTCAACATCTTGTTGGTATTAAGATAAGATAAGATTAAATATCCCTATATTAGTCCCACAGTGGGGACATTTCAGGATTACAGCAGCTTAGAGCATTAATCAAAATAAAAGCATTAATACAAACATTAAAAAAAACACAATACAAAATACTAATACCAAATATACATAAATAAATAAATCTTAATAACCTAATAATATATGTTAATAAATTATTAATCTTCATAATTAACGTTACAAGTTGGAGGAAGTCATACTTTGTCCTTATGAAAACATGAAAGTTACTGAGAAACATAATTTACACATGGACAGAATAATTCCAGTTCATCACAGCTTTTAAAAATAATTTCTATTAGTATTAAGAAAACTGAACTCATAGTTGAGTTCTGAGATAATAATAATAATATAATTTCAGAAGAGAAAGTCAGATGGGGAAATAAACACGACACAATGTGTTTTACTCTTACAGGAAGGATGTCCAGTGGTACCAACAACACATTGTGTAACCCACATTTATGTCCCTGCTTTTAGTTTTCTTTTGTTTTGTAGCCAACTGGATTCTGACCAAAGATCTAATGACTAACTTTCCCCGTCAGGTGGGTTCATACGAGCTGTCGGTGGTGAACGTCCACATGCAGGCCAGAGCCGCACCGGGAGAGTCCAACGGCAAGAACCACAACACGGACGAGGCCAAGTGTCCGCACCTCCCCCCCAGCATCCAGGAAACACTCAAAGGTCAGTCAGTCCGGTCTGACCAGTAGAGGTGACCTCGCCCACACAACACGCGGCCTCATTCTGAGATCTCAGACCAAAGTTGCCCTCTAAATTCTCAAAGAATCCCAAAGAATCTAAAAGTCGACTTTTTTCCACCCGGACAACAATACCGCTGCACCAAATATGTCCAGACGAGAACTCGAGCCTCGTGTTTAGTGAGAATTCTCGTTTCCTAGAAAAGGTTTTATAGATGAGCTGCATTATGTTTGTAAAATCTGGGCAGTAGATACTTTGTGCAGACAGGGGCAAGACATCTATGAATGAATGAAAACTGATTTAAAAGACCCATTTTAATCTAAATTTTCAAAAAATGATCAGTATTTTATAATCTTATTTCTCTAAAGGAATGAAACAAAGCCTCCGAGACCTGTCCTGTGCGTCCTCCATCTCTACATGGAGATGCGTTACGATGACGTCATCCTGTTCTCAATTCCTTTCCTACGTTTCTTTCTCCGCAGCTGAGAAGGAGCTGCTGGTGCTGGGAGACTTTGGCTCGCCTGCTCAGAGCTCCGAGCTGGACGTCCTGCGGAAGGAGAAGCTCTGTGCCCTGGTGCCGTCCTCCCAGTTCACCAACATCAGCACCCGCTCGCCGCAGGGCACCCGCTGTCTGGACAACATCTGGCTGAGCCGCTCCCTCAAGAAGATCTATTCTGGTAGGTGCAGTGAACAGGCGCTTTGGGACAGTGGTATATATATTTATATATATATATATATATATATATATATATATATATATATATATATTTATATATATATATATATATTTACATATATATATATTTATTTATATATACATATATATTTATGTATATATTTATATATACATATATATATATATATATATATATATATATATATATATATATAGATATAGATTTATATATATATATTTATACAGATTTTTTTATTTTTTATTATATCCAATACCAAAACACATAAGACCCTTACAGTAGTTTATTTATGATGAATGGAGTCTAGTTGCTTTCATTCAGGAGCTTTTTGTGAGACCACGCGGTCCAACATGGCGTCTGACTTCCACGTGTCCTCCTCCGACAGGCCACTGCGCGGTGGTGCGGGAGGGCTTGACCAACCCCTGGATCCCGGACAACTGGTCGTGGGGCGGCGTGGCGTCGGACCACTGCCCCGTGGTGGCCGAGTTCTACGCGGACGTACCCCCGAAGGAGATGAGCAGGCCCGGCATGTCCGTGGTGGACAGAGGGGACGTGATCCCCAAACACGAGCGGTGACCACGTCCAAACCACGGACAAAGACAGTAGTGCGACCGAGCTTCCTGATGAATGTGAAGAAGTGCCAAGATTGCCTTTTTGCTTTCGATTTTATCAATGGACGATAGTCACCGAGTCATAGAGCCATAACATGTTCCGACAAAATATAAATATATATATATATATATATATATATATATATATATATATATATATATATATATATAATGTACTTTAAAAAGGAATGTGCCAAACATTTTCTATATGTATATAAACAATAAAGAGAACTTATAGATGCTCCAGCTGTGTCCGACCTCTCATTAGTGCTGTGGGGATCCTCAGAATGACTGCTGTGACGCTCGTCCCTCCTGCCGGGGGAGAGGGAGGGCGATGACGTCACGGAGGCCGAGCTCTACTAAATTATGTAAGCCGGGCCTCTCTCCATATGATGGAGAGGAGCAAAGGGACCTTCAGAGGACGTGCCGCTCCACAATCATCGCTTTAGATAAACGGATAAATCCACGATTTATCCCCGCGGTCTTATTCTATGAGAACAAATTCATGGGTCATGTTTATTTGTAGAGAATAGAGGTATCCACAGTGGGGGAAAAGGCTCAGTGTGCAGATGTAAGACGGATAATCAATGCATTTGGCAGCTCGCACTATAAAAACATTCCCGGGTTAGCTTTTGAGCAAGATTAAGCAAGAATTGGTTTGAGAATACTATTTAAATCACATTTATTTTACTTTTTTTGGCCACCTGGGAGGAATATGGCAACCGTTGCCCATAAGCTTCTGGAGGGAGAGGTTCTGATTGAGGACAGTTTGACCATGAACACCTCCACTGACTCTCTCTGACTTTAAAATACTTAAACACATTATATTTAGACACTTAGATCATCTGTCCTTTAGCCCTTAAACAAAAGCTTTTTATATAAATTCTTAAAATGTTTGTATAACATCAGGATTAATCTAGTTGTGTTGTCTTCATTATTAAATTCATTCAATATTCTTTTTTTATCTCATTATAAATACATGCAAGTACATTAAATTAATTTGGTGAACTACAGAATATCCAATATTTAATGTAATGAAACCAAGGGAATGAATTTTGCCATTTTTTCTGTTAATTTAAGTTATTTGATAACATTCATAATATTCTGCTGACAAATAAAAAAGTGCATAGTTTATGACGCTCGGTTTACCGTAGTTATAATTCATATTGTGCTTAATTATATCTAGTCGTGTGTGGCCATTCTCACACTTAAATAGTGTAAAAATATGTTTGTCTTTGTTTTTTCTCAACAGTATATTTAAAACAACGTATATTGGAAATTCATGAATTCCACAGTATTAGTTTATATATATATATATATATATATATATATATATATATATATATATATATATATATATATATATATATATATATATTATATCCATTATTGAATATATGCCTTATGTGTCTTGCTTTCAGCTGGCAGTGAGACGTCATCCTCAATTTTGTATGAATATCTGGTGGATTGTATGACTGGATTTCTCTGGATTGTTTCTCCTGTAGTTCACTTCTTTAAATAGTTGTATGATGCGCTGCTGCCCTCTAGTGGCGAGTCTGCTCTATTTCACATTAACCCCCAAATGATCCTGAAACATGCACCATAAAAACATTACAGAGATACAACCACAACAAATATATTCCACAAGCAATAAAAGGTGTTAGAAAATGTTGAGGGTAAGAAAACATCAATAAAAGTGGGATAACATTTTAAAAAATGTAAAATGTATTTATTGAGAGTGTATTGTATGTATATTAGGGGTTCTCAAATGGGGGGTACGTGACGGCCCTCTAGGGGGTACCTTGTTTTAAACATATTTAAAATGAGCACCCATTAAAAAAAAATTCAATCACATATAAGTGAATTATTAGATATTATATGTAAAATGCTGCGTATTACATCTTTTTTTCAACCCCAAATGCTCTGCTCTGATCAGATGGTACTTGGCTGAAATAAATATTTCTCAAGGTTGAGACCCACTGGCCTATGGGATCCTGGTGTCAGGAGGTGGGCGGGGCCAGCCTCCATCTGATTGTGGTGTTCTTTAAACTGACCCCTGTGCAGCGCCTCACTGCTCTTAGCCGTCAGCCACACTCGGACCCTCAATGGTTTCCAGTTTCCCCGTGAAACCAGACGCTGGTGAATGGGAGGTGTGACTCCTCTGGACGGGGTGTGGGGAGGCCAGCAGTGTGTGTTGGGACAGATTTGGTTACTGCGCTCACTCAGATTGTGGCTCAGCATGTTCAACCGAATGTTCCTCCTTGATCTCTGACTCCGAGAAGAGCTCCAGGTGTACTTCAACGACGTTCCCATATCCGTACCACCGTACACTTTATGTACACTTTATGTCAAATGCAATATTCTTAAATATACCAGGATGTCCTTTTGCATTTAAATATATGTTGCAGTACACAAGCCAGCATACTGGCTATTCTGACCCACCATCCCCCCCCCCCCTCTCTCTCTCTCTCTCTCTCTCTCTCTCTCTCTCTCTCTCTCTCTCTCTCTCTCTCTCTCTCTGCATATGTATTTAGGCTTTTTTTAATTATCCATTTGGTATCACAGTGTGTTCATGATGTCCTTCCGAGATCAACATTGGATAGACACCAAAAACAATGGACTCAACCAGCCTGACTGGTAGTTTAATCTCACACACGTATGATAATAAAGCTGCTTTAATACATCTTCTTACATTTAACAATGGATACATTTTTCTATAATAATGTGAAAGGGGAAAGGTTCTCCTCAAGTCTAGGGGTGCTTTTTCCAGCCTCTTTTAGTTTTCAACCACGTGTTTCAGTTGCAGTTTCAAAGTGAAAAGAGCAGTGACAGAGATGGATGTTTTTCTTGTGGAGGAAAGACAAATAAAGTGAAAGTTGGACAAATGTCAAAGTTACTTTTCATAAGCACGAGTGGCACGAGTTATTCAACCTCACATCAGCTGCTATGGATATGTAAAGGATGCATGAACAATAATAAACAAATACTACAACAAAAAATACTTTCGGAGACGCAAAGCTCTTTTTCAGGTAGTCCACTTTATTTAAAGATGTTATCTATGAATATCACAAAAAGTCAATAAAATAGAAAACATAACATAGGAAAACCGTGCAACTCAACTGTTTGAGGGGCAGATGCTCTCAGCGTTCGGTCATTCCTAACAACGACACAAAGACTCATCAAGTTTCACAGTAGAACTACGAGGCTTTAGTTTTGTAAAACATTAATATATCATAAATGACACCAATGAGACCCTATAAAAGAAGTGGGTGTGGCCTCTGGGTCTTAAACTTGTATTCTATTAAATGTCCACCAGGGGGCGAATGCTCTGGTGGACAAGTTTGTTAGCGTAGAAGTCTAAGACAACATTATTGATTTATTGCCTCAGTAAACATTGTAAACATGAGTTCATGGTCTCAATCTCTAGTTTAAAGTGTTCTTTAATACAGCGTGATGTTTATTCAGTATGTTATGGTCTCATTTAGATAAAACAGGCGATAAAGCAGGTTATACTTTAGGGCGGGGCTACTCTGTGATTGACAAGCCATTGAAATGCCAAACTTGAGGTCTCCAAACTTCAGCCCACACTCCAAAGAGTGACGTCACGGTGACAACGTCCACTTCTTCTGTACCAACACAGTAACTGACCATATCAGCGCAGGCGAGAAGGTCGAGCGAAAGTTACAAAGTGCAAATAGTCAAACGGGGCCTCAAATCACCTCGACTTCAACATACACAGCTTTACAAGTGAGATTCACATTTCAGGGACACTTTTAATGCCCAACGTCTGTACTACAAAAATAGTGAACCTGCAAGAATGTGTTATAGAGACGGATATAAAACACGAGGTAAGTACACTTGGATCACAGGCGCATGAGTGAACCACAAATAAGTCTTAAATTAGAACGACATCAATGTGTGGTTGATGCTCCAGCTAAACATATTCATGCACAAGTCCACAAGAAAATAAGCATTCAAAGAAGAGTCAGAGAAAGTCATAATTGTGTGGTTGTACATTGAGCTTTACCTCCCCCCAGATGGTCCATCCTGTGTTATTATTATAATATAATGCGTGTGTTGTATTATATTCCAAAATATTTGCGCGCATCATTTCTCGGATGATTTGATTTTGATGATAATACTTAGGATTAAACTTCTACGATAGGATCCCTAGTTGGTTGACTCGTGGGCGATGTTACACAATGGGGTCAAAGGTCATTTTCAAAGTAATACAAGACACCCTGTGAGGTAACTGACGTGCAGCGCTCACTCAGATGCCTTTAAATCTATTTGAAATCACCAAATAACACTAAAAATATAAAGAAAATATATGAAACTATCACCCAAATTTAAGGAGATCCTTATCAAATGTGTTTGGTTATGTGATGTGTGTGTGTGTAGAAGAAAAAAATATATATTTTAATCTTCAAGGAAATAAAAAATGTCAGGCTCTAAATTCATTCATAATATTAAAACAAGCTCTGGGGGAGGAGTATCAGATGCTAACAAGTAAAAAAAAAAAAAAAGGTTGGCATCAAGTGCTTGGAATTAATTAATTCATTAATTTCTTTATTTATCAGCAATTCAGGCATTGCATTGGCACTGGAAAAACAACCAACTACGTCCAGCTCTAATCCTGACACACCGAGACGATTCCCTATAATCTGAGTCAACGTGTCCGTGTCTCTCTCTCTCTCTCTCCAGCCTCAGACGATGGCCTTGAGCTCCTCATCAGTCAGCTGGTTGACCGCCATGATTTTCTCCAGCTGCTCGGCGTACCTGGCCTGGTCCTGCATGAAGTGCGGGATGCGGACGTTGTCCATCTGAGCCAGAGCTTTCAGGCGGTCCACGTCCTCGAATGACACCTGAACCCGGAGGAGAGAGAGAGAGGAGGCGGGGCTTCGTTAAAGAACCATCGTCACATCTCACGGCTGGAGTGAGAAGCCTAGTGGACTCATCGGGGCCTTCAGCTCCTCTGAAGCTAAAGGTTATTATATGAACCCGTATGTCACCGTGTGTCTGAACTGTGGCCTTAAAACCTTTATTTCAAGCGACTGAATGTCAGAAATGATATTGTCCTGCCATTCCTTTCTGCTATATATATATATATATATATATATATATATATATATATATATATATATATATATATATATTTATATTTAGTATTTACAGGGTTCTTACACATTTTTAACAATGGATTTCCATGACTTTAAACCAAATTTCCATGACCGAACTGAAATCTCGGTTTAAACATGAACAATTTAGAACATGTTGAGAATTGAAAGCGTACGCCGGCTTATATTTTGAAAAAACATATCTATTATTTTAAACTTGGCGTATATGAACATGTGATTATAACACATTTCCATGACTTTTCCAAAACTTGTATGGACTTTTTCAGGCCTGGAAATGACCATTTTAAAATCCCATGACTTTTCCAGGTTTTCCATGACCGTACAAACCCTGTAATTAGTATTTAGTATTATTACTTTGTTTTATGTTTTATTTGTATTAATGCTCTAAAGTGCACCTGCCGCTGTGATCCTGAAATGTCTCCCTTTGTGACGAATAAAGGAATATCTTTTCTTTTCTTTTATCTTGTTGTGGTGTTGTAGAAGCATTATTAGAAACATGATGTCACCTACAGGACATTTGAGGCAGGATGTTTATTTTTTATTTTTTAAATGGCAATAAAACTGTGTGTGTGAGATGAAGAAGATGTCAGCGCAACAATGAGGTAATCCTTATACTCTGATACTACACAAGCATCATCGCAGGATGCTGGAGGAAGCTGGGGGAATATCAGGAAGGAGAAGTATGTGTCGGTGGAGGGCATCGAGGGGAAGAGTTCACTGTGTACTGTCGGGGGAAATCGCTTTTGGGTAGAGAGCGACAGAATGAAGCTGGAACTGCTCGTTGAAGCTTCCCTTTGAACAAATGCAAAATAGACGCCACTTGAGCGGCATATTAATTCAGCGTTTGTTTTTACTCTCTTTGATGTCAGAGAGTGGGCATTCGGATTCAGCGGCAGGGAGGAGCGGCCACGGGCTTAATGCAAGTTGTGGACGACAGCTCTGAAACATCTAATGGAGAGAGACTCGCACCTGTGAATAATCCAGGAGGCATTTAATCCGCACGGCTGCTGCTTACGGGAATCAGAGAGAGGTGTGGCACGACCAGAGGGAGATCGGGGAGCTGCCTCACCTTTCCGAGGGCCATCAGCAGTGGGAAGTTGATCTTGTCTCGGTGTCTCAGGATCTGCAGGATCCCATCCAGGTAGACCTGGTCTTTACTGAAGCACCCTGGGAAAAAAAAAGTCCAATACAAGTTTAATAAGCTTTTTTTTTAAAGGGTTGATATTTTTTATTTTTTTTGTGTATTTTATTCAGTCAATCAAATCAAATACATACAATACAATATTATTCTATATAATATACAAAAGAGAAAGACTGAAAAGTTATAGGTAGAAGCAAAAAATGCTTATAAATTCCTATCCTAAATTAAAATCAAATAAATCTGAAAATTAATATAAACTAAAGAAGAAAAAAAATGTATATATATATATGTATATATACATATACATATATATACATATACATATATATACATATACATATGCATACATACAATATCTAACATATTATATACATAGTATTTAACATATCAATATGTTAAATACTCATCAACCGTGTGTGATTGTCTCGTAACCATAGCGACCTGGCTGTGCCGTGTCGGTCTGGCCCCTCTTGGCTCGGACGCAGTAGTCCCAGCGGGTGTTGGGGTCCTGGACGAAGCGGCCCAGGTCACGGAAGAGCTGAGCGAAGGACATGCGTCCGGCCTGGTGGACGGTGTAGTAGAGCAGGGCGGCGCGCCACAGCGTGGGGTCCTTCCGGAACAGCACGCTGTGGATGCTGGCCAGGCCCTCCTCCGTGGGGTTCAGGGGCTTCAGGTTGTGCTTCTTCCGGCCTGCGCCGCTGCTCCACGGCTGGTGGCAGTTGTTGACGCCGCGGAAATAATGTGTGCCTGTCGGAGAGTCGACAAGGGCGATTAACACGGCGGTGCCTCCCTTAAGTAAATACAGTTAATCAATGCCTTCTTTTTTAATTGTATTTTTTTTTCTTTCTATTATAAAACAAAAGACAATACATAGACATAACACCGAGAGGACAACGAAACAGTGCGGACGACAAAAACAGTGGACATAACATCATTAAGTCAGAGTATTGCGAAAAAAAGAAAAAATATATTAATATTAATAATAATAATAATAATAATAAAGAAAGGAAAATGCATGTGTACATGTGTATGTGTGTGTGTGTTTGTGTGCGAGTTAAAAATACATATACATATATACATATATACATATGTATATATGTATATATATATATATATATATATATATATATAATTTTTATTTTTATTTAAAGAAACAAAATGCATTGATGAAGGCAGATGTATATGTATGAGCGTATGCATGTACGTGGAATTGGTTTCCAGGCAAGGGGGGGAAAATAAAATGAATAATGATTAATTAACTAATCAATAAGAGGAGTGGTTTCATGTTTGTAAAAATATAGTGAATGATTCATCAACGTCTTCTGATGAAACGCATCGCCCACCGATCTCGTGCCGCAGCATGCCGTCCAGCCAGTGCTCGCGGGCGGTGGAGCTGTTGATGGTCAGCGTGGGTCTGCCGTTCACCACCGTCATGGAGGCTCGGGACAGGAGGTCGTCGGTCACCTGGGCGACGATCTGTCATAACAGGTGGAGTTAAAGGTGACTTTTAGTTCTTTTTTTGCTGTGTTTTCATTCAACCCCTTACCGACATTGGCGATAGAGTATGGCATTAGAGACACAATGACAAGAACAACACTACAACATCGACTACCGTGAAGGTTGTCTAGTACTTTTCTCTTTTAGTGCCCTTCCCCGCCTTGTATTTGTTATCTCCACTGGCTAGTACGTCTAACCCCATGAAGAAGAAGTCACCGCACATACACTGGTGATGTAATGTGCTCCGTGGAACATTCAGAACGTGATGATGTAACTTGTATTTCTTGACGGTTACATAAACACAGCTCCGGACGAGCAAAATTCAGGATGGCTTCAATGAACAATGTTTTTTTTTAACAAAGGTCTGACTTTTCCCTGAAGCTCTTCTCCCTGTGATGCGCTGCTGTCTGCTACTATCCAGCTCAGTGCAGCCACAGAAAGACACCGGGCTCCAAATGACTCTTTTTCCTTGTATATAATACAGTGGGAACACAGTGAACACAGTGGGAAGAGACAGAATTGTGTGTTTCTTTGAATCAAACTCCTACCTCCCCCAGGCAGCCTTCCTTCTCCATGTACTTCTTGATGCTGTGCCAGACGCGGCTCTTGGTGAGGAGGTTGCCGCCGGTGGCCAGCTCAAACTTCTCGTAGCTGCCGTATCGCTGCAGGGCGAGCACCATGATGCGCTCGGCCTACGAGAGAGGAGAACGCCGACATGTGAACGATGCACGCGACCAACGACCAATGTTCTGACCCCTGCTGTTGTTGACAATTCTTTGGACATGCAGCACTTGGCAACTTGGCCATAACTGCTGATCAAGACAAGTTTCAACCCACCGCCAGTTATTCAAACAACTTATTTAGAAGAAGAAAAACTGAAACCATAAGAAGAGGCTTTGCAATTTTGGGTCTCAAGTGACTCTGTGAATGTTGGTTATAATTGGTTCAATATGGAAGATGATGATTTATGATTTATGTTTGTGTTTTTATTTATTTATTTTATTTATTTTATTTATTTTATTTTATCTTTTTTTTCTTCTTTTATTTATTTATTTATTGTTCTTCCTTGTCTGATTGTTCGTTGGTTGTTTTATATTGTCTGGTGTAACTTGTTAAAAACTTAAAAGAAAATGATTAAAAGAAAGAAGAAAACAACTAATGGAAACAGTCAAACTCGTTTTACAGAGGAGTAGATAAAGTTGAGACTTATTGGCAAATGCTCTTCGTCCGACGGGGATGCCCATGGTCCTCTGCTCGGTCCTGGTCCAAATCTATTTCTATGCTGCTGTTCGGTCACATCGACAACTAGACCTTTAACCCGATCGATTCCAAAATATAATCAAATGGTCCCCGGATAATACCCAATCATCTCACCAAATTGCAAGCGATTCGGTTTAATACTTTTTGAGTTATGCGAGTAAAACGCATACAAATAAATAAATAAATACACGATCAAAACATAACATTCCGCATTTTCAATGTGAAGGTAAAGATGCAGACCCATTGAAAACACATTATTAAGCATTTTTAAAAAGCAGTTATTGATCTCAGCCAAACAAACCCCATCCCTCCACCGCTCCACCAACACGGCCTCACCTGCGTCAGGAAGCGGTCCGAGGCGTTGTTGTGCCGTGTCAGAACAGCCGGGGCCACCGGGTTGCTGTACTCAAACTGAGGGTTATAGTTGAAGTCGGACTTGAAGAACGCGGCCTTCTCTTTCTGCACGTTGGCCGGCTTGATGGCGGTGAGGATGCAGAGCTTCTTGGCGTTTTCCACTTCCCGTGGGATCGTCGCTTTGTGCGATGAGGGGAGTTTTGCGCGCGGGGAATCGGAGGCGCACGTCTTTCTCGGCTGCGGGACCGCGCGAGGGGCGAGGCCCACGGTGCTGCCCACGACCGCGATGTTCCTCGCCGGTTTGGAGTGGTTGGAGTTGCCTGAGAGAACGCGATTTGTCTGAGCGGGTTTACAGACACCTTCTGGGGCACGCGGCTTTTTAGGAGCCGCGACCGGGCGGTTCCTTCTACTCGACGCGGCGCCGCATTTCGCTGATGTTTTGGGCCTCTTGCGCTGCTTCGGGTTCTTCTTCTCCTCCGCTTGCAGCAGGACGTTGAAGCTGCCGGTGCCGGTGCCGAAGAGGTCTTTGAGGACACCGGAAGAAATCTTCTCCACGTACACCTGGCTGGGACTCAGCGCCTTGTCGGCAGAGTTTAAGATGTACTTTTTGGACATTTCTACTTCTGGCCAGTGGAGTCTTTCTGAAAGAAGAACAGACGAGTAAGAGAAGGCAGTGAATCAGTTTGCTGCTTACTTTTGGATCATCTTCAAGTACAGACGGTTTATAAATAGCTTCATAGAGTAATCCTCTTATCAAGGCAGGATACAATTAGATATATTCCAATGCAGAGCTAAAAAAATAACAAGTGCATATATAATTTCTAGCTTTTTCTTGATGTGATCTGACTCAAATAACCATGTCGGTTTCATCCTGCTCTGCTGTCACAGAGGACATCATTATCATCTTGTCTTACAGAGACAGAGTTGCGGGTCTTTGCAATTTCCAGTAAGGTGACCTGGAACACGCTCTGTTCGGACAGGAGCACTGAGGCGGGATGCATGCAGCCACACAGCACAAACTAATGACCTCATTGGAAGAGCAACCAGGACAAATTGGAGCTTCATTGTCTTGCTCAGCCACCAGAAGGAAATACTATTACCCAACTCATCATCCAGTTTCCCCTCATGTGATAAGCTACTCTCATATAATACTGTATTTCAGAGAAGTAACCAGACCAGATGATGATGCGTGTGTGTGTGATTGTACATTTTCACCACTTTATGAAATTAAATCTATGACAGAAAAGTCGTAAATGTGAATTTGGTTGAACTGCACAGCACAATTAATCAATGCTGAAGCGTCTCCATCATCATTAATAGAAATATGAAAGAACTATTGTCAATTTAAAGCAAATAATAACACAACCACAAGGTACCCGGTTCGATTCCCGCTCTCCCCTTAGTTCAGGGGCGTCAAACTAATTTTCACCGTGGGCCACATCTGCATCACGGCTGCCCTCAAAAGGCTGTCACTGAAACACATAACCGTATAAACTACTACCCAACATATTGTTAAATAACTCTATATTTGTTTATTTGAGTGTAGACATATTGTACATAAGAAATGTTCTCTAATATTATAACATAAATCCATTTAATTTGAAAGCTTCAAAATAAAGGAACGGGATATTTTTATTACATTTCTTGAAGAAAAGGTGATTATAAGTCTTTCAAGTTGTCAGGGGCCAGATGAAATAATGTGGCGGGCCGGATTTGGCCCGAAGGCCTTGTGTTTGACACCTGTGCCTTTGTTGCACGTCAATGTGTCCTTGAGCAAGGCACTGAACCCCTAGTTCACTACAGTCCACTAGTCCTTATTTACTAAAGATGGCTCAAATGCACAAGAAGAATTTCCCCACAGGATAAATAAAAGTGTAGTTTCTATCTGTCTTTATTTTTCTTTCAAATCAGCAGAGTCAGGAAGCTGACACACGTATTGTGTAAATACAAAATAGGTTATATATAATAGAATAGAATAATATAAGATATAGCATACAATATACTACATAGTAATAGATACATTCATGCTTTCTTAAAATGCTTTTCCAGTTGCAATATGGGAAATGTGATGTTCCACAATAGCTTTCTGGAGATCATATTTCAACCCACCTAATGAGTAACGTTAGTTTTAAGTGACCATAATCGCTATTATTAAAGTATCATATTTAGGTATTCTTCTCTGTAGTTAAGATAATAGCTAGAGTCACATCATAATAAGAGAAACACAAGATGAATGCACCATTAACGTACCTGTTACTTTAATTGACTCCAGCATCCTCTGTTCCTGCTCCTGAGACCTAAAGACACCGATGCTGCTCGAAGAATACAAAGTTAACCTCACCTAGCTAAATTAGCCCGCTAATGTCGCCCAATTAAATCCGCAACGATTTAAGCAATTTACCTGTAATAACAAAGTGTCACACCACGGGAAAGGATGTATCTAAAGTATCTAAATGTCTAATATAACATAGATATTACCGCCGACACCGAGCAATGACAGAAGTAGAGTTCGTCTGCGTGCTACCGTCCCTGCAGCTACTGAACCGTTTCCATGGTTTCGTTGACGACTACCTTTCTGCGTGATGCACGCGGGTGCTCATGGGAAATGAAGTCCCTTTGAGGAAAGGTGGAGACACTTTTGAGGAAAAACATGCGAGTTTGACGCGTAAATGGACTAATTAATAATTTGCAATTCATAACTTATCTATTGCCATATTCAAAATGAATTAAGCCAGTGTAGCGCTTCAAACGCAGACATGTGTTGTGAGTAGACGCCTCGTAGGAGTTGTAGTTATCTGTGGACTGGTTGCACCTGAGAGAATAGTCACGTTGTTATTAACATTAACAAAAACATCTCGCCAATAATGTCCTACTGGGATTGTAATATGACTTCATAGCTAATTTTGTTTCTTCTTAATGCACAAGAACATGTACTACTTATGATTCAAAT
Source organism: Liparis tanakae (assembly GCA_036178185.1). Lineage (NCBI taxonomy): Eukaryota > Metazoa > Chordata > Actinopteri > Perciformes > Liparidae > Liparis > Liparis tanakae. The sequence continues at coordinate 12,742,062 of CM070106.1, forward strand.
ATATGAGAGGAAAACACTGTGAAAACAAAACATCTACAAAAAATGGCTATAGTTTATATATATTACAGGGGCTAGCAAATGACTTAGTTCATTCTAACATTCCATGTGGGGGACTTTTTATTAGACTCCATGCCACTTAAATAGTCAAATTTGTTGCAAAAAATATATAAACTTATCAAATTAAACAGTGGAAAAAGCAACCAAATGTGTTTTAAACATGAAGTGTGCATGTTGCAGATCACATTAAAGAATAAAAAAATAATCCGCGAAACTGTAAATTCGGTTTAAACCGTTTAACATTTGAATACAGAGGACGGATTCATAAAACATATGAAACGCACGATATTGACGCCCTCTAGTCACGTGACTTGCACCCAGGCTGTGATAGGCTGCTCGAGTGTGACACACTTGGGCACTCGGTTGATTCTGATTGGCTCTCAGGGGCTTCCAACTGTTGGAGCATGCGCAGTAGCTCCAGCGCTGAAATTCAAAATTTGAACGGTTGTTTTTGTGCAGCGAGTAAGAAGAGGTAGAAAAGAGAAGTCGAGAGCCGATCAGACCCGCTCAGACCCTCGTCCTGTTTGTGTACACGCAGTGTGCACAGCGTTTCAACAGCGTTGTTAAAATATTGATCGATAGGGATACACTTTCCGAAATGGATCCATTTACTGAGGTAAGTCGGCAAGGCAACGTAAATGACTTCAGCTAACTAACGGCAGATATCGCGTAGCGTTAGCTAGCTATGGGACGTTTGACATTACTAATGCTAACGTAACGTTCCCTTTTTTATCCTAATTATGGCAGGGGAGACTAACGTGTTTACATCCATAAAACGGTGGTGTATGCTGATGTTACCGGACACAAGTGTATGATAATGTGATGTGTTTCAAATGGTAAAAAAGAAAAATCACGTGTTTCTTTGTACTGTCACTTGTCTGTCGCCACCAATCTAAAATAACAACTCGTGTAACATTTAGCTTGTGACCAGAATCGGTTAGCTAGAACTTAGGTTATGTAACGTTAAGTTTACTTGTTTGACCATTTCGTCATATTCTTTTCTGACTGACCAGTTCACTTTTGAACTTCATCCCCAAAACCCCACATAACTTGACGTTATTCAAATTAAACAACTTTGCCTCCATTTATGGCAATGGTATGTGTCTGCACTGGAACTTGTCCAACACTTTCTTTCTCTGCCTTGATGCGCGCATGCACTTATAACAAGCTTACACTAAATATGATGTATTGCTCTTGCTCCTCCAGTATCGGAGCCAACAGGATTTGAATTTTCAAATCCAGGAACCTCGAGCAGGAGTGTCTCATACGTGAGGAATGCTGTTAAAAGTGACCACGTTTTCCACACTTTGAAGGGCGCAGCTGCAGGAATGTGTTTGGGCTTGCACAGTCAACTTACAGGACAGTAAATCAGATTGTGAGGCCTCCAAGGAAAAGGAATGTCACGTTAAAACGAGAAGAAAAGAGGGCGAGGGGGCAAGCAAACAGAAGCCTTTTTAAGCCTTTTGAGTGGAAAAAGACTGTTTTATAGATTGTGAAGCACGTACAGACAGACCATGTGCTGGTTCCATTTCCATACCTTTTTTTTCTCGCAGATCAAGCAAATATTTGGGAGGGAGAATCAGCATATTTTGGCTTCATTGCAAGTCTTATTTTAAAATCAGGCCTGAGTCAAATTATATAGCACAACAAGTTAGAAATAAGTTTCTATACCTTTTTCTGATCCATGTCAAGAAATCGATTCACAATTTGGGTTCTCCGCTTAATGATTTTTCTTTCTGCGAGTGAGATGAGAAGACGCACCACATCCCATAGAGACTAATTGTCTGAGACTCGTATCATCTTGCTCGGTTGGACAGTGAATAAGTGTTTTTACTAAAATGTTTTAACTATTTCTTAAATGACATAAAGGGCTTGGATGAAAAACATTTCTGCTGTACAAAGGCAGATGGATATAAAAAGCAATAATTTAATGCAATCTAATCCAATTGTCTTGCTATAAATGATACCTTTTGTCAAACTTAAAATGTTAGTTACTTTTAATAGGTGTTTTCTACCCGACTACCTTTTTGTAGTAAAATATTGTTCAGATTGTAATGTTATTCTTTCCATCCTAATAAGCAAGTATAAAGCCGCCACTGTAACAATGTTTTTTGTTTTGTCAAACCAGAAACTGTTGGAGCGGACTCGAGCCCGCAGAGAAAATCTGCAGAAGAAAATGGCAGAGAGACCAAATGCAGCAAATAGACAGATGGTCAAACGGCCCAGAGAGCCGCTGGCTGACACCAACTGTGTGATCAGCGCGCCGGTTATCGATAAAGGTATGGACACATTTGTTGGATTGCTGTCTACTGAGACTTGTCCCGTCGGTTTGACCACTGAACTGTAGCGCCGATCTTTGCTTCTATTTATATCCCCGTTACTTCCTCCCAGTTCCACAGGCGTCGTCCAACCCTTCTCCCTCCAAGCGCAGGTGCTCGGAGGAGAATCTCTCGCCTGCAGCCGGTGAGGAAAACCAGGAGCCCGTGACGATGCGGGCCGCGACTCCGATGCTCTCGGATCCTCCCACCGACAAGAAACCCCCGGTGGGGCCGGCCAGCGTCCGTCCTACCCCCTCCCTCGAGAAGACGGCTACCCGGCCGGCTGTCCAGCCTCAGCGAGGGCCGCTGAAAACCCCCGAGCCAGAGAAAACGACTGTCACCCCAGCTCCTAGCCCTCCAATCACCAGAGAAGTAGAGATGGAGCCTGCCAGTTCAGCCCTGCAAAGCAACAAGGAGGACCTGGTGGAGGTCACAGCTCCACCTGCTGCCGGCATGAAGTCTCGTCTGCAGAGGCTCGCACAGCAGAGAAAGTACTGGGATGGTGATGGTACGCATATGTTGTTTATAATAAGAATTCATTTTGGTTTTCATCTAGAGTGTTTATAGACGCAATCTATAATAAAGATTGTAATGGACTTTTTTTATATATTCAGTTGTTTATTTAGTTATATTATCTTTGACACGATGAGAAGGGCTGCTGTGTGAATGCATAACATCCCCCGTGCCTTTGCACACAAAAACAATCACTTTTGGCGACGGATTATAACAAAGGATGAAGACTGATTGATAGGTGTTATAACTCCCAGGATCTTTTTGAGTATCCTCATCAAGGGACCTGATGATCTGGTGATCTGATCAGTTGATTACTCATCAAAGGACCCAAAGACAAATGTCTCCTTCCGGACCCTCCTTCTTGTTTCATTGACTCTTCAGTTCACCCTTGGCAGACTCCTGAGGGACTTTGTGTAACGGGGACTCTTCTCGCAAGAATAAATGATGTCATAGACAAGTTCCGGTTCTTCGATTATGTAAACAAAAAATAAGCAGCTTCCCATAAAAATAACAACAAATATCTTGGCGTTTCAAGACATTTGTCAGTTTTAGTCATAGCAGTGTGTGTTCATTCTGTTATGTGTATTCCTGAGTCATAGTTTATCCCTGCCCTCTATTCCAGACTCTTCTGATGAAGTTCCAGACTGCGCTCCCCCGTCCCCGTTGAAGAAACAAGCGGAGGTCGCGGTAGCTGCCGCCCCCGCCGTGTCCTCGGACACGCCGGTTGGGAGGAGAGGCCGACTCGCCAACCTCGCCGCCACCATCGGAACCTGGGAAGACGACCTAAGCCATGCTAACATCCCCACTGGGACTGCAAATGAGAAGCCTGTTCATAAGCTAGCAGTCAGAAGCGCTGCTGTGGCTGCCAGCACTAAACCAGGTGCTGCGGGCCGCGTGGTGGCCAGCTCAACGGCCAGCAGCCGGTCTACACACAGCTCCCAGGTAGGTTTACCTACTATTGTCTCATTCTTCAGCGTAAGCACTCCTGTATGATTCATATATTACAAGGTGTCTGTTCCCTGTCCACGCAGCAGCTTTGTTTTGTTCTAAATGCCTAGTTAGACCCCCAGAACTTGTGGTGTTTTTGAATGTGCTTTATAAATAAAACTCTTTTATGTCTTCTTAACAGGTTCAGAATTTACCAGCAAAGCCGAGCCGAGTGCTTCTCCCGAGCCCTGAGGAGGCAGACGTTCCTGCAGCCAGGCCAGCACTTATGTCAGGAATCACACCTCAGAAGAGTTCCAATCAAGGGGTGACCTTCCCCTCTAGCCCCCAGAAGAGTGCCTTCCTTCTAGCCCCCAGAAGAGTGCCCTCCAGGACAAAGCCTCTCCATCTAGCCCCCAGAAGAGTGCCCTCCAGGACAAAGCCTCTCCATCTAGCCCCCAGAAGAGTGCCCTCCAGGACAAAGCCTCTCCATCTAGCCCCCAGAAGAGTGCCCTCCAGGTTAAAGCCGTACCATCTAGCCCCCACAAGGCTGGTCCCTCCTCTTTAACATCAGTGCCTCAAAGTCCCCTGAGGAATCCGGTCCTCTCTAGGGGTCTCCCCTCCAGCCCCCAGAAGCCAGGCCTCCGTGCCAAGCCCACCACTGCTGGAGCCTCTGGCCCTCAAGAAATGGCCACTGCTGCAGCACCTGGTGAGCCATGTTGCAATACACTTTATAATTATTTCATAACTTTAACATTTTCATATTTTATTTTCTAGAAGTGGCAGAAATGGTAAGATGTACTGTGTCGGAGTTATTGAATTAGTTAAAAAAACTATTTAAGTTACATTATAGGAGTATCATTACAGATGTTTCACACCATATATATATATATATATATATATATATATATATATATATATATATATATAAATATCACACATATATATATATATATAAATATATATATATATATATATATATATATATATATATATATATTTGATGGATGTATATGGCATGCTTCGATATCTTGTATCTTTGGATTACATTACATTACATTGGATATTCTCAAGCCAGTAATATTAACGGCTAGATTTATTTAGTATTGACTTCTTTCCTCCACGCGTCTAAAAAAATAGATTTTCTTTTTTTTCCCTCATTGCCAACAGGTGTAAAATCTTTTCTGGAGCGTTTTGGAGAGAGGTGCCAGGAGCGCACCAACCAGTGCTCCCCAGCTGGGGGCGCTGCCCAGTCCAAGACTCCCACTGTAACGCCATCGTCGGTCACAACAAACACAAGACTGGTGCAGGAGAGACTCAAAGCTTCCCAGGCTGCAAACACAACCACTGCTGATCTCACCCAAAGACAGAAGCTGGTACATTAATGTTATAGATACTGTCTCCAACCATTTTGTTTGATATCACAATACTAGTATTTAATTTTCTTCTGAAAAAACGACTATTTTCAGGAGCGAGAGTCTGAGCTGGCTCAGATTCGTAGCCGGTTCCAGAAGAACAACAACATGTGGAAAAACAAAGATGAAGCAGCGGAAGTCAATAAATATTCAGACATCAAGGTTGGCCAATAAGCACCTGACACAAATCTCAATATTGTCGTGCTTTCATAGCAAATGCAAGATTATATTTAATGAAAATCAATGTGTGTTTTAGGAGCAGCCTGCCACGCCGGTGGAGGCTGAAGTTCCCCGGTGTGCGCCACAGGATGAACCCACAGCACCGTCTGCTGAGAGGATGCCTACACCCCCGATGTGCACTCGGCCAGGTATTCAACCACATTTCATATTTGTGTTCGGCCATTTCTTTGTCTATTTTGTTTGTGTCCAAATGTTTGAGTGATCAGTTCCTGGCTTTGGAAGTTTCATCCATTCGGCTCTCTTGATTCTGAGAAGAATGTCGGCTCATTAAAGCTGAAAGCTGTGCCTCAAGTAAAGAGTTAGGAATTACCACCACACCGTGTGGTGCTGAAGATATGTGGAAGCGAAGTTTAGTTATTGCAAGATTTGGAAGACTTTATGACATGAAATGTGTTATTTCCTGAAGTTTTACGGTGAACACCTCTTGAGTCTTATTGTTAATTTCCCTTTTAAAAGAGGGCCTTGAATGTCACCGTAAAGTGAATGTTTCCCGGTATTGGTAGAGGTGTTCATGTTGGTATCATTGTGATGGATAGATGTCCTTCTTCAGTGCTGAAAAACTGGGGAAATATACCGTAATGTGTTTTCTAACTAAGATTATGTGACTTTCAGATCCTGTGTTGATGGCGTCGCCGCCCAACTCGACATCCAGTCCTCTGAGGGTCGTCGTGGCTGCTGTCGAGAAAACAACTGATGGAACTTCAGAAGAAGAAGAGGAGGAGGAGGTCAAGGAGATAGAGATGAACGTGGACCAGTCCATCAACTCTGCTGTTATCAACGATCTGTTTGATAGAGCTCTGGGCCAGAGTGACGATGATGACGAGGAGGAGGAAGACCCTTTGAATATCTCCTCCATGTCGCTCCTCACTCCGCTGGCGGAGACTGTGGCCGCTGTGGTGAAGAGTCCCGAGAGACGCCTGATGGTAAGCACGAACATGACGTCGCTCTCTACCACCTGCATCTACTTCCTGTTCAGAGTTACCGCGAGGCAAACATGACAACACGTCTGTGTGTGTCTGTGTGTGTCTGTGTCTGTGTGTGTCCGTGCAGACGTCGACTCCAGCCAGCTCATTCAATGTGAAGAGCAACCCTTCAGGCAACGTTTCCAGACCCAGCAAGTTCCAGAGAACAAACGTGACGCGGACCGCCTCCTCGGAGGCCTTGGACGAAGACCTCAAACTGCCCTATAGGTCGGTGCTCCCATCTGGTGTCACTCGGATGGAGTTGGCTGTCGTGGTTGCAGGACACGTGTGTCTCATCCTCTCGTTCCGTGTGTGTGTGTGTGTGTGTGTGTGTGTGTGTGTGTGTGTGTGTGTTAGCATCGACGCCTACAGGTCCACCAGGGTGAAGGAGGCGGAGAGACCCGTCGTCAAACAGGTGATTGTGAGAAACGAGGACGTCTCTCGCAGAGCAGAGGAACCAAGAGGATCCGGCCTCTCCAGCATCAAGCAGAGGATGAAGGTTTGGGACTTAATGTTTATTCATGTGACAGAGTGCTGTAGGAAAAAGAAGAAAAAATCACACTGAAAAGTTCATTTACAACCCAGCATTCGCTTTCTTTTTTACTTCTGGAGACAGAATTTGTTCTTCAAACAACATGAAGATGTCGTCTTCCCTGCAGCTCTCTTGTGTTTTCATGTGAACTCTCATGCACGTCGGACCTGATTTTCGAAGTACGGGTTCTAGTTCGTCTCACGGGGTTCAAACGTTTCCACCGTTTCTTTTAGATTCTGACAACTGACATGAACCTGCAGCAGACGGTCATCCACCAGGCCAGCCAGGCGCTGAACTGCTGCACGGACGAGGAGCACGGCCGAGGCTCCCAGGTGGAGGCGGAGGCCGAGAGGCTGCTGCTGATCGCCAGTGAGTTGATCCAGACGACCAACGGTCCACTAGTGGTGGACACACCTGCAAGTGGCTTTAGCATTTATTAGAGATAAAGATATTCTTTCTGTATTCTAATGATAATGGTTAATAACCTGTTTGCCTCACTGAGGACATTTACATTTAATTTTTTTTTTTTATCATGTTGCCTGTTTTAATGCCATTTAAGCAAGAGTGAGTAACCAGGTGTTTAGACGTCTTCTTTGTATAAATGATGAAGCCACAATACGACTGCGCCCCGTAGGTCTCTATTTAAGCTCCTCCTATCTTTACTCGTATCAAAGCTTGACTTTCGGTCCTTTTGACTTTCTTAGCGGAGAAGAGGGAAGCTTTGAAGGCAGAGCTGGACCGTCTGAAAGGGGACCCAAAGGGCCAGAAAAAGGCCTCTGCAGCCCCAGAACTTTCCAGCATGTCGGCCTCCAAGGGCTCCATCACCCTGCAGGAGTTGCGCCTGCCTCTCAAGGCCGACTTCGTCTGCTCCATTGCCAACAAGCCAGGTAGGCGCAACATGCTCAGAACCACGGTTCGGCCATTTGAAGCAACACTCCTCTGGTGTTCCACATTATCTCCACACATCAGGGCCCGGTTTCAGTGAGCAGGTTTAACAAGCTGAGCCTGAGCCTAAACTCTGAGATCACTAATCCTGAGGTTAGAACGGCTGATCAGATTCAGTTCAATCAAACAACATCATCCATGGAGCTCCGAAACCACAATTCACAGTGGAAACGGGTAAATTAATGGCAGACACTGCGCTTAAACCAGTCAATGTAGAGAAATTCATTCATGTATTTTATCTTGAGCCTGAGTCAAAAGCATATTTAATGTTGTTCAATAATTGTTTTTCCTAGATTTACATGTCCTTAATGGATGATTAAGTGGTGAAATTTAACAGTATTTTCTTAGATTAAAAAAATGTAGACATCCATTTGGATCTTTGCTCGACATCCAGTGGCTTTATTTCAGCGACTTCAACCAATGTCATAAATGTAAACATTGTCACTGAAATGCTATGTTAATTTACAACAAACTATATGCAGCCTGTTTATAATATATAGAAAAACTACATCCTGTAGGGCGGCTACGTCTTCATTGTTTGATACAATTATGAATTCATCCTATGTGTCTAAGTTTGACTGCTGTCCTTTGAGCACCCAGAGGTTTTACTGAGCCGAGTTGACCTCACGTTGTGTAATATTTAAACGGGAAGGCAAAATAATGGTAATGCCATTAGTGTTCATAATCAGATAATTCCATTGAAGCTTTTATATCTGGATGTAGTCACTCTCTGAGAGGTTGTCGTGCTGCTGGTCGTTAATATTATTCTGCCATTTATTTCAGAGTCAACCAAACACTCGTTCTTCATGATGATTCGGGCTGGAGCGGAGAACACCGTGGCCACGCCCCTCGCCAGCACGCACCACGGCCTCAGTGGGGACACCTTGGCGTTCCCCACCAAGTTCACCATGTAAGTGCTGCACACGGCCTCTGATGCATTAAACCGGAACCTCAATAGAGTCCATCATGTTACATGGTGTTTAGTGTTTGATAACTTATTCAACACATAGACACAGAATCAGCAACTTATTTAAAATTACTTCTTAGAACACATTTTTATAGAGGAGCTTTTAAGTGATGTCGTCCTTTAATGCAGCTCTTTGGTTCCCCTAATTTAGCTCGTCTGTTCTTTTTATTTAGTATTTTACCATTCCATTTGTTTGGCCGTGATCCTCTGTAGAGCCCTTTGTAAACTCAGTTTTTAAAGGTGCTATATAAATAAACTTACTATTATTCTAGAATTGACATTTTTTATATTGTTTGTTAGACTCAGTCTGACCTTTTCACACTTTGTGGATTCTAATAAAAAACCTTCTGAACAGATCCCATACTGGTGTATAATGCATGATTTATAATAATACTTCAAATTTGTACGGAGCCTTTCTCGACGCTCAAAGATGCTTAAAGTCGATGAAGTTGCTCATGGTCGTTCACTTTCTTCCTCACTTTCAGATCCGATGTCTCCAGTGACTTTGACATTGACATTGAGGTCTATTCCTTGGTGAGTCTTATTTATTTTTATTATTTTACATTTATTTAACTAGGAATTGCCTCATTGAGATTACAAATCTCCTTTACAAGAGAGTCCTGGCCAAGACGGCAGCAGCAGCACGTTACACAACGTGTCAGACAAGACAACAAAAAACAGTTACACACAATATAAAAAAAGAGAATTCTTTAGGTCACAGCATGAATAAAACCAAAACTAAGACTCAAGTCATCATAACATAATGGTTTACAGAGACCAGAATAATGATACTGTGACCATAGTTCCACTGTTTTTACAGGTTTTGTTTGTCGGCTTACTCTATTGAAACAAAACCGTAACGCATACTACAGCCACCGGGTTTCCTAAGGCAGTTATTTCCTTTTTGTTATGAAATGATATTACATTTATTTTCAAAAATGATGTAAAAACTGAAGCTAGCACTAAAACTAGCAAATGCACTGTGAGAATGAACTAAATAAAGAGTTTGGGCACACGATTCCATAGCATGTATTTAGTTGTGTTGCTGAGGACTCGGCTGCCCTTATTGAGTTTCCCCTCCGCGTCAACGTGTTTTTATCATCGAGCCGCTGATGCATCGTCATCTTGTGACGCCCTCAGGTGCAGAAGCGTGACGTCTGCAACGACAAGAAGAAGAAGCCCAACAAGTCCAAGGTAACGCCACAACTACTTCTGTTTTATTATTATTGGGAAACACTTTCCCCTTCAGCTTTATTTAATCCTTAAAGTGTGGCTGTGTGTGTGTCCAGATAATATGGAGCCAGGTTCACGACGCCCATTATATGTGTATGTCGGTATGAACCGTTTCTGTATCCACTCCCTCACTGTTGGTGGGTGTGCACTGTGGGCGGAGCCTAAAGAGTGTCACCGTTTCTCGACACAGCTTCTGGAGGGCTTTTTTATTCAGCGGAGATGAATGTTAACGACTCATCCCTCAGACTAGTTATCGTCACTCCCGTTTGTCGTCTGAAGCAAACTTACTTTTTTAACTCTTTTCGTGTCTTCTGTGTCTCCAGGCCATCACTCCAAAGAGATTCCTCGCCATCACTGTAAGTATTTCAAATGCGTTTGCAGCACTGCAAACTTCCTTTCCTTTTTATTGCTATGTATCAGAATGTAACTACTTCTCATTTGCCTGACTTTAATTTGCTGGTTTCATCTCCTTGTCTTGCAGAAAAGTGTCCAAACACCAGGTATGTTGCACGAAAAACTAAAACAAAATGTTCATTAAGTCGGAGATATTCAAAATTGTGTCGGCCGACTCGGTGAAGCGTAAACACGAGCCTGGCGTCCAGGAGGAGACGCACGCTTCCTTCTCCTGAAAATGTCGGCAGGTGTAGTTTACAGGGTTCGTACGGTCATGGAAAACCTGGAAAAGTCATGGAATTTAAAAGTGGTCATTTCCAAGCCTGGAAAAGTCATGGCAAAAACTTAAATCCTAAAAGTTTTGGAAAAGTCATGGAAATTTGTTAAAATCACATGTTGATTTATGCCGAGTTTGAAATTATTATTATTATTATTTATTTTTTAAAGAAAGACGCTGAAAATATAAGCCAGTGATATCTCTCAATACGCAACATTTTCTACAGTTTTCATGTTTATGCTGAGATTTTAGTTTGGTCATGGAAATTTGGTTTAAAGTCCTGGAAAAGTCCTGGAAATCCATTGGTCAACATGTGTAAGAACCCTGAGTTTAGTTTAACGAAAATAGTTCCCTGCGTGGAAATGCTCTCGGCAACGTCTGTGCGTTATCTTAAATAACCGCTTCAAGCCGTGCTCGGTAATAGTTAAACTAGGAAACTCACTCCAGAGCTATCGAGATTGACAAGCAGCAAAACAGGGAAGAGGAAAATATGTTTTCTTGTATTTAGGTGTGAACTGTCCCTTCCTTTTCTTTTTGTAATGATGTCGTTCTTTCCGTGTGAAGTGATGGCCAGTCCTGGAGGCCCCAACGCTGTCCACACCAGCCGCTTCGTCCTGGTCGGATCACATAAGCTCACCCTGTCCTCCATTGGCATGAACAAGTTTCCTTTAGAGAAGGTATAGAAACCATTAATATCACCTTTTAAAAACGTTTATCTCATGTCCGTTGTTCCACATTCTCATTTTCAGAGCACTCTCGTTCTCTTCTGTACATTCCCTCTATGTGACGAGCCTCCGTGGATTATATCACATATTTATTCCGTGCCTCAAGAGACCCTCAGTAACCCCGTTTGTTGTCCCTCTGCACTCATTCACCCCACTTATATCTTTCCTTTAGATCAAGTATGAAGGAAGTGAAAGAGAACTACTCGGTGACATGTTTCATACCAAGGTTACTACACGTCCTCACGGACGTTTGTTTTGTTTTGTTTGTGTGGGAAATTGTCGAACACACGATAACAAGGCATACTTTTCACGTCATGGTGGCACTCACGATCTGAATATAAAGTTTTATTGCGATTTGTGATTTTCTTTCTTCTTTTTTTTGGTGCGATTTTTAAAAATTCTTTGAAACATTTCAACCATTCATTTCTTATTTTTTTTTATCCCCGTCTTGTGGCGTAAATGTTGAACATGATATCTGAGCTTTTACTAAGGTGTCTACTTTTTGCCTCAAGGTGCCGTTCCTGTGCCCCCTGGAGGGCCACGTCTACCTCAGGATGCAGTGTGAGGTTGGCTCCAAAGTGGAGGAGAAGGGCTTCCTGGTGAGCGCAGGCCGAGCAAATCCAATCCTCACCGGTTATTAACTTATGCTGAAGCTGGTATTGATTTATATATTCCATATTTTTCTTCCCCTAGACGATGTTTGACGATGTCAGTGGATTTGGAGCCTGGCACAGGAGGTGGTGCGTCCTGTCGGGATACTGCATCTCCTACTGGACCTACCCAGATGACGAGAAGCGCAAGGTAATAATAATATGCGTGAGCCGCCGACGGCTTTACGAATACACGTTTTATTGATCTATTAAAAGCCACAGAGGAGATCTGCAACCTGCACACTGGGTTGATTTATGAGGCTGTGCATCGCATTTCATAACGCCATCAATATCATGAAGAGATGCACACTGAGCCATTTATTTATTTATCTCTTTAGATTTTGTTGATGTTTTTCCAGTGGGTTCTCACCCAGTAGAGTTTAACAGGATTTGTACAGTCATGGAATTTTAAAATGCTCATTTCCAGGTCTGAAAAAGTCATACACAAAGTTTTGTAAATATACAAAGGTTTTATATTTTTACAATTCGCAAAGTTTTCTAAATGTTTCATGTTTATACTGAGATTTCAGTTTGGTCATGGACATTTGGTTTAAAGTCCTGGAAATCCATTGGTCAAAATGTGTAAGGACCCTGGTTTAAAGTAAATCCGTCTCCATGACGACAATGTTCAAGATGTGACTCGTCTTAAGCGCGTCGCCTGTAGCCGTCTCTTGAAGTCGCATCCTAATTTTTTACATCACAGGACTTCCCCCTTGAACTTATACATTTGTGAAGAGAACCTCATCCACACTCTTTGTATTGGCGACACTTCTAAATGACACTCGCACGTATCTTCTGTGCCAACTTCTGACCGGTTCGACCTCTTTGTGTCTTCTTTCTTTTGTCAGAATCCCATCGGGCGCCTCAACCTGTCCAGCTGCACCAGTAAGAAGGTGGAGCCGGTCAACAGGGAGTTCTGCGCCCGCCCCCACACGTTCGAGCTCATCACGGTCCGACCCCAAAGAGAAGACGACAGGGAAACGCTCGTGAGCCAGTGCCAGGACACCATGTGTGTCACCAAGTAAGTGGTGCCGTGGCAACCAGGGCGGCACAACGTTGGGGGAAACGGGGACATTGCAACGCTTTTTAATTTGAGCTTCTTCTGGGAAACATTGCAATATGACAAACATTCAGGAATATTCAGCATCAGGGTTCATACGGTAATGGAAAAAAAAAGGCATTACCTTTTTAAAATGTTGTTTCCAAGCCTGGAAAAGTATTATTTATTTTTTTATTAGATCTCAAAAGTCATGGAAATGTGTTATATTCATATGTTAAATTACACGGTATATATTGTATGCTTTAGAATTCTCGTTGTTGGTTTAAATACAATTTTTTTTTTTTTTTTTTTTCTCATTTTCGTGTTAATAGTTGTTGTAAATGTAATAACAACAAACAACCTAAAAAGAAATAAGAATCCCATTGAACTGATTTATGTTTTCTGTTTTTTATTGTAAAAAAAAAAGATAACACTTTGAATTTGTAGACTACAGAAATAATACATATACTTATTCAGGCTTACAGTAAATGAGGAATTGTCATAAAAATGCCAAGAATATGACTATTAGGCAAGTCTTATTATTGCAATTTGTATGACAATTGCTCATTTACGGTAAGTCTAAATAAGTATATTTATTTTTTAACAAAGGTTAAAGGTTATTTCCCAATTTTCAAGAAGTGCCCCCAATTTCTTTTTAAATGCCCCTGTATGTCAGTCAGTGGTGGCCAAAATTGCCCCCTAAAAAACAAAGTAAATGTCCTACCCTGTCCATCATTAACAGTGACCCTGAACTCTCGATTGTTTTTCCTTGCAGAAACTGGCTGAGCGCCGACACGAAGGACGAGAGGAATCTGTGGATGACCAAACTGAACCAGATCGTGATGGACCTGCGGATGTGGCAACCGGACTCCTGCTACCGGCCGCTGTGATCCCCGATCTGACCCGGGGTCACGGCCTCTTCCACCCTTTGGACAATATCATGACGCATGCAATTATATAAAGTGCAATACAGTGTGTGTGTGTGTATCGGTAAATACTATAAACAATCGGACGCATAAGTTACAGATCAGGTGAGTAGATAAAGCCATAGAGACATTTCAGGACAGTATTGTGTGCAGGAGGCGGGGCGTGGCACTATCTTTTTGTTTTTTATACATTCCCAGTCTGCGTTCATATTCTAATGTCGGGTATTTGTCGAATTGCCGCAATTTTTTTTTATGTTACTGCCGATATTTAGCGTCCTCGACGCGATGCATGGCTTTAAGTTATTTGATTTCGAGGCTGGAATCGATGTGTATATATATATGGTTGGAATCACAGATGAAAGCTGAGCAGTTTTATCTTATTTCATCCTGCATGAAAGCACAAAATCAAACCGATACCGTCGGGAAGTTTATACTTTTATATATATTGGCTTTCACAACTTGAGGCAGGATTTACACGTGTTTTTTGTTTTTTGTTCTTCATTGTCATGGAGTTCTACCCCAGCTTTCAATCTGGTTGAAATTGTTTAACTGTTTGTCTTTGTGTGGAGATGAGCGATTTGGGAAACCACGGTAACGGTCCGTCACGTCGTCGACGCGAGAACTCGACTCACTTGGATTTTATGGAAATGCTTAACGAGCATTTTTTATGTCTAATTGTGGATCAACCCCATATTTTAGTGGATAAATCAAAACCTTTTTACAGTGTGAAGTTCAGAACTCTACCAGAATCACCTCAAATACATTTGACTAAAGACTTCTCGGCTTATAGGCTGATCCCTCTGTTTGAGCCTTGTACACTACCACTGGGGTTTTCAATTAAAGGATCAATTACGCAGAAGATATTGCAGCGACCCGACCGGTGTTGGTAAATGTAATTTCGGGTGAAGGTAATAAAAAAAAAAAAGGTGCTTTTTCATCCTGTTGCTTATGAATACAACGCACACCAAATGATTTGTTTCTGCTCTGCGTACCTGTTCATCGTGAAGTGTGAGGAAGTAAGGAATACGTGCTTCCAGACTTCACGCTGTGGTTCTACGAGACTTCAATAAATGACTGTTTTGACCAAAATGGACCAGGTTACTGATGCTGAAGCTCCTTTTGTCATTTTATTGAAATGTAACATTAAATTGAGTTTAAAATTTTTTTTTTTAAGATGTGAGATATTTTAATGACATTGTGTCGCTTGTACTAGAAAATGTAAACGGTGTTTTTGGTTTCACTATTTAAAACGTGAATAAAAAAGCTAATGTATTGATTTAAAAAATAAAAATACACAGTGATTATGGAAATGTTTTTTTAAATGTACACTACAGTTTTGGTAAAGGTTTGGAGTCACTTTTAAAAAAAAGAAACAAAAGTTGAAATGTCCTTTTTCTTTCTTCAAAGAAAGGCACTTTTTTTTTTTTTTTAAGTGAAGATAACACTAAATTAATCAGAAATGCCCTCTATACTTTGTTCATGTGGTTAATGACTATTCTAGGTGTAAAGTCTTGCTTTAATGACCTCTTTACATGGGTGTATAGAGGCCCATCTCCATTGTCTAATGGTACATTGTGTTATCGCCTTAGAAGACTAACGGAGGGGTATAAACCCCTTATTATGTTAGCACAGCTGAAAACGGTTATGGTGCTGAGAAGCTATAAAACTGGGCTTCGTTTGAGAAGAACATTAATATTTCAAATATAAATCATTATGTATAACCTTGTCAATGTCTTCACTCCAGTTTCTATTCATTTGATAAATAAAAGTGAGTTTTCATGGAAAACACAACATTTTCTGCGTGACCCCGAACCTTTGAACAGTTGTGTATTTTAAAAACAAAATTTAAAAAAACACAGTGACTACACCACAACAAGTGGGCTCATTTCTCCAGTGTCCCTTTAGGCATGAATGGCTGGCGCTGAACAAATAACAAACTCATTTTGGTCCTTTGTGTCACACATCTGGTAAAACTGGACCCACAACTCTGCATTTGCAGAAAACATGCAAACAAATAGAAAGGTGGTGAGATTGCGTTCCATCTGTCTGGCGTCCACAGGACGTCTTTTCTCCTGGATGGTGGCGTCTTTGCTGTTGGCAAAAACAAAGCAAAGTATTTCTGGGAAACGGTCCAGAGAATCGAGTGATGTTTTATTCCATTGATTTTTAAGTTGTTGTTCTTCTGTTCCCACATCTCGGCCGCATCGTTCTCCCTGAGCGCTTTGAGGTCTGTGATTTGAAGTTTCCTTTTCAGACGGAGCAGAAACGCCCTGCAAGTAGGAAACTGTTAGTTAACGAGTGTAAATGTAGTCATAAGTTATACTTCATGTATCGATCAATAAGACGGTGTGTTCATAAGTGATCACATGACTATGGCCCATGTTTGCTTAAAGTTTAAAAATATAAACAGTCATATCTACTGTAACTATACAAACAGAAGAAACAAACGAATGCATTTTAGATATAAGAATACTTTATCGTTATATGATTTAATCTAATAAAAGAAAAATATTACATTTGATTGAGAGAATATCAATTAAAAGTCATACAAAATGTATATAATACCGTGTCATGAGAATAGTATTTTATTTTATTATTTTATTAATTTAATAAATAGAATAAATTACATTTTGACTTTTCATGACACGGTATTACACGGTAAACATCTTGAATGACTTTTTAAAAATATATTCTCAATGAAATGTAATATTTTTTAAATATTAGATTAAATCATAACGATAAATTACATGATTTAATCTAATATCAAAGAAATATTACATTTGATTGAGAGGATATCCATAAAGAAGTCAGTATATAATACCGTATCATGAAAAGTCAGTATGACAGTCATAAAACAGTTAAAGATATTATATATTAGGACATGAAAAAAAAGTAATCAATATTTGTGAGGGTACCTCCATCTGTACAGATTCATGTAGCATTAATAAGAAAAGCATTCCTCTCCTCGCCTCATGGATCTCATATACATATTGTTAATATTAAATCTGATTTATTGAAGGGACAGTAATGTCTAGGTTCCGGCAGAATATCAGAAGTGAAGGCACTTTGCCTGTGAGGACAGAGAGATATTGAGTCTGCAGCTCAAGGCTAGCTACACGCCTAACAGTATTCAACATTCACACACTTGTTATCGGTATTTACATATGCCAAGAGGGGCACGGACGACAGACAGCCCCCACCCGGGGGTTGGAGTAAATTCCCATGAGAAACTAGGATGTACCTATGACGAGATCTGTGTTTTTGGGGACTGAACCTTGTTTTGGGGATTCAGTGTGTTTTTGGTGCTCGACTTGCATGTTGAGGAGAGCTGACGGCGTGATTGCAATCGCGCGTGAGTATTTGTACTTTGCTTTTGATCAGTGAATAAACGTCTCCCTAAAGGAGAGAACATTGGCGGACTGTGAGTCTTATTGTCGTAGAAGCTCTTCCAGGCTGTTCAATTCTGAAATACGTAACAATATATATATAAACGTGGTCGTGCTTACTGCCGACACCTACACGATGGGTCCTATTAATATTGCTGCTTTTATCATATATCGCTTTGCTGCTGTTAACTTTTTCTATTAACTGATATTTGTGTTACAGCTATTAACATTTTTACTCCGGGGAAACTAAAAGAGCTGCTTTACAAAATTGATAGTTACTTATTCGGTTTGCAAGTTTATCATTTAGATTACAAATCACCGTTATGGACCAGAAAAAGAAAATCAAATGCAAGCAATCCTGTACAGCCAGGAGGTGGCACCCTCTGGAGCACAGCTTTGCAGGGTTCCCTCCAAGGATGGCCAAAAATGAAATAAATGTCGCTGCAGAGGCAACAGAGCAAGACGAGAGGGTTCACCAGGGACTTTAAAGTTCAAGTAACCCAGGATAAATCAAGCTCAACCCAGAGCCCCATCTCTGAACACCTTTGTTGTCTTTTCCCAGATTCCAATGATCTTCCCATCCATCCTTGATATTTCAGTGAAATTAAGAAAAATTGTCATTTTATGGGCTTTGACCCCAGTAGAGTCTTCAGAATGAAGCTGAATATCAAGACCTAGCATCTACAGATTGCTCACACATGGCAAGACTTGGGTTAGACGAACCATTATTAAATGCATCTTTTAGATAGATGGCACCAAGACTGAGCGGTTACACATGCTGGGCTTCTACCAGGGCCACACACAACCAAGAGGTAAGCCAAGACACAAGATGTAAATACAAGAATTTATTACTTAGACGCCACATTTCACCGTCCCAGACCCAGCATGGCCCTCCTCCATTTGGCCTCTGGGTTAACACTCTGGACCGGCTGCTTGTACGATGCAGAGGAGAGCTGGGGGGCCACGTAGGCCTGCTGCACAAACGGACGTCGGTAGGGCCGCTTCTGCAGCAGAGACTGGTGCCGGAGGGTCACGTAGGCCTGCTTCCGCAGCGAGGACGGGCGCCGGGAGGCCCCGATGGCCCGGTGCAGCGGCGGCTGGCCGACGTTCACGTCCTTCTGGTGAGCAGGGTCCCTCAGCCTCCTGATAGCGTAGCCGCCATAGCTCTGAGGGATCCGATGGGTGATGCTCGGGACAAAGCTCTGACCAGAGGCCCGTCTGAGTCCATTCTGGGAATCGCTTCCAGCCAAGCCGCTGCCCTGCTGCGTGAAGCCAACATACGTGTCGCTGTCTGGTCGCTGAGCTGCAAGAGAAACGAGATTATAAATCCACAGCTCGTGAAGCACACCGATAATATACGACGTGTGAGTTGCTCACCTTGTGCAGCCCACACACAACGCACATGCTCTGCTTGAAGCAAGCACATCAGAAAGATCCTGCACAGAGAACAAGATAGTCAGTGAGAAATGATACGCCAACTCAAAAACTGAAAAGAGCAGCAAGAAAACACACAAAAAAAAACTTACCCCAAATGAACTCCACAAGCCATCTCTGTGTTCCAATGCAAGCAACAGAAACCCAAGCACCCTGCAGCTGCTCTGTGTGTGTGTGAAGCAGAGAGGCAGCATTTATTGCAACCTGCATCCAATCACTGCTTAATGGGTCACCTGGTGCACCTGAGAGTCAACCAGCCAATCACAGCTGCAGACCACTGAACACCTCTCAGGACTCAATCAAGAGTGTCAAGTATTAAGAGACTTTCTTTAAAAAGTTTCTTTGTGTGTTCCTTGAACCCAATATCGACGAGTATCCTCATGGCTCTTTCTTACGATTGAAGGGTGCTTTCATGGTGTTACTCCAACCCTCCGCACAGTAATTCAGATACATTAAAAAAAATACAGTGTACCTTACTTTATGTTCCAAATGTGATCGACAACGCCCATTGACGACTTTGCTCGCTCATATCTCACATGAGGTTCTGGACCCATAAATCCATTGTCCTCAAGTCTTTCATCAACATTGGGCCTCATACACAAATATCTTCCTACATTTTTTTCTTGAGACGTCCTAAGAAGAGTAATTGAGATTTGTGATGTGTTCTTAAGCAGATTTGTTCGCACCAGTTTTCTAACCAAGAAGAATCCCATCGTCCGAGAAAAAACAAGGTGTGCACCAGTTGAGCATGATTAGCAAAAGTAAATGCTGCCCACAGATCGTACCAAAGGCTCAAAATGGTTGTATTATTTGGAGGGTAATTATCATGCATCTGGCAACCCTGAGATCGGTTGACCAATGACTGTTCTCTATACCGTCAGAGCTCGCGAGATACCATTTCCAAAATGTGTATATACTAGTTTGTGAAAACCCAGAGAAACAAATAGACGAAGCAAAAACCCGGATGTTAGCCAGACTCCCTACATGGGCATGGTTAGAAAACTACGTAGGATTAGAGCGTGATCCCATTGGACGCACTCAACCATATCATGACAGGAATCACAAGCCGCGTGATTTTTTTTCCTCTCGAGTTTGGCTGGGAGACATGCCAGATACCCAAATTAACATATAGAAGCACTAAAAAGTGGAATTTTCATAATAAGTCCCCTTTAAATTGATCTTTAACACTCCAGATGTCTCCAAGCCAAAAGCAAGACACACGCTGGGCTACACAACCAAGAGGCGAGTCAAGACACAACACAAGATGTAAATATAACAACTTTTATTTATTTTTAAAACATTCATCCCAGGACCACTGCTGCAGCTCATTGATACTCTAGAAACCACACGCTAGTGCCCCAGCTTGACCCTCCAACACGAGGCCTATGGATGAACGCTCTGGAGCTGCCGCTTGTAGGATGCAGAGGGGAGCGCGTAGTCCTGCTGCCGGGACGGGCGCCACGGGGCCACGTAGGCCGGCTTCCGCTGCGAAGACGGGCGCCGGGAGGCCACGTAAGCCAGCTTCTGCTGCGGCGACGGGTGCCGCGGGGTCGCGTTGGCCCAGTGCTGCGACGGCTTGCCGACACCAGCAGGGCCTCTCAGCCGTCGGATAGCATAGCCGCCAAAGCGCTCCGGGATCCGATGGGTGGTGCTCGGGGCAAAGCCCTGGCCAGAGGCCGCGGAGGCGGGGCCCACTCTGCTCGAGAACGGTTCCCAAGCCCCAATCCGGCCGGGGTTATTTCTAGCGCTCTTATTTTGGAGAGGGGAGAAACGGGAATGCGTCGACGGCGCAGAGCCACGCCGCGAAGACACTCGCCTAGCGGCGGTGCTAGCTGAGGTTTTCGTCCGGAGGGGGATTCTGCGTGGCTCGGCGGCGCCCGGGCGAGAAGACTTCGGCGTCTCCGAATTAACTGAAGTTTGCCGAGAGGAGGAGGAGCTTCCTCTCGGATTCGGAAGAGATTCAGAACCGCTGGACCAATGTGCGCTCGCGCCACGGGACTGGACTGGCCACGTCCTCGCCTCGCCAGTCGGACTCTGAGCGGACTTACTCAGAGAACCACCGCTAGCAATAGAAGAAGAAGGGGCGCTTAAGCTCTTTTGGTGCGTCTTTTGCACATTTACACGCCTCATACTCGTCGGCCGGTTTGGTCTCGACTCTGCGCTGCTCTGCACCAACGTCACCGGATCATAGACACTTTTAGCCGGTTGAGAAATAAGCTGTCTGTTGCCGCTAGTCGGAAACCTCTGCCTAGAACTACTGTCAACAGTGTGTGCGTCGAGGCTGCCGACCCGGGCGGAGCCGGGAGAACCAGAGGCCCGTCTGAGTCCGGTCCGGGGATCGCCTCCCCCGTATCCACCGCCCTGCTGCGTGAAGCCAACGTACGAGTTGCGGTTTGAGTTCTGAGCTGCAAGAGACACGAGAGGATAAATACAGATGGTAAATCGCACACATAACAGTTCAGCGACGTGTGTGTTGCTCACCTTGTGCAGCCCATACACAACGTACATGTTCTGCTTGAACCAAGCAAACTAGCAAGATCCTGGAGGGAAAAAAAAAAACATCAAGTGAGAAATTGTACACAAACTAAACAAATACTGAGAAGAACCACATTTACACATAGCCGGTATTTACAGAAACAAATATGTCTGCCCCTCCGTTTTAAAAAAAATAACGTACACACACACAAGGTCGTTTTTAAAAAAAAGCTTCTGTTTATATGAACCCGCATAAATACGCCGTCCGCATACGTCCCATAGGACGCTCACATGACGTGGAGCATCTTTAGTCGCATACTGTGACGTTTGACCTCCTAAAACTGTTTGACCTCGTTCACACGCAAACACAAAAAGAGTTTTCAGAAATCTCCACTTTGGCCGGAGTTTTTAGAAATGATCGTTTTCCATGATAAAACCTCTGTTTTTGTGTAAATGAAAGGCCAAAAAGCATTAAAATATATGCGTTCTCCCATCGTGTAAACTGGGTCGAAGACTTACCCCAAATGAACTCCACAAGACATGATCTGTGTTCAGTGTTCCCCGCTGCAACAAACCAAGACGCTGCTTGCTCTGTGGGTGCAGCAGCATTTATTACCACCTGCGCTCAATCGCTCCTGATTAACAGGTGTCGGCTGTTAAGGTGTGACTTTCAGAAAACAGTGCTGTTGGAGCTATTTATTTTGACATTACTATTTAGTTTTATCATAAAGTAATATTGAATATTCATTTGATATGTTAGAGGAACTTTTTTGTTATAGTTTTAGTTTAGTTAATTGTGATTTCAATATATTTAGTTTTAGGATTGGGTAACACTGGGCACCTTTGGTTATACGTAGATGTGGGTAGACACAGGACCAGCATGCACCAGGGTGTTCATTTTTAGTGTCCTCATTTTTAGTAAAAACGTATTAAACCGAATCGCATGAAATTTGGTGGGATGATTGGTTATTATCTTCGGACCATTTGATTAGATTTTGGGATTGATCGGGTAAAAGGTCAAGGTCATTAAAAGGTCTAAATCTTCTTTTTACCATAGCGCGATCAATTTATATCTAATTGGCATGCAACTATTGCCAACATGTTCATAATTAAATGCCCAATCTTATGATATGCAAAGGTATGCGCTCTACTGAGTGCCCGTTCTAGTTTTAGTTTTGTTTAGGAAATAAATTATCAGAATAATAACATACAGAAAATTGACATTTCTTTTTTTTGTGGCTGCGTCAACTCCGACACTCCCCACGGTGCGTCAGTGGCAATCTGATTTATAGTTTTATTTGATTTCTAAAGATAAATGGGAACAACAAGTGCTGTTTAATTATCGTATCGCCTTCCATCTATTTTCAAATCACGTGTTCAAATAGAAAGAACTTTAGGGTCAAAGCTCTAGTTTGCTAGAAAAAGCTTTTTCACACATTCTTTCCCACTTTGTCACGCTGATGTTTCTCCCGTCTGCATCCAGCCTGACCTTGAGAGAGATCGTATTAGTCTTGACGGCCTTGTTAATATTATTAATGATCGCTCCTGTGCCCTCTGACGCTGAACAGACCCAGGCGGCGCGCTGCGGTAACGATGCACTCGACCCTAACTGTGACAAACAACACATCGAGATCAGCGTGACTCCAGCTTCTGTTTGCAGAAGATAAATCACACGCTGGAAAAACCAACCGCACAATCTCCTCATCGTGCATCCTCTTTACGTTTGAATGACGTTTAAACCGCCGCGAGGAACGATAAAGCACACATGCACGATGTCATCCTCGCGTGTGAGCGTGGCATCGCCAGCTCCCTGTGTTTATTCGGACTGATCTGGGACCAGGTCGGATGCGCCGCGTGAGAGTGACCTCTCGCGGCGGCGGTGACGTACACGCACGCGCACAGAGACGCGCTCCCTGGTCGTCTGGCAGGTGTGAGACTCTTCCTTCCACACTGTGCTCGGTCAATAATGTTCATTAGTGGCACGACCCCGCTGCCCGAAGGAGAGTGATGCAACGAGACGACAAAAGAAAACAGAAAACAGGCGCTACTTTTTCAGAGAACTGTACGGGCCTTCATTAGTGCAGGATCGTGGAGGTCTCCATCGTGGAATATGCCTAGTACGAACTATTCATACACTCTGTCATATTCATTAAATGTATTTCAACTCTAAATCTGTCCTTCTGTACACATTACATCTATTGCATCTGTCCATCCTGGAGAGGGATCCTCCTCTGTGCTCTCCTGAAGGTTTCTTCCCTTTTCCCCCTGAAGGGTTGTTTGAGAGTTTTCCTAATCCGATGTGAGGTCAAAGGTCAGGGATGTCTATGTGTACAGATTGTAAAGCACTCCGAGACAAATTCTTAATTTGTGAAAATGGGCTATACAAATAAACTGAATTGAATTGAATTGGGTGAAATAATCTTCTTGAACCCGGCAATATAAAAGATGTACAATCTTGTATTTCATCTTTCAGCTCTTCAGTGTTCAACATTTACACCGGCGCGTGAGCCACAGTGGCCGAAGCACGTTTCCTCGTCTCCGCCGAGTGACAGCTTTGCATGCGATGGCCGGATGAGCGTGGAGGCTTAGATCAAAGACACAATTTCCTGTCAGAGGAAATAGCTCAGAGGATCGTTCCTCAGGAACAGTTTCCTCCCTTCTGAATTATTTTTCCATCACGCTTACCAACTTCCATGTGAACGGCACGTAAAAAGCAAGTGGAAGTCCTCCATTGGAATCAGGAGAAGCACCGGAAATGTTTCTCTTTTTAAATAAATAAAATTCTAGCAATGCGGTGGAGCCCCCCGCACACTCTTACGAAACCCCAGTGGTTAGCTAGCTACCTTGATATCATGAATATGGAACTATCAATAGCCAGCATACACAGTGCTAAAGAAAGAACCACCTTACCCTGGTCCACGCCTCTAAGCAACATTCAACAATATATATATATATATATATATTATATATATATATATATATATATATATATATATATATAATTGTAATATATTTGTAACATAATATAATACATTCCCTTTTATAATAGCTGGAGATGTATTAGGGGGGTGGGTGTCACCAACAGTGGGAGGGGGGCACATTTACATTATGTATGTGATTGTGTATGTACTGGGCTATGCAAGTATGCATATATATGTCAATATGTATGCAGGTTTTTGCATGTATACCCATATATATATTCATATTTTTTTTTTTTTATTCATTTGTTATTTTTACTTGTTATTTTTATGTTTTTGTCTGAATACCATTATGCATGTACAATGTGTACATATTTTTCTTTGGATGTGCATATCTCGAAAACCAATATAAGATTTGATCACAAAAAAAAGGAGAAGCGTTCCGAGTATAAAAATAAAGGAGGGAAACATCAATAAAAAAGACAAATGAGTTCCATTCATCAAAGTAGGCCACTCTGTTCCCCTTGCATATGACGTCTCTTATTTAAAATCCAAATCTTCTGGCTTCACGTCTCACATTTCCTGCCCCGATGCTGCTCTCCCCGGAGCAGATAGTTCCTCCGATGAAGGACATCCGCTGTTGGATCTGCACTGACCTCTGACCCGTCCATGAGCAGAAGACGCGCTCATTGGAGGAGCCTCTCTCTCCGGTAAAGGTCTCACAGAATTCACGAGCTCCCCGCAGGGCAAGATGTATTTTTAGCCACTGATGGGGTGCGTGATGGAGGAGAAGGGCAAACACAGCATCGCCATCTAATGCATGTGCAGAGCTGTGCAGGACGCGGGGGACATCGGGATGCAGGCTAGCACAGCGGGAGGCCGTGTCCACGCTGAGCCCCTCGGATCTGGAAACAAACACGTGTTGTTCTCTTTATTTTGGCTCTCCGCCCACACAAAGCCGATCATTCCTTTACTGTGGTGTCGTGTCATTTAACAAATGTTCAAAGTCAATGTTTACCTCCGATATCTTTTGGGTTCTTGCACTGGTGTATGCAACTACAATGTTGGCCATATTTATGTTTTAAGAATACCACATTCTATATTATTTAGCACAATTAGTATTATTTATTCTGCACATTTTTAACACTCATTCATAGATTTTATTTTTCAGAATTAATATATATTAATGTATTGTTTAATATTGTAGTATAAATACTGCATGTAAACATATTTTCTTTCTTCCATTTTTCTATATTTATTGTTATATATTGTACTACATTGCACTTATTTTTACATAAATAATTTTATTTTGTAATGTCTCTATCATATTTATATATATTGTCAATCTCAAATGAAACAACTGTAACATTTAATAAAGGGATTAATAAAGTATTTCTGATTCTGATTCCCTCAGCGCCCATTCATTTTTTTCTGGATGTACATTTTTGAAAACTTCTCTGGAGTAATTTCCTTAAACATTGACGTTCTATAACAACTATTTTCTGAATGTTGTGAGCCAGAATGTGTTCATAGTGATTAAGGGACTTGTCACCTTGTGCAACAGAGTTGCTTATTGATTATTTTTTGGACAACAATGAAGCTCCATGGCAGCGAGGAAGAAGATGTCTTGTCAGTGTACTTATTTCAGTTGGGTCTTTGTTGACAATAACACACATCTCACATACCTGGCTCTATGACGCTGAATTCACAGATGTGCCCCCCCCCCCTATTTGGTGGCAGTGAAAAGAAAGTGTGAAAAGAACATTGACATATTCTCACCTTTTTAAATTGATATGGCAAACTGGTTCACAGTCACTTGCCCACTGACACCTCCAGGCTCAGATGACCTCGTCTAGGAGAGGACGCCATAGACCCGGGCCTTAATTCAAATTACTGCAAAAGTGTAGCCTTGAAACATAAACAGTACAATTTCACTCATTTATCAACTTTCTAGTTCGCCAGCCTGCTAAACAAGTACGGACCAATCACAGCACAGCATAGGGGGGTTAAAAATAACACCTCTTAAAACAAGTGTGATGAGAGCGGTGAGAAGGACCCAGACAGTGGGTGGTTTTATCACCACGAGAGACACCGCTCACTTTACAAATACAGATATAGATTACTGCATCTTTGATTTAAACTGCAGGATCAGAAATTAATTTGTGATTGTAAAGAAAATATCCGATTATTTAAAAAAGTACTTGGAAAACTAAAATGTTCTAAATAATTATACGGCAGTTCCCAAAGAAAAGTCAACCCGCTGTTCCTCTTTATTAGGAGGCTATAAATTCTTTGAATGAAAACTATTTATTTAACATAACACAAGTTCAATAACTGGTTTCCCAGGCAGGAATGTCATCATTTGTTTGTCGAGAGCCCACATTTAATCTACAGTAATTAGATTTGATTAGAAATTACTTTATTATTTCAGGATTTTCTTGAATAGATCTATAATTATTTTTATCATGTTATACACAGCATTTTATACCCCAATAAGAGGTAGAATTTTGGTTATCCGGTACCAAAATTCACAGCGTCATCACTTCATAGTCCTTATTATAGCAAAATGATGAGAAAATACAAAAAGACAGTCAGCAGATGGTGTTTCCAACCCGCCCTTTGGCCTCTGAACCATCCCTCTCCTCAGGACCAATCCGGAGCCTCAGATCCCCGTTGGGTGTGCGGGGCCCCCTCCCGCTCCGGCATCTGGTCTAGCGTTTGAAATAATGAAGGTAATAATAATGAGCTTAAGTCTCCGCCCCCCCCCAGGGAGGCGAGAGGTCAAACTACCTGTGGAGAGTTCACACCCAACACATTCCACGAGCCGCTCGAGGACCCATCGTCAGGGAGGCGGCTCCCTTTGCACCGGTTCACTAAAACTTTGATCTGAAGATGAAGTTGAGGAACATTATCAAATCAGACATTCAGCAGCTCTAAAACATCGCATTAAGTATCGGCTCCTACAAAGTGGAACAAAACAACTATTCAGCAATAAATGAAGTCGTTGTGTATGAACTACTGAAGGGGGACTCCCGCGTGTCTTTTCTTTCTAAAGCATATTATTATCTTATCTTTCTAAAGCATATTATTAATCCCTCATTTGGGGAGATTCCATTTTTACACTCTGTTGTCGTTAATCACCACACACACATCAGGCCACACACACACACACACACACATTTGCTCTGCTGGCTGCTAAACACCAATCCAACTCACTGAAAAGATGGCGAGGCAGGAGAATATATCGTCATTCTTTAAAAACAGGTCAAGGCCATTTGTAATCAACCAGCAACATCGGCTTTCTCCTTTCCTCCGAGGGGACGGGAAGAGGACTCGTTCATGCATCACAGCGGGGCTTGTTCCTCCGGCGTGACAAATCAATGGAAGGGCTTGATTACGTTGCACTGGGAACAATTCATCTTCATACTTTGCTGTTTTCCCTCCGGGAAGTTTTACGAGAACATGAAACAGAACATTCTTAGATTTTTTCTTTTCTTTTCGACGTCAGCGCGTCGAGTGAAGCTCGGCTTCGGAGGCGGGATGGGGTCGCGGGGAAGAAATGTCTCGCTAATTGAAAACTCCGGAGCCTCTTTTCTCCTATAAACAACCACAGCAGCAACACAACGGGAAAAAAAACTTCTAACAAGCCGCATGGAGGGAGAGACTCTGATTCTTGGACAGCAGGAGCCCACAACAAGGCTTCGGGCCCCAGAGGGGGGGGGGGGGTCGCGGCCTGGCTCGTTGCTCCGTTTACAGAGTCGTAGTCGACACTGAGAAACCGTCCCGGAGACTTCAGAGAGAAGCTGCGTTGTTGCGGCGGAGAGTTTTTAACTTGAGCCTTCCATGCGTACGAGACGGGACTTTGTGGAGAGCATTTGTTTCTCGTTTCCCGGGCGGCCAGGGGATCCATTGTGGTTGAAGCACCACAAGGTTTTCTGTTGTAAAGAATCCCATTTTGACATGTGAACACATACAAGTTGTTCAAACTCTGTGGTGAACATACCCGAGAGGGGCCGATAGATTATACGATTAAAGGCAAATCAGAGCCGTTTGCACGATGAGTTGCACTAAAGTCAGATTTAAATTAGATTTCTCGTTTCTAAAGGAAACTATGATTGTGGTTGTGTAGATTTTCTCCTTTTTTTAAAGCGGATTAAACTGCGTTGGGACTCGTGTACTCGTCAGGCAGCAGGAGAAGTGCTGTCGGCTTATGTCGACGGTTCAAAGATCCGGTTACCGATGTCGTTCGCTTGCCTTTTGAAATGCACGGCGGTACGTACGGGGATAAGTGAAGGCTTCATTGTCCACTCGGCCATGATGTTTGGCTCTTATTCTGAGTGTCATGAGGTCTCAACTAGTCGCGGGGTGAGGCTCAGGTGCAGAGAAACAGGCTGGACTCCAGGTTTGAGTGAAACAAAAGAACATTTTACTTCGGGAAAAAGTAAAACATAAAATCTCATAGAAACTACAACAAAAAAACTAGTAATCACCATGTGAAAAAGACTGTGAGTGAGACATCGAACAGAGACACTAAAAGACTGAGATAAAGACAACAAACCTACAGGAGACAAAGGAAAGACTGGCACAATGTATAAGGGGAAACACACAGGTGTACTGCATGATGCAATCAGGGAGACAGAGGAGTGGCTGAGGGCAGGTGGAGGTAATTAACCAATCAAGGAGACAGAGGAGAGACAGAGGAGAAACAGGAGAAATGGAACAGGGTGTTACAAGAAATGTGTCACATTTGAGAGGATTGCATGAGGGTCTATGGAGCAGAGCTGTAGTGGTTGGATCTGGCCGATGTACACTTTATTGTTCCCACATTGGGGAAATTCTTCAATTACTTAAGATCTTTATTGTATTACAATTTTGACAAAGTACACCAAAGAGCTGATTTCTCAGAAATAAAGATAATTCAGGAAGTGATGTCAGAAAGAAGAGAGAGAGAGAGAGAGAGTCTAAATATAATTTTAATGACTACCATGATCCAGGTATGTGTGTGTGCCTTTATGAAAGAGATAAATGGTGTGGGGGGGGGGTCAGTTGATGTTAATGGATAGTTGGGTCGACTGCACCGATTCCTCTTCGCTTCCTCTGGCAAACCCAATTGGTCCCATTGATCCAAGGAGCAGCAGAACAATGGGCAACACCCCACTGGACCCACTTCCACGGACCCCACTGGTCAGACATGATGGATGGGCCACGCACAGGAAGTACACAAATTAATTGATCCCCAAATAAGTGCATTGTTTAAAAAAAGGGCGAAGACTAGATTTAGTTGTTCGTGCACGACTTGGTTTTGAAAGCGGGAACCACCAAACGTAAAGCAGAACGTATCCGATGGCCGTGTGCCGATGACAACATGTTAAGTGATGACGTGTCCTCAGTGGAGAGACACACAGCTGCACGTGTCACGCCGTGCCAGCGGAGAGGAGCTCACGTCTCCGTCGTCATGCCGCCGACTGTTGTGGTCTCCTTTTAACATGTTCAATTCCTCACAGATGTGGTTGTTCACTTTTAAGGCATATTCCCTATCATGGCTATAAAACCTGTGTAATGGTGCCAAGATGTTCCCGGAGACAGGGGGAGGCATATGAAATAAAAAAAATAAAAAACTTGCTGTGATCTAGTGGGACATTCTCAACAATGAAAAGTATTTCACATGTGCATTTTGCCTTTTGCGAATAACAAAAAAACACATGCAACATGTACATGGGGCTCAGTCTCTCTTAAAAAGAAAAGCTCTATGTTTCACCAGGATGCAACCCATATATACAAGTTTAAAACTAAGTTAAAGATACCCTGTGAATAGAGCTCTTTGAATATATGTTGTACTAGAGATCAGTTTGTTGGACGAAATTATGATCGACTGACAACGTTGGTGAAGTGTTGCATGGTTGTTTTGATTTGTTTCCCCTTATTTACAATTATTTTCCTGCTTTATCATTTTTATTTTGTGTTTCCTTATGGCACTTCTTGGCCAGATGCATGGTTAATTTTTTACTTTATTTGTATCTATTTTTAACGTTTTCTTATTATTATGCATTCCCACTTTTGAAGACTGTATTTCTGTAAAAATACAGAAAAAAATTATATATTATATTATATATATAAAATATTTCTATATTTCTATTTATATATTTATACATATAATATCTATATTTTTCTCTCTAAACATGTAGTTCAAGTTCTTTAAAAACAAAAACAAGCAGCAGACCAAAGGTCAAATAAAGTTGTGATCTTTTAATCAGATATGCGCCGCGTACAGTCTGAAAGCACGCTGTAATTGGAGCAACTTTTCCCCTGTTTTTTAACAAGCCTCTCCTTTGCACTGCTAGTAATGGGGACCGTCTGGATGCATTTGTAGGTTTCCTCTGTTTTCATTGCTTTCCTGCTGAGCCCATCTCGCGCAGCCGATTGCAAACACGCCATATATCTTTCAAACAGCCAGACTCATAAAAAGACAGGAAAGGCACCGGTCCTAATCCACACTTTAATGAGCAGAAAATGGAAGTAATGACATCCAGGAAATAATCTTTCTTCTCTCCGCTTCGCCCCATTGACACCAATAACCCCGCGGCCGGCCTCACCCCCCCCCACACGGTCGTGACACGTCGTGCTGTAGAAATATTCTTTTTTTTAAACTCTCTCTCCCGGGATTTTCTCACACAGGCAATTATTAAGAACGATGACGCTTTAACAGTAGCCGGAATCGGAGCGCTCAACTTTGTCGTCGTGAGTGAATCCTATTACGCGGCGGGGCATAATGGCCGCTTGTGAAAACAGAGAGAGGGCATGGGTATCACACGGCATCTCGGAAAAACAAAAGGCTCATTTGACGGCGTCTGGCCCCCTTTGTGACGGCGTATACGAGCCTCAATTGTTTTCTCCTCTTCGAGTAAATGGGCCGGCTTAATGTGGTTCGGGAGCCGGAGAGAAATGACAACCGGAGTTAAGTTGGGAATATTATAGGAACGATTCATTCCTGCTGATTACATAGGAGTATACAGACATTGTGACTTTGTAAAGCTTTATTTTGTCACTCACACATGCGGATAAATGTCTCCGTATACACATTTCTGGATCTATATCAGAGGAGTTTGGAGAACATCTTGATTGGATGAAGATGATAACTTTTAGGCCAACCCTCTTCCTCGTCACCACTTCCAAATACCTAGATAGCTTGCAATTTGGGCAATGAACACTTAGAGGAATGGCAGCTTGCCACACCCCCTCTGTGTCGCACTTATAGCATCATAGGGCCACAGAGAATTGCTTTTGCCATTTAGAAGGAACAAGGACGACACATGTGACATTTGCACACAAGAAAAAAAGAGGAGCATCCATTTTGCTTGGGGATTCATGCGGGTTATAATTTGATTGATTTTAAACATGCATGTAAAATGTAAGCCTTTTGGATTTCAGTGTTACTCTTGCTCTGAGGAAAACACCTTATACGCAGATATGTGTCTTGGCATAACCCCCAGAAAGCAAAGCAGGTAGAGAGAAAGTAGGGAAAAAAGGTTGAGAACATCTTCTTCTTTCTTTTCATGAGGCCTTAAAGAGAAACGGTTGAATGAAACAATGTCGCTGGTGTTTCAGAATCATCTGTATCTTATCATTGGTGGAGAAGAAGAAGAAGAAGAAGAAGAAGAAGAAGAAGAAGAAGAAGAAGAAGAAGAAGAAGAAGAAGAAGAAGACAAAATTCCCCTAAACAGAAAAACGTGGAGAGCCAGACTTTTTTTGTTCTTTCAAAGAGCCTCCAGAGCGGCTGTTGTCTTTGAGGAGGGAGGGGAGATTGCTCTCGGCCCACGACTGGTTCTCATCATCCTGACAATAAAACTCAAGCAGTTGAAACAAAGCGACGGTTCATGAAAAAAAAGAAATGGGGGGAAAAAGAGGAAAAAAACGAGGGGGCTAGGAGATTTCCACTGGTCTGCACTGAATTCCCCCCCGCCTTCAAATCCAACAGCCAAAGAGGAGCAGAGGGCTGATTTTTAGGAACGCTTTGGTGGCTTAATTCCTCCTTGGCTCCCTGGAGCTGAAGGACGCAGCGACCGAAGGCTTAGAAATAGTTCAAAGATGAATGATTGTGCTTCAAATTCCCCGAGGTTTGTTGTCGGGGTGTCCGGGTTTTATTGCAGACGACTGACACGGAGTAATAAAAGAAAAAGAGCTGGGTCCAGATCCCTCTGATGAGAAAACAATACCTCGATGACTTCAGGCACTTGCTGTTGTTGTGTGAGTGTGTGAACACGAGGGGGTCGCATGCACGGAAATAACAACTTGCGTCCATTTGACTCACGCGTAGATATTCTGTATTAAATCGTGTAACGAGTGCATGCTTTAAAACGATAATTAACACGATCGTATATATATTTACAGACAAATCTGTACACTTTTTACATTTCTGCTACTGATAAAATGCGAATATAAAAAAAAAAAAGAGTCCCGACAGCGACAGAACGGCGCCTCACACGTCGGCGCTCGAGGACACCTGCGATAGCCTGGGGTCGGAGTCCGTCTCGAAGCGGTAGTGGTAGCCCTCGCACAGCTCCCTGCAGGCGTCCCGCAGGTCGTACACGCGCTTCTTGATGCCCTTGCGGTTGAGATAGAGCACGAAGAGGAAGACGAGGCCGATGAAGCCCAGGACGATGCCCAGGAAGACGTAGGAGGTGTGCAGGGCGAGGTCGGCACCCGCGCCCCACTGGTGGCAGCCCAGCGTCAACGAGCCCACCGCCAGCATGGACGTGTTCCTCATGCCGGCCGGGAACGCGCACACGAGGCCCTCGGCGTCGCCGATGCGCCCCTGGGATCGGTTGAGCCACAGGGCGAAGGGTTCGATCCCGCAGGAACACGTGAAGGGGTTCTCCCCCAGCAGCAGGTCGGCCCTGGGCAGCGAGTCCAGCTCTCGCAGACCCTCCTCGGGGACCGTCTTGAAGGCGTTGAGCGTCAGGTCCAGCTCCTCCAGGCGCTCCAACCCCGAGAAGGTGGAGTTGTGGACGGCCACCAGCGAGTTGTTGGAGAGCTGCAGCCGCTGCAGGCCGCTCAGGTGGGAGAAGATGCGCGAGGGTAAGTAGATGAGGCCGTTGTGAGAGAGGTCCAGTCGCCTCAGGGTGCCCAGGGAGCTCCAGCGGAGGGACGTGGCCAGGTCCATCACCGACGTGTGGTTGTAGAGGGCCCGGCTCAGGTTCAGCTCCCGCAGAGACTGGTTCTGCATGGAGAAGGCCTCAGGGTGGATGACCGCCAGCTGGTTGTTGCTCAGGTCCAGGGAGCGGAGGCTGCGCAGGCCGGCGAAGGAGTGGGACTCCACCTCGGAGATTCTGGATGGAAGAGGCAGTTTCATATCACATATAGAAGAAGAAAGTGGATCGAAATATGTCCAGGCATAAAGACAGGACTAATTAAATCTGAGGTCAAATCTGTATATTTTAAATCCATTTAACACACTTTTTAAAGTCGGTTTCAAGTGCCGTGCAACCAGAATGATGAAATCCGCTAAGCTGCTTTATGATGATCAACAATGAGGATCAACTGAGGGCTGGCACTGTTCCCGCTTAGAGGAACCATGTGTTTTGGGTTGCGCACGGGGCGTGTTGTTCATCCCCGAGTCCCCCGGGAGTCGTACCTGTTGTTGCTCAGAGAGAGGTTGGTCACATTGTCCAGCCCTTTAAACGAGTCCGGGCCGATTCGACCGATCTGATTCCCGGTGATGAACAGGTTCCTGGTGTATCCCGGGATCCCGCTCGGGACGCTCCGCAGCTCTCTGGAGACGCACTTCACGGTGTGAGCCGCCTCGGAGCACTCGCAGCGCGGAGGGCACGACGCGTAAACGGAGCCGAGCAGCGCGCACAAAACTATGCGCTGCGCCAAATCCAGCATGTTGGTGAGGGGGAAAACGTGTGTTCGGGGGGGGTTCGAGTGCGCCGAGGAAAGGAGAGGAAGGAAAGGAGAGGAGAGGAGAGACGCGCGGAGAAGCGGATAAACCAAACGATCAGCTCCTCCAAGACATCGGTATCCGCCGCTGTCCCGGCTGGGAATGCGCTTCAACTTTGCATCTCTGCAGAAAGTGTGGCCGGGAGGCAGGGTCGGATTTCCATGAGAACAAAAAAAAAAAAAAAAAAAAACTGGGGGTCGCGCCGATCAGAGAGGGGAGGGGAGAGGAGGGGGGAGAGGGAGGGGGGCTTGTTTGATCCTTTGCTGTGCGCGAAGCGGGGCGTCGCTTCTTCTCCAACAAAGAAGTTAAAAGGACCATCGCCCGGTGCGATGATATGCGGGGAGGGGCTTCTCTCTCGAGCCTGCTCCCCCCGGTCCGGATCCACGAGATCGTCCTCTCCGTCTCGAGTGGGAACCGGAGAACACGACGGCCACGAGAGAGGAGGAGGAGGAGGAGGAGGAGGAGGAGGAGAGGAGAGGGGGGAGGAGGAGGAGGAGGAGAAAGTGCTTCTCAACAAGTACGCACGCCAAAAAAATAATCACGTGGCGCCGGTCCACATTGCAGTGTCTCACACATGAGCTTTTTAATATGGAAATATGGACTTATAAAACATATTGTCACTGTTAAGCAGGGCAAAAACCCACAAATATTGCAAGAATTCTGGGTTTATTATAATAAATGTGACATCACATACTTCTAAATGTGTTCTTCCTGTGGAGTTGGATGATGTCATAAGTTATTGTCTGGTTTAATTACTCTGGTTTTAAAGCTTTTATGAGAATTGCATTGGCTTCACCGTTAGTTGGCAGATTGGATGTCCCCGGTGATCCCCACCTCCCAGGTGGTATATGGTAAATCTGGGGGGCCACGGCGGGGGTTTGGGGGCCCAGACCTGAAGCCTTTGATCTCCCTATTGTTGAAGGCTGCAGGATAAATAGCCACAGAGT
This sequence comes from Liparis tanakae, assembly GCA_036178185.1. NCBI lineage: Eukaryota > Metazoa > Chordata > Actinopteri > Perciformes > Liparidae > Liparis > Liparis tanakae. Next base: position 12,777,278 of record CM070106.1, read on the forward strand.
GGGACTTCCCGCCACTTGGATGGGAGCGTATCAAAGCCGGGCCGGCTTCCCTTCCTTAATGTTGATTCTGACAGCTTATCATGATTATTGCAGGAATCACTCCGGAGTGTATAGAAACCTCAGGAAAAGGAGAAGGAAGGGGGGGGGTTGCCTTTCATGGCTCAAGAGAGATTTTAAATCCTCACATTGTCCCGCCTGCTGAGGACCTTCGTGAAACTCGATTGTCATAATTCATTAAAAAGAAAACTCGGGGGAAATAAAAAAAAAACGCCACACATTTCTACAATAATAGACATCTTTATTTGTATTATAGCCGGAAGTGACAAATGCATTCAGAGTTCACACAGACACTTGCAGGATATGCAAGCATAAAAATTAAAAGGTATTTTGGAGATTACAGAAACAAAAAAAGGAGCGTTTTGAACATTGCAGACTTGTAGAAGTATAGATGAATAGCGTCTCTAACGGCATCCCGACTGTCTTTTGTCAGCGGACTGAGGGCCACAGGTCTCCACATTCCTGGAGCTGCTCTGGGATACGACGAGGCACCGCAGCAGGAAACATCGAAACCCTTTCAAATGACCTCAACTCAACGTTGCATTCCTGCACACCAATAAAAGGGATATACTGATTAGCTTCACTATATTTCTATACGTCCGGAGCTTGAGTTTGATGTGCTGATCTCAAAAGGGGCCATTCATTCATTCATGCATTACCTTTAGCTAAACACATAATGAAAGAGCGGTTTCACTTAAGGAAAACAAATTAAGGTTCCAATTTATCTCCAATTTTCCAACCCAAAGGGTTTTGTTTCTAGGTTACTGAACCACATTCTCCAAGTTGAAAGTGTTGCTCATTTAAAAGCTTTGAGAAATTTACTCTGGAGCGACACACAGAACAGCATCATTGCATCAAATCAACATCAACTGAAGAACGGCTCGTTACAGCGGGATGTGTTCTGACAGCAATCGTACAAAAACTTGAAAGATTTAAAAGAACGACGCGGCGTAATAAAGATATAGAAATCCATCACCGGGCAGGTCACGGCTGCAGTGAAGAGCAGCTGGTTATGAATGAAGAAGACACGCAGTGTGCGTCAAGCAGGAACCACTCTCGCTTCGTTTCTCGCATGCCACACACACACACACACACACACACACACACACACACACACACACACACACACACACACACACACACACACACACGCACTGGCATGCAGTCACATGCTCTCTCTACAAATCGCAGTGTGCATGACCGACTAACACACACACACTCATTCTAACACAACATCTTCTGCCGAGCAGAGATGATATGCAGAAGCGGAGTAAAGAGAACGAAACATCACACCGCTCAATTATTCAACGGATGAATCTGTTGTTTGAAAAGTATTTAAAGAGCGCCCGGCGTATGCCAAGATGACGCGCGATCAAATATTTACAGGCAACGCGGATGAGATGCACGCGAGAGACGGCCGGAGAGCGTCTGCTTTTTCAAGAAGTCGGGGAAGTCAAACCGCGACACGGAGGATAAAACTATATTCAAGGTATAAACGCCAGTCTGCTTTGTGGGCCGCCGTGCATCAAAGCTTTATGAAAAGAGCGTTGACGTTTCACGATGACCTTCGACTCTGATCTGCAGAGGTGGAAAACAAATCAGGCGCTAGGGGGGCGAGGGGCGGGGCAACTGAGGATATTCAGCTGGGGTTGGGCGAGTGTGAAAAGAACCTGAGGAGCCGGGCTACCTGCTGCTTTCTGGCGGCACCGCGGACAAAAGAGAGGGCTCAACACTTCTTTTTTGTGTGCGTCTGTATAGAGGGGATTTGAATCTACTCACGACGGCCATGGCAACGAACGCCGGACCATCAAATCGGAATTAAAGCCGTTTTCAAAACGTGTCAAAAAATTTGAAATATGACATCGCTTCTTCCCATTAAGTCAAAATGTGTGATGAACTAAATAAAAACAAACTCACTCAGGTTGAGCAAAGACAACGTTCAGGTTTCAGAACTCAAAACAAAAACAGAAACAAAAAAAGGTGATATTCAAAGTCAGTTTGATTCGGTCTCCCCAAGTACAGAAAACCACTCGGTTGCTACAGTCGGTGCACGGATGACCCGTCATTAAAACAAAAGAAATAGGTATGAAAACAGTTCCTGTAAACGTATTATAAGTAGTACTGTGAGGTGACGCGTGTGCATGTTCGACATATTAGATTTGTGTTTAAATAGACGGCGGCTTAAGAAGATGCGCTCAAATGCAAACAGCTCTAGCGTGTCCAGCTCTAGGTTGCAGGTTAGTGCGAGCATGAAATGCAAAATAATTCCCTAGAAAAGCGTCTAAAAAGAAAATCTATTTAACATGTTTGTGCTCCCCGGTCTAAAAACGTCCTGGATGTAAAAGTAAAAATCTGCAAATATCTGAAAGCAAGGCATGAATGTGTTCCCTCTGAGACGGTTACGCTGTTCCTCTACTCGACCAATCAGAGTCCACACCTTACAGGCGGCAATCGCTTAAAACCTGCGGTACGGCTTCCGGTAATCATAATCCATTAAGTGTGTTCAGGTAGTTTGTGGGCGTGTCCAGTCACCTCTCTCCCTCGCTCTCTAAATAAATGACTGATTCACTCCAGCTTCCCGGCTGGATCAAAGCCAGAAACCGGCTGCCTGCTTCCCACAAACCACCCGCTCGCCGGACGTTCTCTCTCAACAGGAAGTGTTCATCTCCTCGATCGCTTCCGCTCGACACCGCGCGTCGTTGTCGGCGAGGTCGACCCCCCGCGTCCCGACCTGCGGGGGGGTCCCGCCGTGTCCTCGGCCCGCCTCCCCAAGGTCACCGCAGGTTGATGGCCAGGGCCGCTGTGAGGATGATGCCCACCAGCATCAGGAAGGGCAGCCAGGTCTTCAGAAAGGCTGCACAGCTGAGAACGCCCACAGAGAGGAGGAGAGAGACATGAGGGGGAGGAGACGCAAATAGATAGATAGAACCCCGTCGAGGACGAGGCACACATCCTCAATAATACAAGAGGGAGCGGTGAAGATAGCAAAGTAATCAGGTCCTGATCGAGTTGCCTCTGTTCACCAAAGTGGTGCGGAGGCTGCTGTTGCGGGCACGAGTTGAGTGGTTCTTTTGTTACTTATTTTTATTAATAAAAAATATTAATGAACGGAACACAATAACAAAAGTTGACTTTTTAATGCAATCAACAGTTGGATGGATCACATTTATCAGAGTATTTAGGTTAGGACAGACATGCATACTGCGTGTATGTATGTATCTTTGTATATATAAATACACACATATATATTATATATATATATTCTTTTTTTAATTAAATATATATATATATATATATATATATATATAAACAAAAATATAGAAAACATATATATATATATATATATAAAAATATATAGATATATAGATATATATTATTACTATTTCTAACTATCAATAACAAATGTCTAGTTTTTAAGAATCTATGCCGTATCAATAGAACATATTGGGATACTCAAATGCATCAAGTCCAACCCTCTAACGCTGGTCTTCAAAGGGCCTTCTGGAGGAATGTCCTCTGGACTCTTAACTCTTCCCAAGATTGCTGGCTCTCCCTCTCGTGTCCTGAGACCGGTTCAAGGCATACCAGTGAAATCAGGGCTGAGCTCCCGGGCTCATGGCGAGGAACCTCTTTGACGAGCTTCAGCCCCACTTTGTTATGGGGGCTTTGAAGAGAGCAGCTTTAGCTTAGAGGGGGTTGAGCCTTTAAGGCAGATACAATCCTAATATTTTTGGACAGCAGGAGGCAGACTGCCAAAACGTTTTTGGCCAAACAACAAAGTTAAACAAATCGTTGTGGGATTTTGTCGTCATCCGCCTGAGTCAGCAGATCGTCTGGAGAACACGGGAGCCAAAAAAAATAACTACGAATTGTCTAAGTGCTGCACATATCGAAGAGGAGGAGTTGGAGAACACAACGGGAGGCCCCCGCAACTTCCAATATATGATTATCGTTTAGGATATTAAAAAGTCGGACAACAAGCAGAAAAATGCTCATCTGCAAAGATGCCGGGAGACGGTGGTTGTAAAAAGTGTTCATACAAGTCTCATCTTATCAAAACACGGTCGGAAAAACGAGATTTCTTTTTTTTCTCAATGGGTTTCAACTGGTTAAATAAAGGTTTAAAAAAATAAAAATAAAAAGAATGTGACGGGCGAGTGAGTCGTCGATCCAGGAGAAAAGCCCGCCTTAAATTAAAGTCTTATTCAGACACTTGTCAACGCCACTGGAGCCGCAGCAGCTGATCTCTACAGGAGCCACAGAGGCAACAGGATCAAACTTACAACGCAGTTTAAGCTTCGTTGACAAAAGACAAAAGCCAGACGGTTAATGTCTTACTGTAACCCAGGGTTACCACGTCTCACACGCTGTATCTGAGAACAGTCAAATACACAGTTCAATTAAGTAGTTAATCTTGTTAATTTCATGTATAGTTAGGGAAGAGAAACATTGTGTTGTATCTCCTGCACAATGAACTTAAGAGTCATACAATGACTAAAGTTATAAGTGCCGACATTTGGCATTAATTGGCGGGTACGTCGCGTCCGAAAGTTTCCCCGACAACAATATTTCCTGCTGCGTTGACTAATCCTACACCGTTAACCTACCATGGCGATTTTTTCTTTTTTTCAGATGCTTTTGGAAACAGGAAGTCTTAAATATCGACAATTGAGTAAATATTTTGCATAGAAAAATCTAAATTATTTAGAGGTTATTCAACCTTCTGTTTCTTTATTATATATGCAATGCTTCAGTTATTTATTTACAAAGCTTGTATTGTGGTGATGAAGTAGTCCATGAATATGAGATACGAGTCTACAGTTAATTACAATTCCTTCTCGGCGTTGTGGAAATTGATATATGGCTTTTTGCGAGTTACATTTATTTCTCTTCTTGTTCATCAACGTTCATTTTGTTTGCCTGCTCTCGGGCGCATGAGGGAATAATGCAGCCAGCAAAGCGCTGAGCCTGAAGGCTCCATCCGCAGAGGCGACTATAAAAGAAACTTTGTCTCCACGGCCGACATCGGGCGAGTCGGACCGCTCCGACCTCGAGGGTTGACGCACTTTCCCAAAAGACCGGCCCGTCTTACCTGATGTGCTTCCCGTGGATCAGAGCGCGGAGGCAGAGGTTCACCATGTTCCATGAGGTGCTGTTTTCATATCGCATCAGATTCAGAGCCATGGCGACGTGCGAGTGGCAGTTGTCACAGCAGAGGTTGTGCTGAGGAGGAAATAATTCAATTCAGTTTATTTGTGTAGCCCAATTTCACAAATTAGTCTCAGAGTGCTTTACAATCTGTACACATAGACATCCCTATCCCAAAACCTCACATCAGATCAGGAAAAACTCCCAAATAACCCTTCAGGGGGAATAAATAGAAGAACCCTTCAGGAGAGAACAGAGGAGGATCCCTCTCCAGGATGGAAAGAATAAAAGATGTAATGTGTACAGAAGGACATATTTAGAGTTAAAATACATTCAATGAATATGACAGAGTGTATGAATAGTTCATAGTTCATTATAATAGTTCAAAATAAGAGGAGGAATGGTTCCTGGTTGGTTTCCCTTTCATACGGTAAATATTAAAGACGTGTCCGCAAGTCCTCTTTCCTACCATCCTGTTCTTGTACTCCTCTGAGGCGTCGTGCACCGCCGTGTCCCAGGCGTTGGAACCGCTGGCGTAGACTTTGCTCACGTCAAGAATCCAGTACCTCAAGTCAAAGACGGAAACCGTTAGGACGGATGTACTTTATACTTTATGCACAGTCACTGTTTCTTTCTTTCTTATATTTATATTTTATTCTCGTGTGTTTAGTTTATTGGTGCTACTGTGTCAACAAATTTCCCCTTGGGGATTAATAAAGTATCTATCTATCTATCTATCTATCTATCTATCTATCTATCTATCTATCTATCTATGTCAGGAAGCCGATTTGGTTCTGACTTTTCCCTCTGAAGGGATATGTTCACTTAACCCTCCTGTTACCTTTAGGGTCAATTTGACCCCATTCAATGTTTAACGTCGATGTTCTTTGGGGTCAATTTGGGGTCAATTCTTTCACTGTGTCAAACATATAGGAAATATCAACTTTTTTATATATTTAAAGGGCTATTTAGGTAGTCAACAAACAAACATAAAGTACCTCACAAACTTGTGAAAAAATATACATTTTCTGGAGGTTTTAATTGCTGGGGTCAAATTGACCCAGAGGGTAAAATATGTTAGTAAATGTGAAGTTAACAGGAGCGTTAAGGATCACAAACACCCAAATACGTTGATTTACTCACTTTGTTGGTTTTCCAAAAGCCATGTTGCCTTCCTGCAAAAAAAAAATATATATTTTCAAAATAAATGAAGTAATTATTTGTCAATGTCTCTTTAATTAAGCTTGGCTCATTGTATTTGTCTCACTACAATGCAAACACAGCAAAACACCCATGGTTATGTTCAAGACTGTGTTTGGCAATAAACATGTCAGCCTTAAAATCAGCCATTTGAAAGATGTTTTAGCTCAAAAACATGTTGTATAGTGTCTCTCCATTGTTTATGAAACGGTAGACACAAAAAAAGTTGGTTACGTTGTTGCAAGAAACAGAAAAACTCAATGAAATCTGTTTTTTAAGACAAATGTCAACAAAAACTGGCTTATTTACAGGAGGGGTTTGAGGAATGTATTTTGACGATTACTCACGGAGACAAAGTAAGGTCCAGCAAAGTCCCGGATGACACCAGTGGAAGTGCAGATTCCAATGTGGCCGATGAATGGAACCAGCCATCTGAACAAAGCAACATGCAAAGTTAATGTCACAACATCAAAAGTGGCGCAGTGGACCTCTTGTTCTTGTCCCGAGAGGACAGACGAGGCCAGTGGAGGTGCATGTCCAGCTCTCATTAAGCGTAGTGCAGTGAGAGGTGGGCCGACATCACACGTAACATATGATATGATGATATGATATATTCCTTTATTCGTCCCACAGTGGGGACATTACAAAAATCACAGCAGCGGTGCACATTAGAGCATTAATAAAAATAATTATAAAACACAAAACTAAATATTAAAAACTAATACTAATACTAAATATACAGGGGGAAAACAAAGTAAAGTGCTGAGTAAAGTAAAGTAAAGTGCAGAGTTTAGCTGTGTTGGGGAAGAGAGAAAGTCAGATCAACGTCAACAACCTTCCAGTTTCATGCCCACTTATCTTCTCTGTATACAGAACTCCTCAATTATTCTTGTTTTTGACCCTCATATATAAACTCTGCCTGCACTTTGTCAATGGGAGACAATAGATGACAACATTGATGGTCTGCATCCACGACCATCAACTTATAAACACACTGATTCCCACAATTGTTCTAGGGGGGGAAAAAATCACTAAAATTCTTAATGGTACAAGCATTTCACAGCCAGTTGTTGATGTTGGGTTTTGGTTGCTTTTATCATTTTCTTTTATGTTTGGGTATCAAATTGCCTTTTTGTATATTTGTTTTGGGAAAGGGAGGGGAGGGGGGCTGTAATGTTTATCCTCACCATTTGGCTGTGGGATATGTTATCCTTTCAATCCTCATGTGTGAGGTCTATTGTACTGTCATGTTTTGTAATTTCTACAAATAAATCATACATACAAAATAAATAAAAAATCTTAATGGTAATGCTTCACAAGTTATAAACAGTATAAAAGCTAGACAACATGCGTCTCTAAATAAATAGTATGTTGGCTTTACTACAACATCAGGTTTAGTCTTCATATTTTAAAGAAACGTTTTGTGTCGTTTGTTACATATTAGAAAAACTTACATAGTAATAATAGTTTTTTTAATGCATCCTCAACTACATATATATTTAATTACACTCATAACGTGTAAACATTCTGCATACATCTTATATATGCGTGCTTCTTACGAACAGCAACAGGACGGTGTTGTTACTCGTTTGCTAGCTCGCTGACGTTGAGCTAGTCGAAGCTGTCACTTTATTCACAACATCACTCACGATAGTATCGGGATCGGCGTCCACACAACACAGTACGGAAAGCGGCCGATCTCTGGGTTAATCCTCTCAGACGCGATTTGGTAATTCTTCATGGTGTCTTTTTCAACATCCGCCATCACCAGCTGCGGGAAATGCACTTAATTCGGCCCGTTCACGGCTGCGTTGAGTCGCACGAGTACCCGGAAACAATACCGGAAGTTCTGCTTTTATAAAAGCTTCAAAATAAAAGTGAAATAGTACTAAGTAGAGCAATACGCGGCATTATAAATACATAAATTAAATATTTGGTATATTATAATAGTATATACATTATTTATAGTATATTAATGTAGATTGGCGTGTTATATGTTCAACAACACAATATATTTAAGTCAATGATGTTTTACGTTGAAAGGTATAATCGAGAGGGATTTCTCTTATTCCTGTTTGCATCGATCGGATGTGTAGTCTGCTTTGACAGCAGGAGCAACTTCTGGGATCAGGAGGAATAGATCAGTGACAGTCTTGAACAACTTTCGTCAAAGAAGCCAGTAATGTTTTTTAACACACATCCCTTGGAGGAAATACGTATCTTACATTTCAAGCAGTTACATTAATACCTTTGAATATAATTAAGTGACGTAATTGAATACTTGGTGATAGAATAAATACATAAACATTAATATGTTTAAGTGATGGCTGTTCTATAATCTAAGATTGTTCCAGTCAAACACAAATACATTTTAAACAACTAGTCCCAGTTGTGGGTTCTTATATTCTTCAAAGGGAGGATTTGCTGCTTTTCACAGTTTTACATTTTTGTGAAATTACTATCTTTTGATTTTGGACTGTTGATAGGAACAAACAAAACAATGAACAAGCTTCAGCAAATGTTCATGGACATGTATCCCCAGAATCTGACGATATGTAGAATCTTTGATCAATCCCCCCAAAACAACAACTGTATATTAATCAGCAATTAAAATAGCATTAGTTGCAACCTTTGCAAAATTACCTTGTTGACTTTGTATCAGGGGTCAACACCCAGAACAGAGGTCAGTGGTTCTAAAACAAGGGTTGACTAAATTAATCTGAGGGGTAACGAGAAGAAGAAAAGTAATCTACTACACAAAAGTATGTATTAGTTCTCTTGGCTTTTTGTTGTTATTGCATCTTTTGGCTGTTGTGATTGGACTGAACTGCTCAGTGAACACAACTAAGGATGTGGTAAGTATGTATTGGTTAATATAAAGGCAATATGAGCCAAAATAATTGAAAAAGCCATCAGTATAGGGAACAATTTTAAAAATAACAGTAGTGAACTCTTTACCAGCCTGATCGTGCTATTTTCTAAAGTCTTACTATACATCTCACTAAACATGTTACATTATATGGTTCCATTGCTTGACAGGTATCTTTACCCTAATGCACACTATGCTTTACGTTAGAGAATGATAATATGATCTTCATTATAAAAATAATTCTAAAATAGCATCTAACACACCAGCCGAGCTAAATATAACAATCTTAATTAAAACAATCCCCAATGTATTTAAACAGAAATATATGTAAATACTTTAAACACGAATAACTATGCAACCATTTCATGTCATCTCGAGACAGAAATTGTTCATAGTTTGGGCATATTTGAATGTATTGATATGGTTATATTGTTTAAAATACTGTATGTCCATTAAGCAACTTTGGGGGACACTCAACCAAATACTTTATCAACAATAAGTCCCAGTTTTCGGTTCGGACTCTATTGCACAGGTCTATTGTTACCATCCAAATTGAATCCCACCACAAGCACTTTAATGGGACTTCAGTCTGGTTTATTGCAAAAGGCCTCTATTTGATTTCACACCAGCATGAAGAGAACTCTCCAGTACGGAGGAGGCGGACGACTGCATCTACAGAAGGAGTTATCTATAGCAATGGTGGAAATGGGAAACAAAGACGAGCCCAGGGGACCTGCCGGTGCCCTGTGTACTCCATATTGGGTCCCATTATAAGTGACAGTTGATATATCGTACGAAGGGCAAAAACAAACTACTCAGCAGAAGCAGGCGGACGTTGATAAACAAAGGCACACCTGGGTTCATCGTTGGGGAGCGGAGGGAATTCTCCGGCGAAATGCCAACTCAATATCTGGCTGAGCCATCCAACCCAATTAGGCCAGAAGATGTGCCGTTTAAGGGACCCGAAGCCCGGCGACACGACTCTTCAGTCAAAGGGTTTGAAAAGTAAAATGTCAAGTCTTCGCTGGTTTTCCAGTTCAGCTCTTTGGAATGTGATGAGAAATACAATTAGGGTCTAATTCTACACTTTTAGAAACACATTAGAGGATGAGACGTTATGAGAAAGGTTGTGTAAACAAGTACAAAAAAAGATGATTTGTGATTTTTACTGAAGAAAAAGGCCCCGATTAAAGCCAGGGGAAAGGACACGTCTCCAATCAGTTATTGTAAAGCTACTCAGCACTTTTCTACATAAAGTCTTGTCACTTATAAAAGATTTGCTGTGTTTTTTCTAATTATTTTCTATTTATTTTTTGGTCTGTTTTTTGTTGTTCTTCAACCTTTTATTTCTCCTTTCCCGTTGTATTTTATCCTTAAAGTCCTGTCTTGTGAATTTGTAAAAATCTAAATAAATATACATAACTATAGGTTCTAGTCCCGATTTGCTTCATATAGGAAATACAAAAATACAGTAACTATATTATATAATGGAGGGTGGAGGATGAGTTCACTTATAAAAGCGGAGAGGTGAAGTGCTTTTCATTAAATGCTCATAAAACCTCCTGAGAGTTTGTGTAACCGAAGAAAAAATACAACTCACACAGTGAAATCAATCCATTGATTCAATGTAATTTGTCGAAAATTGTGATATCGATCGCTAGTTCTACAGTACGCTATTGTTCAAATGCTGCGTCTCCGAGGACAGGAGGGCGGTCATGACCTAGCTCATGTTGTAAGAGTAAGAGTAGATTCCCAGCTGGACACGGGGAAGCTCAACTGGAGCCCTGCAGACCTCAAGATGACCCAGAGGCCCCGGGAACACTGGAATGTGTGGCTCTTTGACCTCAACATGAAACAACAGGGGCAAAAGAAGACAAACAACTTGCTTGTTTACCTTTTATTACAGTGAGGTCTTGTAGTGGAGGGGGCCCTGGATGAAAATCGAGTCTTAAACCTATAGTCAAATAACTGTTCAGTCAAATACCAACTAATGTATGCATACTAGATACAATCATTACAGGACAGAAACTGTGGTCGGCTCCTGGGGTTCTGAGGGAAATATAATACGGGTGGGTTCATCCACATTGACAGGGGAGCTCAGTGGGTGCAGAGGGGGCCGACATCACATGATTGGTCTGGCGCAGTCTGTGTCTCAGTGTTGGTGTACTTTAATGCTTTTTAAAAACTGATTTGCAATATTTTTTTAGATAATTTGACAAAATCTATAAGTTGGTAAAAACAGCCTCATTTAAATGGTCTTTTTCCCCCCAGAGTATATATAAGATATAAGATCACTGATCATTAACATCCAACCCAAATTAAAGTATCATGTGGGTATGTGGCACATGCAGGGACATAGTCCATCATCCATGCAAAGTTTCTATGTTTTTTGTGATTTATTTCCCTATAATCAAGCAGGCAAACAAAAGAACAAAGAAGTTATCGCAGCCGCTCCTTTTTTCTGGTAATAAAATGAAGGGACACGTACTTAACCACAGGCGCCCATAGAGTTGTTCAAACTACCGACAGAAACAGAACACACTAAACAAGAACATAAATACACTAAACAAATAAATAGCAAAATAAAAAGTAAAAAAATAAATAACTCAAACATCTAATATCATCAATAAAACAAGATTCATCACAAATAAAACCATGAAATACATATAATACAAATAGCTTCACACTTTGTTGGTGCTAACTGCTCTGGTGACAAAGGAAACACTGCCTCTCTGTGGATGCACGCAGAGCCACTGCACAGGGAGTCCTGCTGAGTGGGATCAATGATCAGATGATGTCATCTTGTATTATTCACAGATACCAATATTGAATATAGCTCCAATACCGGTTCAAATATAGTTGGATCGGGTATCGGTGACAACGGGCCGATCTACTCAATTCTATGTTTCTGGATACTAGAGTTTTAATTGCTGTTGAACTTTTGACTAATTTGTGGCCGTATTAAAACGTTTTTATTCCTGATGACTTTGCTGCATTTTGTAGATCTAAAGTAAAGAGGTCAAAATGAGACACCAAAGTATGGTTTACTATGTACTACACCTCATAGGCAAGTGGCCTCATCATTTCGAGTTATTTACCATGGTGCTGATGTACAACTTATTATTTTATTAATAAAAACAATTCAATATATTTATGTTTCCGTATTTATTTGTTCATTTTTGTTTTCACAAAGTTAAGAAAGCAAGCGCCGTCACGCCTGTGTTCACCTTTCACGTGTAAGATTGCTCCAAGTGTCTTTACCCAGTGAGCCGTACGGTTTGTTAAATAAACACTGCTATCAGATCGGTACCGGCTATCACCTGGTGCACAAAGCCAAGGTCTCCATCGGTATCTGGGCTGAAGGAGTCTGATTGACTTATACTTTGTATTAATGTGTACCTCGTGAGGTACTGTATGTGAATACAACTATAATACAACAGGAGGGAAAACTATGCGTTTCAACACAGGAAATCTATTCTTCTCCAAGAAACAATCCCGAGATTGGTTCATAATGACAGAGCGGATATTACATTTTAGTTCATTGGAAATTCCCTCATAATTTTTGATTTAATCAAATAACCAAAAACAACTTTCAACACACATAACTGGGTTTTTTTAAGGCTCCCTGAAGCAACTGCCAACTTGGTAATAGTTTCTAATGCATGTATTTCCTTTTGTGAAAATACTGATAAGTTTATTTCAATAAGCTAATCAACAAATGTGGGTAATTTACACACACACACACACACACACTGCCCAAGAAATACAACTCAAGGTGCAGCGATAAATACATTTTTTTAATATAATGTGACATATGTTGACCTTAAAATAATATAAACTTATAATATATAAATCAACAACAAATTAAAATGCAACATGGTAGAAATCTGATGAGAATATTAGGGTGTTAATAAAAAATTGGCCTGAGACAGGAAGTGGCACTATTGAGGAAGTGGGTGTGGTAAGCCGGAGGAAGTGTGTAAAGACTTGTAAGAACGATAAACGGCTCAATAACGGGAGTTCAGCTCAGCAGATCTCTACAAGATGTCTATATTTAAACCTGTGAAGGGAAGTTGTCGGTGATGTGATGGAAACCGTCGGAAACAGTTTCCGATTCAAAGCCACATGAGCATCAAGAACACACTCTGAGATACAACTGCACAAAGATGTAATGTGTTGTACATGAGAGAGTGAACCGTAATGTTTAATTTGACTCCTGCTTCACAGATTACACCTGTTCTACACTTACATATGTATGCAGCAGATCTATAACGTGACCGTAATAACTGAAATATGTCACTCATCATCAAAATTGATATGCAAATGTTTAATTTATGTCCAAACGACTCACTTATTCAGGTTATACGGTTTTTATTTGTCATTGTACGACTTACATTTAGATTGTAGTCCTTAAACTGATTGCTATATTATTGTATATTGCACGAAAGACTATCCTTAAATTCTGGATTTCTAAAGATACCTCTTCTCAAGTTCTCAATGGATGTCAAGGGCTTTGTCAAAACATGTAACCGGTCTTTGACGTGGTGGACCCCTCTGGGATGGACTTTGCCCTGCCAGATTAACAACACTGGTACTGATGCTGACTTGATTTGATGATGTTACCTTAACGATGTACTTATGTCAGACTGGTGATGTGCAAATGTGTTATTTGCTGTGGTATTTCTTATTATTTTGTATTTATTTTTTGGTCTGTTTTTTGTTGTTCTTCACCCTTTAATTTCTCCTTTCCCTTTGTATTTTATCCTTAAAGTCCTGTCTTGTGAATTTGTAAAAATCTAAATAAATATACGTAACTCTAGGTTCTACTCCCGATTTGCTTAATATAGGAAAGAAAATAAAAATAACTATATTATATAATGGAGGGTGGAGGATGAGTTCAGGAGTCTCACAGCCGGAGGAAAGAAGCTGTTTGGCTGGCCGGTGGTTCGGCAGCTGTACTTCTGTATCTCAGAGGGCAGCAGGGTGACCAGCTTGTGTCTGGCTGGGTTTAGTCTTTTAATATCCCTTTTAGATATTCTCAGGCTCCTCTCTAAATGTAATGTTTTTTTTATTTACTTTTTTATTTTTTCAAGACAATTTGCTTCAGTCTACATTCTGCATGCAAGTGTTATTTCTTCATTGATGTAAACATGGGGTTTCTGTTTTCTCCTCATTCCTTTCTAAAAAAAATCAACATATGCCATATTCCGTTTGCTCTCTGAGATCCACTGTGACAGGTTGCTGATTTCCTCTCGATATGAATCATTGTTGTTTGTAAAGTTTGCAGGGGGCCAAGCACAAGGCCCTGGGGGACTCCGCTGGTCAACACTAGAGTGGGCGGAGGTTTTCGCTGCCGATCCAAATCGCCTGGGGACTGTTTGTGAGGAAGTCTAATAACCAATTGCAGAGCGAGGTGCTCTAACCCGGAGTGCCACAGTTATAGATCGTTTCACGGGAGTGAGTGGGAGGAGGCCGAGCCGAGATCAACAACAGTTTGGTGTTGTTATTTTCCAGATGAGTGGAGAGCGGTAGAGACGGCATCCTCCGTGGATCTATCGGATCTGCATCCACGCTGGCGAGAGTCCAGGCTGGCTGGGATGTCGTTTTGTCTGATGTGCTGGTACAACCAGTTTCTTAACGTACTTCCTCAGAATGGAGGCGGGGCCACTGCAGACTTCTTAGCAACAGGAACGATGGTGGATGTGTTGAAAATGTCAGTGATGGGGTTATCATTTAATATGGTTGCTAAACCCTTTGCACACTTAAAATGTTTTGTTCCTCCATATATGGTGAATATGTGTGATAGGTAAGTCAATTTAACCCCGTAAAGTTTCTCAGATTAAATCTGACCTATCCAAAGGTCTGTGAATCACAGTGAACGGTGTCTGTTACACTGTGACCTCCAACACAGAAGAGAGCTGTTGATGATGGAAAACACTTTCTAGAAAAGCAACTACATTATTTTTCTTCTGCATCTCAGTGAAATTAGTCAGAGTGAGAAGATCTTTCACATCTGGGGAGCTTCCCCCTCCTCTTCACGTCATTCTTAAGTACACACACCCTCACAAATATGCAAACAATTGACTACATTCGGTTTCTCTTAAAGGTACAGTGTGTACAGGGGGCTCTCGTAGTAGAAATACATCGGGCCTATATGTATATATATATATATATATATATAAAAGTATGTTTTCATGCAATGCATTGAGTTTTACAACCACCTCAAACTAAGGAGTGTTTTGTCTTTGTTGTTTTGATTTAACAACACAGGGGTTTCAAAGTGTTATAAATCAAGATTAAATTAAAGCATTCGTAGACGCGGAAAACGTCCAAACCTGTACTGTCACATGTTTTAATGCTCAACAGGTAAAACTGAGAAATGTGTAGAAAAGAGAAGGGGTGGGGTCATGTGCCAAACAAATTTGGCATGCTGCTTCGAGTCTTTATGCTAAACTAAGCCAACTGGTTAGTCGCCGTCGACTTTTACACATAATTACAGTGTCAAACTGCTCTTTTAATACTAAATATCTTTGTAATATCCCATAATTATGCTTTTCGTCAACATATATTCTTGGACTTTACTTGTTTGTCTATTAAATAACACAAATACTTGCGTTGAGTTTGTTCTTCTGTCCCCTTTTACCTTCATTTCAAAATATGCAAATGGAGATTATCAGGTCCGTGTTAACTCCTGAGCTGATTCATTGGCAAAGAATGTTCCAGGAATTCACACCCACACAGTGTCTCTCTACCTCTCTCTATCCCTCTCTCTCTCTACCTCTCTTTCTTTCTCTTTCTTAGAAATGTTCTGATTTAAATGCTATTCAAGGCCTCTTCTTTTACTTCGCATGCATCGTGAGACTCAGATTGAGTGAGTGGTGGATTGCTTCTGAGATTGAGGGATGTTTTTTTCTTTTTCTTATGTCCTCTCAAATATAAATAATATACATTTTCTCATAAACAAGCCACAAAACCAGTTATTTTGCTGCTCGAGCTCGAACATGTCGGTTATCTGACACCTTGACACGTCCGAGGGGCTTCTTTCGGTACTTTCTCGTCTTTTTTTCTTCTACTTTTTTTCTTTTTAAAGCACCTTCTTCCCCTTTATTCACCCGGTATCTGGCAAGGTACAAGCACGTCTGAGCTTCCGGTATCTGTTTTCAAAATAAAACACTTTATGACGTTTAATGACCCAGCAATAGCAGAGTGTCATCATTATTGACATCGAGCTAAACGATGCATGTCAGATATGAGCAATAACACAGTTTAAATATAAGATGTAAAGATTGTTTGATAATGTATACAAACACTCCGAAACACTTTGATTTAGATCGTTTTATCATTTTCATTATATTTCTATTTTCCAAACTTAAAATTAAATGATGTATATCTAATCAATCTCACGTAATTATCCACCTTATTTTTTTGCAATGTATGTTACTAGCACACTAAACAATAAACACTATAACAGTCTATTTTGTTATGGCTTTTTACAACACCTTTATTACACTATCCTCGTTTCCATTTTTAATTCGACATTTTATTTATATACATCCCACACAACAATGGGATGATGTCATTGTTTCGTTGCAGCTCAAAATCCAAATTATTTTACATTTTTGTATCGTTCTCACACATCATCCCTGAATATAATTTTTTTTTTTATGGCCCAAATCGGTAGACTTCCGGCTGTGTTTAAAGGTCGTCAGCTTGATGCAACTTCTTCACTTTCTGAAAAACTCTGTTGAATATTTGTCTCGACCGGGCGGAGGAGGAGCAGGAGGAAGAAGAGGAGGTCATTTCCACCGCGGGGGCACTGAAGGATACAAGGACTCATTCCAAGGTGGGTACACAGTCCACAAATTAGCTCACCTGTTGAAGTGATGCGCTGTAGATTGTATACTTTACCCCCGGTGTGTGTCGGGCTGCCTCGGGTTAAGTCCTGCAGCTTTTTACAGGAGCGTCCGCACGACTGACGGTTAATGAGCCGCGACTCGGTCCAGAGAACCCGGATGGAGCCCCTCTTTTGATGAGGGGGACAACCGACACACTGCGGCATGTTAATAAGGATGGGACATAATCGAAGTTGAACTTTTACAATCCTCCCCCCTACTTCTGTTTCACCCGTGTTACCAGTTAGCCCACCAGAAAAACTTTACCTCAGCTATAGACAGTGTGTGAGTGCAGATCATTACATAATACCATCACTGTTTATGCAGGAATTCTCAGCTCTGAGCTCGCTTAATTTTGGCATCGATAAATATGAATAATTGGATGTGTGTATGATAAAGAGAGACTACTCCAAAGCGATGGAGCTGGTGATAGATTTTAATTTGCTTAAAATGTTGCTCAATGAAGCCGCTCATCACCATGGCGATACTCTTGAGACTTAATTCTGACAACGGGGTCAAACATTGGTGATGTCAAATTACTTATTTCTGACCATCACTGCGGAAAAAAAAACATAATGTGAGCCTAAAAATGGAAAAATCGACTAACCTGAGCTATCCATGAGGCGTCTGATTACCGGTGATCTACAAGTGTTAACGCTAAAGTGTGTGTTTTAATATTTATATCTTTACAAAAACAGGAAAAATGTCATTTTAGTTATGGATGTCAACCCCTTCAAACCTCTGCAGAGACCCCAGTGTGCCACTTCACCATCATGGCGACCATCGTGATGGAGAGCATCGGACGGGTGTTCATCAGCCTGCAGCAGATCCGGGGGGTCCCGCGGATGCTGACGGAGGCGGCGCCCTCCATGCCCGGCACCGTGAGAGACAGCGAGGTCCCCTACTACTTCAGGGAGCGCTACGTCTGCACCGGCTACCGGCCGCTCAACCAGAACTGGCGCTACTACTTCCTGTCGTTATTCCAGCGCCACAACGAGACCATCAATGTCTGGACTCACCTGTTGGCGTTCTTAGTCCTCCTGGTCAAATTCCGGCAACTCAGCGAGACCGTGAACTTCGTGGGCGACCGTCACTCGTGGCCGCTGCTGATCCTCCTCCTGTCCTCCCTGACCTACTCGGCGTTCAGCGCCGCGGCCCACCTGCTGGGCGGCAAGTCCGAGATGTGGCACTACTTCTTCTTCTTCCTGGACTACGTTGGGGTGGCGCAGTACCAGTACGGCAGCGCCGTCGTCCACTTCTACTACGCCGTGGACGAGGGCCTGCACGGGCACGTGCGCGGCGTCTTCATGCCCGCCGCCGCCTTCCTCAGCTGCCTGTCGTGCCTGGGCTGCTGCTACGGTAAGTACTGCAACCACAGCCTCCCGACGTGGGTGCGTAAGGTGTGCCAGGTGGTGCCGTCGGCGCTCGCCTACACCTGGGACAGCAGCCCCGTGGTGAAAAGACTTGTGTCGTGGTCGGCGGGCGGCGGCGGCGGCGACGACCCGGCCATCGTGTACCACTTCTGCCAGGTCGGCTTCTTCCTCGGCTGCTCCTTCTTCTTCACCTTCCCCCTGCTGGAGCGCTGCTTCCCCGGGCGGTGCAATTTCGTGGGACAGAGCCATCAGATGTTCCACGTGTTTCTGTCCTGCTGCACCCTGTGTCAGATCCACGCGTCGCACCTCGACTACGCGGGCCGCAGGGAGCTGTACGCGCGGCTGCACGGGAGTGGCGAGGCGGCCGCGTTCGCGGGCCTGTACGCCGCCACGTTGGCCATGTGCGCGCTCATCGCCGCCGTCATGCTGAGGAAGGCCAAGCGGGTACTCGACGGCGACGCCAAGTCCAAGTAAAATATTAGATGTTGCGTAGGAGCTTTTTGCAAAAGCATTAATGTGCCGTCTGGTTCCAGACTAACTGCTTTGATGTAAAGGGAGCTAATCATCGTACTGTTTACGCTGCTGGCTTGTTTTCGAATGGAGGCAGATTACAAGAGGATTGTGGGAGTTTGTATTTTGGTACCAATTTGTTTTAGAATTTGTAAAATCATTCACAGTATCACAGATCAACAAAGGGAGGTGCTTTTTCTAAAAAGTGTTATTAAATCTTACATATTACACACCAGTATGTGATCATATTATATATCAGGGGTGTCAAACTCATTCTTTACCGTGGGCCAAATCAGCATCATGGCCGCCCTCTTAAAGGGCCGGAAACACTTTATAAACTCCTCGAATATATTGTTAAATAACTCTCTTTGCTTTTGATTATTGTTTATTTGAGTGTAGAAATATTATACATAAGGAAATATCTCTAATATTACAACATACATCCATTTAATCTAAAAGCTTCAAAATAAAAGCGCAATATATTTTTCTGCAATTTCTTTAAGAAAAGGTGATCATGTCTCTTTAAAGCCACCGTGAACCACATAAAGCGATGTGGCGGACCGGACGCGGCCCGCGGGCCTTGTGTTTGACACCTGTGATCTATATGATCAATGCTGTTTCTGGTCATTATAGATGACATGCATTCTGATTCGCTCAATTATCCTTTTTTTTAAGGTTTTTAAATTTTTATTTTATCCTACATTACTGGAATAATCTTTGGCATACCATCGGAAATGTGGAAATATATATTTTGATAGTCACTGACATTGAATAACTGTTTTGTTATTCATGCTTTTGGCATACTTCTACAAAAAATATTTACTTAAATGTGTTTATCATAATTATAGAAGAAAATTATATTATTATTATTATATTATAAAAGAAATTTAACGTCACAGTTGAACTTCATACATTCAGAGAATGTACCATCTTACAGTTTTTACTACAAATGTCACAATTGTGCCTTAGGAGACAATTGTTTCCACATTTATCGAACATTTAGCTGAAAGTTGCTTCTGATTGTAACAGAAAATATCTTTAAGTAATGTTTCATACGCGCAGGTTAGAAATCTTTGATCGATTGAAACTGTTTCACATATCTTTCATTTTAAAATACTTTTAGATAAATTCATTCACAGACTTTAGACTGTTTTTTAAAATAAAGCCAGATATTTTTTTACGAGAGATTTAATTTATAATAAAGTCTTAAAAATGCATACGTCTTATCCTAGACATGAGTATTCATGTGTGGACAGTTTTGTATTGCGTATATATTCGGATGTCAACAATCACTGTGTTAATGGGAATCTTGATGTGTCCTTTGAGACCAACCATGAGGGAAAACTGAATGTAGATGTTACATGAAATGTAATAACGATAAAGGTACCGTTGAGATGTATGTCTTTGTGAGATAATAATGCGTACTACTGACCAATATGTAAACACAGTGCGGTTTGAAACAATTTTTTCTTGCCACTGTGTTAAAAGTTCTCTCGTCAAATGGCTGAGAGGTTCTAGATGGATGAGAAGAATCTTATCAGGAGAGCGTTGACCTTTGCACACTGTTCGAGGAGCAATATATATACATGTTATCTTCATTGTTATCTTTTAAAATCCAGTATAATATGCACGCAGACGATTAGAATAGTGTTGATTGCCTAACTTTATTTTCACTGACTTAACAGGCAGAGAAAGTTAAATCCCATTTATACGTTGTGATCCAGGGGTCTACAACATATATAAAAATATACACACACATTTCTTTTCTTCTTCATTTCTTTCCAGTCAAATTCACAGACATCCCGCTTCCCAAAATAATGCTTTGCCAAACAGCTGTTCACTCAATCAGGAGAGAAAAGTAAAATTCAGAGACTAGACGGTTTGTTCTTATAAACATGCGATAAAGGACCACGTCTGTACGGGGAGACTCGGAGTCGAAGGGCGTCTGAGCAGCAGCGAGATAAAGGATTTATTATTCATAAAGTAGCTACTGACTTCTTTTAGTTTCCAGGTAAACTGAAGCTAAGCGTTAACAAAGCTATAGCTAGCTTCTAGCAAGCAATTCAACATCCACTAATCTTAATTATGTACTAACGTTGTTCAGGAAAACGTTTAGCGAAGCTTTGAACTGCGTCGAAATAATAATTTAGCTACATAACAATGTCGAGGGAGCAGCTGCCGTGGATACTGGAAACAAATCCAGGGTATGGTGGCTTTGTTAGCTGTAGGCGAGCTGGCGACGCAGGAATTCACGATGTTCAAAACGTGTGTGGTTGAACGGGCGGCA
Organism: Liparis tanakae; assembly: GCA_036178185.1. Classification (NCBI taxonomy): domain Eukaryota; kingdom Metazoa; phylum Chordata; class Actinopteri; order Perciformes; family Liparidae; genus Liparis; species Liparis tanakae. The sequence continues at coordinate 12,798,614 of CM070106.1, forward strand.
TTTTTATCCACGCGTCCTCACAGCTTACAAAACATACCTGTTGAACGAGTCGTCGCCTATGAATAAACCTGATTGTGATTAACTGTCGCCTTCTGTCGTTCTTTGTTTGTGTTTACGATTGTGCAGTAATAACCGCCAGAACCAGAGTGTCATTGAGAAGAGGGGAAAGAGAGTGGTCCTGGAACCAAGAGCCAATCAAGGACGTGCATTTTGTTCTGGTCATGGCCCCAAAGATTCGAGGAGGCGTTTTTACATACTCTTCATAATTTTTTTGGGAGCTGTTGGAAAATTTCTTTCTCAATTTAGTTATTAGATTTAAATTTCCATCAGGGGCTCGTATTATGCCAGATCCAACTGCATATAAGTCACTGTTTCTGCTATAAATAAGGACAGTAAACCACATGCCTATAGTCCTACAGTGCCCCCTGCTGGGGGAGGATGCCACAGCAGAATACAGCTAAATTGGAAATTTGAAAACTGGTCTCTTTCCAAAAACACTGGACAATCAAACAACAGTTGATTACAACAAACGGTCACACAATTTAATTCAATTAAATTACATTTATTTTCTATGGCACAAAATCACAATTCACATATTTGCCTTGGCTTTTAGAATTTATATAATGTATATATATATATACACTACCGTTCAAAAGTTTGGGGTCACGGAGAAAATGTTGTGTTTTCCATGAAAACTCACACTTTTATTTATTAAATGAATACAAGATTAATACAAAATATAGTCAAAACATTGACAAGGTTAGAAATAATGACTTTCGTTGTAAATATTAACTGTTTTCAGCTGTGCTCACATGAAAAGGGTTTCAATGTCACGGAATAATCTGTTTGTGGAAAATGCTAAATAAAAAAGAGCTACCCCTCCTTTAGTCTTTTAATGCAATAACACAATGTACCACTAGAAAACTGGAGATGGGCTTCTATACACCTATGTAGAGATTTCATAAAAAAACGGAGAATAGTCATTTACCACATTAACTATGTATAGAGTATTTCTGATTAATTTAACGTAATTTTCATTGGAAAAAAATGCTTTTTCTTCTTTTTTCTAAGTGACCCCAAACTTTTGAACGGTAGTGTATACTAATCGTAAATCTGGTAATTAACTTCCTTGTGTCGATGAGGCGCTAACGTCCTCCTCAGTCAACATGTGGTTCTTCTCATCACCACTAGGTGGGGCTCATGTGCTGCCGTTGGTGCTGAATTGGAGAACCTCTCAAATAGGTTCAAATAGTTTGCTGAGCTCCATTGTGTCTTCAGTACACTTAAAACCCCTGAACAAAATATAGAGGCGTTAGTCAAGAATCATTATCAATATTCATATATTACACACATTATTATATTAGTATATTAGTAATATGTGTTTGATACTTTTTTGCATTACATCATACTGGGATGTTTGCTGAAATTGATTGGATGGCCATACCAAAAAATAAGAATCCAGCAACCAACACTGCAAGCTAGCTAAGCTATTGTGAGTTTGTCTAGGTGGAGTTTACCTCAACCCAAAGTTAAAGTGAGGCTACTGTTTAAAATTACACACACACGACAAATCGACAACTAGGTTAATAATAGTGTCCTTATTGCTGGCTACATCTCAAATCTCCCTATTGACTGAAAACAGGGAGACACACCAAGTTATCTAACTTTAATTGCAGAATTATTGTTGTATTATTCTATTAGTTTTTTTTTTATATTAGCTTACCACACACCATTGCTTTCTGTTTATTTATCATTTAAAACACTTTGTGTGACTTTTAAACTCATGAAGTGGTTGCATGGCGATAATAATCTTTGCCACTAGGGGACAGTAGCGGCTTTCGTACGCCTGGTGCTGTCATTCTTATCTAAGAGAAGCAGACATGAGGCCTGTTGGTCCGCGTCCAGACAGAACAGTTAACGCGCGTGCGCAAAGCCGCCGCTGATCCCGCCCTGGTTTACAGAGCGGAATGTAAATGTGAATGTTTCCTCACTGTCACACGGAAATGAATCACCTCAGTCGCTTACTCACCTCTTCCACTTCGCGTGTGTCTCTACGAGACTAAACATCTAGTCATCATGTCTCTAAACTGTACGCTCAAAAATACAGAAAGTTGGGAATCAAACCCTGAATTCTACGGCTGTCTGAATCCGTTTATTGGAGGTGACACACGGCCACGGCTGAGTTCTACACAACAAACGTTGTTATATAATAAAAAAAACACATTACAATTAAAACACCTGATTTAGAGGTACGGTATTTCGGTATGTTTGTCTCCAATGTAAGCTCAGTGGTTCGTAAAACTAGGAAAAACAAGCGTCACATTCTCTGTTACCTTTAAGGACATGGAGAAATATCGGAATTCACCAATGTAGGATTATACTCGAACGTAATTGGCAGCTAGACGTGCAAATACAACAACAACATGATAATATGTCCACAAAATTGTCCCTTAAGTGTTGTTTTACAAATTGAGAGTGCTGTTTTGGAGGCACACGTTCATTTAAAGTAATGGAGCTATATACATGTATTTTATTGAGTGAAACTTAGTGTGGAACCACATATGCCTTTTACTTACACTGATTAATAAAAGGAAAACATACTATCAGTAACACAGCTGAGTTCCTGTTTGTTATGTTTGGGAAATGGAGACCTACGTAGCTCCATAAACCTTCGTAACGAAAAATCCGATTTGCACATGAAGGCATCACATGATTAGGGAGTGGTGAATTTTTCTGACGAACAAAAACAAGACGGATATGCGTCGTATTTCCGTGAAGACAGCCACGGACTCGTTCGCTGCTCAACTCCAGTAACCAGCCTACTCCTATTTCAGGTAGTTTGATAAACGTTAATGTTTAAGTTCTTTCATAACGCTTTCGATATATTTGTTTCACGTTTCCGTGTCTGTTGATGAAACAACTTATTGTCAACGTAACGTTAATGCGTGTCTATTCGGTACGGGGGCTTGGAGAGCCCAAAAAGCACGGAGATCGTTTCATTAAGCAATATGTTTTCCAAATGTAATATATAAGTTATATAACAAGTCAGAATTAAATTAAAAAACAGCACATTATTGTAACTTTTGATTGTTCTTATAGCTGAATTTCATTTACTGTATAGTATACAATTGTTTTGGACTTAATATATCAAATTGTATCATGTATTGCATGAACATGGGTCTATCCGTGCTTTTTGGACTCTCCTAGCACCCGTACCGTAACACCATGAATAGGCATTAATTGGACTCGCTTGACCAAAGTTGTGTTTCTAATCAACATAGTAACAATATATATATATATATATATATATATATATATATATATATATATATATATATATATATATATATATATATATATATATATATATAGTTGCTTCTTAGGGATGCAATATATTACCTACTTCTTCATAAAAAGAACTAGCGTCACTGTTTTTGTTCTTGTGCTGTTCCCTTAGTGTTTTGTCATTTTATGATGGTAATATACGTTTATTATACTGTAGTATTAGAGTAAATGTTTTTAGTATTTTAACACCACTGCTTTTAACAATACACATTTTGTTTTCTAGGTGACCAGAGAGCAAGAATGGCAGCTGCTAAAATAAGCTACCAGTAAGAACCAGTTTTCTTAAGTTTTGTTTAGAGCAATTTAAGCCTGCAATTAGGAAAGGCAGGTGTATTAAATGGTACTTACTAATCTAATTTCATATATTGACAAATCCTGTTGAATAAAGTGAAATGAGAAGTTTCAGAAGGAGTGTGAAGGTAGAAAGAATTAGAGGTTGATGCCAAAGACTAGCACTTATCAAAAATGTATTGACCTTAACTGAACCTAATTGAGCCATCTCTACAACTTAATTGGTTGAGGTATCTTAAGAAATATACCTCCTCAGCTTGACTCTTCACAGGAAGTTTGCAAGACAAATGTATCTCCAGGCATGTGGACATTTGGTGAAAATGTCCAAGGTAAATAAATGTATTCTGTTTTCCTGTATTCCTCGGATTTGGGCGCTGATGAAGGAATGATTATACTTCTCACGAAATTGGGCTGTTTTTTTCTTAAAGAGGAAAAGGATCGCACAAAGTTTGACCGGATCGTATTGGAAAAACGTTTGTCTCTATGGTCGACTATTATTTCGCACAAGAGCGCGCCTTGGCGACTGGAACGAGGCAGCCCAGTGTGAGTTGTTCTTGACTGGACTAGCTGATGATGTTAAAGATGAACTGATGTCTTTTGATTGGTTTGCCAACTCGGATGACTTGGTTTAACTGACTTCCTGAGTAGGCAAGGCGACAGGAGTGACGCAGCAGGGGGAGACGGATCGCCGCGTGGATCGCCATGGATGTAGGGTGCACCAGTCCCACCCGGGAGGATCAGGAGAGTTGACCAGTACCAGCCTGTACTGTGGCCATGCTGGTCACTTCATATAGGTAGAGAGATAGAGGTACTGGTGAGCCGAACCTTAATACTATCTCCCAACCAAAGACCCATCTTCCACGCTCAGCTGCTGCTCGCGTACGGATCACAGACCCTCGCTACGTTCATTCTCTCTGGCGCTAACGACGGCTTCATTGACGAGGACCTAGTCCGTCAGCCGGGTATCGAGCAGGTACCGCTGTCGAGTCCTGATCTCGGCCGACGCCCTGGACGGCCACCTACTGGGAACAGTGACTCACCAGAGCATGCCAGTCCACATGCTCCAGTCTGGTAACCACCATGAGACCATTCAGTTTCTTATCCTGTGGTCACCCCCAGCATCCACTAATCCTGGGGAAACCCTGGCTCCCCCGCCACAGCCCCCACATCCACTGGGCCACAGGAGCCATCCTGGGGTGGAGTGCATCTTGTCACCTGATCTGCCTGAAACAGGCGGCAGCACCTCAGCAGTCAGTTTGCACCAGCTCTGCATTGGACCTGTCAGGAGTGCCTACGTAATACCATGACTATCCAGAGGTATTCAGTAAGGTCACGGCCTCATCTCTACCTCCATCGACCCTACGACTGCACCATTAACCTACAACCAGGAACCACCCCACCCAGGGGCCACCAGTATTCCTTGAGAGAGAGAGAGAGAGAGAGAGAGAGAGAGAGAGAGAGAGAGAGAGAGAGAGAGAGAGAGAGAGAGAGAGAGAGAGAGAGAGAGAGAGAGAGAGAGAGAGAGAGAGAGAGAGAGAGAGAGAGAGAGAGAGAGAGAGAGAGAGAGAGAGAGAGAGAGAGAGAGAGAGAGAGAGAGAGAGAGAGAGAGAGAGAGAGAGAGAGAGAGAGAGAGAGAGAGAGAGAGAGAGAGAGAGAGAGAGAGAGAGAGAGACTGACTCTCTTCTGCCTTGGAGTTGCTTGAGGAGGAACACATTCACCATGACCAAGCGGTCCTTCAACGCCTCCTGAGGAATTCTCTGTTTGTTAAGACAGAGAAGTTTGAAGTCCACGCCTCTTCTGTCTCCTTCCTGGGTTCATCGGACCGGTCAAGGTTCTGAAGGTCATCATTTTAGTACTTCTACCATTGTGACATCTAAACTGTTTGTTAGAGGCCTGTGTTTCAAGAACTGTTGTGTCCGTTGACTCTTTTTTGTTTTCTTATAATGGCTCCAAAGAAATAAAAAAATAATGAATCCTTTCATTTCTTTTTACATAGGATATTACAGGGTTAATAGCAGCATTACAGGAGCACTAGAGTTGCCAAAAGAATAAATGACAAAGCTCTTATTGAAGTTCTGTTTGTGTAAACTCTTTCACTTTTCTGCCTTTCAGTCTGCTCAATTTCCTGCAGGACCACGAACTTCAAGGTAGACGACACACACCTTTGCCTCGCACATTGTACGAGCTTGATATGATATTTATTCTCCGTATTTAATCAACATTGCGTGTGTTGCAGGTTCAGATTACCTGGCCAAGATGTCAATGCTCGTGTCCAAATATGAAGAACACACTGTGACCTTAAAGAAGCCGCGTGGTGCCACGTGGACGATTGGAGGCCTGGAGGACACCATCTACAGGGGCGAGGACAACGTGGTCAACGGGTGGAACAAATTCTACCTCCCAGAAATGGTCACCATGCAGGTTGTGGGTGTGGTGAAGGGGACTACGTGTCCACGTGAGCAGCTGGTTCTGATGACCTGTGAGGACACCAAGGTGTACGGCTACGATGGAGAGGAGCTGCACTTGGTGGCGTCGAGCATCGAGCAGCTGAGTGCCGAGGGGCTCGAGTATCCGGCGGCCGAGTCCTTCGCAAAGGGAGGCCCTTCCAGAAAATGGTACAAAGTCACAGTTTAGCTGCTGTGAACAAGCAGGAGTTTGTGGTTGTGGACCCTGATGGTCGCCTGTCGGTACTGACGGTGTCTTTTGTGTGTAGAGCACCAAGGACTGGAATGCAGTGAAGGCGGGTGCTGTGGGGCAACAGTTGAAACAAAAGCAGCATAAACTGGTGACGCAAGAGAAGTCCAGATTCCTGGAGAACCTCCGGTCCATCAGGCGCAACGCAGGTTGGTGTTTTGGTCGACTGCTACTCTTCTCTGGATGTGTTGATGTCCTCCAGCAAGCGTAACAAACCCTAGATGCTCTGGATGTTCTGCTGTTTCTAAGTAACCCTGAGGTCTCGATCACTGGAGGTGTTGAACTCCAAAACCTTTGGCCTGTGGAAGTTTATGGCCAGGCTATGAAATCAACTCCACCTTGACCTTTGACCCTTTGGTCCACCTTGGTACCACGTCACTGTTATCTGGTCGCATCATTTGTGAAGATGTTCATTTCTGTTTCACGCTCTATGTTGTCGAGTCTTTTAATTGGTTTCTTTTCTCTTCTCTCTCAGGTCCAGCCCGCGCAGCGGGAACTGTGGTTGCTGGTGTTTAATATTTGGAAACATTTACACATTTAATTCTTTTGAATAAATGTTCCCAATGTTTGGTGGACTGTATCTACCGCTGCTGTTATAAGCAAGCATAATTTTTTTCTGATTATATGTATTTTTCTTAATATAAATTTAATTGATTTGAATCAACTAATGATTCAGAGGTTTATCGATCTGATTCCATCATTTCAATATGTTTATGAAAATGATTTGAATGCTATGGCCTCCAAATTCACCAGTTCTTAATCAAACTGAATCTATTGGAGATGTTGGTGCCAGCTCGTCTACGTCCTCCAAAATAACATTGAGAGAAAACCTCTTTATTCCTTTATTTTTTGATTTCTAAGATCATTTGGTGATCTATTGTAGATTTTGTTAATAATAATGTGAATTTAGGGAATGATGATTTCCCATAATTGAATATGGAAGGAATACTGGTTTATTGTCACACATTCAGTGGGAATAATACCCATTTGTCTTATATGAGCAATTTTATGTTTATGTTTTATTTGCCCAATAAACATGTTTTGACTTGCAAGAAGAGCTTCTGTGAGTGAGTGCTGAAGACTGAATGTAGCACAGCATTGACTTGAAGCTTATAGGCTGGAAAAGGCAAAAGATCAGGAGATCTCTTTGTGCTGACCGATCTACGCCGGTCCGTCCGGATCTCTGTTCCGTGGGATATATTTTGTATCATTAGTGTGATACAATTTGCAAATTGTGTTATAAATAATTAGTTATCGTAACTGGAACCATCCATTATGCTAAATGTTGTCGACGGACCTCGGAGAAAAACTGCTTTTCTTTTAAAAATAATCACATTTCTAAGTTACCCCAAACTTTTGAACTTTAGTGTAAAAGCACAAGTCCTTTATTCATAAAAGGGACATGCATGTTGTTTAGGTAGCTGCTGCACAAACCACGAGTCTCACAGCACTCCTTGATAGTTTCACTCATTAACAAACTTCACCGCATTAGTTGACCTGTATCAAAACTCCTATTACAAACTTCACCTGCAAAAGATGCAGACAACACAAATAATACCAACATGCTCCTTTAAAAGCTGAAAGAACCATCATGTGTCACACCTCAATAGTTGTGATTGTTTCCAAAGTCCAACAAACGGACATGTTTTTCATAAAGTGTTTGCTGCCATGTGAGTCATCACTAAACATTTCCAGTAAAGCAGAAGTCAAAGTTTCGTTATTATGCTCTTGATGGTTAGAAGCTGTTTCGACATGAGAGGAATTTCCCTGTTTCACTTGGATAAGGAACTCATTGACTTTGTGGCGCAACATCCTGTGTGTGTTTGTATATATATATATATATATATATATATATATATATATCCTGTTTCCTGTTGCTTTTGGTGTGTTTCCTATACAGTTACATACATAAATAAAAAAACTATTACCAGGAGTATGATATTCCAGTAGAACAAATAAGCTCCATAGTAAACTCATTGGATACATTATTAAAACGCGGTTTAGTTTAGAATTAAAATACTAAAATACTAAGGAGTGGTACAGTAAGGGGGCGGGGCTTCTTTTCTTTCTTTCTGTTTCATTTCCTGACGACTTAACCATGGTGAGTACCGCTGCTTTGAAGCGCTCTCCTCTGCGACGACTTTATATGATTATTATTAATCTGTACATCGATAATTTTCCTTGCCAGTGAGTAAATGTTGTTCTGTGTCATGTGTTATTTCAGGATGATCCAGAGGAAACACGCAGGTAGGTAACAGTCGTTACACCTGCAACCAAACAGTATGCAGTTAGTTGTAGTCAACAAATGAACTATTAAACTATTAAATTAGTTTTTGATAATAATGGTGGCAGTTGATACATTGTTGGAAAAGTTTTTAACCGAATTGAAAGTGACGTTTTGTTTACAATGTAAACCAACGTGTACGCAAAGTCATCACTTTCAATAATGTAAACTTTCATTTATCAATCAATGCAAACTTTACATTTAAGTAATAATAAAACAACTGGAGTAATAGAGTAATGTGTAATTTACTAACGGTTATACTTTATCGATAACAGATGAGTAGCCTACTTATTTATGTATTTCTAAGTACAGCCGTATGGTTGCATTCTGCTTTAAAACCCTCTAAAAACATTTTATATTAATAATTTCAGAGAAGACTTTCTGATAGAGAAGGACCCTTTCAAAAGGAACGCCTTCTTGCTCATCAAAAAAATGATGGATCTGATGAGCGAAGTTTCTGGTGATGTCACAGCTTTAGCAGATGAGGTATGTCTGATGTGTGTTTTTTAAATCAACGCCTTTTTTGACCCAAATCCTCTCAGAATAAAACATGAACTCTCTTTGATTGTGTTTTGACTTCATAGATTCTTCACTGCATCTTCTTTTTGGGAAAAATCCACAATCCACCATATACTCCAGAGGATATTGTGACTGATGGAGAGATGTTGAAAGAATTGGAGGACCTCTTCCCTCGACCTTTTGACCTTTATTCCTCTCAGCTACCAAAGCGGGGTCCTTTTTCATGCCTGCTAGACATGGTAGGATTATAGTTTGGCAAAAGATGTTTATAATGACTGCACATCATTGTATTCCACAAACTAATCATGACTCTTAGTGGATGAAACATGCATTGATAACATGTGTGATTGCTTGCAGGTTGTCCACCTGATTGGACGAGACAACGAAATACAAATCATAGATGGCCTGCACTCAATCATCACAGAGCTGAACCTCAGTGAGGATTTGGTGTCCACCACCATCTGTGTCTCTCACATAGCCGATACTAAAGAGCCAGTCAAGTACTATGGAGTCTCCATGTCTGCTCCTGGCCGTCTTCCAAGGAAAATCATGATTGCTGCGTCCTGTCTCGGCACCTGGGACAGGTATGTAGCAGGTGCAGTGATGACCTACTTTCCATCCAAGCAGAAAGATTTTGAGGGAACTATCCAACTTCCAAAGCGTGTAAGGTGCCAGGCGTTTAACCTCCGGAGGAACGAATCCATGCGTCCTTGCGGATCATGTGGCAATTTGTTTGGTTTGACACCATGTGAGAAGAAGGAGTGGGTATATGGCAACTGTGCCGAAGTTGAAAGTTTGAGCAACTTGTTTAAACATGAGAATAACGTGAGAGCACGACCAACATCTAAGATGTACTCGGATGGGGCGATGCTTAAGCTCGAAGGGCGTGTGAGGAAAGATCTCGTCAATTGGCTTAAAGATAGGGAATTTACATGGAGGAATACTTTCTACATCCCTCAATGTCTCTGATCTTAAAAGGGGACATGATTAAATGGCCTATTAAATAGTGAACTAGGCCCACAACTCCTGTGATCTTTTATTATGGCGTGAACAACAGGTATTGTTGATTATATACTTGATCATATAGACACTGAAATTCGCACGTGGGGCCGATCACAACAGACGCTTCAAAAACGCTCCCTGGCGGGCGAGTCTGGCAACAGCTGATGAGCCTGTGGAGAGGGGGTGCGCGCGCAACCAGGCGATCAAACTTAAATAACGTGGGGGATGTTTCAACGCAGACATAAATCACTTCTTAATCGTCCTCGTAATGAACTATCACTATCAATGTCTGTTCCAACCACATCTACCGGCTTAAAAATCAGGACGTCAAAGTGAAGTAGTAAAGCCCGCCTCTTGCTTGATTTGATTGGTTCCCTCGGTCCAGTGACGGCGGTGCGACTGCGCACGCAGCACTGAAAACTTGAGGAATATTTAAACTTTGATCGTGTCATAAAACGGCTTCGCCAGAGCTGTGTCTATATTGTATTGTTTTTAACAATGCTTACTGTTAATTATTCAGCTTCTTACTAACAATAAAAACATGAATGCATTAATGGCTGTCAAGATATATAAGTGCATGTATCGATCCTGTCAATGGCAATAAAATCCAAAGATCGTTCATTTGTTTTGTTTTCATTTACTGTGACCTCATCTAAAGAAGTGATTATGTGACAACAACATTATATATATATATACATATATATATACATATATATATATATATATATATATATATATATATATATATATATATATATATATATATATATATATATATATATATATATAGCAGCCTGTTGGGGAGTTAGAGTCCAAGAGACTGTAGTGGCCATTTGTCCAAAGTAAAACAATAAATCAAATTGCCACTGACGCACCGTGGTTTATTTTGAGTTGGCGCAGCCCAAAAAAAGGAATGTCCATTTCAATATGTCATTATTCTAATAATGTATTTACTTAACAAACAAAAAGGACAAACACATTGCTGACACTGCCTTCTGTGTGCTGGTAAAACCCCAGGTGCATGCGGGTCCGAAGCTACTCACACTTACATATCCAAAGGTGCCCACTTTAATGCAAACACCTCCAAGGTCATAGCTGCTAAATAAATGGTCACAAGTGATATTGTGACCCTTCAGTCCAGTAGTCCTATCCACACGTTTTCCTTGGGTTTTCTCTGGGATACCACTCCCAGCTTTGCCTGTGTAAATCTGTAGATTCCAGGCGTTGCTGGTTTTTGCATCACAGGCTGCCCATTTGTTTGCCGTACTTCGCTGGCTTACTAGGGATGTATTGCTGGAAGGGTCAGTTTCCTCTTAGAGGGACAAGACGTTCATCCACTGTCACCTCTGACCCTGGGTGGAACATCAGTGGAAGGAGCTGCACCCATCTGTCTCAGACATCCCTGATGGGGGCAAGCTTGTCAGATCTTGCTCTGGTATTTTTATATCAAATCCGAGGACTCTTGATATTTTATGAAATGTCTGAAGTGACATTGTTGTCTGGAAAAATTTATGTCTTCCACTTGTCGCCATGGACTTCTTTTCCTTCATGGTCACAGCAATGATGACTCTTTTCAGTACCAATGGCATAAATAGCTCGAAACATGTCTTGATGCCAATGACTCTGTCACAGCAGACTTTGTAACTCCAGGGGTCATGTTGATGACATTTGCAGCAGCTGCACGGCCACGTGCATCATAAGGTACTGAGCTCCAACAGATCTTACAATTTATCGACTTGAATCTTTCAGCGGTAGCAGCTTCACCACCGGTGACCTACTCATCAGACTCATCAGATGTGTCGGTGTCTTCTGCATGATACTCCACATTGACTTCTTCATGAGAAACCAGCTCATCCGTATCGCTATGCTGCTCTATATGTCCTCCTCCTCATTTTCACAAAAGAATATAATCCAGAGCTTGTCTGACTGAAAATCTTCTCTTCATTTTTGCCTGCTGCAAATTGAAGATGTCATGCTCTATACCTAATTGATCTTACATGTCTGGACATGGTCATCTTTGTTTTTGTTTCTGAACTTATGATTTCAGTTGTGGCTCTAATGATTGCTTTATATATGTAGGGTTAGTAAGTGGGTTGGTTTGTCTCAGTGGCAGAAACTCCCCACTAGATGGCAGCCCAACCATTTTCAGTTCAAAACAAGCTCTAAATGTGAAATCATCATTTCATTATGTAATGTAGATATATAAACGCGTATACACACTTGAATCGAAAGACATTGAGGGGATAATTCACATATACTCTCTGATATCACTACACTTTGCGACTGAAAACTCATCTGCATTCACATAAAGTGGTTGCATGGTGATAATAATATGTGCCACTAGGGGGAAGTAGTGGTTTTGTTACGACTGGTTCTGCATATCTTTTCTAAGAGAAGCAACACACCACCGCTTGTTCCTTTCAAGAATAATGTCCTTATTATTAGTGTAGTAGGCTACATCTCAAATCTCTTCTGCATCCCTGTTGACTGAAAAGAGTCAGACACACCAAGGTATCGAACTCTAATTGCAGAAATATTGTTGTATTATTATATGAGTTTGTGTTATTACCTTACCATCCACTTTTATGCATGTTTCTTTATCATTTAAAACGCTTTGTGTGACTTTTAAACTTATCTGCATTCACCTCAAGTGGTTGCATGGTGATAATAATATTTGCCACTAGGGACCAGTAGCGTCTTTCGTACGACTGGTGCTGTCATTCTTATCTAAGAGAAGCAGACATGAGGCCTGTTCGTCCGCGTCCAGACAGAACAGCTAACGCGCGTGCGCAAAGCCGCCGCTGACCTGGCGTACAGAGCGGGGTGTACATGTAAATGTTTCTTCACTGTCACACTAAAATATCATTATATATTTATATATGTGTATGTATGTGTACTTATTTGGACTTAATTACATTACTAATATTTATCAGATCCAAATAAGAACATTAAAAGGACGTCTTTTTTTGTGAACTGTGCCTGAGGAAGAGGAACCACAAGTCCTTCCTTCCCGCTGCTGTCAGAATGCACAACAAACTGCAGCAGATCGCTGGAGATCCGGGCAAACGCAGCACTTTATTTTTCCTCTCTATGTTTAGTATTAAAGCGACACTATGTAACTTTTCCCCTGTAGCGCCCCCTTCAGGTATTTAACGTCTGGCTCTCGAGCCATATATGGCTCTTCAGGCTCGTGCCCTCACAGCTGATCGAACAGCTGATCAATGCGCGCTACCGGCAGCGCGTCTCGGCAGCCGCAGCGAGCCGTTCAGCCGCGGCATGTCACTCTGTTTGTACTCGTCTCGTAGCGGAGCAAATAAAAAGTCACCTGCGAGCTTGTACTAGCACTAGGTAATCACTGCCAGACAGCAAGTTTAAGTACTTCCTGTTCCTCAACCGGAAGTACCGGTGTTCTGTCATTTCATGCTACTTGTCAAGAACCGATACCTTGTGGTATTGCGCATGCGCCGAGTCGATTTTCCGAGTTTCTTTTGACACGCCCATAATGTTTTGCCACCCTGTCGATGCACGTCTGATAACGGGGAGTGACATCATCAAAATCCGATTATTTCCCTAGTTAAAAGTACATTCAGCATGTATATTGTACAGGTAGTAATAATATGTAGTAATGACATGTAGATTAATGAGTGATAAGCAGTTGCTATTTCTTTTGTGTCAACAAATTATTGTAAACATGAGTTTGTTCACATTATCATAATAAAGCACTGGTTTATTATTAGGGTATTTAGTGTTGAAGATAAACACTTTAACAGTGAAAAGTGAAACATTGAACTTTGAAAGAAAAGCATATTTTGATAGTACAATAACATCCTATCAGATAGGGTAGCATGAATCGATACACACCTATCAGTTTATGCAGCGGGTAGCAAATTTTTACAAGGCAGCAAAAAATGACAGAACACCGGGTCGTTACCAACCATCTTACATTCAGCAGTATTCTGGCCACAGACCCCCGATGGCAGTGGCGGAGGCGCAAATCAACATATTAAAAGTCATTGTAGCGGCACAATTTTTTTCAAGCTGTTATTTTAAGGTGAAAAAGTTACATAGTGGGGCTTTAAGTATTGTTTTTGTGTTTTATATTTGTTTAGTTTTTTTCTATTCTAATCTATTTCTATTTCTAATCTAATCTAATCTATTTCTAATCTATTTCTAATCTAATCTATTTCTAATATATTTCTATTTCTATTTCTAATATATTTCTATTTCTAATCTATTTCTATTTCTATTCTAATCTATTTCTATTCCTATTCGCTAATCGAAAGACTAGTGAACCGCCCAATAGGTCGGTGTCAGGGTGCAGGCGGCCCAACTCCTCCACCACCTTAAGGGGGAGGAGGAGAAACTAATGACCCGCACACTTTTCGTCGAAACGCGTCATTCACCAGAGATGTGGATCGACATGAAGCAGTGCACTGACTCCACCGAGTCCCGCCAGCTTTCCGCGCACACAAAGCTCCGGCATGTCGACGGGAATCGTACATACCGGCGGCCCTCCACGGCCGCTGCCTCTCCGGCAAGCTATACCCGACTAGTGGCGGCCACCTCTATTTACAAACTGCGCTCGTGACGACACATCAAAGACGACTCGAGGAACCGTGGAAACGCTGACGCATGTGAGTTGTGTGGGGGAGGAGCTACTGCTCAAGAAATTCAAATAATCGCCAGGAGAATCAAGCGCATTTATGTTTTTGCATGTTCATATTTCATGTTTTAACTGCCATATATATTATTTATGTCATTGGTAATACGTTTGGTTGAATATATATTCTTTGTACAACTCGTTTATTGTATATTGGTTTGTTTTTATTTAGCATTTAATAGGAACTATTTGTATGTCCTATGTTGCACTGGGACGTATTGAGAGTGTGCTCTCCTGTGTGCGCGCGTTTCTGCTGAGCGATGCACGCGCGTTGGAGCTCTGTGTGCGAGCGAGAGGATTTGTTGACGGGGGGGGGGGGGGCGTGCAAGTGACTTTTTAGTGACATTCCCCGATGTGCACGCACACGCCGAGCTCTACGGCACGCGACACGTGTTCACACAACTCGTAGAGACAGAATGACATGTTTTAATGTCGTGCTGCTGTAGAGATGATCAACATCAGATCGGTCAGGTACGCAAAGGCGTGGAGGAACACAAGTGGCAGTACGCATTGTGGATTATTTTCGCGCATGCGTACCTGCGTACCAGTTATGTGCACCCCTGATTATGTAGCTCCTCTCAACTCTACAACTCGTCATTTGGGGTTTTAAGGCCTCCAGCTTTAATGTTAAAAAAAAAAAAGATTCTTGAAAAAACTCACTGAACACAGTTAGCAACTAGCTGGGGATCTTAGTGGCACATTTGGCCACTTAAAACGTGATTTTGCCCCTTGTCCGCTTCACGTGTTAATGCAGTGGTTCTCAGATAGGGGCAGGCACGTGCACATTTTGGGGGGCAGGTGCTCAAACCCCAAAAAAGGGCACATGCCAAAAAAAGATTCTGACAGAGTTAAAGCATAAGCAGCAATATGACCTGTGTTTCCTCTGGCAGCATCAGGCAGCTATCTTACACTTCCTTTATGAATAAAGATGAATTATTATATAGCAACAACAGTACAAGCGTTCTGATTGGCTAATGGGTCGTCGCGCTAACCACGTATCGCCCACCTCGCCGGTCTGATTCGGATCCGTATTGTCCTCTTACGTCATTTTCAAAATGAGCGATATTGATAGACATCAACAGCCATGAGCGGTGGTCCTCAAACTAAGGCCTGCACATGTGGCCCTCTGAACCAGGGGCGGTTTTTCCTACAGGCGGTATAGGACTTCATTCAGAGTGGGGCGCAAAAAAATGCACTCCCCTCTGAAAAGAACTACACAATTTTTCATGTTCTATCATGCCACCACTGGGGCTTGAACCCAGGACCTTGTGTCCACTGAACTCTTGCTTCTACCCACTAAGCCACAGCACCCAATTAGATTTTATTCACACTGCATCAAATTCTATTCTTTACCAAAAGTACAAAACCGGGGCGCGGAACATGTCAGGGCGATAGTCTCACAAGAACTAAAATAAATGCCCTGTCGGACATCAAAACACATTTGGGGGACTTGATGACAGAGAGAGTAATTTTTATTCTTAAATACTGATGAATGAAAAAATAAAAGTGCCTCCTGAAAAAAGGGCACTTTTCTCATCCAGGGCAAAAGGCGCTGGTGCTTGAGCACCACTAGGGCTCTATCTGTGCACGTGCCTGGATAGGGGTATGTGTATCCCTGGGGGTACATGAAGGCACTCAAGGGGGTACGTGACATTTTTCTAAATATATTTAAAATGGGTATCCATTAAAAAATCCTTTGAAAATTTGTAGTAATTAAATAAAATATTCAATTAATGACATTTTCTACATTAAATCAGACACTGATGGCTCAGCGCTGTGTATTACATGTGTTTTTCAAATCTAAAATGCATCGTGCTGGTTAGGGGGTACTTGGCTCTAATTGTGTGTGTGTGGGTGGGGGGGGGGCATTACTCAGTGTGTTTACATGATGGTATAATTCGAATCTTGCTTTAGTCGGACTATGCTATCTTTTGGGGGATCTTCTATTATCCCAATATACATGGCAGTGAGTAATTCGAATCATTGGCCGAAAGCATGTCACCTCCGATACGATAGGTGGCACTGTTTTCACTACAACTCAAGGGCTCAAATTTTGAAGACATTGGTTCATTGGTTGCTGGATTAAATGTTACCCAGATACAACAGATTTTTTTTCTCATTGGCTATTGTGTAGCCCATTTCTTTTTTTTAATTGGCTAATAAGTGGCACCTCACAGCAGACCTCCAGGGGAGCGCTTGATTTCTCCACGGTGATGGCAGCGGGGCCAGCTCATGTTTGCGTGCTGCGGCACATTAAAACATTAAATAGCCGAGAGTTGTTTTCAGCTTGAGAAATATGATGTGTGGCGGGAGTGCGGGAGTTAAGACCAAAATGCGTGACACTTGAGAGCCCTGCAACTCGTTGCGATGCTCGTGGCGATGCTCGTGGCGATACTCGTTGCGCTTACATGCTCATGGGCAAAGACGCAAAATCTGGTTCCTAATCAAATTCACTGTTACATGCTGCGATAGTCGGATTATCAACCGGATCGGATCGAGTTATCCAGGGGTGTTAATCGGATCGTAGTTGGACCGCACATAGTCGAACAAAGGTGTTTACATGAAACGGATAATTCGATTTCAGTCCGACTAAGCCAGTTATTCGAATGCATGTAACCACGGTCACTGAAAAAAGGTTGAGAACCATTGTGTTAATGAACCAGTTCAACACGTCCACCTCAACACGGATACACTTTCAGTGCGTTTGTTTGTTTCTGCTGCTCCCAAGTGACCCAAAAATATCAGCAAACGCAGTTTTAACCAAAGGATTTTTTCTCCTCTCCGTGTTTAAATATATTTGTAATATATATTTAAATAGGATTAAGGAATGAGATCAATAAAAATCTGTCTTTACTTTACTGTAACTTACTTATCTTACAGCTTTCCAAATCATCCTGGGGGTGTTTAATGGTGTCCCAGCGAGTCTTTAAACTCAACAATAATCCACTTCTGGAGATTTTGGGCTGTTGAAGAGCATTTCAACAAGCCACGGAAGAAAACCGCTGAACAGTAGCAATCAAAGGCAATTAAAAACCCGATTAGTTCAGCATTTTGTCAACTTACAGATACTTTGTATTTCTCAAATATGGCATTTTCTTCAAGGGGTTGCATGTAAAACAGGCTTGAGTGGGTTTGATTGAGGAAAACATTTCTCTTGGTACCTAATGAATCCCACAGTGTTGGTGTTAATGAGGACTCAGGACTCTCTCTCTCCGCACCACCTTGATTGCTACTTATCTAGGTCATCTCGGTGGGGTTTAATCACCGTTGGCCTGAGTGAGACCCGGAGAGGGGATCAAGCCCACTTTTCTCTCATCAGAAGGGAAAATCAGATCAATTTCGAGTACATCACCAGTCCTGCTGTAATTATCATTGTTCAATTACTCAATATACAGAAGGTGGGTCTTTTTAAACCTAGATTGTAATAAGCACGCAATTTCTTCAAACACTTTATAACATGAGATACAGAGGAGCACATTCTGTGTTGACCTTCGCACACTTCAGTGAATCCGTATAACCGGATTGATCTCCCTCATTGATTTCCCTAAAGAGTGCAGGTAGACGTGTGATTTCTGACAAACCTGGTGGGTGCATGACTGTGTGATATTGTATTTACTGTTACTGGGACACACAGAGGAAACCATACCAGAATCCAGTTGTATTTGCCTTGGTTCTTCCTGAGCTCATGCTGCTCCGTCTTTAAAACATTTTTTTAATTAAAGTGACAAGCTGCAGATTTCTCTCAGCAGGCCTGCCAGCGTCATGCGTCCTAATTATTATTTAATTACATGAGACAAGTGAGAGAAAAAAAGAGAAGAAAAACCCACAACAAATCAGATTCTGAAACAGAGGAAATGTCTGGGACCCTGAATGCATCAAAGCTGCACGGTAACAGACGAACGTTATCACCTTCCTTAAATAATGGCCTACGCCATTTTGTGAGAAAAATCATTTAAACTTTATTGTCGTTATCTTTGATTCCTTTTTTTTATGAATATGTATTTGGGTATGATTATCATTTATTTAAAATATTTGCACTTTTTAGCTGTGGGAGGAAACTGGAGAACGTTAAACTGCCCCCAATTGTCAAATAAATGATTAAATTCAGCTTTCCCAAAAATAAATCCTTAGGTCTCAACCTCCTCAATACCATTTATCCATGCATGCTCATCTCACAGTTCCACTATTTCCAGCAGCACTTGAAGGCAGCATTGCGTTGCGGTCCTTCTGCCTGTGTCGCCTCGTCCTCTATCCTGACACCGGGAGGGTGTTGATGCAAAATAGGTGCATTAATTAAGGCCACTCTTCCTCGATGTGCTCTCATTCTGTCACCACCTTGTGTCTGAGAGAGAGTGAAAAGAGAGAGAGAGAGAAAGTGTGTGTGTGTGTGTGTGTGTGTGTGTGTGAGTGTGTATGTGTGAAGAATGGGATTTCCCTAATTTGACTAACATTGCTCAAGCAAAACAACATTTATCACACTGAGCGAAGGAGATGCTGAGAAAAGGAAACGTCTCAAAGTTCAAGCTGACTCATTTGCACAAATCCATGCACGGGCACACACACACACACACACACACACACACACGCACACTCCTTAACTGTCATCGTGTGAGTGTGGTTGGTTTGTGTGCAAGAAGCTCGACTCAGTTCATTAATCTTGTATTTGTTGTGTCAAGGCCGAGCTAATTAGATTACAAAAGCCCGCTTAGTCAAGTCAACCAAGCAGGAAGCATATGATATATTGCCACACACACACACACACACATACACACACACACACACACACACACACACACACACACACACACACTTTTACCCACTAGCTCTCCTCATCACACTCTCTCCTCTCGCCCTTTTTTTATTATCATGTAGACATAAATACAGTATCAATACTGCATATTTATAACATCTGTTAGCAGCAGATTTGACGTGACAGTGAAGCACGGATCCAAAGTGTCCACGGGGTCAACGAGCTTCACAGGATGAGCAACACTGACTGAACGGCTGTGAAGACATCACACTTCATGTAGGGCAGCTTTCAGCTTGTCTGGGAGGAAATCTGGGTTACTGTGCGTGATGCGTGACTCCCGGCGTCAGTCATCGTGCCCCTCATCTCTCTGCTGTCTTTCCTGTTACTAAAATAAATATTTAGGCGTCTGCTGTTCCAGAAGGTCTCTTTTATTTCACCACAGCGCCCTGCTTAACATCCAGGAGGTTGTTGACACTGAGAACTTGATCCTCTTTGGATATTCTGCTGTGTGTGGGACTGCAGTTTAAGGGTGGCTGAACTTTTTTGGGATTGTGGACCTTGTACAGAAAGGCCAGACAGTAGTAAATATGCAGTTTTCAATCGGTTACATTGCAAGACAATCTGTGTTTCTAGACAAGACAGAAAACCCCCCGTAATTACATATTTCAGTTTTTTATTGCTGTTTCCGCAGATTAAGAAACGTGTTTCTGTATCTGCTGCTCTTTCATTTAATTCAAATAAATGCAATACTTTTATATAATTATTAATCTAATGCAGTGCATGACGTAAAATGTTATAGGAGTAAATCTAGAATAAAACAGGCAGAAATGGGCCAAATATGGATTTCTGTCTAAGGCTTAAACGTCCATTTAAAAGATTAGGATACAAATGTATATGTAAGATGTACATTTTTTATGATTTTTTTGCAATAAAATGATTTACAAGCATCATTTCAATTGCTCAAAGCTGCAACAACACACTGAGGTATGCTTCATACAACACACTCCATGCCTTGCAGTGAAACCCTCATCGCAACGGGATCACATTTTCAATCATTCAATTAGTGTAAGTGTGTCATGTGTGTTGCCAATTCCAGGTATGTTTTGTACTCTGGTTCGAAAGATTTTAGGACATTTCCCTCTTGAATATGAATTCTCACCTATATTTTATCTGGACTTCTGACAAAATCCACAGGCAATATATTTTTGTCTAGTAGCTCAAAAGCCGGAAGCACGTAAATATGAGACGAGTTAACACGTCTGCCACTCTTCTTACTTATAAACAATGTTAATGCACGTAGCTCACCATAGCGAGTGTTCAATGCAAGAACATATTTTATTTGGGTATATGATGCAAGAATAAAAGCTGCACATTGTATTATTGTGAAGCATTTTGTAATGTGAATATTATATCCAGTCAGCTTCTTGTCTCTTATAGTGCGATTCATTCCAAGTATTGTCTGGAACAGCGAGCTGACATAACTTAATCACTTAGCGCCAATTTAGTTTACTGCAAATCCCTTGAATCTGTATAGAAACTATTGCGTCATAATTCTCGCAGTACCAACGCTTCCTGAAGGCAACCCCCGTAGCTGAAACCACGCCCCCTACGCCAGATCCCGGCCAAAATAACTGAAAGTAAAGAAAATGAACTTGAACCCAACACAACTTGTCATACACTTGTTTTTATTTCGAATACATTGTTGGATTTTTCAAAGTTCAAGATCAAAACTTGAGTTTTCAGGTTCAAATCTTTTTTTCAAACGGAAGAAAACTACTGGCCTGGATTCAAACGGACGGCGGCCATTTTTTTCAAACGGACCTGTTGCCTTCCTGCCCGGTGTTACGGTTTGAGAAGCGACCGTGTTAACTGGCGACCGAACGCGTCGTCTTCGCAGTTACAACGGCCGTTATAAAAAATAGGAGAGCGAACACTTATAGCTGTCTTCGCGAATGCCGCTTGGTTTAATTTTGTAATACAGTTTCAAGCCCTCTCATATAAATAATAATGTATACTATACGAATTAAACAATGTGGCATTCACGAGGGCAGCTTTGTGTTCTCTTCTTTTTTTCAACAGCTCTGTAACTAACTTACGGTTCAAAGTCGCCAGTTAACATGGTCGCACCTTAAACCGCAACACCTGCAACACAACCATGGGGAGTAACTATCGCTGCCAGTTGGACACCTAGCAAGCTAAAGACAAATATGTATCTCTACGAATGTGTCGAGACCAGCGCCGAGTTCAAAGGTACTTTTCTTTTAAAATTCATTTTTACCATTTATGTATTTAAGCATTTATTACATGGAGCCTTCTCACCGTTGTCAGCAATTGATTGCAATTACGTCCACCTGTCGGAGGTAATGTGTGCGTTGCTCCGTCGGACCTTTTTCATGGCGGACTTTCGAAGAATCACACAAAGCAGGAGAAGCACAGGTGCAGGGTGTGATTTAATACAACGCTAGCCATTTCTTTTATGTATAAATATCTTAATTAGTATTGCACTGGGACACCGTGTGTCTCTACCGCCCTCTAGTGGTCATATAATCCCTTCATGGAGCACTGACGTTTTCTTTATTGCTATAACTAGTTAATGAATTGATTTGTATTATTATTTCTAAATACATGTCCTTAGAATCCCAAATACTTACAGCACTGACAGTTTATCAAACATTAATCATTGACCTGTAGGAGCTTTCTTTTTGTTTCCTCCAATGTTCTTTTTTAGAAGTCGCTTATCTGACAAAAAGCGTGTATAGTTGAAGATGTGCAGCAAGACTTGATGATGATGATGATGATGATGATGATGATGATGATGATGATGATGACGTATAATCATCATTAATTCCATCATTAAGATGGTTCGATGGGGATTCTCTATGAACTTCTCATCAGGTCTCTTTCCCCAGGGATTGATTTCCCCGCTCTACACTCTACAAAAAAACCCATCTCTTTCTTTACTTCGTATTCTCTTTCTCTCCACAGTCAAAGGAACATTGAACGGACATAACTGCCCTGCGCTTTGGATGTCTGGTCCAAGAACTGAAGCTTAGTATGCCCCCTAAAAACATCAGGAATAAGAATCCATTCATCATGGGTAAGTTCATTCGTGTTTATCCGTCCCATCACATTTGATCAAATAAAATAATTATAATCAGATTTTCTTTACTACACATCTCAGCAACACAGTCTGTGGCTTTCAAAAAGTACAATGAATGCCTGAAGGGGTTGAAACTGACTTGGATGAAGATGAAGTATGGGGAACCCAGGTGTCCTTGTTATAATATTCTGCATCAATGCGCCTTTTCGTTTATGTACCGGCTGCATCATGTGTGCAATAAATCACAACAGGACAACACAAACACACACACACTATAAATAGACTGCCATAATTACATCTGTGTTAGATAGCTGACAGTGTTGGATATATTGCCATGAAAGTTGGTACAAATCCTCTAATGATGATGGATCCTAACGGCTTTAGTGATCTCCTGACTTCTTATTCTGGCGGGATGATGTTGTCAACATCTTTTTCTTTTGGGTTCAAGGGAGGCTGTGGTTCAGTTGTCACGCAATTTAGTACAGACATTTATGTTCTCCTCGGGGTACATTGTATAACTTTAATTTGTTCCTCGACATTTTTATCTTCCATTTATTTATTTATTCATAGTTTACGACCAAATGGCTGCAAAACTAACGATGCCATCCTCAGCCGCTCTTTGTGTTTAGTGCATAAAGGCAAACATTGACATGATGGAGAAGCACGAAAGTGTCACAACAGCAAATTTCACACCTCACAGAGCATCACATGCATAAATGTATTATAGGAACCGGATACCTGAACCCGCACAACGTATCCTCGCACTGCATTTGACATCTCACGGAAAGTTACTCCTTCATTTTCGTTCATTTTTATAAGAAAGCCAACAACACTTGTCCATTTCCACTCGTTTCTTCAATATTGTCTTTTCAAAATAAACATCCTTCTTCACAGGAAACTACTCAGTTGAAAAACTGCTTAGTTAAGTTAAGGGAAACGCTCTTTGTTTGGGTTAAATCAACCACAGAAGTGACGCAAATTACGCAACAAATAAATCTACGTTGACTCGTTTCACATGAGGATCGAACATCATCCTCTCGCTGAATTATTGCTGTTTTTTCGACTCCTCCCCCTCTATTCCTGTCTGGCTTTTTTTCAGTCTCTATACTTCAAAATCATACCATCTGTGGCTCAGTATTTATTCGTAGGAGCTCCGAATGCCGCTCGCGCTCCAAGATGGCGTCTGTTCAGTCCCATGAGAATCTGCAACCAAATTGGGTGAAAACTTGAGTGGCGGTGCCAAATCCCAAATCTTATGACACATCGGCGACGTCGGGTACGGAGGGAGCTCGCTGTGGCAGAACAGGGGTGGGAAGGAAAGAGAGATGAATGAAAACCGAGATGAAATTCGGTTCCATCGAATCTTATTTCACTCCCACCGTCAACAAACGCACGCCGTCGCTGTCGCTTTCGAAACTTTCGCTCATTACCAGCTCTCTCTCTCTCCTTCCCCTTTGTTTCAAGCACCAGTCTCTCTTCCTCCCACACTCTCTCTGTCTCGTGAGGCTTTTCCTTCCTGACTTTGTTTCTTCTTCCTCTTGCTGTGTGCTTTTCTTGCCCGTCTTTTCATCTCGACGCCGGCTGCTGGATGACACGTTCCCCTCCGCACTCTGCTGCTCTTCTTGGTTTAGCACAGCTGTTACAACCGTCCTCGCTCGCTCACTTTCTGCTGACAGACACACACACACACACACACACACACACACACACACACACACACACACACACACACCGCTTCTCCTTCCTCTCTTATGTAAAGTCTCTTATTTTTATTCTGTACCTTACACACACACACACACACACACACACACACACCGCAGTCTTGAGTCATATTCCAGTTCTCTCCACATAATCTCACACATCACCATTCTCACATTTTTACACACATGCACAGACACACACACTCACTTTTACCCACTAGCTCTCCCACCACACATATTGGTACACACCCTCTCTCCTCTCGCTCTTTTCCTCCCTCCCAGTTAGACACATTCTCTCTCTCTCTGTATCTCTCTCTCTCTCTCATTCCTCATCTGTACCTCAGCTGAGTAACATGTTGCCTCGTCTGAGCTCCTCCGCCGCGCCGTGAGCAGAGGATGCCTCTTCCCCATCGCACTGACCAAACATAAAGAGCAAACAAGAAGGGCAAGCAAGAGGAAGGGAACCGCGAGTCTCATCTCTCGCCGTCGATGTCCGACTACCTTCTCTGAGAGGAGGAGGAGGAGGAGGAGGAGGAGGAGGAGGAGGAGGAGGTTGAGGAGAAAGATCTGTTTTCACACTTTCCTGACTCAGTTCGTCTCCTCAAGCAGAAGGAGCAGCAGAGGATGCAAGCAAGAGCCGAGGAGCTGAAAAGTTGTCTCCATTTCCCCGCGCTGTCCGTCCGTCCCCTCGCAGCTGACCAAACTTTTTTTTTTAACCGCTCGGGAGGAGAAGGCGAGGGGAGAAGGGGAGCGAAAGCATCCCTCACCCCGCTGACTTCTGTGTGCACGTGTAAAAGACAAAGCAGGACCCTCCTTCCAGAGGCAGCTACCCATGTGGCAGGAGGCTCTGTGGACCCGCGGACGCTACCTGCTGGAGAAGAGCGATGGCGGCGAGGGCGGCGAGGGGCCCGACAGCCTGGCCGACGGGGGCCCGGGGTTCCAGGGGGAGGTGTGCGTGGAGGACGAGAAGCCCCAGGACTGGCTGTACGAGTCCTACTACAGAATGAGCCAGCAGCATCCGCTGATCGTGTTCCTGTTGCTGATCGTCATGGGAACCTGCCTCGCGCTGCTGGTGGTGTTCTTCGCGTCAGGATTGGTAAGTGTGTGTGTGTGTGTGTGTGTGTGTGTGTGTGTGATTTGGTGTGTGAGTAAGTCTATCCAGACAGAAAATAAAGGTTAGTTTATGTTGAACATAAATGCATCGGGGGCAATAAACAGGAAATGCTATTTCTGTATTTCACAACAATAGTTACAAACAGCCTAATTTGTGACTTGTTAAATTTGGTCATGTTTACATGTTTTGCTTTTTAAAAGAAAGGCGAGGGGGGGGGGGAGGTTATATTCCAATTTTTCGATAATCTCAGATTATTATATTACAACAAAAACAAACATTTGTTGTTGTTGTTTTTCCATCAAGGAGGCACCCATCACTTCCCTGTACACGGTTAGGTTAGCCTCATACTACCATAATAATGCGATCGCTCACCGGTAACGTTAGCTGCAAAGCGCAGTTATATCATTTATATATTATTTTGTGTGTATATATATATTTCAGGAACTTCTCCTCTCTCGGAGACCATTCGTCAGTGAGGGCATTGTGGAGTGACAGCAATCTTTAGGAAATCAAACAAGCCTAAAATAGCCCAATGCATACCAATGTCGGGTTTATGGACCTTATGTTGTTCTTCTTCAGAGTTTTTAAAAATAACTTAAGAATTAAAGGAATAATTAAACTTTTTGGGAAATCTGAGAATTGGATAAGAGGATGGGCACCAATCTATGGAGCTGGAGCCGGCTGATAGTTAGCTTAAAATAGAGACTGGAAACAAGAGGAAACAGCTAAGCTCTTCTGGAGCTCACACATGAACATGTCACATCTGGTTGGTTCAATGGGCGGCAGCTAGCGATTATTTTAGTAATTGATTCATATATCGATTATTTTTTCAAATAGACGATAAATCATCTGAATAAACTTGTCTAATTAATACTTTAATAATTGATTCCATCATGTTGTCTTCAAAACAAACAATTGTAATAAGAGGATGGACCTTATTTAAAAAGAAAAACTAGACCTCAAATTCAAAAGGATTTATTGAATCACTGATATTACCTTTTTCCTGAACTGAATAATTAGTGTTTGTACTTTACTTTAAACTTAAAATGATGATTAATTTCTTCATTGGAGTAATATGCAGTTCAGATTGTCTCACACTCGTCCGATGTCTCACGGTGTTAATCACAGCACCTGCTAATCAGCCCCTTCACGTGGTGCCAGTTCTGCTATTACCGGAAACGGAGAATGTGAAACGTCTGAAACTCAACTGATGGTGTTACGCTACCGCAACAGAAAATCCATTTTAACGTACGACTCCGACCAGAAGGGCGTTCCACGTGTTGACGCCCGGCCACACGGTTCATCCCACTGCGGCCGCTGCCTCCGGGATGCTTCTCCTCTAAGTGTTTGTGCACAGCAGTTGCACTGCTGCAATACGCCATTTCCAATTTGCAGCGCTCACAGATTCCCCCCCCCCCCAATTGGTTGGGTCTCTTGTCTAAAATACTTCCGCGCTGTAGAGGATCACAGACGAGCGTGCTCTCAAGGGGAAAGCGTGCTTTGACTCCGCGCCGCTCTTATCGCGCCGTGCCGCCACACGTTATGCAAATGACATTTTGTTCAATCGCCGCTGAAACCACGGAGAAATGTAAAAATGTCAATGCGGCGTTTCGCGGGGGTGTTGTGTGCCAGGCGTTTTTATTTCTTCTTTTCCAGGCCAGCTGTTTCCCTGCTGCCCACAGTCTCCTCGCTCGGCTATCTGGATGCTGCCCCATGATTTGTGTTTATTGTACAGACATCCGTCTCTCAGCACGACAGTCGTAGTGATAACCAGTTAGTGGCAGAGAGCAAGATTTATATTTAAAAAAGGTGCATTAAAACACGTTCAGAATATAGGCCACTGTGGGTGTTTCTAAATGCATAACCGAGGCTTAAAGCTATACAAGCGAACACCGTGCAGCAGATAGAGGCCCTCCTGTTCGGATCCCTCGGGATGAAAGAAGAGTTTTGGGGTTGCACGAGACGGGGAGGTCTAAGTGAATGCATGCGTGCGTGTGTGTGTGTGTGTGTGAGTGTGTGTGTGTGTGCATGTGAATGTTTGTGTCAAGCGGCACTTTAAATTGCAACACCGGTTTCGCAGAGTGGCTCAAGAGCGGGATGAGAGTTTAGTCCGCAGCTGTGTAGGTGGTGGTGCCTTTTGTCAAGTGAAAAGTGTTGCGTTGGACACAAACAACAAACCACGAACGCAAGCTATTGTTTCTCAAGTCCTGCTTTGGTGTTTTAATGAAATCGCCGCACAAAAGCAATCCCACTCGATGCTTTGACTGCCGATGTTTGTTTACAAAGGCGTGTTTTGCTTCTATACGTTCAAGGTGATCCGTAGACGTCGCCTTTTCTCTTCCGCGTGCGTCACGCGCTCTCTGAGTAGCGCCCGGTGGCCGAGGGGGATCGGGAGTAGATGGCAGCCTCCCAAATACATCGACGGAGTAAATCCCAGATCATACTTTCAGTAACGATAACAAACACCTGCCAGATCGACGGCAGTAGCACCCTGGTTTATATTTAAAATGGGCGGGTGCTGAGGTGTAACCGGACTGGGTCGCCCTGTGGGTGATCCTCGCGCCGCACGGTGCGTTCAAGATTCAGAACGGCGAACATCTTCGGCGCGCGCTCGCACCGTGCGTGCATGGCGGGCATGTTCTGGAGATAACGCTGAATAGTGAGGGGAGAAAATCTGCTTTCTTGTAGTCGTTGGAGGCATTTGATGACCCTCCCGCAGTGGGAAAGCACTCGCTGGAGGCCGTCACTAAAGTCCTGTTAACATTCAATTGAACTCCGTGTTACAGGGTCGTTCCAGGCGGACCTCCACCCAAATCGATTCCTTCGCCTCTATTAAAGACGAATCAATAGAGGTTATTGCCCCCAGCTGGTCAGTTTGATTCCCCGTTCTCTTCCTCTGGGGCCGCCGTGTGTCTCGGGGTTTTACGACGTCGCCTCATAATTTCACCGTAAAATATATTTTTTTCTTCTCCTTTCCAATTAGTTCCTGTTAAGTAACAGACTGTCTGTCGCAGGAATAAATAGAGAGGGCAGGTTTAGAGGGAGGGGAGGATGTTGTTGTCAGTATTCTGGCTTTATCAGGGAGTCAGAAGAAACTGGAGTGAATGTGGTGTTCGTGAGACGCCTCCACCCTTAATGTAGAGAGAGAGAGAGAGGGAGGGAGGGAGAGAGAGAGAGAGAGAGGGAGAGGGGGGAGAGAGAGGGAGAGAGAGAGGGGGGAGAGAGAGAGGGAGAGAGAGAGAGAGACTGTGTTGTTTTGGGTGTGTTTCTCAGGAAGTATCTCATTTCCTTGTTGGTTGCTTATCTGTATTTATTTTAGTTTTTTGGGGGGTAGAAAGTCATTATCTTTCTTGTTGTATTGATTTGGAATGTGTACAAGTGTGTGTGTGTGTGTGTGTGTGTGTGTGTGTGTGTGATTACTATCACGCCCACACACTTGCACGCCCAGACAGTATTTTAAACTAATGACACCATTTGGAGGTTTAATAGAGATCAATATTATCTGGGACTGGAGCAAAGGGAATCTGTCAATGGCAAAGAAGAGTCTGGTCTGCAGCGCCTGGTTCACTTTATGGTTATTCGCAGCCCGTTTTCATGATATATTCATACCATTGATTCTGTTCTGTCCCAGCGATATATTGGTGGAGCGGGGCAGTGAGAGATGTGTCGTGATGGAGCACCGGTCTGTTATCTAGGGGCAGGAAGGCGAATGAACGGCGACACGGATACAGATGTGAGAGCAGCAACACCACAAAGCACCGAAAACACACAAAAACTTAATACGTAAACAATTTGATATTTTTGGGAAAGTTTCTTTTAAATGTATAAATATGAATCAGGACTCCAGAAATGCTACATATGCTCCAGGCTAGTTTAATAATTTGGGTCAAATGCTTGATGCTCTGCAACCTTTGACCTCCTCATCTCTGCACACGGAGCACTCAAAGTAGAGGTTTGTTGATTATTGATGATTTTAATAACCACGCTGAGAGCAGATTGAAGGAGTCTTCCTGGAGCGCTGCGTCATCACGGATGATGAATATTCAACAGGCACCAATACATGTGCATAGTACGCCATCCTGATCTCAAGGAACACAAGCTTCCCATATGCCTCTCCGGCATAATATTATGTGGTGTGTTTGAGTGCTTCCACCGCTGAATAATTAGATTACTGCTGTTCTCTTTTTCGGCGGCTGCTGCTGCTGCAATGTCTCCCCAGCTCCCCTTTCCCCCCCCTCCCAGTATAATAGCTGGATAAGCCAGACTGGGCTAAAAAAAGGAAACAATTGTTCTGGATGACAATGCAGTATATTGTGGCAGGCCGGCACAATCCCCCCCCCCCCCCCCCCCCCCCCGCCGCCGCGCCTCAAGGGATATGGCTTTAAATGCTTTCAAAGGGGTTTTAACAGGATTAGACGTCCCACAATCTAAAATGTGCAAAGTGAAAATACTGAAGCGGCGAGACGGCGGCTGACCCCGCTTCCTGACCTGCGGTCGTTTTTTTGTCAAAATGTGTTTCGAGGCCAAAGGCCGGGTCTCTGTCCCCGACGTCAGCTCCGTGAATCCCTCCGGTCTTCGAGTCCTCGCTCACGGCGTCGTTGGGATTCGACCCGCGCTCCAGACCGACTGTACGGCCGGCGGTCGGATCCCCTGGGATCCCCCTCGCCAGACCCTGACTCACGCGACCTCCCCCGTCGTCTCGCCGCTCTAATCCCCAGTGAAACGCTCTCCTCCTGCATTTGTTCTGGCACAACAGCGCCTGCTATTTCCGGCAAGCGGCCGCTGTCGATAAGCCGTCAACTCGGCCGCGAACTCCAGGTCGACTCTGTGACATCTTTTTCGTGCCGTTGCATAAAAAGCCGCTCCAGCGATTTGCACGTTACGTGACTCGAGCACATTTCTGTGGCCTCGCCGATGTTAATTTTTTTTAACCGTGAAATCGGGGACGTCTAATCTCGTGCTACGTGCAGCGCTGCCAGGCCTGTCGGGGCGTCATGACTGCGGAATAACTTTAAATGGTTTGCGTGGGTGTTGGCAAAGATGAGTGAGTGTTTAGAAGCTCTTTACTCTTTTTTTTTAGCAAATTGTGTTGCTGCTGTTTTGTAACTCACACCACCGGAAGAGGACAAAAGGACTCTGAGAGTGTTTTATTCTTACCTTGAGTGACCGCATTTGGGTGCAAGGGGATTTTTTTGGGACTGTAGTCATTTAAAATCAAAATCAGAAGAGGTACTTCCCCAACAGAGTGTACAATTATGTTTCGGACACACACACACCCACACACACACAGACACACACAGGGTGGTTAGGGCCCGGTCAAAAGGATGAAAGTGCTCTGGCATGAAAGGGAACTGAGAAGTGCTGAAGTCTCTTCCTGTTAACTCGACTAATCACATGAATCATATGAATCTGATCCCCTCTTTCCGCCTTAATTAACACTTGCTTGTATGCTGGTGTTTCAAACGCAGAACAACTCCCTGGAAATAGACGATGGACGCCTTTGTGCTTTTCTGTTTTGGGGTTTTCTTCTGTTTCGTGTTCGTCCCCACGAGCACGCTGGGAAACGGTTAATAAATAGTGAGTCACGAATGTTTCTGCTTTGAATGGTCTACATATTGAGAACATAACAACCATGAAGGTTTGGTTAAGATATGCGACACTGGTTGAGGAAATGCACGTTAAAGTTAAATTGAGTCTTATAT
This sequence comes from Liparis tanakae, assembly GCA_036178185.1. Lineage (NCBI taxonomy): Eukaryota > Metazoa > Chordata > Actinopteri > Perciformes > Liparidae > Liparis > Liparis tanakae. The sequence goes on from CM070106.1 coordinate 12,829,775, forward strand.
GAAGTATCTTTTCTTTAAACAAAGGAATCAGAAACATTTTATTGTCATGTATATTTACATATACAAGGAATGTGTCATGGCGGGTCTGATGACATGTCTCTGACAGATATGTGATTGTTTGGAGGTGTTCTTATAGCAACAATCAGAGTAAAGCAGATTAGGGCACCAAGACATCAGGAAGAACGTGCCTTCAGCCAGATGTGCCTCTTTTTACACAGCTGGATGGACAATGTCTATGATGTACATCCGACTGAACTGTACGATGAAGGGAATATGAGAAGGAGGCTGTCGAGGAGGCGGGTGAGGAAGGTCTGGTCGGAGTCACAGAGAGAGAGATAAAGTGTGTGTGTGCTTTTGCATGTGTGTGTGTGTGTGCTTCTAAATGCTGACTTTGACTGAGTGCAGAAGTGATGCTGTAGCACATTCTCTGGGCTCAGACAGTCTGTCTGCCCAACTGTGAGCAGTCTGTTCATACATGTGCAGTCTGCTCATGCATGTGCAGTCTGTTTATACATGTGCAGTCTGCTCATGCATGTGCAGTCTGCTCATGCATGTGCAGTCTGTTTATACATGTGCAGTCTGTTCATACATGTGCAGTCTGCTCATGCATGTGCAGTCTGTTCATACATGTGCAGTCTGTTCATACATGTGCAGTCTGCTCATGCATGTGCAGTCTGTTTATACATGTGCAGTCTGTTCATACATGTGCAGTCTGCTCATGCATGTGCAGTCTGTTCATACATGTGCAGTCTGTTTATACATGTGCAGTCTGTTCATACATGTGCAGTCTTTTTAAACATGTGCAGTCTGCTCATGCATGTGCAGTCTGTTCATACATGTGCAGTCTGTTCATACATGTGCAGTCTGCTCATGCATGTGCAGTCTGCTCATACATGTGCAGTCTGTTCATACATGTGCAGTCTGCTCATGCATGTGCAGTCTGTTCATACATGTGCAGTCTGTTTATACATGTGCAGTCTGTTCATACATGTGCAGTCTGTTCATACATGTGCAGTCTGTTCATACATGTGCAGTCTGTTTATACATGTGCAGTCTGTTTATACATGTGCAGTCTGTTCATACATGTGCAGTCTGTTCATACATGTGCAGTCTGTTCATACATGTGCAGTCTGTTCATACATGTGCAGTCTGTTCATACATGTGCAGTCTGTTTATACATGTGCAGTCTGTTCATACATGTGCAGTCTGTTCATACATGTGCAGTCTGTTCATACATGTGCAGTCTGTTCATACATGTGCAGTCTGTTTATACATGTGCAGTCTGTTCATACATTTGCAGTCTGTTCATACATGTGCAGTCTGTTCATACATGTGCAGTCTGTTCATACATGTGCAGTCTGTTCATACATGTGCAGTCTGTTCATACATGTGCAGTCTGTTCATATATGTGCAGTCTGTTCATACATGTGCAGTCTGTTCATACATGTGCAGTCTGTTCATATATGTGCAGTCTATTCATGCATGTTGCTAGAACTCTAAACAAGGGAGAATTGCTCCTGAAGGAATCAGTTTGTTTTAGTTTAACTTTGTTTGCTGGGTTTAAGTTTTCAGTCAAACCTGATCGTTATGTTTTTGCATCGGTGCAGAGAAAGTGACACACGGTTACGACACATCAATTCTGCAAGTTTCATCACATTGAGTTAATATTTCAACACCAACTGTGATCTTCTTTCCCAATATTAACAGAGAGGTTTCGCTTCCTAAATCTAATATTAATTATACATATAATTGGGTTTTTCTGCAAGTGTGACATGGGTATTTTTGGTTCAGAAATGTCGACTTTCGCCGCATGCCTTGGTTTGCAGAAACGTACAATGGCTACATCATTTCTTTCTGGTGACGGTCTTCAGTAGTATATACATTTAAAATGTATATTTGTGAGTGGCCTACTGAATATGCAAACTGGGAAAAACTGCAAAATCCGCAAACCTGAAACTGTATGAACAAACATGTATCTCTCTCTCTCTCTCTCTCTCTCTCTCTCTCTCTCTCTCTAGAATACAGAAGACCACTTGACCTTCCTGATCACGGTTCCCGCTGCTCTCTTCCTCTTCCTGTCCATCTTCATCCTGGTCTGCATCGAGTCGGTCTTCAAGCGGATGCTCCGGCTCTTCTCTCTCCTTATATGGGCCTGTCTGGTCACCATGGGTTACCTGTTCATGTTCACCGGAGGGATTCTCAGCCCCTGGGACCAGGTAGACACCTGCGTGTTTTTTTTATGTCTGTGTATCGAGATGCGGATGAATGTGCGAGCATTGGTTCTACCTACTGTCTGTAGTACAGCTGCATTTCTGGTTGCACTTATTTGGGGGTGCAATTAATTTAATTGACTGAATGCTAAGCTCCACCCGCCTCCTTCTTTTGCCACACCTTTCAAGTTGTACCACTCATAATTCAGAAACACGGAGGCAGACTTCTCATTTCTAGCTGATATTTTATTTCGCCGGCTGAAACACATTTTATAATAATAATAATACATTTTTGAGCTGGTCTCTGAGGGCTGTCGCTTTTTGAAATGAGGATTCTGTAAAGGGCTCGTGAATAATCTCTCGACGGCTATATACGTAATAACATGATATTTTAAAGGGCCATGGCTCAGCTGAATCGTCAGCCTCCTCATCAGTGGAGGGTCCATTTAGAAAACATGTACATCAGGACCCGGCGCTGTACAGCGTGCACTTTAGAGCTTGTTAGCCCGAGTGTAGTGGCAGCTGGTTAAAAATCTTTACTGCACTTAAAGGAACCAAAAGCAGGGCCGACATTGATGCAAATAATTGGGCAACGACTAAGAATAATCACGCTTAAGAAGTCAAGCCTTGCATTTTGACTTGCGCATATGTGCTGCTGAGCGCTTATTCATATTATGTATTAGTGAGAAAAAAGTCCAGGCGCACCTTTGTGCACCTTTCTGCTAAATGACATGTAATGTAATCTATATTCATGCATTGCATGATTGTGTGTGTGTGTGTGTGTCGACAGTGCAGAATTAATTCCTTGTGTGTCAGGTGCTAACAAAGCCTGATGAGAGCTGGAGGTCAGGAGGTCATCAGACGGACACATTAGCTTTCAGTGCCAGACTCCTCCTCTCTCCGTCTCACGAATCCTATTTTCTCATCTAGCTCCCTGTCCCCCCGTATTCATCCGAGACGATTTTTTTCCCTCTACACCTGCTTCCTCTTCTGCTGTCAAAACCCCCCCCACACCCCCACCCTCGTCCCCCTCCTCCTCCACCCACCCACATTTCCTCTCTCCTCCGCTTCCCTCCCTCTCTCCTCTCAGGTGGAGATATTTTTATCTTCAGCCACCTGTGGGATCATAATCATTCTGCATTATTAATCACTCTCTTCTGCTCCCCTGACTCTTATACCCACATCAATCCGTCTATCCATCTGTCAGTCCGTCCTCTACACCTTCATCTATTAGAGATGTCGGGATAAGGAGAAGTTGCGATATACACGCTGTTGTGATTCCTGCATCGTGTGTGTGTGTGTGTGTGTGTGTGTGTGTGTGTGTGTGCGGTCGATCTTCTCTTGTTCAAGTCTTGCGATGCGTGTTATTGCCGGTTTGTTTTCTGCGTGTGAGAGTCGTGCCACTCGGCTGAAGCGCTGAGAAGAAGAGATGTAAAAAAACGTCACTTTAGCCTTATATCCGCCAAGAAAGTGCCTTAAAGTGGCAGCGAGGGAGCATTTTTTATATGTAGAATGACACGGGAGTCATGTGAACCTTGGATTATTTACACAGTTTCACCATCATAGTGGGAATTATTTCATTATATTTGATTCAGTAAAAATGTATAATCTGTGGATCCACATGAATGCTTTCTAGTCGCTGACTTTATGATGGTAACGCCACACTGTGAACAAGAAATCACCTCTAAAGATGACAAAATAAAATGGTTGATAATCATATTTCACATTTTAGTTTATTAGCTTATCAGCCTGAAATATTCTGTTTAGTAATTGATTTTTAAAATGTCAGATTCACTAATCGTTATGTATGTCTTTATTTATATTTCTAACATCTCTCTCTCTCTATCTATATCTTGCTCTATCTCTATACCTGTCTTTCTGAATGTTTCTCTCTCTCTTTCTTTCCAGCAATCTCTCTTTCTCCCCCTCTATTTCTGTTCTTGCCTCTTGCAGTTTCACTTCATGTGAAGAAATAATTAAATAAAGAGGCAAAGCAGTGCCGAACTCCGGTGAAAAGGGAACAGCTGTATTGGCTGCCTGCTCTCCGCGGGTTGCAGTGATTGTGATTACCGAGCACACGGAGCTCATAACAGGCCTGAAAGAGGAGAGAGAGAGGGGGAGAGAGAGAGAGGGAGAGTGGGAGAGGGAGAGCGAGAGATGTTTCTGTATTGTTATTGTCTTTTATTATTATTGTTGTCCATATGAATTGTATTTTCTTATTTTAATTTATCTTAATGCTTTGGCGATACTGTTATTGCAACATGCATGCCAATAAAGCCAATTGAGGGCGTCCTCCACCGTCTCGCTGCACCGCCCGGTCGGTCTCTGCTTCTATTTCATTTCTGAAGACGGCGGTGGCATGATTAAACGTGGCGGTTCACACCTGGCGCCCGATAATCAACTCTCAGTGACCCGCGGGGGTGTCTGTGTTGGCACGATTACTCGCAAAAGACGTGGGCGCTTGCTTGCACCCCCGAAAACAAATGCCGCAGAGCGCTAATACGCTCAGAAATGCCAAAGTGAGCAAAGGGCAAACATTTGTTACTGTGTGTGTGTGTGCGTGTGTGTGTGTGTGTGTGTGTGTGGGAGGAATCTGAAGCGAGATGATGTCTGCGGCTCACATCTTTAGAGGTGCGTTTGGATTCAAGCTGCAGTGCACGACTCTCTCCACCCGCCCTCTGTCCTCCGTTGTTTTTCAAGAGGTGGGAGGTCAGGGTGAGGAGTTGAAGGTTTACGGCGACGCCTTGGTCACCCGTGGCAACAGAACGCCTCAAAATGCTTCCCTCGCCGCTCCGAGTTCGGGAACTTCGGCTCCTCTTTTGTGAGGAACTCGGTCACTGTTAACTGTCGCTAACGCTGTGAAGACTATTGAGAGCTTAAAGGACTGAGAGACGAATGAATCTCAGTTGAAAACGAATACTGTGTATATGTCTCATAACGCTCAGTGGCAGAGGGAGTATTCATATCTTTTATTTCGGCAACAGTACTAATATTTCACTCTAGAATATTCAGTTCCAAGTAACTGAATGTCTCTTGTGTTGCTCTATATCTCATCCTCAGATTATTACTTCTCATACATTATTGATGCAGGATGTTACTCTTGTTGAGGTGGAGCTCATTTTAATCTATTCTCTATCCGACTGCAACTAATCATTATGGATTCATCTGTGGATTATTTCCTCCAAAAATATACTAAAATTAGCACCGGCACAATGTTTTTTTTGTCCTTGAGGCGTCCAGCCAGATCAATTTCTGTCAGTTATTGTTTTTTTTAACGAGTCTGATTCCCTCCAAGCTGACCGTCTCATTAACTTCCTGTTCGCAGACTGACTCTCGGAACCTCAAAGACACAGGAAATAAACAGACAGGCAGAAAGGTCGGAGTTCATCTGGTGTCCTAGTCAAACGTGGGGCTGGTTTGTGCTGTTCGTCTCCATAACAGGAAGGGAGGGCTGGGGGGGGCAGGGGAAGTGGGCTGTGGGGGGGGGGGGGGATGCACAAGGTATCAATAATTGGCACAGTAGGAAACACACATGTAATGGTACGCACACTAACAGGAAGATGCACACAGGTGGAAGAGTATCAAAATAAAGTAAACAAGCATTAAGCTTTAAAGAAAATAATGTGAATAATCTCCGTACCCACTGTGTGTATATATATATATATATATTTGCATATATATATATTTGTATATATATATATTTGTATATATATATTTAAATATATTTATATATATATTTGTATATATATTATATATATATATATATATATATTTGTGTGTATATATACACATATATATATATATATATATATATATATATATATATATATATATATATATATTTGTATGTATATATAATATCAGTGATTGCGTTCCCGATTCACTGTGCTTGCAGAGTAAATCAGGCAAAGCCAAGCTGAAACATGATGGCGTTGGAAGTTGTTTGCTCCCTGTGCATTTCGCTCCAGCACTGGCTGAATTATTTAACGCTCCAGGAAAAAAAAATAAGGAAAAAGCTACAAAGCTGAGAATTTTTTTTCCTAAAAACACGTTGAGAGCTCTCCACCGACCCGAGTCTTTCCCCTCTCCTTGTTTCCAGGTGTCCTTCTTCCTGTTCATCGTGTTCGTCGTCTACACCATGCTGCCCTTCTCCATGAGAGGGGCCATTATCGCCAGCGCCATCACCTGCTTCTCGCACACCGTCACCCTCAGCATCTGTCTGGCCTCCACCGCCGCCGAACTGGAACCGCTGGTCTGGCAGGTAACACAGATAATTGCTCGTGTTAAACCCAACCGTTTGAAATCTGAGCAATGAAGCAGCAGGGTTAGTTTCTGAAAACAGTATTGATCGGGTCACACACACACACACACACACACACACACACACACACACACACACACACACACACACACACAAATACACACACATACACACACAGTTGAAAAAGCACACCAACAATAAAACCTGCTCAGAGACGCTCATTTCCCCTGGATACAGCAATAAGGACAACATATTGATATGCAAGGCCACATTTGAAAGAGCTTGAGGTTGACACAGTGGTGGAAAAGTGCAGTTAAAGTGTGTGTGATCTGGCCTTGTTTTACGAGGTCATCATGTGGACTTAAGTGGATGGAGTTAGATAATAGGGAAATTACACCTACAGGCATATCTGGGACGTGCGTCACCTCCTAGCAATATTTTAATGCCTTATTCTGTGTGTGTGTATGTGGTGTACGTGGCAGATCTTAGCCAATGTGATCATCTTTACCTGCGGTAACTTGGCCGGGGCGTACCACAAACACCTGATGGACCTGGCTCTCAAACAGACCTACCAGGACACCTGCAACTGCATCAAGTCCCCCATTAAACTGGAGTTTGAGAAGCACCAACAGGTACACAGTCACTTTGAAGTCAACGTGTGTGTTTCTGGGTATGCATGCGATTCATTAAAGATGGTGCTGTTGGTTTTATACCTTTCGCTGTTGAATAAAATGTTTTAACTCAAGATTACTAAACTGTACGAATAACAATCTGACGACTATACAGAGACGTTGAAGCTACGACGAGGAACTTTACATCGTGTTCATTCGGCGGTCTCTGTGGTCAAAAGCAGTTTTCGAGTACTAAAACTCACCTTTAAAAAAAAAAAAAAGATGTTTTAATGTTTAATTAAATGCCGTTCGTCTGATTTTCCGCAAATGACGAGCGTTAAAAGTGCAGTGAATGAGATCGGGAGCATTTCTATCGCTTCTGGACACGCCGACACTTGAGCCAGCGGCTCGTAGCTAACGGGCGCTAACGGCACAAACAACTGCACCTTTCGTGACGGTGTTTACCTGAGGGGGGGGGATGCTCTTCTGCGAGCTATATTTGCCATAGGAGAGCGGTGCAGTGAACTAACCGGTGGTGCACGTTAATATGCACTCGCATCTAAAAGCAAACGCTCGACTATGTCAACGAAACGAGGAGAAGCTCAGGGAACGGCGCCGACAGGAGAGCCACGTCACTCCTCTACATCTTTATGTGCATCATTGTAGTTTGCTGCTTTATTAATAATATGAATATTGTTTATTGCTCCTTTAATATCTATATAGAAGCAGACAATCTTCTCCCCGAGGGTCTTGTGTTATAGCTCGTACCGAGGCATCACTTTACAACCTCCTTGTAGTAACTTTAACTTATTAACGTCTCTAAATACTTTGAGCAAAGAGTTTTATAATCTCAACGAGACCCACTCTTGTTAAATACAGTTTCAAACTAATAGGGAACATTATAAACCTGCTAAACATCAGGTTGTTATTGTCAGCATACTGACTCACACTTAGCTGTAGACTCCTCGTTCTTCTCGTCTCTTTCTCAGAGACACACAAACGCATAAAAGCCCAAATTAATTTTGTTTATCGCCAAAATACTGCTGAGTTTTTTCAGGGAAGAGGAGTTAGTGAGTCGGTCGAGTCTAAAGAGGCAATATGCGGTGACATTTGCTTGACATTAGCGTCTTCGCCCTGACATTATCCGTCCTCTCCGACCAGGGAAATGACACATGAAATTCTACATTAATAAGTGCCGGTCCACTCGGCAGGGACTAGCTAAAGTATTTTCTTACTAATGGAGAAATGCAAAATGCATCATAAATATATGCATTTTAAATAGAAGTAAGAGTAGAGGAACCTGTATAAATATTACAAATACCTCGTAATGTGCAACTATATGTGACATTTCTCATTTATATTATTTATGTCATGTCACATAAGCAATTTATTGTACAAATGGGCAGAGATCTTATGTAAAATGTATTTTTATATATATATATATATATATTATTTTTTTTTAATTTGAATTCAGTAGTAAAAGATGTGTTACCACAGTTCAGTTACACATGTTTTGTTTATATATTGTATTTGAATATCAGGAAATATTTGGCTTTTGCAAACAATCTTCACGTTGTCTTTGTTTACGTGTGTGTGCGTGTGTGTTTGTACGTGTGCGTGTGTGTTTGTGAGTGTGTGTGTGTGCATGCCGGTGCAAACCTAAACTAATCTGGTTCAATAGCTGAACACGGATCCATTTGGTTCTTTAATCAAACATCATTAATAAAGCTACTTCTCTTCCGGCTATTATTCCCTCTCAGCATGCTCACAGTCGAGGGTTCATATTGCTTCAGCGCTGCATAAGTAAATAAGTGCGGGTGGTGTGGATTTCTATTTTTAGCTCATCCCCCCTCTCCCCTCTCTCCCCCCTCCAACCCCTCTCTCCACTTAATTTGCTGCTGTGTTTTAGGAAATGAGCCTGTGGTGTGTGAACAATGTAATGACCCTCTCTCAGTTCTGAGCCGCATTTATGAGTCACACCCCCTCAGCTATTCGCTCTCTCTATTATGCACACACACACACACACACGCACACACACGCGCATTCTCAAAATCTCCCTCAAACAGCCGTCCATCCGATGTCGATGGTGCTTCAGAACTTGAACTTCACATTTAAGAATACTACAATTTTCTAGAACATCAACAGTCAGTAGAAGTGTATGAATCGGTGTCGAGGAGGAAACGCGCTGCACTGCGAGGTGCTCAACGTCATAAATGGATTATTTTTAGGAACGTTTCTCTGATGTTTCACCTGTAGGATCAAAGTGAATCTATCGGTCTATTGGAGATCACGTCTCGGCCTCAGTCTGCACTCGACTTGCTCGGCTGACGATTACCCGCGAAGAAAATCAATTTAGGAGGTTAAATATTAGCTGTGGACGACGAGGGTTATTTTCTATGTGCAGTATTAGAGAAAAGTTTTCTGACGTACTGAACTGTCCTCGCTCTCCTCGTTGGATACAAATAACCATGGCAACCGGAGTCAACCTCATGGGGACTAAAAGAGTATTTGTGTTTTCTGAATTAATAAAAAGTAAAGGAAAAACGAATTGCGCTGAGCAAAGGTTAATCTTATGGTTGCACTTAAATTAAAGCGTTGTTGACGTTGCAACGCGGTTATGAACATTGCCGTTATTACCACATTGCATTGTGGGAGTTTAGGCAATGTGTTGAATTTCATTCTATTGCTTCCTGTTGTGTTTTTTTCACTCAGTTTTTACTTTCATGGCTAAAGATTCTCATTCAACAGGGTTAGAAAAGAAAATGCAGATGTATTATATGTATAATATAATAGAGGTTTAAATGTGGAGGATGAGATGCTTGGGGGTATTTTTATTTGTTCTACTTTAATGTTTTCTTTTCTATTGTGTTCCATTTTACTGTATTTCAGAGAAAATAACACAACAATCACCTTTTTTCACCTTTTTTATTTGTCTTGTTTTACATGCCACCTTAATAACCTCTTGCTTAGCACCTGTACGACTCCGGCATCTACGTAATTCAATAAACCGAATGAGCAAGATCTTCATTATATGTAATTATCACCCATATCTTCTTCTTTGACTCACACTAGACGAGTCCTGCTGCGAGTTCGAAATCAAAAACTAAAATGCAGATGAATATTTCCAGCCATCAGCCCTGAAATCCAGGCGTCCTGCAGGTTCATCGGGGTCGTAGTGTAAATCTAACAAGTGTACAGCCATGGTATCATATAAGCATGTAAAGCCAAATATTAATTAATTTCCTACATATTCTCAACGTCGTTCGCTTCGTCCTCGCTGTTTGACTCACGTGGCTTTCATCTGAACCCCCCCCCCTCCCCCCCTCCCCCCTCCTCAGGAGCGCTTACTGTTATCCTTACTGCCGGCTCACATCGCCAGGGTGATGAAAGACGAGATCATCCAGAGGCTGCAGGGACCCAACTTCGGTCGAACGGAGAGCACCAACAACTTCCACAACCTGTACGTGCAGCGGCACACCAACGTCAGGTGAGCCCTCCTTCTCCTTCATCTGAGCCTCCGACGTATCGACGCTCATCATTCGTGGGTCCTCGTCTCGGAGCTCGATGGCGTCCCACCTCCTGTCCTCCCCCTCGTTGACTTTTGTCTCTCTAGCCGCCCTCGCCTTTGGATCGCTCTCACGCTCCGCGCTCCTCCTCTCGTCCCACTTAAATTCCTCCCCGCTTCCTTTTCCATTTCTCGCCGTGGTCTATGGCCAAATTCAATTCGGAGTTAATCCACCTCCGTTGCGCTCTTGAGGTCGCTCTGTTCTCGGAGACACCCTCCTCTCTATTGTGGAAGTCCTTCGAAACCAATCCAGGATAACCACGAGAGCCTCTCTCTGGAATGTCCCCCAGAAATGCTTTCTGTGGAGCTGGAACCAATATCACCGAGTCCCTCTGAAGTGGGCCTCGCCGTGTGTTTGTGTGGGTGAGTGTGTGTGCTCGTGTTCATCTGGCTATTATCCCTCCAGTAATAACAGATCCTTGCGTGGTCCGGCTCACAGGTAAGAGGGCAATCTCCCCCGAACAAAGAACTCTCACTGAAGGACACGAGGCTCTGCTGGGACCCGCCCACACGAGTTAGTGCAGAGCGGCCGCCTCGTTGGTCAGGTCGTGTTTTTCCTGATCGAAAGACCGGTCCTCGTCTTTGGTGAACGTGCTTTTTAGAGTGTTTGCAGCCTCATCGTGGCGTGAGGTGCGTTCACTCTGAACTAGAATGTTTTTATACGTATGGACGCTTTTAAAAATGGCATTCAAACAACCATTGAGTGTTGCTTTGTGTTATTTTTTTTTTGTCTTTAAAAAAAAAAAAATATTATAAGACAAAAGACAATACATAGACATAACACCTAGAGGATGACGAAACAGTGCGGACGACAAAAAAAAAGAAAAAGAAAAATGCATGTGTGCGTTTGCGCGTGTGTGCGTGTGCGCGTGTGTGAGTGTTGCTTTGTGTTGCTTTGTATTCTTGCATGAACAAGAAGAATCATTCATTTTAAGTCATTTGAAGATGCTTTTATTTTTTTAATTCATAACTTTTAGTTTTAAGTCAGTTCTTTCTGCTTTAATGTGAAATGTTTTTGATGACTTCTTGGCCAGGACTTCCTTAAAAAAACTACTTAAATCTTAATGCTGATAAAATATTATTTTTGTATGTGTGCTGACGACGAGTGAGATTTATAATGAGCTGGAGACATAATGTAGGAAATGCATTTCTTTATTTTAATAGGTAATAAAGTGCCCAGTACTAACATGGTTGCAAGAGCTTTCAATGCACGATCCACATAATTTAGCGGCACTCTGGATTTAGGACCTGGCATAAAGAAATTTGTTTTGCATTATTTATTTCTTTAGCACATTTGAAACCTGAACACACGATTGTGCCGTCCATCATTTCTAGTTCGTCACGAATCTTCCGCAGTGAAATGTTTCATCTGTTTGCACTAAAAATGTTGAAGATCTCAAAGTGTGCTGTAGTTCTCCGTATCCTCGCTGCTCTTAATAATAAAATGGCCCCCCCAGGAAGAAAATCGTGGCGTAGTAATTCAAAGTCCTAGCTATGAGATCGATAGTGATATCTGATGGTTGTGCGATGCGATATGAAGTGTGCGATGTGTCTCTTCTCGTTCCGTGCAGCATCCTTTACGCCGACATCGTGGGTTTCACCAGGCTGGCCAGCGACTGCTCCCCGGGGGAACTTGTGCATATGCTGAATGAACTTTTTGGCAAGTTTGACCAGATTGCAAAGGTAACTCGAGACAAAACGTTCTTCATTTATATATTATTCTTCGTGTGTGTGTGAAAACATTAACAGCAGAAATGGATGAAACGTAAGAAAGGAGAAGGATCTGTTGCCTTCCCATTAAGTGAACCACTATTTCCACTAATAGTTCTTCTCAAGAATCCAACGCCAATATCCATCCGCCCTTTTTTTTTTTTATCAATACATTATTTGCATTTAGTTATAAATCAGTCTCAATGCAACACCGATGGCTCTTTATGACCTTCATGAGTAAACAAGACCGTCAGCTCGACGACAACTATTTACTCATAGTTCATCTTAATTCTTGCTGTGCTCACTGGAGAGAAGAGCGACCCAGAAGAACCAGAACCAGGACTGACTGAAAGAGACCGTCAGACTCTGCTGCAGTTGAATAAGAGGTTTTCTAAATGGGCCTCGGCGCTCGGGTACATTACCTTCTTTGTCCACCGGGACCACCAAAATCAACTCACAATTAAAGTTCCTCATTGTAGCTTTAATGGAGAAACTGAGGATGTTTGGATTCATGTGATTTGGTTCACACATGGTGCTTTTAGCTAATGTAACATGGCGTCCATGACAGCCGAACTCCTTTCTGCACAAATTGACAAAACAACCCAGAAGAGAGAGCGGCGTCCATCAGTCAATCAGACGAAGTGCAGCCTTGAAATAGATGTTTTCTCTGCCCCGCGGCCAGCGTCGGCCTCCACACCGTACCTCAGCAGAGCGCCGTGCGTGTTACCCGCCGCCGGTTGCAGCAGTGTGGGCTGGTCAGAGTGCATCTCGCAGTCTCACGGGCGCTCTTCTTATTCGGGTCTCCACGGTTGAGTCAGGCGCCCTCGGCTTTGTGTCCGGCAGCTCGTCCGTTATATAAACCCGGTCCAAAGACGAGCTGTCCACATCCCACATGTGGAGGGAGAGCTAATGTGTGTGTGTGTGTGTGTGTGTGTGTGTGTGTGTGTGTGTGTGTGTGTGTGTGTGTGTGTGTGTGTGTGGAATTGAGAGGGAGCATGAAAAATGTAATTTTCTAAATTAAATAGTGATCTGGTAATTTTAGAAAGATTATGGAGATTAATGATGAATGTACAATTATTCTCTCATCACCTCATTTCTCTCTCTCTGTCTCTCTCTCTCTCTCTCTCTCTCTTTAAGGAAAACGAGTGCATGCGAATCAAGATCCTGGGAGACTGCTACTACTGTGTGTCTGGTCTGCCCGAGTCGCTGCCTCACCACGCCAGGAACTGCGTGAAGATGGGCTTGGATATGTGTGAGGCCATCAAGTAAAATACCAGATCTTTCTCTTTCTCTCTCTCGCTCTCTCTCTCTCTCTCTGCTTCTCTCCCTCTTTCTCTCACACACACAGACAAACAAACAAACACACGCGTGCGAAAACACAAACAAACACGCCTGTCAAACAGATTGAGCAGAAGGAATGCCAGACTTGATTTCAGCTCTGTTTGAACTCCACAGTAAACACAATGTGAACTTGGTATGATAAGCCCCCCGACTAAACAAATAAATGAAGTCATTCTCTTTGAGCAGCTGACTCAAGCACTCAACATTTGGGTAAATAAACAGTTCCAGCAAATATAGTTGTCTTTCATCCAGGCCTGTAATATGTATGTGGAGGTAAATAGAGCTTTGAATGTCTTTAGTCATATCATTTAAAAACCCACGCATCCTACACAGCCACCTCTGGAATTTAATTTTACAAATAGTATAATTCTGATGTTGTTGTCGCCTAATATGTATCTGTAACTGTGCACACGACTGGGTTTAAATAGAATGAATAGACATTCAAACCCAAAAGTATCCAAGTGTCACGGAGACAAACGAAGCTTTGAAGCTCTGAAGTGGCGCAGCTCCCTGTTTATGTAAATGCGTTGCAGTGCTTTAGTTGGAATGTGATCCTCTTGAACATGAGATGCTCCGTCTCGTGGGTTTCATGCTGATGAAATACATTTGAGCTTCAGAGGTATACGCTTTTAAACTTCACGGAGAGCCAGGCTAGTGGTTTCCTACGACTTCCAGTCGTAATGCTAAGCTAGGCTAACCCCGGCGCCCTAGATCGGTATCCATGTCCTCATCTCAACCTCTCCGTTAACTTCTGCTCCGCTCCCTACAGGAAGGTCCGGGACGCCACCGGAGTCGACATCAACATGCGCGTCGGGGTTCATTCTGGGAACGTCCTGTGCGGCGTGATCGGCCTGCGCAAGTGGCAATACGACGTGTGGTCACATGACGTGACGCTGGCCAATCACATGGAGGCAGGAGGTGTGCCCGGGTAAGACGTAACCCGCCCTTCAGATCATGTCACAAACAATCTGCTACTTTTTTCAAATCCTTGTAGTTATTGTGAGGTTGGCAAAGAGTCGCGAGTATTTGTCCGCGTTCGGCGATTCCCAAAGCTTTCGCTTTGGGAATCGCCGAACGCGTCCCGCTCTCTCGGAGATAAACGTTGAGTTGCACTTAGCAAGTCAGCGAATTCCCATCTGCTGAGCTGCGGTTGCACAGGGCGTTAAGTCTTTGTGAGCTTCTCCCAGCGGCTCCCGGCGTCATTATCTTGAGTTTCAGTGGAGTGTGAGTGTCTCAAAGAGGCTGCTTGGAAGCCGTTCCCCCCTTAAAGGGACAAGCCACTCACTCGGATGTATCAGGAGTCGTTATGAAATATTAAAGTTCGGTCAGGCCATCATGAAAATAGAAGTGTTCATGTTGGCTGAACCCCAGTGAACCACCCCCATGATATGAATGCACACCTGAGGAGAGAGCATAGCAGAAGAAAAGGCACAATCAGCAATCAGCTGGACGCATTTGTATGAACTTGCTTTACATCAGGAAATGCAGGTTTAAGGGCTGCCGTGGAACGTGTTTCGACCGGTCGGCTCCACATGTGTGCAGCAGCTCTGCCTTCCCAGCGCCGTAACGAGCATGGGCAAATTGGCCGGTGGTTATGTGTGAGCTCCACAGAAAATGAGCTCTCTCCGGTGCCACCGCCACGTTGTCCCACCGGGCTGCTAATGCTCGTCTCTCCTCTTAGGCCGAAACGTCCGTCCCTCTCTGTTTGCAAAGGCAACAAACAAAGCCCAAGAGGCAGAGTCGAGGTTCTCTGAGAGCTCTTTTAATGGCTCGCGCTCTCAGACGCTCTCATCCCCCGTCCTCTCGCCCCAACTTCAGGAGGGTCCACATCTCTTCGGTGACGTTGGAGCACTTGAAGGGCTCGTACAAGGTGGAGCCCGGAGACGGACCGAGCCGAGACTCCTACCTGAAAGAACACGGAGTGGTCACCTTCCTGGTCATCAACCCCAAGGTCAGACACCATCACCGACGCAGAACCTTCATATGAAGTCAGAATAATCACCCGTTGGTTTGGGACTCGGCTTTTCAAGCCTCGAGTTCAATATTTCACCATCTTTGATTTTTGCAACCATTGGAAGGGAGAAACGTAGAGACGCCATATTTAACTCCTGCTCTAAAGGGGACCATGATTTACTAAATTAACTCGCTGTATCGAAGGTTTGTAAATCAGGACCCCGGTTATTCCGGATAACGCACCGTTTCATGCAGGAACTGTGGTTGAACATTTAGTTTTTCATGAAACTATTTTTGACTATTGAGAGTATTCCTCAACTTTTGAAGCTCAGGCACTCAGCGAGCACAGACCTCCGCCAAGGCTGTTTACGTAAGTGATGTAATACATAAATAATGTGCATGTCCACACTGTGACTCGGATCTGATCCAAAAGGTTACGGGTTCCTCCTCGGCCCGTGCACGTCTGAAAACAGAACCTCCTCGGCCAAGATTGTAAAACCCCAATGGGGTGAAATCTGTAATCAAGAATATTTTTCTCCGCTCATAAAGAAGTTCATGTTTTCCGTAGGGCAGCAAAGATATTCTCTTCACTCCCAGATTAATTTACACACATTTTTTATATATGATCTAGTACAGTTCGCCTCAGCAATCACTCCTTTTTATAATAGGTGTGTGTTTTGAGACAATTCTTGGGCTTTCATGTAATTTATAGTAGATATAAAGAGCTAGAATGCAAAAACAGGAGGTTCAACTTCCACAACACTGCTTTACCAACGTCCCCACGCCACCGCCTCATCCTGCCCAACACGCAGCGAGCAGCTAAACAACACGACGTCGTCAAGTGTCGGGAAATAATAGGAGAGCGCAGTGACACGATGAAGGGATGTTATCGGATGAATGACACCTCGGCAGGTAGTCAGTCGCTCTGAGAGAGAAGATTACGTTTGAAGTGACGTCTCTTTCCGCTGCTCGAGGCGTCGTGCAGTCGAATCGGGGCAAAACGGGTCTGCGTGAGGACATCTGAGAGCTCCGCCTCCTGTGAACTCTGATCTCTGCGTAGACCTCGGTGCTGGCAACCCAGGCTGGGCAGCTCAATGTGTTTAGGCACATCGTGCTCGACAGTCCTCTGCCTTTCTAATCCCTTCACAACTTGGCGTTAAGATGCAACCACCCCCTTACATATCTCCACTCAGGCCTCGCTTCCTCTCCTTCGGGCATCCTGCGTTGCTTCCACAGGCCTCTGGGGTTCTGAGCCGCATGTCCTCTCTGAAGAAGTAAGCTTTATGCTTTCCTGTGCATCTTTTTTTTAAATGCCACCACCGACTCAGAAAGCTGCGGCTTCCTCTCAGCATTGATTCCTCCAAATGTGGTTTCCTCCTTTCCCGTCCTCTGACTCTTCTCCGGAGAGCTTGACCAATAATCAGTAGCTTCCTCCTTAAAGTCATCACATCACTTGAAACACCAGGATCAGATTCCCAACTCTGTATCAAAGTATTCTAGAGCTGAAACATAAAAGTGTGTCTGGCCTCTGGTTGGTCTGGATGCTCTCGCTCCATCGCAGCCCGACAGTAGTCGGGTAAAGCATCGGTTTAGGCCTTACCCACCTTCTTGCAACATGATACTATTACTTTATACAAGAGCTGTGGCATTTATAAGTAGCCTCGTATGGATTTTAATATGGAGTATAGGTAAGAGTATGGAGGAGGCGTCATCGCCACAGTCATTGAGATTGATTGTCAATGTCAGCGGTTCAGCACGCCCGCGGGGAATGAACACCACCGTTGAAATGTTAGGAAATTTCTCATAATAGGCTTATATGCCACAGTCGGATCAGTCACGTGACCGGTCTCTATTTTAATGGAACAAGGAACATTATCTGACCAATCCTCCCAGATGTTATACTAAACTCTCTCTTTCACTGCGAGGTTTCCGCCAGCGTTGCTGTGGCGTGGCGCTGGTCAGACAGAAGCACTGGGCACCAAGAGCAGACAAAAATAAAAGGCGAGCGGCATCGTTCTCTTAAATAGTTTCATGAAGCTCAAAACGCTAACAGACAGGTCACAGATTTCTGATTT